>JAUKNK010000241.1:322500-1041497 GCA_030765055.1 Mantis religiosa | reverse complement strand
GAACAATTATTTTGCAGAGAAAAACGCCGAGTACTGTTTGGACAGGTTACAGAGATGGAAGCATCACTGGGAGAAGTGTGTAGAGTTACAAGGAGACTATGCTGAAAAAAATAAAATAAAAAAACTTCTGAAAAAAATGTCTTGTATCTTTATTAGGTCAGAATCTTTTCAGACCACCCTTGTATGTTCAAAATTCCTGAGAAATTACAGAGCAGATAGCTACGAGGGGCAATCCAATATTAACAGGCCTTTGTTTACTGTGCACGCATAGAGTGCCATATGGGTTCGAGGCTTTTACAGCACATGCAGTGAGGTCCCTGGAAAGGGACAGTGGCCTTGGGTACTCGTTTGGCTGTCCCTCAGTTACTGCCGAGATGTCTGAGAGAGAGGTGCATCCAGCTGTTGCGCAACGATTAATCAAGTTTCTTATCAATGAAAATGTCTGTGCAGCTGAAATTCGCCCTCGGTTACTCGCACAGACCATGCCTTTCATGGTCCAGAGTTAAACATTGGTGCCATGAGTTTAATGAAGGATGTGAACATGTTGAAAACTTGCCGCCCATGCACCAGCATCAATCCAGAAAACATCCAAGCTGTTCAAGACATCAGTGAAGGGGATTGCCACATCACAGTACTTGAGATTTGTGGACAACTTGTCATAAGCTATGGGGGTGTCCAATAAATCATTCGAAGGGAGCTGAAATTGAAAAAAGTGGCAGCTCATTGGGTTCCGCGGTATCTCATTGCAGAACAGAAAGCAGTGCGAGTTCAAATGTGGACAGAATCATCACTTGTGATGAGACATGGGTGCATCATTACACACCCATACCAAAGAAGGCCAGTCTGGAAAGGAGAGCAACCGCCGGTGAAAGCCAAGTCACAACTGTCAGCAGGAAAAGTTTTGGCCACAGAGACTCGAAAGGTGTCCTCATTGATTTCCTTAAACAACAAGGACGACGACGGACCATTAATGATGCCTATTACTGTGACCTTCTCAGTCAAGTTCAAGTTGCTTTCCGGTCAAAACATTGCAGTAGCCCGATCAGAAATGTGTTGATTCTGCAGGCTAATGCCAGACGACACACCGCAGCAGCAACACAGCAAAAATTGGTCGAAATGCACTGGACTACCCTTCCACATCCACCCTACAGCCCAGACCTCTCACCATGTGACTTATTCATGTTTGGTCCACTCAAAGAAACTCTTTGAAGGACATCATTTCACAACCAATGAGGAGGTGAAAGACTTCGTGCGCAACTGGCACCACACCCATCCTCATACTTCTTTGATACTGGCATTAAAAAACTACCTGTCCATTGGAACAAATGTATAGAAAAGATGGGTGAATATGTAGAAAAGTAAGAAAAATGTTAATTTCAATTATTCTTCATGAATAAATTTTCTGGAATGAAAGGCCTGTTTATATTTCATTTTATATTTGTTTATATTGATTTGATTGTACATTGAAGTTGTGAAAATTTATTAAGGGCATATGAGGGAATAGAGGGCAAATGTTCCTTAAAATTTATTTCTTACATTCCCATCTCAATTTCTTTCTACTGAACCTGGAAATGATGAGCGACAAGCATGAAGAAATATTTCATCAACAAATATCCCAAATGGAAAGGTGATATGCAGGAAAATTGTGTCCTAAACATGCTTGCTGACTATTGTTGGTTTCTTGTCTCTGAGTATTCCAGGTTCAGCCACAAAAGAAAGTCTTCCAGAAAAACATTTTAGAATTGTACGTAAATTTATCAAATTAATGTAATAAAAGTTTGAGACTGTAACTACATTGATTAAAAAAAATATCAAATTTTAACCAAAATATTAAATATGGTAGCCAAAGAAAATGGCATGGGGATAGGTAATTTCTGACTTCAAATTCTAATTTTAGAGACCCGAATTATAAAAGTTACATACTTTCATCTCATGTCATGAAAAAAGTTAAAATTTTGTTGTATAGCGTTGTTACAGTTTCAGTATTTACATGACTTATGGCATTTTCAGATACCAATTATTTCATCCAACTACACACTTCCTGTTTCCATATTATGCATGGTTTTCTTATGCATAGGTTGGCAACATTATATTACTAATCAAACAGAACTAAGGTCATCTATAATGACAATGTCACACTATTTCCATCCATTGGATTTGAAAATTTACTCAAAAATGCTTAGACTAACATTAGGATTAGGACAACATGCATCTTAACATAGTGAAATTATGCTCAATGTATGTGTGTTAGAGAAAATCGAAGCTTATTCAGAAATTGTTCCATGATTGACTGAGCAAGAACATAAATATATAGTTATCAACAGTTAAAGATATTTAACAAATTGTCTTTGGAGGTAACAGACTTGCACCAGAACAGGTGAAACAAATATTAAAATATAAATTAAATAGCATTTAATTCTGTACAAGAAATCTTTGACTATAATATTCATACTATAAATTTAAGTAAATCTGTTCTGAAATATAGT
This sequence comes from Mantis religiosa, assembly GCA_030765055.1. Classification (NCBI taxonomy): domain Eukaryota; kingdom Metazoa; phylum Arthropoda; class Insecta; order Mantodea; family Mantidae; genus Mantis; species Mantis religiosa. The sequence continues at coordinate 1,039,011 of JAUKNK010000241.1, read as the reverse complement.
GATAATTATATTATTTATATCTATTAAAGTGCACTGTATCCTAAGCCTTATGTTAGTATTACTGTATGGTTATTCAATAAATTATGTCTAACCTATTATGATTAAATAGCTCAGAAGCTATACTACTTCCAGAGATTACAATATATAAATATCGTTTTACTGTACTTGTATACATTTTTATGGTTTATTGATGAAAGCTATTTTTTTTTGTAAGCTTAATGATAAAGTTTATAATTATGATCTTTTTTTTTTTTTTTTTTTGAATTTACATCCTCCACCGGTAAGTCATATCGGACGATGAATGAAATGGGTGAAATGATGCTCAAATGAGCCCAGGGTCCATAGAGCTTAAGAGTTACCCAAAATTTGTTTTTCAGGATAAAGAAAAACCCCAGAAAGAAACCTTATCAAGGTAACTCACCCTGAATGAGATTCGAACTTGGGACCTCTTGAACGTGAGGCAGACATGCTACCATCTACGCTACCGAGACAAGCATAAAGTGAAGCAGACGTGTAATAAATATGACTCATCTAAAAATTAATAAGCATAATTATGATTTCCTTTCTAGGAAGTGTTGAAAACAGTGTTATTATAAATTACATTGAGCACTGATGCAACTGTAGGTTTAAACAATCAAATACATAAGCACTTCACTTGAGGAAACACAAACTTTCATAACAACTCATACAGACTACAAATATATATATATATATATATATATATATATATATATATATATATATATATATATATATATATATATAACAAATAAAACAAACCTACTGCTGTAGCACATTACCTATTAAAAAAATATTGATAATGTGAATAAATTCAGGAAAGAATTAAAGAAATTCTCCTGGTAATTACTTTTATTTACTTGATGAATATCTTAAAGGATTTAATTACTGCATAAATAAATAGTACTTGTTATGTGAATTGTAAGTATTATACATGGTATCTTATTGTATATATCTTTACTCAAAATTTTGCTTTAGTATATAGTAATCACTGTCGTTATTTCTGTACATGAACATAAGTTTGACTTGATGCTATGAATCATTTGTATTCGCTTAAATAGATAATAATCAAATTAATGAATGTGCATGCACACCTTGGTAATAACACTGCACTGCCACTGTAGATGGCATTTAGGCCATTCAATGTGTGATGACAATGCTCTTAATTCAAAAAACAAAAATATGCAAACTTTTAGAAAACAGTGGAATCACAGATGCAGAAGAATTTGTTTTGTTAATTTAAGTCGTCCAATGTTAAGTCACATCAAACGATGAATGAAATGGGTGAAACGATGCTCTAATGAGTCTGGGGTCCCTGGAACTTTCCGACATGCCATGTCGTAGAGAAGGCCTTCTCGACATCCAGCGAAACTGCGGCCGTGAAGGCGCCTTCCTGGAAACCCAGGGCGGCGGTCTCCACCACACGCAGCAGAGTTACCTGACATTCGTCGATCAAGATAAGGGAAAACACCGGAAAAACCTTATCCAGGTAACTCCCCTAACCAAGATTCGAACTCAGGACCTCTTGAGCGTGAGGCAGACACGCTACCATTTACAGTACAGAGGTGGGCATAGAAGAGGTGTAATTAGGGACAAGAAGGAAATCACAGAAAAACGAGAATTAAAAAAAAAGCTTAAGCTCATATAAAACAATACTAGACCTAACCTAGCTTAAGCTTCCATGAATCATAATAAGCTTATACATATATAAACTAAAGTAGACCTAATCTAACCTTTTAAAATTAAAATAAATCTAATGTTAACCAAACAAGTACATATAAAAACTAGATCAAACCTAACCTTGCAAAAGGTGTATCACAATACTCAGTTCTTTACTGATACCAATGCACTTTTCTTTATTACCAATACTTTTTAATAAGCAAACAACTTCACTTTTCAACAAAATAAACTTTTTTTTTCACAAAAAAAGAACAACTGAAATATTTAACTCTTGGTACCAAAAAACGAATGATGAGAGCAAAAGCTTTTGAAACATGTCCTGTGAATCAACAGTGTGAATGAAGCAGTGTGTCAATATCTTCTCGATTCATTATACAATTGTTTGAATGATTTCTTATAAAAAAGTATAAACTCAAGTGTTAGACAATATTGTATTGGAATGATTTTTATAAAAAGGTAAATATGCACAAGTATAATGGGCTGATAAAAATAATGGACCATTCTCAATTCTAATAAACTAGACACATCTGAGCATTCATTCAACACCTGATACCACCTCTCCATTTAAGGAATGTTAAAAGATCTACGTTAACATAATGAACATTTTAATAATAAAGTAATGGACTGCATGTTATTGGATACTGCGCATGCTTGGATGTCAAACCCCCCCCCCCCCCAGGAGCCTACTTCGGTAGGTACGGGTTTGGCGCACCCGGGGTCCCGAGCCAACAGTCTCCCTCATGTGGGCTCCTCTTCGTGGTTGAGGGAGACGGTCAACAGGCCCACCCACGTGTAGACCGTGCATGGAGACCCGTGGAGATTTTTAGATTCTTGTCTAGTTTACAGTTTAGGATTTAGTGAATGAAATTTTTAGTAGGTTTTGATTGATGTTTGTTAAGTACGTGTATTTTTAATAGGTTTTGTTACACTTGTATAGTTTTTAGAAAGTTTTATATCTGGCTTTTGTCATGACTAGTTTTTTAAAGGGCGCTGATGACCGCCATATTTGAGCGTCCTTATATATATCATCATCATCATCATTGGATGTCAAAAGCTGAAAAATAGTGATGCACTCTGAAAAATCACATCAGCAATTAAGACTGTCAATAACGCATCTGAATAGCTCAACATTTGGTATGAAGCAATCATTAAACATGATAAAAAATTTATTCTATTTAAAACAAAGCATAAGCAGGTAATGGTATTAACAATTGGATATAACAATTATACTATAAGGAAACTTCTGATAAACATTTCTTGGGCTCTAAATAAATGAAGAGCTCAACTGAAGAAAATAGATAAGAGTCATGCTACCAAAGATTAGCTCTGCTTGCTTTACATTAAGAAACTTAAATAATCTGATTAATCAAAATGCTTTAAGAACATCACATTTTGCCCACCTTCACTCCCTGTGGAATTACCTCCAAAGGTTATTCAATCCATTGTAAGCAAATTTTTAAAGCACAAAGAAAGGCCACTTGTATTATCTATGGTGATGGGTCTCGTCATAAATGTAGGCCCTTATTTAAAACCCAAAAAAACCAGCAAATATCTTAAAACTGTTCCAGAAAGAATGTTACTATTCTGCAATAAAAATCTATAATAACCTTTCATGCCACCTTAACTATTAGGTAATCCTAATCGAGTAATAAAGTCTTTAGGAAATATCTGGTTATTTTTATTTACTCACACCTCATATAATATGGAGGAATTCCTTAATATTCCATTCAACAGGTAAATTCTCAATACATAGAGCAGATTGCATGCAGCAGTGATTTGATTATTATTGATCTACCATAATGCATCTGAGGTTAATGCTTGAAGTGATGGCCATTCACAAATTTTTGCATGTTAATACATAACGAAAGATATTCTTTTAAAAATGCAGCAGTTATGGTATTGATGGTGGGTGTATTATGTATTTGCCATAAATGTATTACATGTTCAATGTCTCTGAGCTCTGCTCACAGTGAGGACCTAACAAACAAGGAATTGGAAAGCAATCATAGTAAAAGCAATTTAATAAATATTTTTAACAAATTTTGTATTATCAATAGAGGCCAAAATACATCAATACAACAATGCTGAACTATTGCACTAAAATGTAACTTGTTCATGGTGTGTTAGTAGATACTGATAGATAGTCCATAGTGTTCTATACAAAGTCAACAGTTCACACCAATTACATATTTGAACTGCCACTGTGGTCTAGTCACTAGTAAATCAATCAGAAAATTATAGGGCAAAGTTTCAAATCCCAATCGGTTAGGGAATTTTTCTTAGCCAAGATTACTCCCTATCCACCCTAGCATTAAGTATAAATTCATCTGACATTTAACATTTAAAGAAAAGAAACATGCTAAAGAATAGAACTTAAGTGTAGGACCCGCCTTAAAACTGAATAAGTACTAGAATGTAAATAAAACTACCCAATAGCTTAAGAATTGCTTTTATATTGCTTCTAGAGCTTCTATAATTGGAATTAGGTAAACAGATCTTAAGGTTATGCTTTGCAGCTTAGGGCCCTCAATGCCTCACCTACACTTAGGGCTCCAACCCTGCACAATTCTTTGTAAAGAAAGTATTGTAAAAGTGATCAGTGGCTGGATCAGGCTCTAAAATTGCTCATGCGGCACTAAAAACAACACCTAAGATTTTCTTCTTCTTTTTCTTCTTTAATTTCCCTAATTCTACCACTATTGTGCTGTTAGGGGATTCTTGTTCCTCTATTGCTTCACCTAATATTATATATATTTAATTCTATATTAATATAATTTTCAAATATTATTTTACATTCTGGTTCTATTAGTTTTAAGATGGGATCAAATTCAGAAGTTTACCCAGCTAAAATAATAGAAAAAGAACCTAATAATTACATATTATGAATGTAAGTTCCACTAAGCATCTGTTCTAGTCAAGAACTGCTGTATCTGTAATGTTATGCAGCTTGTTAAGTACTTCTATTGCCAAGAAATGTGTGAAGATCTTATTTAAAAAAAAAAAAAAAAACAAAAGGAAGGAAGGAAAGAAAGAAAAGAACAATTTCTGTGTGGAAAGAGACATGTGTGGAAGACCCGTGTTTGTTTGTTTTGTTTATCAGGTCCCAATCATTACCAAAGCTCAGGGACATAGAACATGCCATACATTTATGCCACATATATGACAAGTAATAAGAGAAGTCACGATACAAGTGGCATAAATAAATGACAATTTCAATTTCCTGAGCTTTGTTCATGGTGGGGCTCTTATGAACATACAAAATACAAAAATCACCATTAGTACACTGATAGATTTAATTATTTTATTTATTAATCTTCCATTATGTATTAACAAATCAAAATTAGTGAACTACCACCATTTCAAACAATAGGTTAGTAATCATTCAATCACTGTCAATGGGATATTAAAGAATTACTCCATATTTCAGTGGGTGTGAATAAATAAGATGACTTTAAATCTTTCTTGAAGATTTTATAATCTAATAGTTTGAGGTAACGTGGAAACTTATAAATTTTATTGCAGAATAGGTGCATCGTTTTTGGAACAGTTTTAAGTTATTTGATGGTTTATGCAGAACTCCTGAAAAACCTATTTCACAATGCCAATAATTTGCAGTATTAATATCCCTATTTCGTCAGCAAGTATCGGATTCCTACCCCTAACAATTTAAATATATTCCCTTCAACGTCTGATATGTATAATATAGTATGACAGGTCATTTCCGCCTTTCGCTCAAAATCAAATTAAATGTTTATGCACGCAAATTCCTATGACAATGAATCATTCAACTGAAAAACTTACCGATCATCGCAAACACTTATCACTCCATCCTCGCCTGGAATTAATATAGCAACATTTACATCGTCGTTACAACCTTCTAATTTCGACAAAAGAACCGGCTTTTTCGTCGAACTGAATTTATCATTACTAGACGATGTTGCAGGCTTAATTTCTGCTGCCATCTTCCATTTATAATCAGTCTTGCTCAGCGATAACGAAGAAGACAAATATCCCTTTCTCCTCACCTATTTACGTTCGCTTGTAATCAACCTTTTTCTTCTTCTTGTTTATTGACACTCTTGATTATCAAACACATTCATTTAGTGTAGAACTGTGGTGTAAATGTTCCCACAGTATTCACCAATTCACTGTTCCTGTCGTCCACGTAATCAGTTTTGGCAACCAAATGTGTTTGGCGTTTGTTTTCGCTATTGAATTCGAATTCTCATACACAGCTGTCAAAATTAATCCTTAAACGGAATCTGAACGATTTGAGACTTAAAATAATCTTGCGGACCAAATGACCTCTAATGGAAAAAGGAACATAATTATATCATACCCCCTGTTACTGAGCTGGGAATTTGCTTGAAGACCAACTGCTGGCTAAATCAAACGCAAGATCAAACGTAAAGACACGAGGGTACCCTATCAACATGGTCTTACTTATCCTGGGGACCACGTCTGTACAAAAGCGTGCCTCCTAATATTCAAGAGGTTGCGAGTTAGAATCTCAAAAGGGTGAATTATGTGGGTAAGCTTTTCTCCCCTAAAAGATGAATATCGCATAACTCTTAACTCTATGGACCCTGGGCTCATTTTGAGCATCATTTTATCTATTTCAGATACCGTCCGATATGACTTGCCTCTAGTCAGGGCAAATTTGCCTGCAAGCGCAGAACAAGTGAGTGAGTGAGTGAGTGAGTGTGTGGTGTTTTAGGGCCCGTCGACAACAAGGTCATTTGGGCCCGGCGCAGAACAATAAGAGACACTAACCGTCTCCCTTTGAAATTGGATTTTGTAATTTGCTTAAAATAACAATTCCTCATATAAGCATACAATTTTAATTTGCAATCCAATATTTCAAGGACGTTTATATCTTTAAGGGGACTATTATGTGAAAATTGAGCCTAAATGATTAAAAGATACAACTTCTGTTTTAATTTTTGCGGAATCCGACACTGTAGGATAGGTTTAATATATATTTCATGATTGGAGCGTTTTTTTTACGTCTTCCAACGTAAATAAAAACATAGACGAGAATGAAATTGGTGAAATGATGCTTAAATGAGTCCAGGGTCCCTAGAGCTTAAAGGAACTACCCATTTATCTTCCAGGATAAGGGGAAACTCCAGAAAAACCTTGTGCAGATAACTCGGCCTGGCCGAAATTCGAATCCGTGACTTTCGAATGTGAGGTTAACATGCTACCATCTACGCTACAGAGGTCGGTGTTATTGAGAGTTATGCGAGGATTTCAATAAAACAAAGCAGTGGGCATGGTTCCGAATTCAAGTATTTTCCAAATACTTATCACGTTTTTCCAAACTTTCTAAGGTGCTTCCTGTAAAATTTACTGCACACATTTTAATAAATTTCTAAATTACCTATTTATTTGAAGGTAAAACTTTTACTATTTACCAAGAAAATAGGAGAAACACTATACGTCGGCTTTTATGAGTGAATTCCCCAGTAGCCTTTTCTCGGTTGTAATACTTTAAGAAAGAATTTGCTTCCAAGAAGGCGGTTTGTGACGTATATTGCTGCCATTGTCTTCTGCTGCTTTGGTAAACTACTTAAGCCATCCAGGAAAACGTTTCCAGGATGCATCACGTGGAAGAGAGCTTACCATTGCTTTCCATGAAATGCAGACAGAAATTACTGAATCAGCGCCGAAATTCCATAAGAAACTGTTTCGCCTACCAGGAGTTAATTACCCTTCTAACATGAAACGTCCCCCGCGACTGAAGATACAAGAAGGTTTCATGCAAAAAGTACTACAAGCCCGACAGCTATTAGAGATTGTTTTCAAGACGAGTTCAAAAATACTGTCAGAAAATCCTCTTGAACAAAAATATATAAATAAAGCCTTACATCTAACGGAATAAAAGCATAAAATCGGAGGTTTCCCAAGAAATACTAAGAGCGATAGCTACAAAGACAATCTGTACACATTATCCTGAAAAGGAATGGCACACACACACAAACACACACATACACACAAACAAACACACACACAGAGAGAGAGAGAGAGAGAGAGAGAGAGAGAGAGAGAGAGAGAGAGAGATGAATCCAAAATAGCAAAAGGTGGAACAACTGGTGTGGGGCTGGACGCTTTTCTTCACATACACATCCCTAGAAAAAGAACATGTCGCTTTTGATGGGGAGATAAAAGTAATTCACAGCGCCTTGAAACAATTAAAATATCTGTCATCAGCATTTTCAAAAGTCGTCATATTATGTGACTCACAAGCTGCAACATCAGTTATCACAAATTTCACCAGCACACCTATTTGTAACAACATACTGAACTGTACGAAACTGATCAGAAATATCACTGCAAAAAGCAATTCTGATAATGGATTTTCTCTCATTGAGGTATTCTCGGCACTAAAATGGCTTATACGCTTGCAAAAAGGAAAGGAGCTCTAATCCCATATTACTGAAGACCTCTTTCATTCGCTCGAGCAGCATCTAACGTATAACAAACGATCAGGAAAACCCACCGAAGCCTTCTAGAAAACAAAATCAGCAAATAATGAATAGACGAAATACAGCTCCTACCAAACTGGTCGATAAAGGAAGCAGTTTCAGAATTCCGTCTGGCTACAAGACATAATTGGTTGGTCAAGTATCAGCACTAAATCTGAATATTGCAAAGCTCAAACTATGTATTCTGTAACTATGGTACTATGAACTCTAATGTCCTCAATAGTTGCTTTTCTTTGATAACCATTACACTCACTGACAGATACTGGGACGCGAGAGAGAAGATGATGGCCATAATCCCACCGTCAAATATTCCATTGCATTATTGCCTTTCTTCAATTTTTAATTTCTTAATTCTATTTTAATTATTGACATATTGTTGTGTATTATCATTGTTGTGGTTAATGATACATATTAAAATCTCTGCATTAAACAAATACTATCACGAACGCATTGTTGCAGCGAGTCGGCGCGAGGGGCGAGTTCAAAGGGACGGACAGTGAGGAGATAAAAGCTTGCCGAAACGGTGGGGGAATGAGACGGATTTCTGGAGAGTTCCTCTTTCTTCTAACGCCGTCCTGATTGAGAACATTCCACGAATTTCTGGTATAATGAGTAAGCTATAAAAGGAGCCGGCGCCCGCCACTGGGTAGGTGTGCTTGACTTAAGATAAAATTTGAATGAATACTGTGACTCAGTGGGTTCGTGAAATTAAAAGTTCAGGTTACAAACACCAAAAATTGTACTTTGTTTCCGTAGAAACACATTTTTTCAACTTTTACAGTCAAGGGATACGTCACTTACACAGTTTGAGTCCAGAGGTTCTACTCCCATTAGTCTTGAACCCGTAGGAACAAGACCCGGGCCTCTAAGTGGATACGCCACTTACGCGCGCCAACACCAAAGGTGAAGGCTACCGATATGACCTCGGTGGGGCCGCCTGGCGATCTAGCACACCTTCTACTAGCTTTGCAGGCTAGTACCCGGGAGAATTAATGGCTTCCCTCAATCCCGTCCTTAGACGTACCCGATTACCACGGGTATCGGGAACCACTGTCCCCTCGAGACCATCCCAATCCAAACAACTCCCGAAGGAGGGGCTCAGAAGTTCGGCCTGAGATTCCTCTAGTAACGTCAGAGGTACCACGAGTGCTAAGGGTCCGCAGCGCCCGCAACACGGCAGCTAAAGGGGACGGATCCCCTCCCCTACGGGAACGTCACTTACACAATACAACTTGCAAGGTCAATGACCACAACACAGCTCACACAGCTGTTCACGCACGCGAGTTCAATTAACAACTAACGCACTGTGGCAGGCGGCTTCCTTAAAAAATCTCTTCGAGACTCCGAGGAATGAACATCACCTTGAGGAGACAACGCCTATCTTACTACGCAGAATGGGAAAGAAGAACACCGCTAAGGGTAAGAAGACCAGCCAGCCAGTGAAGATAGCTTCGCCGCAGCCATCACCTGCCAGCTCTCGGGCACCGTCTCCAGGCTCCCCGCCTTTCTCGGCGGCCGAGAGGGAGCCTCCCGCGGAGCTGGCCAGTAAGTTCGGGGCATCCAAGCCCACTTCCACTACCACGCCGAACGCCCACCAAGTGCCCAGCCAACCACCGACTCACCTGGCATCTGGTCCAAGCAGCACAACACAGCCAGCTACAACGCCGCCGGAAGTGGTATCACCAATTACCCGCGCTGACACACTTTCATCCTCGCCAGCACCACCTTCTAACCAACCGACTCCAACTGCCGCCGCCGCTCCACAGTTGCCGACACCAGTCTCGACTACTCCCAACGCAGTCATCGTCGGAGCCCCCAGGGATCTACCTTCCAGGTTCCTCCTCACCGCCGCAGGACAGAGGTGGCCCTCAGTCACGAAATCTAACCACATCTCATCTATAGGAGGTGCGACCACCTGCGTGCGCTTGTAGTTTGCCGACCAAAGGGAGCACGACGCCGCCTTGATGTCCGGCCTGCCCATACTAGGACAGTGCCTGAAAGTTGAGGCAAGCAAACTGCAGCGCCACATACTCTGCAGACACTGCTGCGCCTATGGGCACACCGCCGACTTGTGCACCGTACCTCCAAGATGCCACTGTGGCGCCGCCACTCCTACAGCTGTTTTCAGGACACACGATTTCAGACGCCGCCACAGGTACTGCGGCACCTGTAATAGCTTCGGCCATTTTACCGGCCAGGCTCAGTGCCCAGCATACCCTCGCCAGGACTACAATAGATCATTCCGGACGAATAAAACACCACTCCCGCCTCCAGACTCTGCTCCGCCGTCACATGCAACAAAGGACCAGTCGACCCTCTCCGTCACCTCTCCAGCCTCGACAGATATCCTGTCAAAGCTGAAGACATTCAAGTTGAAATACTGCACCTGGTCGAAAAAGTAGCCCAGCTAGAGGAGCTACTCACCTCAACTCCAATAGCAGACATTACCACTAAAGTTGACAATCATCTGGACGACTTCCAAGACAAACACGACTTCTTCCTCAGAATACTGTACAATGCCCTAACGATTCTGAATAGAATCACCCAAGAACAGACACTGACCATCCGGAGATACATCTAGGAGGAAGTGACAGCCCTCCAAACGATGCTCGACGGACAGCACACTGCAGAGGCGCCATCCAGATGGCCACCTGATTCCAGCGACAGAGGCCATCACCGCCAGGTGAAGAGACCAAACTACAGACAGTAATCCATAAGAACCTTAAATAGAATTCCTCAAAATTCTCACCCTTGAATACCTCAACATATCACCCACAACTGCCTAAACCACTTCACTCAATAATCCAGATACATCCCTCAATACTTTGCAAGAGCGTAAGTAGGGCTTCGGTCATGCTTACGTCCTGCCAAATTCCTCACCTTAGACCAGGCTTCGGCCTTCCTCGAATCCACAGGTGCTTACAGCGGTACTGGCACAGCACCACTCCTGAATACTCACCGGTGTATGTTTTTTAGTGGGTAGGGCTTGCGGTTCAATCCCACAGAGGAGTCCTACACTTCAATCCCAGGGTTAGTGCGAAACATGCATTTTTCCTCCACTCGGAAGTAACTCTAGGAGACAGTTGTTAATTGGACTCGTGCGCGCGAACAGCTGTGTGAGCTGTGTTTGTGGTCGTTGACCTTGCATGTTGTACTGTGTATGTGAATAATTCTGCTACTGTAAGGGTTGATCAAAGTGGAAATAAAGAACAATGTTTAGTGTTTGTAACCTGGACTTTTAGTTTCACGAACCCTCAAAGTCGCCATAAATTTAAGAAATTTTTCATGTCAAAATTTTCATTATTGTGCAGTTTTTAAGTTAGTAGGGTACAGCTTCTTTAATACACGTAATTACCTTCACCAAAACGTGTTATGCAGTCATGCCAAACAAGCTCATCTACGTTCATAGGTTTATAAGTTTATAGTTCTTGCAAAAAGCGAAACTATAAATTAACGAAAATTATTCTTTAAAAGTCCATTTCTAAGCAAATCTTTTATGTTTATAAGAAGTGTAAATAGAAATGTTGTTTTAAATTGTGAAGAGTGGTACAAAGGGATCACATTTTTACAAAATAACTTAAATATATGGTTTAAAATGGGAAAATTAGGAATGGCTTTTATACCTGATATAGAAATATCTGATAAACAAATCAAGGAAATTGCAAGGACAGTACTCACTAAGCACTCCCTACAAGACACATGACTTTTGTAGAGGTCGGGTAACCGGTAGGGTCAAGATACCTGACAAAGTAGCGGTTAAACACTGCTTTGCACTGCCTCTAAGACACTTCCACCAACGGATTTACACTAGTAGTGCACCTCTTCAACAGCTTGCTCTCTTGGTTCACGTTCTGACTATATGGAAGCATGCAAAAATCATCACATTTCCAAAGCAGGGCACGGGTTCCCGATCCACCACTATCGGAAAATCAACAATGGTGAAAACTACTGTTGGCAGCCTAAATATCCTTCGTCTAGAAGAATTACATCTTCGTCTAACACTCTACAAACCGCCGATTCCTTTGCCTAATAAATGAGGTACTGCGTGGCTTCAACAACTGACACTACGTTGTAGACCCCTTCATAGACGTTTCTAGAGCTATCGATTCGTTTGGCAGGAAGGCCCCTATACCACTTAATTCAGTATGACTTCCAACCCTACGTAATCCACTTTATCCACTACACATCGTTCCTTTGTCGTAGTCAGGGATCATATAATTTCCCACCCCTTCGCCATTAATACAAAGGTACCCCAAAGGACCGTTCTTGGTCGGCCACCCTCCCCGCGCTTAGAGGCTGCAATTTTGTCTCCTAGCTGATGACACAGATATAACCACGGCATGACCACATCATTGTACTGCAGCGCAGCGTGTTTGGCACTAAGCAGATATGCTGACTGCCTGGTTTGCTACTTGGCGTCACCAGGTCGCAGGCATCGTGGCATTTGTCTTCGCCTGGCCTTGACATAACTACCATAGGCCACAGGAGTGCGCGCATCTCCTGGAAAGCACACATCACATCACATCACTGGCCTCCAGAGTCTCTAAACGAATGACAATGCTCGACTCTACCCCTCTACAACAAAAAATCGCCCATCGCAATTAGTTTCTGCTATCTGTCTTAACCTACGCCTGCCAAGTTTGGGGTACTGCAGCAAAACCAATCTATACAAATCTTACAGAATCTTCGAACGGGAACAGCCGCCGATTGTTACATTCTTAATGAGAATATTCCATTCAGACTTGTCCTTTCCCCAATTATTCAACTGCATTTACAAAGTGTACCATAGCCTTTACTTAAACCACTTCATTGGAGTGGCCTTGGGGAATACGCTGACCTAGAAAAAAGTTAAAAGTGTGCTGGACTACTCTTAGGCCAACCATAATTGTCATGGTGCATCATAAGATATGAATCTCATCTAACATACACCTCACATACCTTCATTAAAAAAACCTATAAATTTCAGATCTATCTACGTTTCTTTCAATACACACATCCCCATTCCAGTAAGAGACAGATTCTTGATATGACAAAAGCCGAAGGCCTCTCATATTTAGACCAGGACTCACCTTCAACGACACCTTTATGTTGTTGGCTGTGTGATGAAGTATTTTGCATCTTTAAAAATAAAACAATTTTGAGATTGAGCTTACTATCGCTGACAACAGCGTTGACGTTGCGTCTCTTGTACTTTCCTATTTCATATACAGCTTATGTAACTGAGCTTATTAATTGTAATTAAGGCTCTGAAATATTTGGAAGAAGTATGAAAATGGCAGTGAAGTTTTTATAATTTTGAACGAGTGTTTGAATTTAGAAAATGATATATTAAGGTGTGGCAAATCACAAGAAGCAGATACAATTTTTCAACATTTGGAAAACCAATAATGTGCAAAATAGGACCAAATTTTGAGAAATTATTTGTCATGTGTAAAACAATTTCGTTCAAGAAAGACGTTGAAATATCCAAAAGTGTGTGTCAGTTGTCATCAGCAAAGCTGAGTGACTAAAATAATAAAGGGTAAAGTTTTAAGAGTGGCATATTTTTTAATTTTACAGGGTAGTGCAGTGTTACAAACTAAAAATATTATTTTAAATCAACAAAACGTATAGTAAACTAATTAATCAAAAGACTTTCATAATAAAGAGTGCTGAAATGCATCACAAAGAACAGATACAAAATAAATGTTGAAGGAATTATAATTCTGATGTAGGTTTGTTGTAATTCAGGAGCTAACGAGTTGAAGAAGAGAAAGGGTGGGAAAATATTATATGGATTCAAAGTTAATGAAAGTGTGGTCAAGTTGACGCATACAGAAAAATTAAACGATGAAGAATATGCTAATTAACCAAATAGTAAGATGTGGAGGTTGTTCCATAAGTATTGTACTGAGTTTAAGACAAACAAAGGTTAGAATGGCGCACTGGAGAAAATAATGGGTAAGTTCTACACAAGATTACACTTGTTCTATGCACAAACAAAATAAATATAACAATTTTCGGAGCACCCGATTTGTTTTAGTAGTTAGTTTCAAACAAATTCCAATGTAATCAAGTTGCTCTTAGCTTATTAGTAAAATTACCTATAATCTACAACTGTGACAGCAATAGCCACCGAGAATTGTACTTTTGGTGGCCAGAATAACCTCTGAAAAAGATGTGAATTAAATTACGAATGATCTGAAGACGGCGGAAACAGCTTATGTATACTAAAAGCACAAATTTATTTAAAAAAAACAGTCTTTGAAATGCGCAGGGATGACACTTTCTTAACGTTTCCTTTAAGAAATAACGCAAAATTTATCTATAAAATCTTCCGTTATAAAACTGAACTAGTATATATAGAGCTGAAGGATGGACAGTGGAACAAAAACTGGATTTCATTGGAAAACTCCAATAGTTTTGCCCCTCATTGACAATATTAAAGTATTCAAAACTAAAGTCTATGCAATTCAATAATATAGAAGAATAGCTTTGCAGGGTCTATAAAAAGAGCGGCATATAGAGTTTAGCCAAGAGTCAGACTATTTAATAAAGTAATTTAAGGAACCAACTGACGACCAAGTAAGGCTGGAATGTCTAGTAAATCTTATAAAACTAGTAAAATATAACAAAATAACATTTAGGTGGATACCAGGGTATAGAAAAGCAGAATGCATTGGCCAAGAAATGTTCTCTTCCAACGTGCATTGGTCCTGAGCCAGTGTCTGACATTTCCTTACTCTCTATATTGAGAAACATCTCATAACGTGTTTGTCAAAAACAACTACCAACAACAATGGGCGGAAATAGAAGGGCATTGACCTAATGAGAGAATGGGCCATATGAATAAATCGGATCTGAAGTCTTGAGATGCATATCTTTATTCCTTCGTAGGTGAATAAAAACGATTACTTTCAGCAGTGAGCTCCATCTCTTGAGAGACATCGCGGAAACAACTTCACTAACAGAATGCATCTCAAACTGTATATGAATAACCGCGCCTTCCTGGCACTAATATGCTTTCATCTCCGTATTCGTCGAGACTGCTACGTAGTCTCAACGAATGTAGCAAATTAGGCCAAGTTCAAAGTGCCGTAGCCAAGCTTATAATGGTTTATCAGCGCAGAAGAAAAAGTACAAAATGGGGATAATTTTCATTGGGCATGTGTATAAAGATTCCTATTGATTTAGAAAAATAACGTTTAATTGTTAATCATTATTTTCTGGATCCGAGAAAGGATGTGGAATCCTTAAAGAAGAGGGAAAAATAAACATATTCTTAAGTTACACAGATCACCCCTAGTTTCAAAATGGTTTAACCAAAGATATTTGTATTGAAGAGAGTACAGTTTCAAAGACATTCTGGAAGATAGTTACTGTAAATCAATAGGAAACAGAAGCTTAGGTGAATTTTCCAGCAACTGCTCAAGCATTAGAAATTCAATATCCCAGTGGCAAGGAAGATGTGCATTTTCATAGGTGCTCTCTATTGTACCTATATATTGATATGAAAGCAACAAGTACATGGACACGAGCATATTAACAGAAAGTGTCTCCATAGCATAAACGTGCAAGCTACTTGCAACACTACTGATCTATTTACGAAGCAAAATTTTGGAGGGATTTCCTCTGCAGTAACTGTAATAAACGGCTATCACGCAAAAGTAGTGTTACTGGATCATTAAAGTCATGACATTGTGATTAAGGATACGGCATTTTACCAAGATGCATGGCCCTTTTTAAGAATATCAACAGTCCAAACAGGGACCCAGTAATAGTGTTTTAATGAAGAAAGTGTTATACAGTGGTGCTTTGGTCAGCTCAAGCAATATATCTCCACACTTCAAAATAAATTACGAGTTTTAATAAGAAACGTGCCTCCTGGATTCATTTGCCGTGTTGTACTGCAAAAATATGCTAAAACATACAATACATTCTTTTTTTGCAGTTTACACAATTATTTTAAATATATATTGGTGAGAATGTTTCTTGTGAGTTCGTCACAGAAGTGTAAAACTCACTGAAGCTAACTGAAAATGAAAAACAGGCAATTTATAAAACAGCATAAGAAATAATTGATAAATACCAAATTGAGCTAATCTTAAGTTATATTATTGTATCTTTCCTGCACTTCAATGAAATTTATATTAGCATGCCCTTCTGGTCAAAAAAAAAAAAAAGAACAAAAAAAACCAGTCCAAATGTTAGACTACCTACAAAACCGGAAATTATTGGTCTGTATCAGAAAGCGTTGACGAAATCATTAATGTCTTGTTTCTTTTTCTAGATAAGCCCACATGTTTTCTAAATTTCTTTTGACGTGCGTAAGCTGCGTCCATAGCTTACATCATTAGCATCTATGCGTATTTCCTTCCTTCCATTCAGATGTTTATATTCCTTTCGCTAGTATGTTTATGGAGATTATGAACCAAAAATATTGTGACTTTGTGGGTTCGTGATGTGAAAAGTCCAATTACACCACTCAAAAATGTTCTTTATTTCCACCGACTTACAGTTAAACACTTGCCAATTACACAGAATTACGTAATGCACACAATTACCATTCACCAGTTCGTCCGTTAGAATTCCACTTGCACTCGCAGTTACGTCTTCTCGTGCGCTGCTTCGCTAAACACTGACTAACATTCCTGCAGTCCGATGTGTTGCTTATATAGGGTCAGCTGGCCATCTAGAAGTTTCCAGATTAGACGAAACAACCTGCACGTTGGAGAACCTAGGGGTAGGGTAAAGAGACGGCTCAGTGGCCCGCAATCCCTCTCCTAATCATTTCTTCAGTTAGTGACAGGAGACAAATGAGTGGGTGTGGCGTGGCCTCTGGTCCCTTCTCAGCTGTCGTTTGTTGTGCTTCCCGATAATTGGGTGACACTGCTTCCTCCTCAAAGCTGGTCGTCCCGAACAGCACCATCGTAGCAGGCTAGACGATCCAGGTGTACCACCAACATCTTCCCTCGGGGAACCTTCTGGATGCTGTAGACCACGCCGTTAATTCTCTTCACCACCCGATACGGTCCTTGCCATGGCTGCTGAGGCTTCGGGCAGCGTCCCTTGGTCCGAGTAGGACGGTTCAACCAGACCAGGTCACCTTGCTGGAACCCTCGGCTGTTGGCTTGCCTGTCATATCTGGTCTTCATGCGGTCGCTCGCCTTCTGGATGTTCTGGCGAGCCATCTCGTGCATGTCGTGGAGATGGTCTACCAAGTTCTCCACATACTCGGTCGCTGGCTGTTTCGCTCCCGGAGGGCTTCCAAAAGCCAGGCCACAAGGGAGGCGTAGCTCTCGACCGAACATTAAGCTGGCTGGCGTCATCCCAGTTGTGTCGTGTGTAGACGAGCGGTAGGCCAGCAGGAACAGTGGCACCTTGACGTCCCAGTCTCGCTGGTGGCTGGCCACGATCTTCCTCAGGCGTTCCTCTAAGGTCTTGATGTACCTTTCGACCATGCCATCCGACTGGGGATGTAGAGGCGTCTTGTGGGTCTTGTTCACCCCAAGCCTTTGTAGTGCCTCCTTCATTAGGTTGGACTCAAAGTTGGAACCCTGGTCACTGTGTAGCTCTAACGACACCCCAAATCGACACAACACTTGCTCCACTAGGCAGTCTGTAATTGTCTTTGCCTCTTGGTTTGGGATGGCATACACCTCCGGCCACTTGGTGAAGTAGTCCACGACCACCATTAGGTACTTGTTGCCTCGGTCGGAAACTGGGAACGGTCCAGCAATGTCAACGGCGATCCGTTCGAATGGCGCTCTGACGTTGTACTGCTGCATGCGACCCCGACTCCTAGTCTGGGGGCCACGAATCGCCGCGCACACCTGACACTGACGGCACCATCTCTCTGCATCTGCTCGGAGCCTCAGCCACTAGTAGCGCTGCCGTAGTTTGTCAATCGTTCGGCTCGCTCCCAGGTGTCCTCCCGAAGTACCGGCGTGCACTTCCTCCAAGACTTCCGGGATCTTACTCCGGGGAAGTACCAACTGTTCTCTCTGCGTCTTCCCATCGGGTGACTCCCATACCCGGAACCGCACGCCCTCTCTGGTCTTCAACGAGTCCCATTGGGCCCATTACGACTTGTAGGTGGCGCTCCTCGGTGCGATGTCTTCCCAGGTTGGTCTCGTCCCTGCCTCCACTTCCCTCAAGAGTGGCCCCAAGTCTGCGTCTGCCAGCTGCTCCCTCCTCAGGCCTGCGCTATCCCAGCCATCCGCAGGCACTGCTGCGACTACTCGGACTGGTGCGGCACGCTCCTTCTCTTCCACTCTTGTGCACTGGCCGCACTCTTCTGGACAGGGTCTTCGGGACATGGCGTCAGCGTTACCGTGGCTCTTCCGTCTACGATGTTCCGAGTTGAAGTCGTACTCTTGCAGCCTCTGAACTCAACGTGCTGTCTGGCTTTCTATTCGCGCCATCACCACCACCTCGCTCCTCGCGGGAACAACCACGTCTTCGTTCAAGACGACCCTGCAGATTCCTAGGCGCTCTTCGGGCTGACGGAGTATAACCTCTTCTCCGTTGAACCGCAGGACCTTCCTGCCGACGTCGACCGTCGCCTCGTGGCTCCTGAGGGCATCCAGTCCCAGAATCACCTCCTCAGTCACCTTCGCGACGAACACCCTCAGAGGCACGACACTCCGCCCCAAGGTCAGCTCCAGCAGGGCCTCCTTCTCAACAGGCAAGGTGTCGCCCAATGCCGTGACAAGCTCGTATGGTCGGCTTGGCTTCCTCGTCGGCAAACCCTTCGCAACGTCAGGTCTGATGATGGCCACGGCTGCCCCAGTGTCCACCAGCACGCGGCACAGCTTCCCTCTCACCCAACCGTCCGCGATGAGGCTGTCATCCATACGCCTAATGACGGCGCACAGTGTCACTCGAGGGGATGGTGGTAATGGCGCCGACGTGCCCCTCTCCACGCCGGGCCTTACTCGTTCTTCCAGCTGCCCTTCCTGGTGTGGGCAGTCTCTCTGCAGGTGTCCAGGCGGTCCACACCCTCAACACAGGCCACTAGGTGTTCGCCGTTGTCCCACAGCTGGTCTTCTGTCTCCGGTGTAGCGGACAGTCCTCGTTCTCTACTTCGGGATAGCTGTTACTTTGGCCGCCTCCATCCTTAATGTGGCCGTCAGAGCCTCGTGGATGGCTTTATACTCGCCGAGCATTAGGCGCTGACGAATCTCCGTGTCCCGTACCCCGTCGACAAAGTGGTAGACGGCTTCCCGGGATACGAACTCCAGTGGCAGGTCAACCAAGGCCTTGCTAGCCAGCTGCTCAATCGCTATGGCGAACTCCTGCAGCGTCTCCCCCGGCTGCTGTGACCTTGCCTTTAGCTGGCTGCGGTATGCTGCGGCTAAGCGGTGGTTCCCGAAACGATTCTCCAGGGCCTCCCAGGTGTCCTTGGGAACCGCCGTTGTCTGCACCGCGTTTAGGACTTCCGCGGCTCGTCCCTGGAGGCTGGCTATTAACTGTGTGGCCTCTTCCTCCGGTGATCATCTGTTGTGCTTGGCCACTTTGTCGAACCTGCGGCGGAAGACTTCAAACGTTGACGCGCCGTCATATTTCGGAGGTTTGACGCGCGCCGATGTTGTGTCGCGTCCCAGCGCGTCGGCCTTCAAATCCTTCAACCTCCTTCCGACGACGTCCTCCACCATGGCACTCAGGGACTTAAAGCTGCTGTCGGCTTTTCCTTCCAGCTCATTAACGCGGCTCGCCAGGTCTTCGACGCGCTCGCCTAACTCTGTGACGTCCTCTTTTACGCCGGCCAAATGTTCTTCAAATTTGGCGGCAAGAGCCTTGTTCGCCACCTTCATTTCCTTGGTCAGTTCGGCCATCTTTGCGGTCATTGTCGTGGCCAAGTTGTTGTTTGCCGCTTTCGTTTTTGTTGTTAACTCGTTCACCTTCGCGGTCAAGTTGTTATTTGTCGTCTTCATTTGTTTCAGTTCCTCGGCCAGGTTGTTATTTGTCGCTTCTGTTTTTGTTGTTAACTCGTTCATCTTCGCGGCCAAGTTGTTATTTGCCGTCTCCAACTTATTTTCCATTTTCTCGCCGATGTTGTCATTTGCCGTCTTCGTTTCCGATGTCAGTTCGGCCTTCATTTCCATCATCTTCTCCAGAATCTTTTCCAATGCCGCGTCCATGGTTGTAATGTTCGGTGATGTTGTCGTCCCGCTTCCTGACACCAGTGTGACTTTGTGGGTTCGTGAAATGAAAAGTCCAATTACACCACTCAAAAATGTTCTTTATTTCCACCGACTTTCAGTTAAACACTTGCCAATTACACAGAATTACGTAATGCACACAATTACGATTCACCAGTTCGTCCGTTAGAATTCCACTTACACTCGCAGTTACGTCTTCTCGTCCGCTGCTTCGCTAAACACTGACTAACATTCCTGCAGCCCGATGTGTTGCTTATATAGGGTCAGCTGGCCATCTAGAAGTTTCCAGATTAGACGAAACAACCCGCACGTTCGAGAACCTAGGGGGAGGGTAAAGAGACGGCTCAGTGGTCCGCAATCCCTCTCCTAATCATTCCTTCAGTTAGTGACAGGAGACAAATGAGTGGGTGTGGCGTGGCCTCTGGTCCCTTCTCAGCTGTCGTTTGTTGTGCTTCCCGATAATTGGGTGACAATATTGAAAATCATCAAAAGAAACTTCATCATTTCATTAAAAATAGGTATCCTTATTAATCACTAATTAAATGAAATTATTCTGTTTCTATATTCCAAAACGTTTTATGAAAGAAATGTGCTTAAATAGCAAAATTTGGAAAACGTGCCATTATATTGTGCATGCTGATCCATCAATAATAAACATCATATATATATATATATATATATATATATATATATATATATATATATATATATATATATATATATATAACAAATATAATGATGATGATGTAGATAAGTTGTTATATGAATATCACCTGTAATGTGTTAATTTTTAAAACTAATTCCTATAAACCATGAATTCAAAAAATGTTGAGAACTTTTGAGGATATGCAAACCATATATTTATAAAACTAAGCAATGAAAATAAGCAAAATGTTTTCACATTAGTCTGTTATATACAGAATAACTGAAATACGTGTGAGAATTTATTGACTGCGAAATAAAGTTGGCAATTCCTTAAGCACAGTGACGGTCAAATGTAAGTATCATTATATTTGATGCCAGAGGCTTCAGTTTTATTTACGCAGATCAGGTGAATAAGACCATGTTGTTCTGCAAAATTTAATTTCTTTAAGTCAAAATATTTTTATTCATTAAAATGTTTGATTTAAAAATGTTTCCTAAAATAAGTATTCTCGTACGGTTTGTTTTAAAATCATTTGACAAGCTTTGCAAATTCGTTGATAACGCCCCGAGGCTTGTGTAAAAGCTAGAATCATTTGCTTTGCAGATATTCATAAAAAGACAAGGAACATATTTATGTTCATAGTAAAAAGCAAATATTTTAAGTTGTTTGCTGCTTCTGCACACATTTCATTTTCTGAATTCCAAAAAGTAATAATATACCAACAAAAAGTGCATCCTTAGTTGTATTAACAACAGCTTTTAAAGGATCTTAACTTTTCAATCTGCTAGTATATATTTTGTGATTTGCGTTAAGATTTGAACCTTCAGATGGAAAAAATTGTATAACGCTTAAATATTATATAATTAAAGAAACTGCATAATACCTACAGTTTCCAGTATTTAGAAACTTTTCGTACAATCTGCCTATGTTTTCTATACAAAAAGCCTATTCTGACCGAAAATTGCCGAAATTTCACAAGCAGTTCCTGTAACTTCTTATACCGTTTGAAAAAGCAACATTAACTGCTACTTTAAGTTTGTTTGGAAGGTTATATAATAACATCTACGCATTAAGGACAAATAAAAACAGGAAATACAATACGAAGGAATTAGAATGTTTCTGTTTAACATTTTTAATTCCACCATAAGTGTTCTTAGTCTTTACCTTTTCAGTCTCAAAATACACGTATGTGCGGCAACGCCTTGGGTTCAATCCCAGGCAACCATAAAGTGAGATTTGTGGTGGACAACATGGCGCTGGGGAGAATTTTTTTTTGGGATCCGCGGTTTCCTCTGCCATCTTATTCCACCAGTGCTCCTTCATCTTTATTATCAATGTCATGACCTGCTGTCTAGTATGTAGTAAAAGCGGGCGTTAAGCACTACACATTTTAGTTTTTCATTACACATATTGTCACATGTATGGCTGAGAAATACTCAGTAGAATATCAAATTCTAGAATCTTATGACTCAATGCTCACTTTTTGTGAGTTGTTTTATTCGCACATTCTGGAGTTCTTAATTCCGCTGAATGAGTTGAGCATCTGTCAGATTGCAAATGCTCTTGACGTATGACGCGGTTTCCTGTTTTTCCATATTGACATATTGAGTACGGGCAGATGTCCGATCAGCGGATTCCGGGAATCATGCCATACGTGCTACGTAGGCACCGGATCGCAAGTATGATTTGGTTTAAAATGATATGTGTGGTGTTTAACGCCCGCTTTTACTACATACGGCACCGCAGGCGGTGACACTGATGGTACATGAAATGAAGATGGAGCACCGGTGGAATGAGATGGTGGGGGAAACCGGAGGTCCCGGAGAAAACCCGCCCCAGCACCGTGCTGTCCACCACAGATTTGGTTTAATTTAATTGGGGAAGGTGTACTTTCTAATTTGGGAATGTTTATGTAACTTCCTAATTTGGGAATGCTGAATAGGCTTAGTAAAGTCATAAAATCAATATTTTGTACAAACACTGACTTGTCTTTATTGGATGTGACTTGTTAATTTACAAGTATAGTTAGTTGCACTGTGTATTAACAATTTGACTTGTCTTATATCATAGTACTCATGTGCAATGTATGATTTACAAGATGAATAAATTAGCTATCTATGATTAGCACCCACATTTAAGCACTCTTAAGCCAGCAGTTGGGGTTAGGTGGGACAGTCGCCACTGTTAGTGTAGCCTCACAGAGTTTAATTCAGAGAGTCAACTTGGATTCCTGGTGACTCCGCAACCATATATGACAACGCATCCTCGTGGTAATTCCTTATGGATCTGTAATATAATGTTGTATCACCACTTTAACCCCTAAGTCTCTTCAGGACTAAGGGAGTATTTTGTACTACCCTTCAATAATTAGTTTTCAGTAAATGGGCTTAAATATGTACTTATATATTGTTTCTCCTTCCTATGTTCTACCATCTACCTTCCTCATCCCTCCTAGCTATGTCCCCAGTTAATGGGTAATTTGTTAAGTCTCTCTGCAACCTATCTTTACGCAACAGTTTGTGGAACGCCGCTGTCTGAAGTTGTTACTCTCAGAAATATGGTTTCGATTCTTGTATCTCCATCCTCCTAGCTTTTCCATTCTATGTCAAACAATTGGTGATGGTACCGGTCTCCTTTATTTATTTTTGCCGAGTCTTAGCCTGTATACGGCTAGTATGAAGAAATGGTTAATTTCCATTAATTAACTTAAATACCAGTGCACATTACACCTGATATACAGGATCAAATTCTGTTAGATCCCAAGGATATAATTATGTAGAAGAAAGGCATACAGATATCACGTATTTTCTGCATAACAAAGACCAATGTAATATACCAATACACAATAATACCCCTGAGCCTACGACTTTTTCAGAACAGTCCTCGCAAACGCTTACGAAGTAACCCTCATACAAACTTCCAATTGGTCCTCCATGTATTCTCAACCAGTTGACATTGATAATACCCAATTTAACATCAACTTACAATCCCAATCGTCAATTCAAACACCAGACCTAAAGTCTCAAATGACTACTTTATTACAAAAATACCATCATGTGTTTACTAAAACTACAAGAATTAGGTCAAACACGCAGAGGAGAATTTAAATTAGAAGTTACAGATGAAACGGCCATATAGCGTATCTCGTGCAAATGTGAAATTATAGAATTCCTAATAAACAAGGTGCAAGAGGCTAGAATTATCCGGGGATCTCATAGCCCATGGCATTTCCCGGTAGTTTTGGTTAAAAAGATAAATAGTGAACTGAGATTTTGTGTAGATTATCGCAAAATCACTAAAACTTACCCCTTTACCCCTGATGGACGACTTGCTTAGCTATTTAGGCAAATCGCAGTGATATTATACTTTGGACTTACTCAGCGCATAATTTCAAGTTCTATTGGCTGAAGAAAGTAACAATTTCGAGCTTTGTTTCGATTAAATCTAGTATGAATTCAACGACTTATCCTTTGGTAACATTTACGTCCTTAAAAGTTTCATAGAGATCTCTGATAATTTATTAGGTAACCTTCGTTATAAAAAGGCCCTAGTTTATTTGGATGACATTGTTGTCCTGACTACAACATTTTCGGAATTATTAATCCATTTAAAAGTCTTTTGTCAATTGTGCTAGCACAACTTTAAACTAAAACCAGAAAAATGATTTTTGTATGTCTAAAATCAAACGTCTATGGTTTGAAGTATCCTCTGATGGTATGGAACTGATGAGGATAAGTTTCGAGTCATTGGGAGTTTCTCCAAAAGTATTGGTGATGTAAGTTATTGGCTTATTCAGTTTCTACAGACGCTTTGTTCCCAATTTTGCATGCATTGCAGGCCTTTATACGACCTAACTCGCAAAAATCGGGACTTTGAATGGACATCAATTCAACCTGTCACATTTGATGAATTAAAACATTTGCTAATTATTGCTCTGGTTCTGGCTCATTAACAGCCGGGAGCCTATACAGAGGCACATACAGACGCAAGCACTATTGGAATTGCTTGCCCTCTTTTACAACGCATGAACGGTGAATTGCACCCAATTGCTATCTGTTCACGTTCGTTTAAATGTACAATAAAAACTACAGTATTTCTAGTTAGAATTACTGTCGATTGTGTATGGTCTTTCACATTTTCGACCATACATATATGGCTTTCCCGTTAATGTCATTAGTGATCATCATGCACTGTTACCTTCGCAACTTAAAGAAGATTACCGGCAGAGTAGCCCGATGTGCTCTAAAGCTTCAAGAGTAGAACTACTCCATCATTTACAAATGTGGTGTAAAACACTAAGATGCAGATGTCCTCTCTCGTTTCCCTGTAGATAAACCAAAACCTCATATAGTTGAACAAGCAGATGATTTCCCAACCTGTCTTTTAACACCAGTCCAAGTCCCAAACGAATAAAGATCAGATCATAAACTACAGGATAACTGTATTGAGTAACCCTAATGCAGGAACACCCCGGTTACAGCAACAAGTTAAATTTTATATTTTAAAATCAGACGTCCTCTACCGCAAAAATGAGGTAGCTACAGGAACATTACATCAACTGGTCATTCCCAAAAATCTACAACACGAAATTTTACTTTCATGCCAGGATAATTCATTATCGGGACGTCTGGGGTTCACAAAACCTTCACAAAAATCCACTCCTGCTTAAATCTCGGACAACGTATTCTTCCGAGAAAATACATTGGAAAACATGACCGTAGTTCTGCCCACGGCCAAGGAAGAAAAGCAGCCAAGAATGTTAAAACAGCAGGACTATTACAGTCAATATCTGTTAATTATATAGGTGAGCGATGGGGAATTAATTTGTTAGACCCATCCACCACTCCAAGACCAGTAAACTATGTTTTGACAACGGAATATTTTAGAAAATGGCTAGAAGCGCCTGCTATTCCTGAAAGTTCTGTCGAGCATGTCTGTCCTTTCGTATTAGAACAAATTATTTGTAGACATGGATCCCTTGCCGAATTTTTATCTGATCGTGGCACTGTTCTCCTTAGCGACGTAATGTAACACATATTAAACTCAATGGGTGTTAAATTCTCATTCACAACTGTAAAGCATCCAGCTGCTAATGGACTAACAAAACGGGCTAATCAAACCGTGACTAACATGTTCTCTTTTTGTTTCCACGAAGGAAGCTGATTATGATACAGACTTACCACACGTAATTTTGCCTACAATACGAGAGTACAAGAGATCATAAAATTATCACCTTTCATTCTCCTATATGGCCAACAACCCACCTTCCCTAGCGAAACACAATTAAAACAGAGCAAAATATCTATTTTTTTTTTTTCAAGCAATACAAAGGCAAATTCAAACAGCCGGACAGCTTGCCAAAGATAATTTCAAGGGAAAGCAAATTAATTTTAAACAAACGTTTGACAAAAAAGGCGAACACTGAAATTTCAGCCACAACAATTGGTTAAGTTATTCACCCCTGAACGACCAAAAGGGTAAAAGTACCAAACTCTTACACGACTCCCTCATTCGGCGCCCACTGTAATTCATACAGGGTATCCAAACTTCTAGAAATGTCCTTTTGGTCATAGGTTTAAATCTATCAAGCATTTCTAACTATATTCCTTCTGAAACTATATCAGCATAAACATCACTTGTTTCCTGTACTTTTTCCCATGCTACAGGACTCGTAGTTTCCATTTAAATCGCGTAGGTACACCAGTTACTTTTCAATCAGCCAATCCTCATCCTATACTTTTTATAATACACACACAGAGCGCGTTCTTTACACGACTAACTACACATCATGACAATGTAACAACGCGCAGACGCACAGGCGTGCCCACGCGCGATTTTCGCGAAAATGAGTACTGTATATTTTGGCGCATACCATATATAAATGTATCCACAAATGAGAATCATGGATGCGTCCTCAATCAGGTGTTGCACTCTCCAAATCGAAGTCTTCCGCGAACATCCCTGAAATTAAACATCAGCGATACGTCATTTCGACGATTGTTTAAAGACATAGGTGTATTTCCGTACCGAATTCAGGTTGGGCAACGGCTGACGGAGCACGATAGGCATGTCAGAATAGAATATTGTGCACAATTTTTGGCCATGGTGTACGACCATCGAGATTTCCTGTTCAAGGTGAGGCTCTCCGACGAAAGTCACATTCACTTGGACAGCTTTATCAATCGCCAAACAACTCGCTTTCTTGGTTTCGAGAGGCCAGACACTTTAGTCAGAAACCGCTATATAGTGTGCGTGTGGCGATTTGGTGTGCAGTGTCAGGAAACGGTGTGCTTAGGTTCGTATTTCATAGAGAATGATGATGGTGCACTTCTTACTATTAACCAGGAAGGCTATAGGATCGGGCCATTTATTCAGGATCTCAGGCTTTGTCGTGCCAGGAACATGCATATGATTAAACAATGGTTCCAACGAGATGGGGCGATCTGCCACATCGCTCGACAGTCTATGGCTATGCTGCAAGAAACCTTACCAGAACGAGTAATTTCCCGCGGGGCTGAGTTCCCCTACCCATCACATTCCCCCGATCTCACAACACCTGAAGCTGACTTGTGGGGAATTTCACTGTGTCTGCATTAGTCAGAATATCGTCTCGTTCTTCGGACTCTGCAGCAACCTGCGTTCCGAAATATGTTGCAAAATCTGCGTGATCGTTATGAACACTGCCTACAGTGCAATGGAGCACATTTTGAATATTTACTCTATCATCCCGATAGATAAGGTAAAGACAGTAAGAGTAACAATTTCCAGTACTGTATATTTTGGCACATATAGTACATATAATACAGCTGATGGTATATGTTTAATTCATGCATTGCTCCATGTACCGGATACTTAGGAATTGTCAAATTAGATTTTATTAGTAACTTTTAACCCTAGGAGGAACTGCAAGAACCTCTTAGTGATTCTTGGATTATTTTTCTTTGTGAGTTTATCGCCAGATACTCAGAACAAATTTTATAATGCACATATACCATGGTAGTATTTTTTAGTGTCTGGCTGCATTAGCTTCACTCATGATTTATTGTAAGGTCCATAGGAGTATATAAGAGTCCATGATCATTAAATTATCAGATCCTTTTGTTTCGTAATTGGATGAAACAAGCACTTTTAAGCTGTCCCTAAATGACAAATTCTTAGTAATATGGTTAAAGTGCTTTTGTTGTTCAGCTGAGCCAGTGAAGTTACTACGCTATGGGGAGGCCTCAACCCCATTAGCTTAATAATAATAGCTAAAAAGTAATATTCCTACATTAATACAGTTATACCTGTTGTTACCTTGACCTCAGTAAACAGCTATAGTATTATTCTGCTTTAGATAGTCTAGATAGTTTCTAAATTAGACTGACAAAACTTGGCAGTAGATAGACAACCTTATGTGAATCATATTTTGTCAAGTAACCTATGGGCTGCAACACTTATTTTCAGTGCAG
Source organism: Mantis religiosa (assembly GCA_030765055.1). Taxonomy (NCBI): domain Eukaryota; kingdom Metazoa; phylum Arthropoda; class Insecta; order Mantodea; family Mantidae; genus Mantis; species Mantis religiosa. The sequence goes on along the minus strand of JAUKNK010000241.1, from coordinate 1,010,585 downwards.
GATGGCTATTAATATGAAGGAATTGGAGAACACAGTACACTCGTTTTTCATGTTGACTCTATCCATCAAAAACCTTAGCCTATAAACGGCTAGTGTGGAGAAATGATTAATTTCCATCAATTAACTAAAAGTACACGTGTGTTAGTCCAAGAGGTATTTGTTATTACTACTATCACTAGGTTTGTTTACTTCCTGAGCTCACTAGCATTCATTATTCTTTACAGCATGTTTGTTCACTTCCCAGTCTGCCCCTTCTAACTGTGAACATACATTTGGTATATGGTGAAACATTAACATGTGGTCATTTGGCGCAGAGGCTTTACCAGGAAAGATTTCCTAACTGCCACTGTCCTCACCATACATTTGCCAGTATTCATCAGACTAAACAAATGGAGGTCATTACACTGACGAGCAGATGGGCAAGGATGGAGGCATGTTGTGCGAACAGTTATGTGCAGAGGATCGACTCCCATTAGTCCTGGAACCGTAGGACCAAGGACCCAGGCCTCCTACTCAGGAGCGATGGATACTCCGGGGCTCTTTCCATAGGGCAATACCTGATTTCTTAAAAAGCCCCCCCGCTGAGCACAACGTCAAGACAGGATGGAAGTGGATACGCCACTTACATGCGTCAACTCTGCATGGAAGACTACTGAAAACCTCGGTGGGGCCGCCTGGTGGTCTAGCACACCTTCTACTAGCTCTGCAGGCTAGTAACCGGGACTTTTTAGGCAACCCTCTACCCCCTCCGAGGGGCCATAGCCTGGCCGGAGGTACCCAATTCCCCGTGGGTATCGGGAACACACTGCCCCTCGAGTCCAACCCAATCCGAACAGTTCCCCGACGGGAGGGGCTCGGCAGTTCAGTCCGAGATTCCTCTAGTAGGTCAGAGGTACCACGAGTGCTAAGCGTCCGCAGCGCCCGCACCACGGCAGCTAAAGTGGACGGATCCCCTTCCCTATGGTTTAACTCGAGGAAGCCGTGCTGCAGTGGGTAGCGAATAATACTTTGCTGAGTACTTGAGAGATTCCGCGACACTTTCATACTGGTCAGGTCATGATCTGGAGAATATTTCAGGAAATGCCATTGCGTCAACATCATCTTGAGAGAGTCCATGCTCTTACACCAGGAGACTATCTACTTCGAGTGAAATTATGTAATTGGTATTTGAACAAATGCATACTCCAACCAGAGTTTGCAAGCCATGTAATGTTCACGGATGAAGCACGCTTCACGCTTAGAAGATATTCAATTCCTGCAATTCTCAAGTATGGTGCTTCGAAAATCCCCATGCCACGATTGTGCAATCACATTAACAGTGATTTAGTGTCAATGTCTGGGTAGATATTGTAGTTGAATTCCTTGTGGGACTATACATTTTGCACAATCGACTGAATGCCAAAATTATTTAGTATTTCTTCAACATGTTCTGCCTGATTTACTGCACTGCTTCCTCTCAACATCAGAATGAACATGTAGTTTCAGCATGATCGTGCACCAGCTCATTTTAGGAATCAAGTATGTAACCATCTGACAGCTACATTCGGCAATCTTTGGATAGGTCGAGGTGGACCAATTGCCTGGCCACCACGTTCTCCTGATTTGACACCAATGGATTTCTTTTTGTGGGGCCACATGAAGGTAATGGTTTATGAAACAGCTGTTGACATGGAGAAAATCCTTGTAGTGCAAATTGCCAGCACAGCAGCTGAAATCAGGGAAACCCCTGGCATCTTTGAAAGGGTAAAACAAGGTATGGCACGGCAATGCACTTGTCTGGCAGTCAATGGATGTGTGTTCCAGCACTGTTGATGTGATAAGACAACCAATTGGACCAAATGTCTGCTTTTTTTTCAACAGTTGTGTGAGTGAACTGTCGTGTTTTCTTTATGTTGTTTCTTCTTGTCTGTACAACAAACACAAAAAGGTATGTAAAATTGAATGGCTTATTATTTGCACAAGCTTACTTAGGTCCACTAATATCCTTCTTGTACTGAAATGAAGTGCTGCAGCCCATAGGTTCCTTAACCAAACATGCTTATCTGTTCCCAAAGTTTGTAGTTCTAATTTAGAAACACTTTGTAGTTCTAATTTAGAAACACCCTGGTCTATTCTAACAGGATGTTTTATATTCAGTATGATTGCAAGGGGTCCAGATTAGGAAATGAGCTGCATCAGGGTGAAGAAACAGAAATGTTTGAAACTTTTCTGGAGCATTTTATTTGTAATTCTGGAAGCTGATGAGCCATGAAACAAAGCTAAAATCAGTTCATGATAAAAGAAGCAGCCTGAAGAGAACTGTGGGCAGCTGAAGTTATTATGGAAACACTTAAATTACCTTAAGCTAACTTGTACTGGAGAAAGTTGTTCATTTTTTTCCTAATATCTGTGACACTAAGACAAGAAGGCAGATATTTTATTATTAGAAATAGTTTGCACTCTGCTGTTAATCTTGGTGATCATCATGCTGATAAACTATAAAAATTAGATCCCTTAGCCCAAGGGGCAATTCAGCAACTCAAGATGAGAGTTTCTCAGACTTGGAAACTTCTTCAAAAAAGAAATATAGAGAAGTTGTGAGGCAGTCCAATTCACAGATAAGATGATGAAACTGGGCATTTCCCTGTTTGCTGCAATGAAAATTTTGCATCCTAATGCAGAAATCCAGAATTATATTCAAGATCTAGAGTGAAATGTTCCAAGTGGGAGGTGTAATTATGTGCAATGAAAAATAACTGTTTTACAAAATATCATACAAGATGACACAATATTTATATATTACCTACTTTGTGATTTAATAATATAATAAACAAATGTTTAACATAAAGAAATAAAAAAAGTTCCATTTATTTACTATTTTACCTTCTTAATACTAAAATTTCTATCAAAGCCTAGGTCAGGAAAATCCTTCCTTGATCTCAAGGTGCACATATGTGTACCGCCAATTACAAGATACCCTTAATTAAAAAAAAAAGTTAATTTGATTATCTTTTTGCTATTTGGTCATGCAGTAACTTTACTTCATCAAAATTAGATCAACATTTTAAACTCAGGACTGAAGAAGTCAAAGAGGTTCAGGCAGGAAGGTTACGATATACAATATAATTTTAATGAGGAACTTTAAAATAAAAATGACTTCTACATATCAATAATTGTAATAATAAATGAATGCATTATAATTAACATAGCTGCAAATTAAACAAAATACAGAAGTGTAAAATGCTGAAGTTAAAATATGAGGCGAGTTCAAGTTATAACACCTATTTTTTGTCAGGACTGGGACCAGATAGGAACTTCTACTTTTCTTTTTAAATACACGTGGACTCTTTGTGAATGCGTGACAGCGATGGCAGCACTGTACAGTGCATAGAACACATAGATCAGTGCATAGATATTCAAAAGTAATCACAGCATAACATAACTGAAAGCAAATTAAAGATCTAAAGGGGAAGTAATTACTTCAAATTGGCATCCCATCACACAGCAAATAGTTAACATAAAATAGTAAATATAAAAATGTAAGTGATGAAGTGTCAAAAGAACAGACTACAAATAATTTTTTCAAGTGACATGTAACTTAACTTATGTTACAAATTGCCATCTCAACGTGGACTAATATCAACTTCATAATTTTATAACGTACAAGTAATAAGACTATGCCAAATTATAAAATGTAACTATTTAATGTGTTTAAAAAGTAATTCAATAAACATTTTTAAACAAAATTCAGATGGGAGTACAAAAATATAGCAAACATCTATTATTTATGAGTTTGATTTATGAGTCACTATGTTTACACTCAACTTCACTTACTTGTTGTATAATTGAAACGTTTTCAAGATCATTCGATCTCATCCTCAGCTGTTTGGTGACTAAAGGAACATTCTTCCTCCTCCACTACTTCAGTGCTCCGATCTCTCTGCCATCTGGTGTTAGGGGCACTAAGTTTTAATACTTCATTTAATGCTGGGATTTCAAAATTTATAACTTTATCCCGGTTTTTGGTTATGGATATTTTTCCCCAAATATCCAATTCTATAGGTGTACTTAAAGATTTTAACAGTTTTATGTTATGGCCAATGTTGTGGTTTTCTGTCCAAAAATGGTGTGACACTGCAGATTTTTCTGTTTGCTTCAACTTTGTTCCTTTGGTGTTCTTTTTGCCTGGCTAACAAGTTTCTTTTAGTTTTTCCTATGTAGCTTTTATCATAGGTTTCACAGTTTATCTGATAAATTCCCGATTTCAAAGTATTGGGGATTGAATTTTTTAGTGGCTTATTTAGCAGATGCTTCAGACTGAATTTGTTTTGGGGTGCTAGTTTTAAGTTTAGTCTTTTGAAGATTCGTTCAAGTTTTCTAAAAACCCATGGATGGTAGGTGAATTTTCTATATTGCAATTTTGTGTTTTTAAGCGGTGTGAGAGTGGTATTTTTTGATATTATCTTGAGTTTTTCCTTTCTTCTCATCATGTTCCTTATGATGGCTGGGTTGAATCCATTTAATACTGCTACCTCTTTTATGTGTTGTTCTTTCAAAAACTCCTCCTTACTCAGTGGGATGTTGTATAGCCGATGAATTAGGCTTCTAAAGGCAGCTAGTTGGTGTGAAACTGGGTTGTATTCCAGCCATCATAAGGAATATGATGAGAAGAAAGGAAAAACTCAAGATAATATAAAAAAATACCACTCTCACACCGCTTAAAAACACAAACTGGCAATATAGAAAATTCACCTACCTTCCATGGGCTTTTAGAAATCTTGAACGAATCTTCAAAAGACTACACTTAAAACTAGCACCCCAAAACAAATTCAGTCTGAAGAAATACAAAAGTGAATCGAGAAGATATTGACACATTGCTTCACTCACACTGTTTATTCACAGGACATGTTTCAAGAGCTCTTGCTCCTATCATCAGCTGATACTCGACTAGTGCAAGTTGTAGTGGTTTCCTCTTTCTCCGTTTTGTCAATAGATGGTGTGATGTACTTGTCAAAGATGTCCGGTGGTGGAGCTTCAAAATTCATGACTCTATGACGATTTTTGTTGATGAAGATTTTTTCCCATACGGAAAGGTCTATGGGGTGATTAACATATTTTATTAGAGATGTTTCCAAGTTGATGTCATGTCTAGTATTCAAAAAATGAAAAGCCACTGCAGATTTTTCTGTTTCACCATTTTTAATATTTCTTACATGTTCTTTAGTTCTGATGTTAATATTTCTTTTTGTTTTTCCTATATAAATTTTAAGGCAAGTTTCACATTTGATCTCATAGATTCCTGGTTTTTCTTTGGTAGTGATTGCATTTTTGGGAGGGCCTTTTAACAAATTTCTGATATTAAACCTATTTTGAGGTGCAAGAATTATGTTGTGTTTTGAGAAGATTTTTTGGAATTTGTTATAGGCTGATGGGTGGAAGGTGAATTTTTTAAAAAGTTTTTTCTTTTTTTCTCCTGTAGGTTCTAGGGTGGTGGTTTCTTTTATTTTCTTAGCTTTGTTGAGTCTGTTAACTGTTTTGTCTACTAAATTTGGGTTGAAACCGTTGGATATAGCTACTTTTTTTATGTGTAGGTATTCTTCTTGATAATCTTCTCTGTTTAGTGGAAAGTTGATCATCCGAAAGATTAAACTGTTGAAAATGGCATGTTGGTGTTGTTTTGGGTTGAAACTGTTGTTCTTGATGTAATTATCTGTGTGTGTCGGTTTCCTGTAAATACCAAAGGTGAGTTTGTTGTTCATTTTTTTACAGATACTTTTCTTTTACAGAAACTTGTTAGCCAGGCAAAAAGAACACCAAAGGAACAAAGTTGAAGCTGGAACGAATGGGTGCAGGTCTTCCTCCCGCCCTTTCATCCCTAAGCTGTCTAGGAGGCATGGGCTCGCCATGATTCTCCTGTTCAGCAGGATTTTGGGGCTCCCTAGGAAGCCTCCCTCCATTCCTACCATTGTTGTTGTCGATTCGTTTTTGAGCTGGGGCCCGCTTTTGTTTGCGTGGCTGTGTGGGAGGGTTGTGTGTCTCCCGTGACGTTTTAGGTCCATCAGAGGCCCCTTGTGCTACTTGAGCGTAACTTCTTGTCTATCGGCATCCCGCCGAGTCGTGGGCACACTGGAGCTGGTTGATGGGACCGGTCTTGGGTCCGCCCCCGCTGGTGAGGTCCTCTGCTGTTGCTGTTGTCTCACTGTGGGCCTGTTCGCTGCTATAACTGCCTTTCTGGCAGGACAGCCGCCGTAGCAAGCTACATGTGCTCCTTTGCAGTTAGCACAAGTGGGCACATCTGTGGGTGACCTTGGAAAAACTTCTTTATCGTGGGCTTCACTACACCTCAGGCAGCGTGGTGTCCTCTTGCAGAACTGGCTGGAGTGTTTGAATCCCAGGCAGCGATGGCTGCAGTGTCACACCATTTTTGGACAGAAAACCACAACATTGGCCATAACATAAAACTGTTAAAATCTTTAAGTACACCTATAGAATTGGATATTTAGGGGAAAATATCCATAACCAAAAACCGGGATAGTTATAAATTTTGAAATTCCAGCATTAAATGAAGTATTAAAACTTAGTGCCCCTAACACCAGATGTCAGAGGGATCAGAGCATGGAAGTAGTGGAGGAGGAAGAATGTTCCTTTAGTCACCAAACAGCTGAGGATGAGATCGAATGATCTTGAAAACATATAAAGATTTAACTGTATTGATCTGTACTGATCTTGAAAACGTTTCAATTATACAACAACATAGTAAGTGAAGTTGAGTGTAAACATAGTGACTCATAAATCAAACTCAAAAATGAAGAATACTTCACTGTTAATAATGCTTCTGCTTATAATATTTAAAATATCTATTAGTTTTAAATCAAATGAGAAATGTCTCACCTTACAATCAAATTGTTTTAAGGAATACCAGTCTGTACTTATTAGACGCTTTTAGATTTCTTTCTTATGTTTCTAAAAAATTTATTTTCTGACAAGTTAGCATTTACAAATTATATTGTGATATGGTCAAATTCTTCTAAGACTTGCTCCAGATAACTGGTGCTTTTGATATTTCACTGTATATACAATAGTTTAGTGTGAACACTTTACTGCCAACCACAGCAATGAAATGAATCCAAGAAGATGAAGAGCCTTTGGAAAAATTTGTGGATATGATTTTAGTTAATTGATGGAAAATAATCATTTCTTCATACTAGCCGTATATAGGCTAAAGTTTTTGATAGATAGAGTCAACATGAAAAATTCAATGCCATGTCTGGGATTTGAACCATGGATCTCCTGGTTCAAATCCCGGCCATGGCATTGAATTTTTCATGTTGACTATCTATGTAGATATGAGTTGAACTCCCAAATTACAGACATTGATTATAATGTGCAAACCACAAAGACTCTAAATATGTAAAATATGAAGCTATTAACAGTGAAGCAAACAAATACATAGAAATATAACAATTTGTAACTTAAAATTTCACTTATAAGAAATTATGTTATTTTTCTTATACATTGTCCAGGATTGCGATTTCCATGTAAAATTCTTACACATTCTCAGCCAGAAACAACAAAGCTGTCGCCATCATTACGAACACTAGATGTTAACATGTTCTTGTTATTACTACCAAAATTTGAAAATAAAACAAATTTAAAAACAATCGACTGCCAGTATTTCAAAATTCATTATGTGATATTTGTTTTTTAAAATAAATATCTTTTCCCAAACCAACTTACACTAATCGAGTATCAGCTGATGATAGGAGCAAGAGCTCTTGAAACATGTCCTGTGAATAAACAGTGTGAGTGAAGCAATGTGTCAATATCTTCTCGATTCACTTTTGTACTAATTTGTGCTACACTGTCCCTATGCTTCTTCCAAGTTTATACTTTGAATCACCATAATTTTGTTTAGTCGTGACAGCGTATCAGCAATTATATTATCTTTCCCACTAACATGCCGAATGTCTATAGTGTACTGCGATATGTACTGAAGATGGTGAAGCTGTCGAGGAGAAGACTTCTTGTTCTTCTGTTTGAATGCATAGATCAATGGCTTATGATCCGTGAAAACTTAAAAAGGTCTTGCTTCCAGAAGATGTTTGAACTTTTTCACAGTCAGGTATATAGACAATAGCTCTTTATCATATGTGCTGTAGGATCTCTCTGCTTCTTAGAATAAAAGGCAATGGGTTTCCATAACATTCCTTCTTTCTGTTGGAGTACTGCACCGATTGCTTGATCCGATGCATCTGTGAATAGTCCAAGTTGAGAGTTGGCACTAGGAAAAGTAAGGCTGCATCTGCGAGACTTCTCTTGCATTTTTCGAACTGGATTCTAGCCTCCTCTGTCCAATCGATCTTCGTTCGATCATTCTTCTTGGCTCCTTTCAGGTAATCATGGAGGCTTGCTTGCACCTGTGCTGCTTCCTTTATGTACTTGCAGTAGAAACTTATAACACCCAAAAACGTACGAAGTTCACAAACTGTTTCCAGTAGTTTAAAATCTGCTATAGCCTTAACTTTCTCTGGAATTGGCTTAGAACCTTGAGGTGTTATGAGGTAACCCAAAAGTTCAAGTTCCTGAACACCAATTACAGACTTCGCAACATTTATTCTTAAACCAAATTTAGCTAGTCTGCCAAACACAAGTTTCAGACGTTCATAATGTTCTTCCTCAGTCTTTGATGCCACCAGTATATTGTGACTTTGTGGGTTCGTGAAATGAAAAGTCCAATTACACAAACTCAACAATGTTCTTTATTTCTACCGACTTACAGTTTAACACTTGCCAATTACACAGAATTACGTGCTGCACACAATTACGATTCACCAGTTCGTCCGTTACAATTTCACTTGCACTCGTAATTACGTACAATTTTCCGATGCTCTCACACAGTCTTCTCGTCGTACACTAGCACTGCATTCTTACACCAAGAACTGTGACTGACTAACTCGACGTGCTGCTTATATAGGGCCAGCGGGTCGATCGGAAGGTTCCAGATTAGAGGAAATATCCAGTAAGTTCGAGAACACAGGTGGAACAGAAAGAGACAGCGCCGTGATGTTTTTTGTCCCAGCCATCCCTTCTTAACGCTATAAGACTAACGAGGGGGCGGGGCGAACACCAACCCGTCTGCTGCTCGCCCAGTCTATAGGGTGTTCCGACGCTCGGGTGACACTGCTCCCTCCTCAAAGCTGGTCGTCCCGAACAGCACCATCGTAGCGTGCCAGGCGGTCCAGGTGTACCACCAGCATCTGCTCGGAGTCTCAGCCAGAAGTAGCGCTGCCGTAGTTTGTGAATCATTTGGTTCGCTCCCAGGTGTCCTCCTGAAGTACCGGCGTGCACTTCCTCCAAGACTTCCGGGACCTTACTCCGGGGAAGTACCAACTGTTCTCTCTGCGCCTTCCCATCGGGTGAATCCCATACCCGGAACAGCACGCCCTCTCTGGTCTTCAGCGAGTCCCATTGGGCCCAGTACGACTTGTAGGTGGCGCTCCTCGGTGCGATGTCCTCCCAGATTGGTCTCATCCCTGCCTCCACTTCCCTCAAGAGTGGCCCCAAGTCTGCGTCCGCCAGCTGCTCCCTCCTCAGGCCTGCGCTATCCCAGCCTTCAGCAGGCACTGCCACAACTACTCGGACTGCTGCGGCACGCTCCTTCTCTTCCACTCTTGTGCACTGGCCGCACTCTACTGGACAGGGGCTTTGGGACATGGCGTCTGCGTTACCGTGGCTCTTCCCTCTACGATGTTCCGAGGTGAAGTCGTACTCCTGCAGCCTCTGGACCCAACGTGCCGTCTGGCCTTCCAGGTTCTTAAAGCTCAATAGCCAGGTTAGGGCGAAATGGTCAGTCCTCAGGTGGAATGGCTGACCGTACAGGTGCTTATGGAAGTGCTCCAATGACTTTACTACCGCCAGTAACTCCCGTCGGGTGACGCAGTAGTTCTTCTCTGCCTTGGATAGCATCTTGCTGTAATAGGCTATCACCTGCTCATGGCCATCCTGGATCTGCGATAGGACACCTCCAATGCAATGGTCGCTAGCGTCGGTGTCCACCATGAAGGCGCCACCTGGTTGTGGGAGACCCAAAATTGGAGCACTACACAGGGTTTCCTTCAGGTGCTGGAAAGCGTCTTCGGCGTCCTCCGTCCACACATAAGGTCGGTGTTCCTCTGTCAGGCGGGTGAGGGGTTTGGCGATGTTGTCGGCCTTTTCCTCTAAATCATTAAGGCTGTCGTCTACTTGACCCATCCGCTTGCCCAGATTCGTGACGTCATCCCTCACGCCGGCCAATCGTTCCTCAAACTTTGCGGCGAGAGCCTCGTTCACCGCCTTCATTTCCGTGGCCAGACTGCCGTTCGGTGCTCTCATTTCTGTGGTTAACTCGGCCTTCATTCCTTCCATCTTCTCGGTGATGTTGTCGTTGGCCGTCTTCATTTGTTTCAGTTCCGCGGTGATGTTGTCGTTGGCCGTCTTCATTTGTTTCAACTCGGCGGTGAGGTTGTTGTTTGCCGCTTCCGTTTTTGCAGCGAGGTTTTCATTTGCCGTCTTCATTTCTTTCAGTTCCGCTAAAATCTTTTCTAATGCTGCCTCCATTGTGTTATGTCGCACTCCTGACACCAATTGTGACTTTGTGGGTTCGTGAAATGAAAAGTCCAATTACACAAACTCAACAATGTTCTTTATTTCTACCGACTTACAGTTTAACACTTGCCAATTACACAGAATTACGTGCTGCACACAATTACGATTCACCAGTTCGTCCGTTACAATTTCACTTGCACTCGTAATTACGTACAAGCTTCCGATGCTCTCACACAGTCTTCTCGTCGTACACTAGCACTGCATTCTTACACCAAGAACTGTGACTGACTGACTAACTCGACGTGCTGCTTATATAGGGCCAGCGGGTCGATCGGAAGGTTCCAGATTAGAGGAAATATCCAGTAAGTTCGAGAACACAGGTGGAACAGAAAGAGACAGCGCCGTGATGTTTTTTGTCCCAGCCATCCCTTCTTAACGCTATAAGACTAACGAGGGGGCGGGGCGAACACCAACCCGTCTGCTGCTCGCCCTGTCTATAGGGTGTTCCGATGCTCGGGTGACAATATCGTCAAGATATGGGAATATGAATTTCAGACCTAGTAACACTTTGTTAATAAAGCGCTGAATAGTTGATGGGGCACTGTGTAAACCGAAACTCATGACATTGAATTCAAACAATCCAAATGGGGTGATTATAGCAGTTTTAGATTTTTCTTCTTCCGCCACTGGAATCTGGAAGAATGCCTTAAGTAGATTTTGGAAAAGAATTTTGCATCTCCTATAATGTGTTGAAAGTCATCTATCCTAGGAATAGGGTATCTGTCTGGAACGGTCCTGTCATTTAAACGTCTGTAATCTCCACATGGTCATAAGGAACCAACTTTTTTCATGACCATATGAAGTGGACTTGCCCATTCTGAATTTGATGGTCGAATGATGTTGTTGTCTAACATGAACTGGAATTCCTGTTTGGCCTGAGACAGTTATGGATCTAATTGCCTCGGTCTTGAATAGACTGGTGGTCCCTTCATCAAAATGTAATGCTTGATACTGTGGTTGACTTCACTAGGCACTAATGTTGGTTTTGTAATACCAGGATATTGCTGAAACAACTCTGAAAACTTAATGCTTCTGCAGACCGTACTCAACAAATAATTGTTTGATACAGTCATTACTTCAACTGAAGTACACATTTTGGTAATACCATCAACCAATCTTCTTTTCTTGATATCGACCAATAAATTGAATTCATTTAGAAAATCAGCTTCTAGCATTCCTTTATTTACATCAGCAACAATGAATGGCCATCTAAACATTCAGCATAAGCCAAGGTCAAGGTTCAAAACTTTCACGCCTCTAGTTGAAATTGAGGTTTCATTTGCAGCATATAATTTAAAATTGTTGTCCAGTTTATCCCCTTTCGATGCTGGAATAATGGAAACATTTGCACCACTGTCAACAAGAAACCACGAGCCGGACTTTTTATCTCGTAGGAATATGCAGTGTTTGCGGCTTCTGTCTTGATTCTCGGCAGCAGAACTTGCCGCTACATTTACTGCCGATTGGAGTTTTCCTGTACATTCCACTGACTAGGCTGCTTGCACTATTTAGGCATGCATTTCTTTCCAAATTTAAAGTGGTAGTAGCAGAATTTACCATTAGGATCGAATCTTTTACTGTGACTCGAACTGCGCCCTCTGCTTGCAGATCTGCGGTAAGGACTTCTGCCTTTGCTACAGCATCTTACTGTCGACAATGTTACTATTTGTTGCTCCAGCTGAGATATTTTAGCAACTAACTCATTAATTGATGTACCCTTCGCAGATTCTTCGCTAACACTGAACGCCACAATGCGAGGACTCATTTCTAGAATTTTATCTGCCATGACAGCAACTTTATCAAGACATTCCTCACTTACTACCAGGATGCTTTTTAACGAATCGGGAAGTTTCTCAAGCCAAAGAGTTTGAAGAACTTTATCAGAGACATCTTTACCTGCCAAAGACCTCATTTTCCTTAGTAGCTGGCTTGGCTTGTAATATCCTAGCTCGATACCAGTAACTAACCTCTATTCTTTTGTCAAAAAATCTCAAGAAGCCATGATTTTGTAGATGAATACTCATTCATCTCATTACTGATAATGTCCCAGATATTCACCGCATACTTCGGTTCTAGTTGCACTATTAGGTAGTTGAATTTTGTATTTTCCTTGGATATTTTATTTATGGCAAATTGTGCCGCCACCTGGTAGAACCAAATATCTGGTTTCTCCAACCAGAATGGGGGAATCTTAATACTGACCTTACTGATATTGCACGTTTTGCCTTCAAGCTCACTTTTATTATGTTATTATGTGTTCCCCATTTGGGTTATGTTCCTCCATTGTATAATTATGCACTTAACTTTGTTTTCACAGATCAGTTTATCATTCAAAATTTCACTCACCCAGAATCACAGGCGAATCATGTCGGGATCACCATTTTGTTGCTCTCTTGTACTCATATTTATTAATTATATATATAACGTTAAATTATAATAAAATATGTTTCCTCGATATTTCGTAATCTTTTTCTAATTGTTCATTTTTCACTATCTGCATTTTACACTGCCTCCTGACATCACTAATCAGTCCAAAGAGTTTCTATATTACAACAGTGCCCTCTACAAATGAATGCTGGATAAGCAGTGTTTATTTACTCTGGAGAGTTCAATCAATATTACTCAGTTCATTATATTATTTCAATATTTTTCAGAACTTCTTGAATTATTCAGTTCAATTCTATTCTTTAGACTCAGTGGAGTAAGAGTTAAATAGTGGAATAGTTTCTTGTGAATTTAGTGGCAAGTCAAAGAGGCAGGTATTGTGAAGTCGGGCTCGAAGTATTATTTTTAAGGTCTACACGTTCTTCAAAAAATTGGGCAATGAGGAATATAGAAATCAGCTCAATTTCAAAAATGCTCAACGGCTACTGCTGAAGCATGTGGTGTAGGTAAAGCAAGTGTGGCCTGTATTTGTGGAGGGGCAAGAAAATCTGATCCCAGTAGTGCCCAAATGTTTGTGTAGCCGAAAAAACATTTGGTCCTCCGAAGACGGTTACAAATTTAAGTAACTTTCACAAGGATGTTGTGCATAAAACTGTGTTCGAGTTTTATGACCAAGGTGAACTTCCAATTATACAGAAAAAAATAGCTTGTGCTCTTACTACATGAGACATGCAGAAAACGTACAAGAAGGCGATTTCAAGAAAGAAATAGCACATGACGAGATTTTGGAACCTATAATTGTACATTTGTAAGACTCAGACAATGAAGACAGTGACAATGACATTTTGACATAAATGACATTGATAGTGATATGGATGCGCCACTGGCAGTTCCACTGGATTAGGAAAAACAGGTAATTTATAAACTATAATTATAATTATAGCATTTAAAAATAAACATAATTTGCAAAAACACTTTTTCCAATTTTGATTTTGGCAACTGCACCATTATAAAAGTTTGGAAAATTTAATTTGGTTACGCTTACGTCTAGCGCCAAGCAGACCTGCACGTTGTATGAGTATGCGAGAGAGAAGGAAATATAAAAAGAGTAGGGGTAACAAACTGGCAATGCTGAGTGCTCTAACGCATCTGATTAGCTGGACTCCAGAACCCTTCCCATTTGAAACACATAATAATTCCAATGCACCATTTGCACCTAAACCATGTATTTAGTAGCAATATCTCTGAATGCTCTTAGACTTTTCCCTTTAGTTATTTTCATCTTTTTTAAAATACAGTATAGACAGACTTTTCTCTTTCTATATTTATCAAGTTCTTCATCATTTTTGTAGAAATAGTACTAGATTTGACAGCAACAGTAGGAAGAGATCTATAGCCAAAGTCTAAAGTAGTCTGATTTATAATGAACTAGGATTTTTTAACAAAGCTTTAAAGATTATGTAAATTTCACATTCTGAAGCTGATCTTGCACTTGAATGCAGGTGCCCCATTTTGCTGAATTTAAACTTAAAATTTCTTTTTGTACATTTTATATAGTGGAGAATTTGACTTTTTTAGTGTGCCAAGAACCTGCCCACCTCTGTAGCATAGGTGGCAACATGTCTACCTTGAGTTTAAGAGGTCCCGAGTTCAAAACTTTGTCATATTAGTAAGTATTTATTTCCGAGAATTTCCCTCATCCTGAAAGATGAATTATGGATAATTGAAAACTCTATGGATCCTGGACTCATTTGAGCATCATTTCACCCATTTCATTTATTCATCGCGCAGTATGACCTAACCGATTAAAACGATGCTAAATCTTTAAAACCATTCTACAAACGCTGGTTTAGTAACAAATCCAGCCATTAGCAGCTAAGAGTTTTTGGCCATCACCACTTCCCATCTCTAAAACAGTACAACGAGGAAGTAAATTACAGCAGTTAAAGTAAAATCCAAAACTATAATCACAAAAAGGTGAAGAACCTTATCTTTGTAGTATATGTGAAAGCATAAATGAGTAACTGTGTATTAATTTGGAACTCCTGAATTTAAAGAGTTGAAAGGTCAATTTTAAGGAGTGAAAACTGTTGTAATCCACCTTAACATAGTTTTTTATGAATATGATTATAATCGTACAATAACATTGAACCATTTTCCCTTTCTCTTCAGGTTGAAAACCATGTCAATGCTTTTAATCCGGTTTTTTATGTAAGAAGATTGAAAAATTAAATATCAAAAGACTGCAAAATTTGTTTCTACTCTTAAAAAAATAAAAGATTAATGTCTATAAAAATCTACTAATCCTTGGCTAACAAAATATTTGCATTTTTTAAAGAATATATCAGTTCCTCAAAATATAATATAAATGATATAGAAAATTTATTAAGCTTTTCTAGAAGGGATAAAATTTAAAATAACAAATCTGGCAATTATTAACTTAGCTGTTTAGATTGTGACTGAGTTTAAGTGGAAGATCAAACATCATTTGGAAACCAGAGTAAAGGAATATTTTAGAAATATTAAATATGAACAGAGAGATAAATCAGCTGTGAACAAATTATTTTTGGTCATTTAATCATGAAATAAATCAAGACTAAATTATTAAAGGTTTAAATTGAGCCATAGATTTAAAGGTATCCCAAAATATATTTACTTTGAAGAACTAGGATCAGCAATGAATTTTGAAATCTACAAACTGTATCTGTCAATAAATTTATTTTACGTTTGTGGCAAAGAACAACAAATAATATATTATCTAACAGCAACAGTCAACAAATAGAGGATATAATTGAATCATATGTTCAATAAAACAATAATGAATTTTATTACAAAATATTTATTATAATTATATACATAAAAGGCCTTTATATTTTTACACACTTTCCAAGTTTTGAATTTTTCGTGTTTTTTTAAATACATTTTATGGTAGAATTAGTAATATATCTTGTATAATAATTAAATAAAGTGAAGTGAAAAATTTGACATTTCATTTATCAGACTTAATTATAATTTAATTATTTCCATTTTTACACACTTTTCAAGTTTTGAAGCTTTTTTTTGTTTTTTTTCTTTTCATTGTTATGGTACAATATGCAATTTATTTTGGATGATGATTAAATAAAGTGAAGTGAAATATTTGACATTTCATTTACCAGACTTAATTATAATTTACTACATTTTTTAATCTCATTTTTACACACTTTTCAAGTTTTGCATACACTTAGGATTTATGCTGAAGCTTTTCTGCTATTTTTACATTATTTTTATGGTAACTTTTTGCAGTTTTTCTTTATTGATAATTAAATTAAGGTTTTGATGATTGACGAAATCAGGGGAAAAATTTCTTGTCTGAATTTTCATTTCAGAAACAAATATTTTTAACTTTAATAAATGTGTTTTCATTTTTCACGATTTATAACAGTAATAGTGGTGAGTTATTGTGACAAATGATTAGCACTTTCACCTGAGTTTTTAAGGCACTCTTCATTTACGACTGTGATCTCATTGTTGCGTGGAATCTGAACAGTTGACCAGTCAACAAAAGTTTTGACGAACTCAAGTCCAAGCAGGTGTTGGATCAAAATGGCTGTGGACACAGTTTTTACAGTCCTTTAAAAAACAAAACAACACTAGTGACACTGGCTTCGGTTCCTGACATGGATAACGCTACGCCTGTATTTCATTTTTTTATCACACTATATTTTGATACCATAATACTCTCCACATAGTATACTCAGTGTTTTGTTATTACACAGTAAATTAAAGGAATTCAATAGACGCCTAGAAAATGATTTATTTGCCACACCTCTCAGATATTACAAACAACATTTTGAAACAGAAGAGTTAGTCATTCCAGATTAATTTTTGACAAATTTTACACCACTTTGGTATTACCTTCTCAATTCCAATGTTGTTGGTAATCTGTATACACAAGGCCTTTATATTTGTTAACAAGTTAAATTTTGAAAAGTATGAAAAATTATATTAGTAGCTATTTTACAGTAACTGTAACAATAAAACAAACATCCAATGAACTGATGATATAATCTACTGATTTACAAAACTAGTCCTGAAGAATATAATTATGAAACTTAAGTGAAGCTTTAGTTACTAATATTTACTATAATAATATGTAACACACATATTTATTAGAGTCATATTTATTTATGTGTGATTGGCAAAATTTAGTAACAGTGATGTCAAAATTAATTGAAGAAACTATTTGTAGTTGGTCTTTTTTAACACTTTGTCACCTATATATTTTATATGTAAGTAATGAAGTGAAAAAAAAGTTTTTTTCAATTATTATTTATTTCAATGTGTAAGGACTATGATACAATGAAGCACAAAATTAATATAATTTTGAGTCGAACTAATACTCAATGCTCCATTTATTGCTAGTATTTACCTAGAATGTGTTTCGTTAGGATCTTCCTAACATCATCAGCATCTGAGTCGACAACAGCTGATGATGTTAGGAAGATCCTAACGAAACGTGTTCTAGGTAAATACTAGCAATAAATGGAGCATGGAGTATTAGTTCAACTCAAAATTATATTATAATTTATTTGTTTATTTGGATTGCTTCACTATCAATAGTTTGTCTTTTTGCTTTAGCTTGTTTTATTATCACCTGTTACACAAACTTTGTAATAATGTTGGTGAAAATTTACTCATATATGCAATATTTCGCCTTCTTTCATTGCACATTCAATAAAATTAACTAAAACTATGTTCATTTGTAAGTAAAATCACAACAGCTCCTGCAGGATTAGTCCTGCAAATCTTTAAAGGATAAACAGACGGCAGGCTTGCCAAGTACTATAATGGTGTCCTGGTCTTCAGAAGTTTTAAAATATCTGGATGCATTTCTTCTAGCATCTTTATTAATGCCTGAAATCACAAATGTTATAGAATTATTTTATTAGGCACAGTAATTACATAAAAAAATCTGATGTGCTGCACCCAGATGACTTTCTCTACTGTTGTACAAACTACTCTTACAACTACTCCACTTCTGAAAGAGTAGAGCCAGACTGAAAAATTCAATGCCATAGCCAGGAATGCAACCACGGATCTTCTGGTCTCCGTCCAGCTGCTCTAACCATTGAGCTACTATGGCCAACGTGCCAACATTACATTAAATTCTCCAACTGACTTGTGTTTTTGCCTGTAAACCACTAGGAGTTCTCATAGACGGAGACCAGAAGATCCATGGTTCAAATCTCAGCTATGGCATTGAATTTTTCAGCCAGGCTCTACTCTATCGTAGTGCGTCCTACACACGGCTAGTGTGAACGAACAATTAATACTCCACTTCTGTTAATAAAGTTTAACATTTGCGAAATTACCTTGTAGGTTTCAAGGAGAATATGGGAGTACAGTAAGCTTTAAGCAATAGTCAGATCTTTTAACGCTGGTCGCTATGTGATGGTTTTGAAATTTTGTTCTCTTTGCATGGACAAGAGATGACAAAATGATTAACAATTTCCATTTGAGAAAAGTTTGAATATTGGAAAATTTAGACAAATAAGTATTTTGAAAATGCTCACTCCACAAATAAAATGTATTTGAACATAAGAGTCAAACTGAAAAATTCAATACCACGGCTGGGATTTGAACCATGGATCTCCTGGTTTCCGTTCAGTCATTTTACCCATTGAGCTAACATGGCCAACTTGCTGTCATGACATTAAATTCTCCAATTGACTCATATATTTTCCCGCTAAACCACAAGGGGCTCTTGTATTCAAGATACCAGGGGATCCATTGTTCAAATCTCGGCTGTGGCACTGAATTTTTCAGTTTGACTATCTATCCAAAACCTTAGCCTATATACGGCTAATGGGAAGAAATGATTAAACATAAATGATTAAACATTAAATGATTGAACATAAGTTGTGTGTTTTAATGAGATCTACATTTTTGGTATAATAGGACAGTCCATTTCCTGTGTGGTTAATCAGTAACACAGAACATTCCCAGAAAATTGAAGATATACATTTCATTTGTGAGGAAAATATCTTAAGAATATAGTATTTTAAGTAAAACCATTACAGCCATTTATGAGAAGAAAAAGATTTATGCACACACGCAAGCACGCACACACTCTCTCTCTTTCTAAAATATGTGTGTGTTTTTTATATGGGGTAGCTCAAAACATGTACTTTTGCTAAACTTTTGGTATATTTTTGGGTAGAATACGCTATCTTTACCTATTATGCTCATGGTAGAGAAAGTAATAATTATGTTCCAGATATCCAGAAAATTTAATTAGTATTACTTTCTTTTTGGTAGAGAACATTAATCTGACCTTAAGATGACATAAAACATTAAATACACAGAAAACTGACTATATTCCTGTAATTTATCATTTGCACCTGAAGAAATAATAATAATAATAATAATAATAATAATAATAATAATAATAATAATAATAATAATAATAATAATAATAATAATAATAATAATAATAATAATAATAATAATAATGTCGCAAACCCGTATCTATGATCGCGTGGCTTGTTTACACAAAAGGAACTGATAGGCGGGCAGTGTGAAAACCAAGAGCTGGCAGACGAAGATAACATGCAGATAAAGTTCTGCCGAAACAAACAAACTGAGATAAATGGAAATTTCTAGTTACTTCTTGACTGATAGAGATTGTTCGGGTTCTGGTTTATTTTCGAATAATCTAGAAATTATCAGTGAAGTATTTAAAGAGACGACGATTGGCCAAGAGGCGAGTTGCAAGTTGTGAAACAAGAGTTGTTGTAAGTTGTAAACAGAGTGAGTAAGCAGAGAACAGCTGAGAGTATTGATGTTGCAAACAGTGGAAGTTGAGTAAGCTGTTTGTTATTGTCATTGACCTTGGTAGATTGATTGTGTAAGTAATGTAATGCTGATGTAATCTATAAGTGTATTTCTACGGAAATAAAGAACATTTGGAATATCTGCAACTCGGCCTTTTAATTCTACTAACCCACAAAGTCACATATAATAATAATAATAATAATAATAATAATAATAATAATAATTGTACTAACTAATTAGTAATTAATTACACAGATTACCATAGGTTTCAAGAGAGAGAGGAGAGAGAGTGGGAGAGAAAAACCTGTTTCCATTATTTACATATCACACTTGATCAAATTCATGTATGCTATACAAAGGATATTTCATTAACCATTTATATACCCTCTGTTTAAAGAAGTTACTAAACGAAAAGTAACTCAAACTTCATGATGCAAGTTTCTGTTTAAAATCATCTTCAATAAGGGCTTAACCATTACAAATATTGTTTTTCTCTATTTGTTGAGAGGAAGTTCTTATCACTAATGTGGAACACAGCTAATGATTCCAGAGTTTGTCTGCAATTTTGGTCATAACTTCAAGTTATAACGAATTAATGTTTACAACTCTACATATATTTGAAAATTACCTGTCTGTCCATATCTTCACCAGACTGTAATCTATTCACTTCAGGAGAACAGGCAATTAGCGGAGCGGTAGCAATATGTTTAAATAATGCTATATCATCATCTATTGATATATAATATGTGAGTGATTGTATCTGCTTCTCTGGAATTTTAGAGAATAAATATCTTTTTGAACTCTCCAACAAGCTCTGCAAAACATTAAAGAACAGTCAGACATGTCAGCAACACAACACATTGCATTAGAAACAAAAAGAGCACAAAATGAAATATTTGGCATGCAAATTTAAAAGAACTTAACTGGTGACCGTTTGTGAAGTTGTGTATAATAAGTCATATAATGTTAGTTCTAATATTAAAGAAAATTCAAAGCAAGATGCAGTTCAGTTCCATAATTGAGGACTTACCATTCTAAATGTGTTAAGTACCATTGTAAACGATTTCATTTTATTCATTCTATTGGGCCTGCATCATACTAAACCAAATGCACATGTTCACAAATCCTGTACATGTATTTCAAGCGACCACTAACAGATGATGCAGATGTAATTTCCATGGCCTTCATCAGACTAAAGGTGTGTCATAATGACTTACAGTAACTGAATACACATGCCTCTACTCCTCTATTATTATAAATGTTCAGATATATCGTTTGTTCTTAGACATTTCTGCTGTGTTGTGAATATAGTTCTGTGAAGATTAGATGTAAAAATTGCTAAACTTGAATATGCACAGGATTAACAAAGGTGCCATTTTAGTTAATTGATGGAAATTAATCATTTCTCCCCACTAGCCGTATATAGACTAAGATATTTGATGGATAGAGTTAACATGAAAAATTCAATGCCATGGCCAAGATTTGAACCACGGATCTCCTGGTTTCCGTCCAGTCGCTCTTAATATCTTAGTCTATATACAGCTAGTGTGGAGAAACAATTAATTTCCATCAATTAACTAAAACAATAAGAGTTAAATGATGAAGCCTGGGACTCAAGTACTTACAATAGTAAGTCGCCATAAACGGTGTATCTCAGATGCGAGAGCCCCTCGTGGTCTACCAGGGAAATATACGAGTCAACTGGAGAATTCCATGTCAGCATGGCACGTTGGCCATGGTAGCTCAAAGGTTAAGAGCGACTGGACGGAAACCAGGATATCCGTGGTTCAAATCCCAGTCATGGCATTGAATTTTTCATGTTGACTCTATCCATCAAAGGTGCCATATTTCATGGATATAATATGCACTTTTTTCTTTGAGAAACTGCTTCCAAAATTCAGATGCATCTTATACTTGAAACTGCTATTATACTGTGCAGTCTTAAAAATGCCTGTATATTCAATACTGTAAGAAACCTATCCCTAATGTGGCAAATAGGGTTCAACTGGTAGTAGGAAAGCCCTATGTAACAAACAAGAATTGCAGAGATTTACAACAATGCTATGTCAGCAATGGCTATGGTATTGAATTTTTCAAATGGACTCAACCTTTCCAAACTTTGTCCTACACAAGACCAGTGTGAAAGAACAATTTCAATTAATTGACCTAATAGTGGTTTGAACTATAAAGCCTAGAATTTACAGTATTTACACATTGTAACTCACCATTAAGATAGTTTTCTGATGTTTATATGAGAATTCCTATGGTTTGCTGACAAAAATGTGAGTCAGTTGGATAGTTTAATGTCATGCTGGTGTGTTGCCATTGTAGGTTATGGTTAAGAGCAACCGACTGGAGACTGGGAGATCTGTGGTTCAAATCTTGGCTATGGCATTGAATATTTCAGCTAACTCAACCTTTCCAATGCTATCTCTGTCTCAGATCTTGCTGTTATTCTGAGAGGAGAGAGGACTTACTTCACAACTGCAACTTCATGTCTTGATAAATAAATCGTTTAAAGCACAATGAGAGAGGAATGGAAGAAATGCATAATTGATGAAATCCAACATGAATTCACACTGAATGATGCTTCAAAATGACCTACAATCAAACATGTCAATGGATAAAACAATCAGAATATAGAGTGAGTGAAGCCTTATTTTCAAGATAATGTTCATCACCTCCAGCATGCTGTAACCAACATATTAAGTTGTTCTCAGTAATAGAGAACCTAACATTTTAAATGTTCTGAGGTCCAAAAGTAACACTCTGAGATATAATGAAACAAATCTGTATAAAACCAGGTATTTAAGTTCGGCATTTTCCAAGAAAGAATTCACCAAGGTTTTCAAGAAAATCCCCCTTCCCAGATTGTGCTTTATATGCAACATTTTTCGAAAACGTTGATTTTTTCAAAAATGGCTCTAATGATTTTGATTAAAATTTTGTATGTTTAAGATATTCAGGGCTATTCTGTAACTTCTGGTTAAGAATATTGCTAACAATTATTGTTACGGCTAACAACAGAGCATGAACAAGTATGGCAGGTTGTCATACTCTGTAATCATCCTTGTTATGGCAACTGATCTTCTCAACCATATTGTTAAGCACCTGGAGCACGTCATCGCAAATTCATATGCTTTGCAGGCATGTTTTGTTTTCCACCACTCTTGGCGCACCAGTTTAAATAGTACAATTGCGATCACTTCAAGACATCCATTCTGTACAGACCAAGCTGGAACGCAAGCGAGCTACAAAGACTTTGAAGAGCAATACAAAATATACATTGATTATTGCAGAAGTAATCTCATTTTGTAGTTCAACATAATTTATAAATATAAGGAAGGATGCTGTTTTTTAGGGTAGTACATAATTTTGACTAAATAATGTCTTATATGAACTAAGTATTTAAAACTTTTATTTGTTTTGTATATCAATAATTTATTGCAAAGCAATACAACAAATAACTTCTTAGTACTTCTTTTCATTGTAATAGTCTCCAACCAGTACTGGAATGAAGTGTAAACTCTAGTGCATCCTAAGTATGAACTTTCTACTTTTATACCTTTCAGCAGTAGTAGTGTCGAAGGCTGAACTTCCTGCTTATAGGAGGGACCTTCGACATTTTGCCCTTTTGGGACAATGTCCCTTACTGGCATGGTGGTGTGGATTAAATGAGGTAATGGTGGGTAGATGGTGGTGATATGGGTAACGATTTTTAAATTAAGATTGGGGGTGATTGGCTTTATTGGGGCTAGGGTTAGTTCTGTAGTGGCTTATAGGGGGCTAGCACTAGTATGAGTTGCTTATAGGTTTCACCGGGGTCAAGATCATATTCCCCCAGGCCTCGGATGGCTGTTGAAGCTGGAAGGGAGTTTGTTGTAAAAACTGTGGGATAAGCTAAGGATGTAGTCAGTGATTTTTGGGAAGGAAAGGTCAGAATAGATGTTATCATTTGGGATGTACCCATCAGCAGCTGTTGCTATCCGAAGAATTGGAGTTTGTGGAGATGGGATTTTGCTGCAGTTCCGCAGACTGTACATGCGTATTCTAGTGCACGGTGGAGAATTTGCTTGAAGATGAGCAATTTGTTGTGCAGACTCATTGGCCATTTCCTATTGTACAGAGGATACAGCATAGCCATCCTCTTTTATACCTTCTATTTAGGTGAAACAGATGTACTATTTCATAAACATTTTGATAATTGTGCGTCATATGAAAGATGTATTTTTCCATTAGGAATTAATGTAATTCGTCAGAGGTTAGGTTAGGAAATTCTTTCGCTCAAGCATACAGTGATAGGACGTTATATCCACACTTAGCACATACATATATTGTTTCACTTTACCAGGATTAATGTTTAAGCAACTGTCAAAAAGTAATGCAAGGACGAAGTAAGAGCTAAATATTTGAAATGCTTTACATTTAATAACACTGTCCTGCAACACTTTCCCAATTTTGATGAAAATTTGCTACTTACATGAAAGCAAACACACTGATTTCAGAAATAACATTTTTTACATATGTACCATTTGTATGAAATTTATTATTATGATATATTGAACACTATATATAATTGCAATTATAAGTGTATATTTTTGCAGCAAATGATGAATGTATACTCAGCCATAAGGGGCTTTTATGTCTTAACATCTCAGAACTTTTAAATGTTTTCTGTAACTTGCAGTGATTGGTAATGCAGCTTCTGGCAAAAATTGATCATTGCTATTTTGCATTTTTAGTACATGTGTATAGTGATACACTGTTCACAATGGCTTTCCCTCAATGCTAGTTGCACATTCTGCGTTTCTAAAAGAATCGTATGAAAATCTTAAAACTTGTTTGGAATTTCTTGGAAGTGTTGAAAAGTGTTATGATAAATTAAATTTAAAGGGAGTCGATTAATGACACTAAACAACTAAACAACAAGTAAGTGTTGTTTAGTGTCATTAATCAACTCCCTTTAAATTTAATTTAAATATTAATGGCTATTATGTGGAGACCTAAACGTATCCAGTAACTTACTAGAGCAACAAGAAGGATATATGAAACACCAACAATGCTTTTTATAAGAATGGAATGGTAGAAACTGCTAAAACACTGGACAGTTTGAAAATTGTCTAAGGAAAGGTTTAACACCAGGAGAGAGGAACATCATTCGTGACAGTCTAGTTGATAAAAAAAAAAAAAGATATTATGAAAAAGTTCATGAAAGCACTGGACAAGAATGGGTCATGATTTTCTCTGATGTCTGAAGCTGAGATATACGAGGGTATATTTACTAGCTACCAATAAAATATCTAATGAAGTTAGTGTAATTAAGGAACCATGAATATACTTTCAAAGAGGTAATAAGTTTCTTGGAAATATACACTGTGATATGAAAAAATTTCTACAAAAGTAATGAGCTTCAGAGCAAAATGTGAGTTTAAAGCTTCATTACTTGTACTTTCAGTTAATTTTCAGAGATGAACAAGGTGATGACTTCCTCAAGAAATTCAAGGAGATGGACAGGAAATATCAGGGTCATTGAAACAATGCGAGTGGTTTACTGTTGGTACTTGAAAACAAGTTCCTTAATCACGACAAATGTAAATCAGTGCAACCAGCTTTCCGGCCAAAGAAAATATTACTTGACATCTTATTTGACAGATATACAGGTATGTATATATCTATTACTCAGAATATTTTCTTTTTGCATTCTTTTGTAATGTTCGATTTCTCCATAAAAACACTACTTTCAAATCATTATTTGAGATTTTCAGAAAACCTTATGTAATAGAGAAAAGTGGACAACCCAATTTAGTTAACATCACCTTTTAGATAGCAAACCAGTGAAAAAAGTTACATTTTGCAAGACAGTGCAATTTCTTATAATAATCTATAATTTGTACTGAAATGAAATACGAGTTCTGGTGATTTCGTAACATACATGTTCCATCTTAGCATTTCATTTGAAAGGAGCTGCTTTGATTTTGAATATTTGTTTATTTTGACATCAGCTGTTGAAGGAGAGTGGAAGTTAGTTTGTAGGACTTTTTGACTCAAACCAGCATTTCAAAGGTTGCATGGCAGAAAATTAAATGTAAGTGCTTCATTACAAGATAATTCTGGCAGAGAAATTAATCTTACAGCAAACATTTCTTGTGTAAGCATTCACTTCTCATTATTTTCACACACAAATTTATGGATTCACTTTACAATGTACGAATAACATAAGATTATCTACCTCCTGGAGTGTTTTTTATTTCTTTGTGTTTCTAAATCAATTTTCAGTAAGGAAAAAGTAGTATTGTGGCACTAACATGGTCTCGCCTCTTGTTATTCACCATAACTTTCTCCTCTCAAAAAGATGTTATGGTTACGATGTTTCAGAATAGCAAATGGTGTGTAGCCAGTGGTAATAGCTTTAACAAGCGGTTCAGCTTAACCTAGAAGTTACAGCTGATTTTCACGATAAATGAAATATATATTTTGAATTTTCTGGGAATTTTCTTCGAAATCCTCTTTATTTTAGGAGATCTTTGCATAACTCAAACCATAAATGTAGAGCAGTTAAAACACATAGTTTGTCTCACACATTATGTGCGGATTGAACCATTTTGGACGTATTTCTTCTAATTTATGTGAATTTTCAAATACTGATTGATTTGTATTCTCAATTTTCTCATTTTTTTTCCCTTTTGGTCTGCAAAGAGAACAGAATTTCAAAGATATCTACAGCAATCAGCTTTATACTATCTCACTATCCCTTAAACTCTACTGTAATCCTATATTCTCATTGTATCTAAAGGAAAATTAGCAACAAAATAAATTTTTCTAGATTACCATTAGAAAACGGAGGAAGCAGTTATAATATTTTTGTGTAATTTACATCCTCCAACGTTGTCATATCGGACAGTGAATGAAATGGGTGAAATGATCCTCAAATGAGTCCAGGATCTATGGAGCTTAGAGTTACCCAACATTCGTCTTGAAGGATAAGGGAAAACCCCGGAGAAAACCTTATCCAGGTAACACCCTGACCAAGATTCGAACTCGAGACCTCTTGAACTTGAGGCAGACACACTACCACCTACGCTACTGAGTCAGGCAAGCAGTTGTAAGAATAATTTGTAAAAGAGTAGAGAAAGTTATCAGATTTGTTTCATTATATCTCCGAATGTTACTTTTGAACCTCAACGCACTTAAAATGTTAGTTTCTCTATTACTAAAAATTTAATGAATATGTTTGTTATAGCATATTGAAGGTGATGAACATTACCAATAATATATAGTTCTCTCTCTCTTCATAGTTATAGAAAACAATCAGAACAGAGGTCTTCAAGTGAGATACACTTCCAGAGGGTGGCAATACATAAAAATTCATTAGTTGTGGGATGTGTATCCGGCTCGTTTAATTAGTGTAAAGTTCACTTTGATGTAGGTTTGGACATCCAGAAATGGTGTAAAACAGTAGATTTGTCTACATATTTATATTTTAAGGCATCTCATATCCCTTTAGACTAGCTTGAAGATTTTTTATTTATTTATTTATTTTCAGTTCTGTATAGTGTTAAATACACAAAAGAACCACATCATATAAATTTATACAGTTTAAGAAAACAGCTATACAGGTTGTGTGATATAAATAGAATACTAACTTGCTTTAATAAATCCATACACACTAACAACAACAATAAAATTAATAATAATAATAATAATAATAATAATAATAATAATAATAATAATAATAATAATAATAATAATAATAATAATAACAATAATCTTTATAAAAATAAAGTTATAACTAGTATTAATAAACTCATCCACACTATAATAGGCTTTGTCAATTAGGAAACATTTCAGCATTAATTTAAAATTATTATCTTTACAATTCTTGATAGTGACTGGTAGTATATTATAAAATTTTATGCCCATAAAACTAGGTGTCTTCTCATAAAAGTGCAGTCTATGGGTAGGAATCGCTAAGTCGTCTTTATGTCTAGTGTTGTGATTGTGCCTATCAGAGTTGGTTTCAAGGTGTAGGTTAAATTTCCGAAGGTGCATTATTGTGTGGTATATGTTTAAGCTAGGAAGGGTTAGAAGTTTCAATTTTATAAATACTGGACGACAAGATTCGTTGTTTTAGATTCCCAAGGTGTCTGACAGCTTTTTTCTGCAATACAAAGATTTTGTTAAAATTTACCTTAGTTGTGTTACCCCATACTTCGATCCCATATGAGAGGTACGAGTAGATTAAAGAGTAATAGATAATTTTAGCTGTGGGCGTAGGTATATATTTTGTTAGACATTTCAGAATGAACACATTTTTACTGATGGTATTGCCAAGTTTATCAATATGTTCAGGGAATGTCTAGTGTAACACCTAATAATTTAGTATTCTTGACCCTTTTTACTGGTTCATTGTCAATGTTTAAATGGATTAGAAGATCTGTTCTTTTAACTCTAAATGTAATTAATTCACTTTTATTGGGATTCACAAATATGTTCAGATTATAAAAATTATGCAACAGTTTATCAGTGGTTTCATTTAAGGTATTCTGTAGAGTAGTAATATTTCTGTGACAAACTGTTACTGTGGAATCATCTGCATACTGGAATAATTTTGCATTATTGGGCATAAGCTGGTCAATATCGTGCATGTATAGAATAAACAGAAGAGGTCCTAAAATGGAACCTTGCGGAACTCCATGGCTTAAAGTTTGTGTTTTTGACTTAAATTCACCATTTTCTGTTTTCAGGATTACAAACTGTTTTCGATTTGTCATATATGATTTCATCATTTACAGCGCAAGGCCCCGGATGCCAAGATCATATAATTTATTCATTAGTATGTTACTATCAACACAGTCAAAAGCTTTAGTGAGATCTAATAATATGCTAGCCGTGTAGTTACCAGCATCTATATTGCTTATTATTTCTTCAATTTTGCCTTGTGCAACAATGACATAATATTCTTCATTTATTGTTCCTTCTTTCTGCAAGTAATCAACATAGTTCTACATTAATATAATTTTGAGTCGCACTAATACTCAATGCTCCATTTATTGCTAGTATTTACCTAGAACACGTTTTGTTAGGATCTTCCTAACATCATCAGCTGTAGTCAACTAATGGACGTTGGTTCGGTGAACTCATTGGAGGTGATAGGTGCGTCTCTGTAGGTATCTTGATGAACTTGAAGTTTGGGTTTTCATCATTTTCTTTCATATTTATTTATGAAGACTTTTTCCCACGTGGTTAATGCAACTGGACCTTGGACACTTTTTAATAAGTGAATTTCTCGTTCTATATCATGATTCTCCTTCCAAAAATGGTATGCTACCGCCAATTTATCTATTTCTTTGTTCCTTACATTCCTAAAATGCACTTTATGCTTAATGTTCAAGTTCATTTTTGTTTTTCCAATGTAAAAGTTGTCACAGCCTTTGCAGTTTATCCGGTACACATCTAATTTTTTGTCTGTGGGTATCTCCTTTGTATTATGTGATTTCAAAAGGCGTTGTACACTAAATTTGTTCTGTGGGGCCAAAGTAATATTGTGCTCTTTGAAGACTTTTTGGAAAAGGTGTGTAGCTCTGGGATGACATGTAAATTTTCTGTATGAAGTTTCATTGCTGATTGGGGAAACAGTAGTTACTTGTTTGCATCTTTGTTGTCTTTTGAATTTATAAATGTTCTTTTTTACCAATTCAGCACTGAATCCATTGTATTCTGCAATGTGAATGATATTATTGTACTCTTTGATATCCATCTTGTTTAAAGGTACATTAACCAGCCTGTAAGTTAAACTGTTGATAACAGCATGCTTGTGTTGTCTTGGGTTATATCCATCTGCTTTTATGAAACTTTGAATATAGTTCTACATGCTTTCCAAAATATTGAGGCAATCATCTTATCGGCAAATTTCACCACCTTTGCTTGTTTTTTGCAACCTGTTCACCTTTAAAAGCCCACTGTTTTGACTGTACTTTGAACTCTGGAGTGCTGTAGTGTAGCCATGTTTCATCGACAGTTATGTATTGATGCAGAAACTCGTCAGAACTGCGATGCAAAAGTGTCAAACCAGCCCTCCGAATTTTCACAGGATTGTATTTATTCTCCATTGACAGCAAATGCCATACTCATCTTGCAGGTCTAATTTTTGGTGCAAAATTGAAAATGGTGTACCTTTTGATAAGCCTGTGACCTCAACTATTTCACAAATTTTGATTTGTTGAGCACTCAAAACCATATCATTATGTAAAAAATTTCAGAGAAAGTCACTTGCACTAGACACCCTGAATGATTATTAATTTTTAGATGAGTCGTAGTTTTTACACATCTGCTTCACTTTCGTACCTATTTTGAGGACATGTTTCGCAAATCATCGTTTGCATCTACGGCTCTTATGCGTCTCTGTCTGTATCTTCATGAACTCTAAGTTTGGGTTTTCTTCAAAGGTAGTGTCGAAATTAAACAATTTTCTTTCATATTTCTTTATGAAGATTTTTTCCCACGTGGTTAATGCAGCTGGACCTTGGACACATTTTAATAAGTGAATTTCTCATTCTATATCATGATTATCCTTCCAAAAATGGTACGCTACCACCGATTTATCTATTTCTTTGTTCCTGATGTTCCTAAAATGCTCTTTAAGCCTAATGTTCAAGTTCCTTTTTGTTTTTCCAATGTAAAAGTTGTCACAGCCCTTGGAATTTATCCGGTACACACCTGATTTTTTGTCTGTGGGTATCTCCTTTGTATTATGTGATTTCAAAAGGCGTTGTACACTAAATTTGTTCTGTGGGGCCAAAGGAATATTGTGTTCTTTGAAAACTTTTTGGAAAAGATTGGGGAGAGTAGTTAATTGTTTGCATCTTAAACAAGATGGAATATATCAAAGAGTACAATAATATCATTCACATTGCAGAATACAATGGATTCAGTGCTGAATTGGTCAAAAAGAAAATTGATAAATGCAAACAAGTAACTATTCTTTCCCCAATCAGCAATAAAACTTCATACAGAAAATTTACATATCATCCCAGAGCTACACATCTTTTCCAAAAAGTCTTCAAAGAACACAATATTACTTTGGCCCCACAGAACAAATTTAGTGTACAACACCTTTTGAAATCACATAATACAAAGGAGATACCCACAGACAAAAAAATCAGGTGTGTACCGGATAAATTCCAAGGGCTGTGACAACTTTTACATTGGAAAAACAAAAAGGAACTTAAACATTAGGCTTAAAGGGCATTTTAGGAACATCAGGAACAAAGAAATAGATAAATCAGCGGTAGCGTACCATTTTGGAAGGAGAATCATGATATAGAACGAGAAATTCACTTATTAAAAAGTGTCCAAGGTCTACCTGCATTAACCACATGGGGAAAAAATCTTCATAAAGAAATATGAAAGACAATTGTTTAATTTCGACACTACCTTTGAAGAAAACCCAAACTTCAAGTTCATCAAGATGCCGACAAAGACGCGCCTATCACCACTGAGGAGTTCACTGAACCAATGTCCATTAGTCAACAACAGCTGATGATGTTAGGAAGATCCTAACGAAACGCATTCTAGGTAAATACTAGCAATAAGTGGAGCATTGAATATTAGTTCGACTTAAAATTATATTAAACACAAGTATGTTGACTCAAATCGCCCAGGACAATGAAACCATATGATGGATATAGCTGAAAATGTAACTGCCAACTAGTAAGAGATAATGCTTACTAATGCAAACTTTTTTGAAGCTTGGATTTTCTAAGGATTTATTGATTGCCCATCGTATTTCAATGCAGTGAGACTAAGATTTAAAGAAAAAAAAAGTGTTATTAAGAATTGACAAAACTATATGTAGTCGGTTTAACACTTCATCACTTACATTTTTATATTATATCAAAATATTGAGGGACTAGTTTCAGAAGACATCGTTTCCATCCTCAATGTTTAGGCAAACTGACTTAAACAAAATCTGTAGTAAAACAGAGTAATATTTAGAAAATATAAAAAATAAATGGAAATGAACTTAAAAGAAAAAAAAAGTGGAGATGACATTCCAATAAAAACAAAATTGATAACAGGGCAAACAACCATTAAAAACTTAAATTGGATTATTAATTTTTAGATGAGTCGTATTTATTACACATCTGCTTCACTTTCATACCTATTTTGAGGACATGTTTCGCAAATCATCGTTTGCATCTTCTGCTCTTATGCGACTAAAGCTTGATCCAGTGGTGTGGTGGGTGTGGGTAATTCTGGAGTTGCTGCTGCCATCTGTTGATTTAGTGATGAACTTAAATGTGGGATTCTCTTCTGGCGGGATTTCAAAGTTCATTAGTTGGTTTTTATGCTTTTCTATGTATATCCTCTCCCATATGACGAGTTCACTATGTTTTTGTATGTATTTTAGTAGTTCTGTGCTATCTTCAATTTCATGATTTTCAGACCAGAAATGAGCTGCTATTGCGGACTTATCAATATTTTTGTATCTTAAGTGCCTGAAGTGTTCTTTCTTTCTAGTGCCTATGTTTCTTTTTGTCCTCCCTATGTAAATCCTTTCACAGTCTTTACACTTAATCTTGTAAATGCCTGACTTATCCTCTGGTTTTATCTTATCAGTATTATTACTGTGAAGTAGGTTTTTAATGTTGTAATTGTTTTTTGGTGCCAATGTTATATTGTATTTCTTGAATATTTTTTGGAACTTTTTTGTGGCCCAGGGGTGGTAAGTAAATTTAGCAAATCTAATTTCTTGTTTTATTGGTGTGAGAGCTGTGATCTGTTTTAATCTCTTTTGAAGTTTGAATCTGTTTTAATCTCTTAAATTGGATGCTTCAAAGCCTAACACAAGAAAACTGGGAATCAGTATATGGGGCAAATCACTGTAAAGGAGAGTGGAACAATTTTTTAAAAACTATAACAAGCCATTTGCATAAGCATTGCCCATTGTAAAAGGTTAGAATGGATAAACAGGGATAACAACATGCCTTACAATAAAATAATTTTTTTTTCTTTATTTCTCAACATACTCTTGGAGCGGTTCTCCTCCTTGTGGGTTGGATTTATATCACACGATGAGGTGACATATCTGAAGAAGGATTTGCCCCGTCGTGAGGTCTACGCCCCACATGCACAGAAGTTTCGTGCTCCTTCAGTGTGGCGATGCTTATAGAAGCCAAACCTTACCTTGATGTAGAAACGATGAACCTTTAGTCTAAAAGCCGTGAAGATGATGTTTTCGAAGATTTCTGTAAATCCTCTCTCCGGCAGCTGCGGCGAGCGATGAGATGTGAAACTTCTCAGGCGTGGTATCGATACAAAAAGGATTTCACTTTTGGGCAACTATGGAATAAAATAATACCGTTTCACTTTACTTGGAATTATATTTCTCGACATCATTTTCTTCTTTACATTCAACTTTTTCCACTGATGTATATAGCCCTTTACTACATATCAATTTTCTCCTTTTATTTATGAATGATGAAACGGTTTTTTACTTAAATTATTTATCGTAGCGTCACATCTTCGATGTATATTTTAAACGTTTACTAAACGTTCATGAATGAACTCCAATAACTTGAAATAGTTTCAAGAAGTCTTTTACCGAAAACGTGTCTACCCTCTTCGAGAGTTCAAACCAGAAGAAAAAAATTAAGAATAAAATCATTGGTTCTTTTTTCTATTTTTGTTGCTAAGCCACCGCAATACTTAATTCTGATTGGTCCTACGTCACAATTTGGGATTTCAATAAACCTAAGCATTTGTTGCATCATCTATATGGCCTACTTGGTTATTAACTTAAGTTGAATTACAGATGGCCATGTTTACCTAATATGTCCATGTATGCAATATCAGCTTCACTCTCCAGAAAGTCTAATACGTTTGTCGTATAAGTGTTCTAATTTAATTAAACCATCTCTGTAGTGTGATTTATCATGGTCCTTAAAATAACTGTTTACTGCATCAATGACCTCCTCGTTGCTGTGAAATCTTCATCCTCCAAGAAATGAGGTTTTGGAACAGGTGGTAGTCACTGGGTGCTAGATCTGGTGAACAGGGTGGATGTTCAAGCAATTCAAACTTTGCGTATTTTTCCCATTCAATGACTGAACGGTGGGCCAGAGCACTGCTATGAAGAAACAAGATTTTTACTTTGCCAAATGAGGTCGGTCTTTTTCTTTTCACCTAATCACTCAAATGTTGGAGTAAGTTCGCATAGTAGTCACCAGTGATACTTTTACCATTTTCCAAGTAATTAATAACAATAATTCCCTGTGCATCCCAGAAAACAATTGCCATAATCTTGCTAGCTGACAAAATTGATTTTGCCTTTTTTTGGAGTTGTTTCACTTGGCACAATCCAGTTTTGACTGTGATTCACTTTCTGGAGTGTAGTGATGTATCAATGTATGTATCCATGATAATAAGCCTATAGTAGAGCTCAAAATTCTTAACAGAAAGAGTTTTCCTTTGCAACTTTAGTCAAGTGTCAACAAATGTGGCAACCATCTTGCACACACCTTGTGAAGGCCCAAAACATACTTAAAATATTACCTGCACATTCTTTCGATATGTTTACAGCTTCTACTATCTCAAAAACTGTAATCCATCATCCTCCAGTACTAAACGATGAATTTTTTTATAGATCTCCGGAGTTGTGACTTCCACAGGGCGTCCAGAGTGAGGCTCATCACTAGTGCTCGCACGTCCCATTTTAAAACTCTGCAACCCACCTTTTAATCATTGTATATGAAGGGGCAGAGTCTTTTAATGTACTGTCCTATTCCTCCTTGATTTCTTTAGGCGTTAAGCCTTTCAAATGAAAGTATTTAATCACTGCTTGTTTTTCCAAATCCTGAATTTTTGTGAAACCCCTACAGCTGTCTTGTTTAAAATGCTGTCATTCAAACACTAAACAAGCTATTGACCTGTAACTATGGATACAAGCTAGGCTAGAGTTAAACTATATGATGCTATCCATCAAATTGGCCCAATGGGGTCATCTCTATGTGAGACCCAGGACTTATCAGCTTACCCTTGTATATAACATATCTCCACAGTTATGTGGAGATAAAATATTCCATTCTGATAGTAAAATAAGGACTGTTTGGAGAATAACAAAGGAAAATAGTGCAAACAAAAACAAGAATGAAAATATAATATTAAACGAAGAAGCGGAACTTATGTCAGTTTTTTTAATGATTAATAATATAATAAAAATGATCAGAATATTGTAAAAAATCTAAACTATGAGTCACCCGGATTTTTATCTTTCAGTTTACTAGAAGAGACATCTGAAGTCCAAGTAAAGAAAGTAATAGACAAATTAAAAAATAAATTAGGTTAATTGATGGAAATTAATCGTTCTTTCACACTACCACCCGTAGGCTAAGCTTTGGGTAGGTAGAGTCAGACTGAAAAATTATATGCTATAGTCGAGATTTGAACCATTAATGCCATGCTGGCATATTGGCCATGGTAATTCAAAGGTTAAGAGGAACAGGATGGAAACTGGGAGATCAGTGGTTCAAATGCCACCTATGGCAATGAAGTTTACAGTCTGACTCTACCTATAAAAAATAAATCTTCATCGGGATGGGTTGGTGTATCAGCAAAAGTACAAAACACTTACGGATGCATTAGTATTCTAGTTCACTTGATAAATGCTTTTATAAATTATGAAAATTTTCCTGATGCTTTAAAAATTAAATTCAGGCCTATTTAAAAAAAAAAAGGTTAAAACAAAAATTGAAAACAAAAGACCAATCACTAACATCAGTATTTGCAGAAGTCTTTGAAAACATATTATGTAATGGACTTAAGAGTTTTAAAAGTAAATTCAGCATGTTTAACTCATCTCAACATGGCTTCAGACAAAAATATTCAACAACTGCTATTGCAGAACTTTTTCATGAAATACTGAAAGAACTTGATAAGAATAATAAAATTGCAGGAATATTCCTAAATCTTTCCAAGGCTTTTGATAAAAGAAACGCACTGCCAGGATTGCTTATTTCTATAATTTTATCAACCATAGCTGCAACAGCATCTAGCTCATCTTTACTAGTTGCTAGAATTGCTCTAACATTTGTGGGTAATCTCTGGAGAAAAATTGTACATAAAAATTCGGTAGATACCTTATCTCCAGCGAGAGATATTAACTCTAGGAGTAGTGCAGAAGGCTTTCTACCACCTAGTTCTACTTCTGTAAGGAGTTTCTTTGCCTTTCGTTCTTCCAATTCCTCGAATTCTTTGATTAAATGTCTTTTTAAGATCTGAGTAGGGAATATCAGCCATTGGTTTTGTGAGGAAGTCAGATATAACATTGGCTACTGCACTGTCTAATGAACCAAGAACATAATGAAATGTTGACTTTTGTGTTAATTCCAGCAGTTAGGAATTGTTATTCTACTTGTAGAAACCATACCTTGACATTTTTTCTCCAAAATGCCAACATTTTGAAAGCTTTTCTTGAAATAGTGTCTGTTGTACCACTTGGAAGGTTTGTTTCATTTGGTTCCTTAGTGTTGACATTTGTGTACATGTTTAAGGTTATTTGCCATCGTCGGGGTCACCACTTATGGTTATTTAGGTTACTCTTGATATGTTCAAATAAAGATTTGTGTAACTATCAAACCTGTTTTATTTGAAGTTTTTTATACAGAACAAAACATAAGTGGTAACAATACAAAAGAAAGACCATAAAGAAAAATAAAACAATAGTTCAGGATAGCCATCATATCTCCTTCGGAGGCTTACTAGTCAGCGTAATACACTAAGTAAATTGCAAAAACATGGTATTTGGGGTAAACTTCATGCACTTCTAAAATCCTTCTTTCTAGATTGAAAGTATTGTACTGAAATCCATTACCAGTAAGAATGCACAGTAATCCAATTATGTATTCATGAAAGTGGACATTCTGCAAGGATCTATTTCTGCTGTATTAAATGACCCTCCTAAATTACGAAATTACAGAATAGTTATGCATGCAGATGATACATCAATCAAGTTTGGTAACAAAGATGTAAGCAGCTTAGAGGGGTCAATAAACACAAATACAAGTTTTATGTAACTATTTAAAATTCAATAAAATAAAATTAACCCTCTAAAAACCAAAGCAATCATGTTCCAACACCGAACTGTTAGGTCTAAAAATGAAGTACTAAATGCGAAAATTGACAACAAATCTGCTGAGAAGTTAGAATGTATGAAACTCTTGGGATAATCATTAATGGAAATATGTCATTTAGTGCCCATATTGAAAGTGTGATTAAGTAATTATTTATACAAGGGGCATCCAGAAAGTAAGTTCTGTTTCAATTTATCACCGCTGCAGCGCTGCGATCGCAGTTCCGCACATATGCGGTAGATGCTCTGTATCAAAGAGAAGAAACGTGTGCCATTGTGAGATAGCTGTCAGCCACGTACACTTTGTTGTGCTTGTTTACAACGTCGGTGTTGATTGAAAACCCTGCCGCTTGTGAAATCAGATCTGTGATTCGTTATTTGAATGCTAGGAAAGTGAAACCAATTGAAATTTATGGGCAAATTTGCGATGTCAAAAGGTGTTGTGTTTCTTCGCAACACACGACCATACACTGCAAATGCGACAAAAAACATCCTACAGGGATTTGGCTGGGACGTGTTTGACCATCCCCCGTACAGCCCTGACCTCGCTCCTAGCGACTTTCATGTTTTTGCATCTCAAATCTTTAATTCGTGGTCACCATTTCAACAATGACGAAGAGCTGAAAGAAAATATTTCCAACCTGTTGAAGGCACAGGCGGCAAACTTCTATGAAAAAGGTATACAAAAACTTGTGCCTTGCTACGACAAATGCCTGCAAAATTTCGGCAGTTATGTGGAAAAGTAGTTTAAGAGTTGTAGAATTTCGTGCAATAAATAATTTTTCTGTATCTGTACACAATTTAATTTTATTACCAAACAGAACTTACTTTCTGGACATACCTCGTATTTACTGAGAAATTTGGCTGTACATCGTACCTAACAATAGTATATTATGGTCTAATCTACCCTTAACTTCAGTATGGAACTGAAATGTGTGGCAACTCAGGGTTAACAAATGTAAACAGAATACTGGTATTGCAGAAATGTGTAAGATGTGTATTTAATGTAAATACTAGTGTCATACAAGGAGATCTTTGTGAAAACTGGGATACTAACCGTTGTTTCTTTGTGTATATATTAATATTGTGACTTTGTGGGTTCGTAAAATCAAAAGTCCAGGTTACAAACATAAAAAATTGCACTTTATTTCTGTAGAAATACGTTACGTACACATACACAATACAACATACATGGTCAACAAACACAGCCGCTTACCCGCACGCGTTCAATTACAGACCGACTCTCTTTGGCAGGCGGGCTGCCTTTTTATAGTTTTACTAACATTCCAGAAATTTCTCAAACAATCGAGACTGGCTAGAACAAAGGCGAACTCTTTTGAAATCTGTCTGCTCCCGCCCACCATTTCGGCAAGCTTTTGACTCCACACTGCACTGCCGTTTCTTTGATCTTGTTACCTGCGCTGCCTCCAATCAACAATGACCTGGCGACACTGCTCCACCCTCAAGGCTGGTCGTCCCGAACAGCACTATCGTAACGGGCCAGACGATCCAGGTGTACCACCAACATCTTCCCTCGGGGCATCTTCTGGATGGGGTAGACTACGTCGTTAATCCTCTTCACCACCCGGTATGGTCCTTACCATGGTTGCTGGAGCTTTAGGCATCGTCCCTTGGTCCGGGTAGGGCGGTACAACCAGACTATACCTTGTTTCACGTAAGCTTGCCCAGTATCTCTTAACGGTCAAGTAACCTAATCACCTCTCATGGGTTGCTGTTGTGGTAATGACTGTCGTGCGGTAAAAACATGGTGATATATCATTATATGTTGGAAGAGAATTGTCAAATTTATATTTTCGTAACTGTTTTAATTAAATATATTACGCAACAAAGTCGATTTATCTGAAATGCATGTTACTTCTTAAACGAAGTAAAGAGGAGGTTCCTTTGCTCTCAAGCACATGTCACGATAGCACGTGATTTAGCGGTAGTGGTGACATTTGTTTATATGACTTTTATCTCTGACCTTGTTTTGAACTGGATTAGTCATATATCGCCATTCGACGGTGTATTGTGTCCAGCGCGAGAGGAAAATTGTTTTATTGATCGTTTATTGCGCATGTACTTATTATATGTATAATGGCAGAGTCTACCGCCAGTTTTTCGCTGAAGTATCGCAAGGATAATTATTTACAAACAGGCGAAAAAAGAATTGTGTTGCATGTGTTTAATGCACTCACAGAGAAGAATCCGTCTTT
This sequence comes from Mantis religiosa, assembly GCA_030765055.1. Classification (NCBI taxonomy): domain Eukaryota; kingdom Metazoa; phylum Arthropoda; class Insecta; order Mantodea; family Mantidae; genus Mantis; species Mantis religiosa. Next base: position 971,417 of record JAUKNK010000241.1, on the reverse strand, counting down.
GTCAGTGAGAAAAGTCGAACAGCTGTGCTCTGAAGTTACAGGTGTGAGTGTTAGATCTGAAGGAACATCGCGACATGAAACTGAGGAAACAGGAAAACTTACCACTCCAGGCAAAAGTAGGAATAAACAAAAGTGCGTGCTCGGAGAAAATACGTGAAAAGTGTTGTGTGTCGTCATGTGTGTAGTTTTTCTTTAGAAACGAACTCCCTAACATAAGTAACATTTTGTCTGCTGTAAATGAGGATGCAGATTTACCAAATTTCAGCAGATTGCTTATACAGCTGGGATTTGTGAATGAAAAAAGAGGCAAGAAAAATGTGCTAAAAGACAGAGGCGATATTGCTGTGTCGTGAAGACGCTATTTAAGGACAACCACACTGCACCGAGATACAAATCGCTAAATATACACGAACACACGAAAAGTAAAGTATGGTGTGACATGACTTTTAAGACTGAAAGACAAGCATTTTTGAAAGGTATGTGTGCTGGTTTAAAAAATCCCAGTGGAAAAGGCCAAAGGCCTTTCATTATAAACTCTTTCAGTTTCATTGGTCAGTCATTCTGTTTCAATTTGCTCAGTTCATTATAAACTTGTATTTTTGCATGCCTTCATATGCTTATTTGTATGACTTTATTTATCTTCCCAGCAATTATTACAACATTTACTGCAGGTTTAAATGTGACGGGAAGGCACCACCTATGGCCTATGACGCGATAGCATTAGCCAATTAGGGCGAGGGGGAGGGTTGTTGAACGCGGACTGATACACATCAGCGGGGCAAGGTTATATGAAACAGAGATTAGGTCACCCTGCTGGAACCTTTGGCTGTTGGCTTGCCTGTCGTATCGGGTCTTCATGAGTCGCTCGCCTTCTGGATGTTTTGACGAGCCATCTCATGCAAGTCGTGGAGATGGTCCACCAGGTTCTACACATACTCTGTTGCTGGCTGTTTTGCGTCTGGGGGGACTTCCAAAAGCCAGATCACAAGGGAGGCGCAACTCTCGGCTGAACATTAAGCTGGCTGGTATCATCCCAGTGGTGTCGTGTGTAGACGAGCGGTAGGCCAGCAAGAACAGTGGCACCTGGACGTCCGAGTCTCGTTTGTGGCTGGCCACGACCTTCCACAGGTGCTCTTCTAAGGTCTTGATGTATCTCTCCACCATGCCATCTGACTGGGGATGTAGGGGTGTTGTGCGGGTCTTGTTCACTCCAAGCCTTTCTAGTGCCTCCATCAGGTTGGACTCAAAATTGGTGCCCTGGTCGCTGAGGAGCTCTAACAGCACCCCAAATCGCCAGAACACTTGCTCCACAAGGCAGTCTCTGATTGTCTTTGCCTCCTGGTTCGGGATGGCATACACCTCTGACCACTTAGTGAAGTAATCCACGACCACCATTAGATACTTGTTGCTTCGGTCACACACTGGGAAAGGTCCAGGTATATCGACGGCGATCCTTTCGAATGGCGCTCGGACGTTGTACTGCTACATGCGACCCAGGCTTCTATTCTGGGGGCCGCGACTTGCCGCACACACATGGCACCAACTTTCAGCGTCTGCTCGGAGCCTCAGCCAGCAGTAGTGCTGTCGGAGTTTGTCGATCGTTCGGTTTGCTCCCAGGTGTCCTCTTGAAGTACCGGCGTGCACTTCCTCCAAGACTTATGGGACCTTGCTTCGGGAAAGTAACAACTGTTTCTCGCTGCATCTTCCCATCAGGCGACTCCCATTCTCGGAACAGCACGCCCTCTCTTGTCTTGAGTGTGTCCCATTGGGCCCAGTACGACTTGTGGGTGGCGCTTCTCGGTGTGATGTCATCCCAGGTTGGTCTTGTCCCTGCCCCCACTTCTCTCAAGAGTCTGCATCTGCCAGCTGCTCCCTGCTCAGGCCTGTGCTATCCCAGCCATCCGCAGGAACTGCCATGACCACTCGGACAGCTGCGGCATGCTCCTTCTCTTCCACTCTTGTGCATTGGCCGCACTCCTCTGGGCAGGGTCTTCGGGATATGGCGTCTGCGTTACCGTGGCTCTTCCCTCTACAATGTTCAGAGGTGCAGATGTACTTCTGCAGCCTCTGGACCCAACAAGCCATCTGGCCTTCCAGATTCTTAAAGCTCAATAGCCAGGTTACGGCAGAGTGGTCAGTCCTCAGGTGGAATGGCTGCCCATACAGGTACTTGTGGAAGTGTTTCAATGTCTTTACTACTGACAGTAACTCTCGCCGGGTGACGCAGTAGTTCTTCTCTGCCTTGGATAGTGTCTTGCTGTAGTAGGCTATCACCCGCTAATGGTCGTCCTGGACTTGTGATAGGATGCCTCAAATGCAATGATCACTCAATGCAATGATCACTGGCGTCAGTGTCCACGATGAAGGCGCCGCCTGATTGTGGAAATCCCAAAATTGGAGCACTGCATGGGGTCTTCTTCAGGTGCTGTAAAGCGCCTTCGGCGTCATCCGTCCACACGTGAGGTCGGTGTTCCTCTGTCAGGCGGGTGAGGGGTTTCGCGATGTTGGAGAACCCCTTTATGAAGCGACGGTAATAACTGCACAGCTGTAGAAAATTGCACAATTCTCTCTTATCCTTTGGCTGAGGCTAATCTCTCAGGGCCTGTGTCTTCTCCGGGTCTGTGGCCACTCCGGTTGGCGAGACTATGTGGCCCAAGTAGCTCACCTCCTTGTGGAAAAGCTGGCCCTTCTTTGCATTTAGCTTCAAATTGGTTGCCTGCAGTCTCTGTAGCACCTTACTCAGATTCTTGAGATGGTCTTCGAAAGTCTTACCGAAGATGATGATGTCGTCCAGGTATAGCAGGCAGGCATCATAAGTAAGCCCGCTCATCACTGATTCCATTAGGCGTTGGAAGGTAGCTGGTGCGTTGCAGAGGCCAAATGGCATAACTGTGAACTGCCAAAGCCCTTGGCCTGTCGAGAATGCAGTCTTTTCCTTGTCTCGCGGGTCTAGAGCCACCTGCCAGTAACCCGACTTCAGGTCCAGGGTCGAGAACCACTGCACACCAGCAAGTGTGTCCAGAGTGTCGTCAATCCGGGGTAGGAGGAAGCAGTCCTTTCGGGTGACAGCGTTCAGCTTCCTGTAGTCCACGCAGAAGCGTAGCTCGCCGTTCTTCTCTGTCACCAGAACTACAGGTGAACACCAAGGGCTGTCAGACTCTTCGATCACTCCCCTGGATTTCATGTCATCTACCATATCCCGTACCGCCGCTTGTTTCGCCAACGGAACGCGTCTAGATGGTTGCCGAATAGGTCGGGCGTCTCCAGTGTCGATGCGGTGAAGCACTTTATCCGTGCGGCCGTAGTCACTGTCGCCTTGGCTGAAGACACGCTGGTATCGCCTCAGTAGTTGTCGAACTTTCTCCAGCTGTTCTGCGGTCAGGTGATCGGCCGCCCTTTCCAATAAGCTTTCTAGCCGGGGCCCGAGGTGTTGCGTCTGCACCGGCTCCTGCGTCTTGTCGATTGCGGTTACGTTGACCACGGGCTCGCACGTCCCCAGCTCCGTTCCGGCCTGGACGTCGTGATCGTTGTCTGCCAGGTTGATCAGCCTCACTGGCGCCTCTTCTCGGCCCGGCAATGTCCTGGCTACACAGAGTCCGTGCACAAGCGTCTTCTGGTCCAGCATGTTCTTCGTCCGCTGGCCTTCCAGTCGCGCCGTCACCACCACCTCGCTTCTCGCGGGGACAACCACGTCTTCCTTCAGGACGACCCTGAAAATTCCATGGCGCTCTTCGGGCTGGCGGAGTATCACCTCTTCTCCATTGAGCCGCAGGACCTTCCTGCCGACGTCGACCGTCGCCTCGTGGCTCCTGAGGGCATCCAATCCCAGTATCACATTCTCAGCCACCTTTGCGACGAACACCCACAGACGTAGGCACTCCTTCCCAAGGTCAACTTCAGTAGGGCCTCCTCCACAGGCAAGGTGTCACCCGATGCCGTCACAAGCATCGGCTCGGGAAGGCTCGGCTCGGCTTCCTCGTCGGCAAACCCACGTCAGGTCTGATGATGGTCACGGCCGCCCCGGTGTCCACCAGCACGCGGCACGGCTTTCCTCTTACCCAGCCGTCCGCGATGAGGCTGTCATCTATACGCTGGCTGACAGTGCGAAGTTTCACTCGAGGGGATGGTGGTGATGGCGCCGACGTGCCCATCTCCACGACGGCCCTTACTCGTTTTCCGGCTCCTCTTCCTGGTGTAGGCAGTCTCCCTCCATGTGTCCCGGCTGTCCAGACCCCCAACAAAGGCCACTAGGTCTTCGCCGGCGTCCGTCGGCTGGTCGTCTGTCTCCGGTGTAGCGGACACTCCTCGTTCTCGACGTCGGGATAGCTGTCACCTTGGCCGCCTCCATCCTTAATGCTGCCGTTAGCGCCTCGTGGATGGTTTTGTAATCGCCGAGCATTAGGCGCTGACGAATCTCCGTGTCTCGTACCCTGTCGACAAAGGTGTAGGCAGCCTCTCGGTAACGAACTCTGGTGGGAGGTCGACTAGGGCTTTGCTGGCCAGCTGCTCAATTGCCAGGGCGAACTCTTGCGTCTCCCCTGGCTGCTGTGACCTTGATTTCAGCTGGCTGCGGTACGCTGCGGCTAAGCGGTGATTTCCAAAGCGATTCTCCAGGGCCTCCCAGATTTATTTGGGCGCCGCCGCTGTCTGGACCACGTTCAGGACTTCTGCGGCCCCTCTCTGGAGACTAGCTATTAGCTGTGCGGCGCCTTCCTCTGGTGACCACTTGTTGTGTTTGGCCACCGTGTCGAATTGACGTCGGAAGACTTCGAAAGTTGTCGCGCAGACGTATTTAGGAGATTTGACGCACGCAGTTGTGTCGCGTCCCGACGCGTCGACCTTTAAATCCTTTAACCTCCTGCTGACCACGTCCTCCACCATGGCTTTCAGGGACTTTGCGTTGCTGTCGGCCTTTCCCTCCAGCTCAACGCGGCTCGCCAGGTCTTCGACGCGCTCGTCCATTTGACCCATCCGCTTGCCCAGCTCTGTGACGTCATCTCTCACGCCGGTCAGCTGCTCTTCGAACTTTGCGACGAGGACCTCGTTTACCGCTTTAATTTCCGTGGTCAATTCGGTCTTCATATCAGTCAGATTGTGATTTGTCGTCTCCAACTTTGCGGCCAGGCTGTTATTTGCCGCTTGTGTTTTCGGAGCGAGGTTGTCATTCGCCGTCTTCATTTCCTTCAGTTCCGCGGCCAGGTTATTTGCCGCTTCTGTTTTCGCAGCGAGGTTGTCATTTGCTGCTTTCATTTCCGAGGCCAGTTCGGCCTCATTTCCATCATCTTCTCCAAAATCTTTTCCAATGCAGCCTCCATGTCGCCGCACTTCTGATACAATTGTGACTTTGTGGGTTCGTGAAATCAAAAGTTCAAGTTACAAACACAAAACATTACACTTTATTTCCATAGAAATACGCTTCGTACACATACACAATACAACATACAAGCTCAACAAACTCAGCCGCTTACCCGCACGCGTTCAATTACCGACTGACTCTCTTTCTCACTCGTGCTGGCTGGCTGTACACAGTCAGAAGGTTTTTGCTGCGTTCCCACCCGTTAAGGGTTTTACCGCAGGTAGGATTTGAATTGAATTTTGTAGGATGAAGGTGGTGTAGGTCTTTTGGTTGAGAGTTAATTTAGAGGTTACCGAAGTACCTTCGGGTTGAAGGGGAGGATGCAGTACTTTGCACCCAAATCTGTTTAATTTTTAGTTGGAGAAAAAATTTAGATGCCAAACAGCTTAGAAGAGTTATGAGGAGCTCAGCTTTAGCTGCTGATAGGAGACTCTCTTTGGCAGGCGGGCTGCCTTTTTATAGTTTTTCTAACATTCCAGAAATTTCTCAAACAATCAAGACCAGCTAGAACAAAGGCGAACTCTCGCGAAATCCGTCTGCTCCCGCCCACCATTTCGGCGAGCTTTTGTCTCCGCACTGCACTGCCATCTCTTTGATCTCGTTACCCGCGCCACCTCCAATCAACAATGACCTGACGACAATATATTAATTACTCTGACACGGTGAAGCTTTAATCAATAATGCTCACCGTGAAAGTTCTAAGTCAAAGTCATTATGTTTGTAGTGGGTAAAAACTTAATTCATATGAAAGATGTCATGACTATAGGCCAAGATCAAAAAATTATTTCTATAGAGAATATGTAAATAAAAAAAAAAAAAGCTACAGAAAAGGATGTCCTTATAATGAGCAAAATTTTATATAGTAAGCTACCAAAGGAATTATAAATATTGAACAATAATTTCCAGATTAATCTATAAAGCTACTTAATTGAGAAATGTATGTATGAATTAAAAATAAAACTGTAAATTTTGTTTATTTTGTTTTCATTTTCTGATGAGGCTTAAAACCTGTATCTAACTATAAGCTAATAAGGGTTGTTACCACTATTATTGTTTATTATTAATTATTATTATTGTTTATTATTATTAATTATATTATTATTATTATTATTATTATTATTATTATTATTAAAATTTCTCCAGTTAGCCAAGATGACACTGTCTGCAATGTTATTTTATCCTGTAAGACTTGGAGCTATCACAACGAGTGTTACTGATGACTTCATGGTGATCAGGCATGTCAAATTGATAAAATTTGCCCTTTGACCATTGTAAACTCAATGGCCTTCTTCAGCAACTGATGATGCTGAAATGCCATGTTTATGCAGCATAGATTGGAGTCAGTGTTACCCTAGCCAATGACCAAGTGGTAATGGGCAATTGGACCAGGTTGATACTATGTTGGATATTATCAATATCAACTGACCCACAAGAGCAAGGTAGTTAGCCAACATGTAGACAAACCATGAGAACCAGTACGTTTTCATCCCAAATATTTGCAAAATTTTAAGCACACCAATTACACCAAGAGAGGGTGGGACTACCAGCCTATGTAAGGCACTTCCCCCTGCCAGTGACTCAGCAGCTATGGAGAGACCACCAAGAGTTACTCATCAGTACCACTGATGATGCTTGCCACAGCTGCAAGCAAAACTCTGGAAGTAAAGGGAAGAAGCTCAGTGAACCATGGCCTTTAGGTTTAAAATTATATTCTTTTACTTATCATCATCATCTGACATACTCTTTTTTTAAATGCTAGGTCACTGCCCTTTTGTTTTTCTCATATTCAAGCAGATAGTAATTAAGCCTACATGGAGTGACTGCTTTTTAAACATTTGTCAGTCATCCCAGCCTCCTTTGTCCACTAGTATATTTTCAACAGAACAATATTTTGACCAATATTTATTTTGAATAACATGAAATATATATACACACATAAAAATAAGCCTTTTTCAGAATACTTTCAGAACAGCTACAAAATAAATTATAGAGAAAGTTGAGTGACTATAACATCCACTATATACACTGCCACTAGGAAAGCTTTTAGATTTTAATTAATTAAATGCTGGAGTAGTATACAGCATTGAGATGAGCGTACGAGGGCAATTTCTACTTTCTAAGCATTATATGACAAAGTGTCACATTATTAGCCAGTAATTAGGATTAGAATGGTAGTTAAGGTAAGAATTTTTAAGCTGTGAATCTCTGATTCTATAAAAAAAAAGACATATTTATCACATGTCAGACCACACATTTATAATTCATAAAATGCTATAATTTTAAGTTTTAAATCTCTATATAAACTGACAGAACATTTATGGTTTGGGGAGACAAGATGCATCCTCCTGTGCTGAGTGTTTATTTCAAAGTATCATATGCATGTCATTGTTTTCACTCAATATTATAAGTGAATGAAAGCTCAAAGATAAATGCAATGGAGTAGTCATGTGGCAGAAAAGTTTCGTAGGCATTCAATCCCAAGAGAAATAATATGGTAACAGACCAAATAATGTGTTTCATAATGTCACAAGCAAAAAGCAAAAACATTCAAATGTGTTAAAGTTTAACTGAATGTCAGTTATATTTACACTACCTTGCTTACGTTAAAGTTGAATATGTTTAAAATTTCCAATTATTACTGAATGTTAAATTTTCTTACAAAACCCTACCAATGTCCATTTATTCCACACAGATCACAGATGGCAGCTGCAACACTGTTGTCTACCTAGCGATGATAACAGGTACCCTGCTTACAGCTTTCAAAGATCTTTGTTATTGATCAAACAAAACACATAGCAAAATGTTTTAGGTAAGACACATACCACAGTGCAACATGAAAGATCCTTATGTTCAGGAGGACTAAACATGTCACAGTACACTCTGACATCAACATGCGTGATTGGAGGAATTTAGTTACAGTGACTTCAAAATCAATCGGAAAAACTATTTGTAGTCGGTTTTTCCGATTCCATAGATGAAGTGTCAAAAAAGTGACTACAAATAGCTTTTCTGATTCCATAGAGTATTATTAATCTCTCGTAAGTTAGAAAGTATACTTAATCACTGCAGTATTCATAAAAAAAAATATATTTTTTTACACAGTTGCTCATATATGAAACAGTATATAATGGCAAAAAAATGTGATATTTTTCTACTCACTTTTTCTTCGTCAAGAAGGTTAACAAAGTCTGTAATATATTCCTGCAACAACTTGATTTGATCCACAAATTGCTGCCTCTGAAAAAGGGTCTTAAGAGTTGGATATACTACATTCCTGTACCTCAATAATATGGCGCAGACACGACTTATGAACATTATATTCTTTGTACATAGGCATGAATAAACCAAAATACGGGGCATCATGGTCCACATTGGTATGTCCATCATTTCCTCCATTTCTGATACCTGAAAATGAAAGTTTTCCATAACTGTAGCACATTTAATATAAATGTGAAAACTTAAGTTTTGATATACCAGCAGTGACTGATATGTAACCAAATAGTAGAATGAGTTATTACTACTCTGATTGCTAACACAAGCAACTAAGCTTGTTTCCATAAATAACTTAAGGGAAGTTTTGGGGCTAACAGCAAACGAAGTTGCTCAAATTGAAATGGGGAGAGTAACAAGGAAAGGGTTAATAATGGAAAGAGCCTTGAAATACTGGCATAGGATCTTGAATTTAGATGAAGGCAGCTTATTGCAACAATGTTTAAAATATCAAAAAGCAAGTCTGCAAAGCTCGGGCTGGGCAAGCACTCTACGAAACAATTTAGAAACTAATGGCTTAGGGGATATTTGGAGAAAAAGAGATAGAAATTATAAAGGTTTCTGGAGGGGTGTTAGATAAAGATTTGAAGATATAGAGATTCAAAAACTGTTCAGCCAGTTAGGTGAAAAGAGGTCATTGGTATATTATGTTGAGTTAAAAAATGGCTGGGGAAGGGAGCAGTATATAGATAAAACCATTAATGAAGAAAGGAAGGGGATAGCATGGCTGTGAGCAGGAGTGTGGAGGCTAAAAGGGCAGCGGAATGGGTTTGTGCAAGAAAAGTGCTCATTGTGTGGGGGTAAGGAAGATGTGGAACATATCCTTTTTGAATGCAGGGAAACAGAGATTTGGCGAAAAGAATACATCTGGAGAAAAATTAAGCGAAGTCCTGATATATGTAAAATTATAGATAAAAATCTCAAGAATGTAGGTCAGTTCTTAGATAAAGTGAAAAATAAATGGAAGTGGACTGTGAGAAAAGGAAATGAACAATAGTGTGTAAGCAATAGTAGTAATGGTAGTAATGTTAGTAGTAATAGAAATGTAAGTAGTGTACTACAAATTTTGTAATTCAATGGGCTGCCCACCAATTAATGGCCTGGGCCAAATACTGGTGATCAGCTCAACAATTGTAATAGCTTAGTACACAAATAAATAAAAATAATAAAACTTAAGGGCTATTCAATAAAGAATGATCATAATTTTTTTTTATGGTCATGACCTCTTGTGCTAGAATTTAATCTTATGATATTGTGTTAGCTTAATGCATAACAGACCAAAGTAGTAGTTGTTTCACTCTTGGTACTTCAGGTTTCCACCTGCGAGAGGCAGACAAACAGAGACATGTTCAATATACTAAAATTAGGCAAACCTTGTATACTCTCCACTTACAAGTTTTTTTAATGAAGACTAATAATAATAATAATAATAATAATAATAATAATAATAATAATAATAATAATAATAATAATAATAATACTTTATTATCACCTTATATTTTACAAGCATTGTTGAAAACAGGCAAGTCGTCAATTATATACAATTAAAGTTGCTGGATATTTTGATATATATACAGATGTTAGAAGAAACTAAAACTTAGGTGATGTTATTCTAAATGTATAATGTCTTGTACACCTAATACAATGTCTAGGTATTAATCATATGTATTGTAAAATAAGAAACTAGCATTCAAACGATAAATTCTGAAGTTGTAGTCTTAGTTTAGAAATTCATCAAGTGAATAAAAAACATTATTAATTAAATATGATTTCAAGAAAAATTTGAATTTTGTTAAGTAACTAGACACTTTAACTTCTGCTGAGAGTTTGTTATATAGCTTGGCTCCCATGTAACTAGGCAACTTGTCACACAGGTGGAGTCTATACATCATAGTAGCGAAATTATTCTTGTTTCTTGTGTTGTGGTTATGAATATCCGAATTTGTTTGCATTGGGATGTATTTTATCATATATAAAATTGTTTTGTAGATGTACAGGCTTGTAAGCGTCATTATTTTTTGCTGATGAAAGGCTTCCCTACATGATTCTTTAGTTTTTAAATTATATATATATATATATATATAATTGCTCTTTTCTGTAAAGTAAAAATTTTGTTTAAATTTAATTTCGAAGTATTGCCCCAGATCTCCAGACCATATGAGATGTGTGACTGAATGAGGGAGAAATAAATTATTCTAATAGTTGCTTCTGGGACATAGTTCTTTAGACACTTTAAAAGAAATAAATTTTTACTTAGTTTTAATGCTAATTGGTCAACATGGGGTGTAAAAGATAATTTTTTGTCCAGTGTGACCCCAAGTAGTTGTACATTGTCAACACTATTTATCAAGTTGCTGTCAATATTTAATTGTATAGGCGCATTCAGTGTCTTCGAGCCAAATGTTATGAGTTCACATTTTGATGCATTTATACTTAAGTTTAATGTGGAAAAGTACTGCAATAGTTTTGTTTCTGGGAACTTCCTCCCTATCCTCATTTGTGTGGTTGACTGAAGATGCATCCAGTGTCTGCATCTGTCTTGGTGTCGTGTTGCCATCTGATACTCTGGTAAGTTTGATGATGTCATCTATGGCGGGAAATCAAAATTCATCAAGAAGTTCTGTTTCTTTGTAATAAATATGTTTTCCCAAATCTGCAGTTCTAAAGGTTTCTTTGCCTGTTTGATCAATTCTACTTCTTACTTTATGTTGTGATTCTCAAACCAAAAGTGATGTGCTACAGCAGACTTGTCCATGTGATTGAATTTAATATTTATGAAGTGTTCTTTCATTCTTGTTCCTAGATTCCTTTTAGTCTTCCCAATGTATAACTTGTTGCAATCCTGGCAGCTCATTTGGTAAATGCCTGATAATTGAGCTTTGGGTGTGCTATTTTTTAGAGGGTGGTTTAGTAAGTTGCGGATGTTGTGTTTGTTGTGAGGCGCTAATTTTATGTTGAAGTATTTTTTGAAGTATTTTGGATGAAATGTAAACCAGTGCCATATCTGGTGTTTGGGTTTTCTATTTTTTTAACATAGTAATGTCCTTTAACTTTTGCTTCTTTTGTGTCAGTAGATCAATTTTTGACGAAATTTATGTTGAATTGAATTGAATAGTTGTTCAATTTGGCAACCTGGTGTATGTGAGTGTACCCCTTTTCATATTCTGTTTTTGTTAGCAGAATGTTGATTAATCTGTGAATCAAACTATGGAAGACTGCATAATGATGTTGTAATGGGTTAAATGGGTTACATTTAATGTAATTGTCAACATGTGCTGCTTTTCAGTATATTCCAAAATTGTAATCCTGTTTGTGTTCTTATTATTTTAAAATCTAGAAAAGGTTCCTGTTCCATCCTGTTCTACTTCAATGGCGAAAACTATGGATTTTTCTTGTAGTTTTAGCAACTTTATAACATCATCGGTTAGTCTTCTAGGGACTATAGCAAACACATCGTCGACATATCTATGCCAACATTTGAAAATATGTGGAAAGGCTTTAGTAATGTGTGTTTCCAAATTACTCATGAACAGATTAGCTAGCAATGCTGAAAGAGGGTTATCCATGGCCAAGCTTGCAGTTTGTTGGAAGGGTGAGTGAGTGTGTGTGGTGTTTTAGGGCCCGTCGACAACAAGGTCATTTGGGCCTTGTTGGAAGATCTTGCTGGAGAACGTGAAGCGGTTTTGTTCAATACATAGGATGGTTAGTTTGATGTATTCCTCTATTTTATCATCTGCAACGTTGCTTTTAGATAGCCAGCCTTTCATCAATTTTGGTATTTTTTCTACTGGTATGCTTGTAAATACAGATTTGATATCGAAGGATACCATCACCTCTCCAATTTTTATAACTGTTTTCAATTTTCTTTAACAAATCAAATGAATTTTTTATGCTTCGAGATTCAAACTTTTAAAACTTGTCAAATTCTTCCACCAACCATTTTGCCAGTTTGTAAGTCGGAGCATCTATATTGTTAATGGGTCGCATGCTGTTGTCTGTCTTGTGGAACTTAGGCAGGCAGTATAATTTTGGCAAATTAGGGTTGTTTACAATTATGCTGTTTCTTTATCTCATCTGGAACTATGGTATTTTCTTTTGCTTTTCTGGTGGTTTCTATGAGAATCAAAACATACAGCAAGAAATAGAATTGATCAAACAGGCAAAGAAAGCTGCAGATTTGGGAAAACATTTATTACGAAGAAACAGAACCTCTTGATGAATTTTGAAATTCCCGCCGTTGATGATGTCATCAAACTTACCAGAGTATCAGATGGCAACACGACACCAAGCCAGATGTAAGACACCAGGTGCATCATCAGTCAACCACACAACTCATAGGGAAGACGTTCTCAGAAACTAATCTTCATTAAAAGACTTGTAAGTGGAGAAAAGTGTGTACAAGGTTGACTCATTTGCCTAATTTTAATAATAATGGCACTTCACTTTCTGAAATATTTATTTTTATTCTATACGTGCAGTATAGCCTACCGCAATAACAAAAATGATATCTAATAAATTCAAAAAGATCTTTAAAGAACAACACATCATACTGAAACCTACAAATAGATACTCAGTATTAAAATTATTAAATTCAGAAACAAAAGATGAAATCCCAGCAATCAATAGATTCAGAATATACCAAATAAGTTGTTGTTGTTGTTGTTGACTAATGGCTCTGGGAATTAGTTGATTTGCATCATTTTCCCCCTAGCTTCCCAATATAAAGCCTGTAGGTTCCCACTTTTGAGACCATTACATTTGTCCAAATGGTGTTTGTTCATGATGACATCCTCTTTACAGATAGTACATTTGGGTGTAGGTATGCAGTGTATTTTATAAAGGTGTTCTGCAAGACAATCATGACCAGTTTTCATTCTAAATAGGGCCACTGCAGTTTTTCTTGGTAGTTATAGTATGTCAGTTTTGTCTCCAATGTTCTTATAATCCTTGTCTTTTAGTTATCTTCTTCATCAAGTTTCTGCTGTCTTTTAAAATGTAGCTTAATGTTGTTTAATTGTTTATTAATTTCAGTTTGTCTTACAGGTTTTATATTTTGAATTGCACCTTTTTTGCTAGTTGGTCAGCATGTTCATTACCTGAAAGTCCAACGTGGGCTGGAATCCATTGCAGGGTGACATGGTTTCTTGATTCGACAGCTTTAATTAAACTTCTTATTTCTTTGATGTTTCTTGTTGTTTTGTTTTTATAGTTTACAATCCCCTCTATGGCTGATTTTGAATCTGTTAAGTTAACTATGTTTTGCTTTATGTACAGTCTGTACAGGACATTCTGCAGTGCTGCTTTTATGGCTGTTAGTTCTCCATCATAATGGTTTGAAGTTTCGTCTGGTGTTAGATACGGTGCAAAATGTTTGCAGTACACTCCTGCACCAGCGTCTTGTTTGTTTATAAAGGATCCATCTGTATATATTCGGAGCCATTCTTTTTCTGGATATCTTTCATTTTCTGTAGCTATTGCTATTGCTCTCATTTCACCTGGTAAATTGTTTTGCTTATGTATTGTATATAACAGGTCATTCTTATAATGTATGTGAATATATTCTGTTGGGCTTGTTTCCTATATTGTTATATTTGTTATTATGTTCTTGTGTTTTGAGTTATTGATGTATGTTCTGAAGCTTGTTTGTTTTTTTAGATTGCTTATATTATCTGCTGTGTGATACCACCTGTGTCTATTTTTGTTAACTAGCAGTTTTTGTGCTAGGGTAATTGCCTTTAGTTCATGTTCCAGTTCTATGGCCATATTTTTGTGAAGCTCTGTAGTATGGCAATTGGTGTTGTTTTCACAGCTCCTGTTATTATTCTTAGTGAATTGTTTTGTGAGGTTATATTTTCCTTTTGAGTTTCTTGCTTACTGTTGCCAGCAGTTCTTCTCCAAATAATAGGTTGGGTTTTATGTATGATTTATATGTGTTATTAAGGAGGTCCATATTTCCACCCCATTTTTTTCCTGCAAGGCATTTTAAGATGTTCTTTTTGTTGATCTTATTTGTTACATGTTCTTTCATTGATAGTTTCCGTTCTAGTTCTATTCCTAGATATGTTGTTGTGGATGCTTCTTGTAAATTTTTGTTATTGATTTGCAGACATATATTTTCTGTTTTGTGTTGCAATGTGAACAGTTGATATTGGGTTTTTCTGTGTTTATCTCCATATTGTTATGGTTAGTCCATTGTTCCAGTATTATAATTGCATTCTCCATTGTTTTTTGTAACTTTTTATGTTTCTCAGAACTTGTCACCCAATTATCGGGAAGCACAACAAACAACAGCTGAGTTAGGGATCAGAGGCCGCACCACGCCCACCTCATTAGTCTCTGTCACTAACTGAGGGGGATGATTAGGGAAATGTCATTTGTCGTTGGCCGCCTCTTTTCCCACTCCCACTGCTATCTGGAACCTTCACGTGGATTCACGAAAACCAGAGACTTCTAGAAGACTGTGATATTCCTATAAAAAGGGCTGCAGTGAGTGACTCCAGTCAGTTAGTCAGTGCTTGATGTGCTAGTGTACGGACAAGAAGATTGTGTACGTGCATCGGAACGGTAACGGACGACCTGGTGAATTGTAATTGTGTGCATTACGTAATTCTGTGTAATTGGCAAGTGTTCAACTGTAAGTCGGTGAAAATAAAGAACATTGTTGAGTTTGTGTAATTGGACTCTTCATTTCACGAGCCCACAAAGTCACACTGGTGTCAGGAAGCGGGAAGATAACATCACCGAAAATTACAACCTTGGATGCGGCATTGGAAAATTTTTTGGAGAAGATGATGGAAATGAAGGCCTAATTAACAGAGAAGACGGAAGCAGCAAATAACAACCTGGCCACGGAACTGAAACAAATGAAGACGGCCAACGACAACATCACCGAGAAGATGGAAGAAATGAAGGCCGAATTAACAGCGAAGACGGAAACGGCAAACAACTTGGCCAGGACAATGACCGCAAAGATGGCCGAACTGACCACGGAAATGAAGGTGGCGAACGAGGCTCTCGCCGCCAAATTTGAAGAACAGTTGGCCGGCGTGAGGGATGACGTGACGGAGCTGGGCAAGCGGATGGGCCAAGTGGACGAGCGCGTCGAGGACCTGGCGAGCCGCGTTAACGACCTGGAAGGGAAGGCCGACAGCAGCGTCAAGTCCCTGAACACCATGGCGGAGGACGTCGTCGGCAGGAGGTTGAAGGATTTGAAGGCCGACGCACCGGGACGCGACACAACATCGGCGCGCGTCAAACCTCCGAAATATGACGGCGCGTCAACATTTGAGGTCTTCCGCCGCCAGTTCGACACAGTGGCCAAGCACAACAGATGGTCACCGGAGGAGGCCACATAGTTAATAGCCAGCCTCCAGGGACGAGCCGCGGAAGACCTAAGCGCGGTGCAGACAACGGCGGCGCCCAAGGACATCTGGGAGGCCCTGGAGAATCGGTTCGGGAACCACCGCTTAGCCGCAGCATATCGCAGCCAGCTAAAGGCAAGGTCACAGCAGCCGGGGGAGACGCTGCAGGAGTTCGCCATAGCGATTGAGCAGCTGGCTAGAAAGGCCCTGGTTGACCTGCCACTGGAGTTCGTATCCCGGGAAGCCGCCTACAACTTTGTCGACGGGGTACGGGACACGGAGATTCGTCAGCGCCTAATGCTCGGCGATTATAAAACCATCCACGAGGCGCTGACGGCAGCATTAAGGATGGAGGCGGCCAAAGTGACAGCTATCCCGACGTCGAGAACGAGGAGTGTCCGCTACGCCGGGGACAGAAGACCAGCCGAGGGACGCCGGCGAACACCTAGTGGCCTGTGTTGGGGTTGTGGACAGCCTGGACACCTGCAGAGAGACTGCCCACACCAGGAAAGGCAACTGGAAGAACGAGTAAGGCCCGGCGTGGAGAGGGGCACGTCGGCACCATTACCACCATCCCCTCGAGTGACACTGCGCGCCGTCAGCTGGCGTATGGATGACAGCCTCATCGCGGACGGTCGGGTGAGAGGGAAGCCGTGCCGCGTGCTGGTGGACACTGGGGCAGCCGTGACTATCATCAGACCTGACGTGGCGAAGGGTTTGCCGACGAGGAAGCCGAGCCGACCATACGAGCTTGTCACGGCATCGGGCAACACCTTGCCTGTGGAGGAGGCCCTGCTGGAGCTGACCTTGGGGCGGAGTGCCGTACGTCTGTGGGTGTTCGTCGCGAAGGTGGCTGAGGAGGTGATTTTGGGACTGGATGCCCTCAGGAGCCACGAGGCGACAGTCGACGTCGGCAGGAAGGTCCTGCGGCTTAACGGAGAAGAGGTTATACTCCGTCAACCCAAAGAGCGCCTTGGAATCTGCAGGGTCGTCTTGAACGAAGACGTGGTTGTTCCCGCGAGGAGCGAGGTGATGGTGACGGCGCGACCAGAAGGCCAGACAGCAAGTTGGGTCCAGAGGCTGCAGGAGTACGACTTCACCTCGGAACATCGTAGAGGAAAAAGCCAAGGTAACGCTGACGCCATGTCCCGAAGACCCTGTCCAGAAGAGTGTGGCCAGTGCACAAGAGTGGAAGAGAAGGAGCGTGCCGCAGCATTCCGAGTAGTCACGGTAGTGCCTGCGGACGGCTGGGATAGCGCAGGCCTGAGGAGGGAGCAGCTGGCGGACGCAGACTTGGGGCCACTCTTGAGGGAAGTGGAGGCAGGGACGAGACCAACCTGAGAGGACGTCGCACCGAGGAGCGCCACCTACAAGTCGTACTGGGCCCAATCGGACTCGTTGAAGACCAGAGAGGGCGTGCTGTTCCGGGTATGGGAATCACCCGATGGGAAGACGCAGAGAGAACAGTTGGTACTTCCCCGGAGTAAGGTCCCGGAAGCCTTGGAGGAAGTGCACGCCGGTACTTCGGGAGGACACCTGGGAGCGAACCGAACGATTGACAAACTACGGCAGCGCTACTACTGGCTGAGACTTCGAGCAGATGCTGAGAGATGGTGCCGTCAGTGTCACGTTTGCGCGGCGAGTCGCGGCCCCCAGACTAGGACCCGGGGTCGCATGCAGCAGTACAACGTCGGAGCGCCATTCGAACGGATCGCCGTTGACATTGCTGGACCGTTCCCAGTTTCCGACCGAGGCCAGAAGAACCTGATGGTGGTCGTGGACTACTTCACAAAGTGGCCGGAGGTGTATGCCATCCCAAACCAAGAGGCAAAGACAATCACAGACTGCCTCGTGGAGCAAGTGTTCTGTCGATTTGGGGTGCCATTGGAGCTACACAGTGACCAGGGTACCAACTTTGAGTCCAACCTAATGAAGGAGGCGCTACAAAGGCTTGGGGTGAACAAGACCCGCAGGACGCCTCTACATCCCCAGTCGGATGGCATGGTCGAAAGGTACATCAAGATCTTAGAGGAACACCTGAGGAAGGTCGTGGCCAGCCATCAGCGACTGGGACGTCAAGGTGCCACTGTTCTTGCTGGCCTACCGCTCGTCTACACACGACACAACTGGGATGACGCCAGCCAGCTTAATGTTCGGCCGAGAGTTACGCCTCCCTTGTGACCTGGCTTTTGGAAGCCCTCCGGAGGCGAAGCAGCCGGTGACCGAGTATGTGGAGAAGCTGGTGGACCACCTCCACGACATGCACGAGATGGCTCGCCAGAACATCCAGAAGGCGAGCGACCGCATGAAGACCAGGTATGACAGGCGAGCCAACAGCCAAGGGTTCCAGCAAGGAGACCTGGTCTGGTTGTACCATCCTACCCGGACCAAGGGACGCTGCCCAAAGCTCCAGCAGCCATGGCAAGGACCCTACCGGGTGGTGAAGAGGATTAACGACGTGGTCTAGCGCATCCAGAAGGTTCTCCGAGGGAAGATGTTGGTGGTACACCTGGATCGTCTAGCCCGCAACGATGGTGCTGTTCGGGACGACCAGCTTTGAGGAGGGAGCAGTGTCACCCAATTATCAGGAAGCACAACAAACGACAGCTGAGTAAGGGATCAGAGGCCGCGCCACGCCCACCTCATTAGTCTCTGTCACTAACTGAGGGGGATGATTAGGGAAATGTTATTTGTCGTTGGCCGCCTCTTTTTCCCCTCCCACTGCCATCTGGAACCTTCGCGTGGATTCACGGAAACCAGAGACTTCTAGAAGACTGTGATATTCCTATAAAAAGGGCTGCAGGAGTGAATCCAGTCAGTTAATCAGTGCTTGACGTGCTAGTGTATGGACAAGAAGATTGTGTACGTGCATCGGAACGGTAACGGACGAACTGGTGAATTGTAATTGTGTGCATTACGTAATTCTGTGTAATTGGCAAGTGTTCATTTCACGAACCCACAAAGTCACATTATATTCTTTTCTGAGGTCCATATTACTAGGTCGTCGGCATACATTCCGACTTGTATGTTATCTAGTTTCTTCAGTGCATTGGCTAGGTCGTTTATATATATATATATATATATATATATATATATATATATATATATATATATATTAAAGAGAATAGCACTTGTAACAGATCCTTGGGGTAATCCAACTCGGGTTTGTTTCCATTTGGATGTGGCTGTTTTGTACTGCACTGCAAACCATCTTTGAGATAAGAAGGCTTGAAACCAGTTTAGCATGTGACCTGATATGCCATATGATTTCATCTTGTGTAGTAGCATTTCTCGCCATACTGTGTCAAATGCACGTTTGAAATCAACAAATAGTGCCAGAGAAGTCTTATTTTTATTAAAATTTTGTTTAATGTCTTGTGTAGTTCTTATGGCCTGATGTATTGCTGAGTTATCTTTCCTAAACCCGGCTTGTTCTGGGACTATTATGTTTTGTGTTTCCAGGTAAAATGTCAGTCTTGTAGCTATCATTCTTTCTAGAAGTTTTGCTATGTTTGAAGTTAATGATATCGGTCTGTAGCTATCTATCGATTGTGCCAGTTTTCCTTTCTTCTTGATGGGTATTATTTTTGCTTTTTTCCACAATGTTGGTATATTATTTCTGGTGGTCCAAATGTTATTGAAAATTTTTAGTAGGGTGTGAAGTGCTTCATGTCCTAAATTTTTTATATATACCAAATAAGTTAAGGACTGTTAAAAATGCTATATAGGGCAAACTAAAAGAAACCTAAAATCCAGTGCCAAAGAGCATTTTAGAAACATCAAATCGAAACAGGAAGACAAATCAGCAGTAGCATTACACTTTTGGAACAAAAACCATGATCTTGACCCAAATCCAAAATTATTAAAAAGGATGATAAACCAAAACAAACTGAAAACGGGAGAACATCTCAATATGGAAAAATAAGGGCCAAGTAATGAACTTTGAAATCCCATTGGTCAATAATTTTATAAAGAGGTTCATAGAACCACCACTAAAGAGAAGACAACGACAGATGATAGTCGGAAGTATGAGGTCAAAAATGCAAGCAACAGCTTCTGAAACTAGTCCCTCAAAAACAGAAATGCAAGTGACAAAAGTGTAAAACACATTACAAATAGCTGTTTCAAGTAAGGAAGCATCATCAATCATAAGCAGTATTGAAGACTATGGAGGCAATTTTGAAGGATCTCTCAAAAATGGTTTCCAGCATTTCTTTGCAGACCAGTAGAAATGCTGGGATAGGGAAACTACATCTAAGGGATACTATTTTGAGAAAGACCAGCAAATTTATGAAGATGAGTAACAGTACTTTTTCAAAAAAAGTTATGATCATTCTTTATTGAACAGCCCTCGTATAAGCTTACAATTCACTATGATATGTATGTCCTTCAATCGAATGAATGGCTTTTACAAAAATATAGCCAGATTCAGGGCAATTAATTTTGTAATCATTCTCTGCAAAGTTGCACATATTTATTTTGCAAGGATTTATAATAATCACTAAATTATATAAATATACAATAAATTAACACTATAATTAATATTAGCATAACACATTTTCTGTTATATCCTAAAATTCATAAGCCTGGAAATAAATGATACACATTATAAAATGTATAAATTCACCAACTTACAATTTAGCTAAATGGTTACATAAAAAGTCTAATACTTTTGATAAATTTGAGAGTTTATGTATTAAAAATTCTTTTGAACTGGTAAAAGTGATCAACAATATAATATTTCTAAGAATGATAAACTTGTTTCCTTTGATGCCTTATTTCCTAGTATTCCTAGAAATTTTTTGTTGATAATTTTAAAAAAATGGTTTGGGTAATCTACTTTCGCCTTTTCTTGCTGATGTTTTTACAAACTTTTTTAAAATGTAAGTCACTAACACATTTCCTTTACTTTTTTAAAAACTTGACAGTAATATACAGATGGTATTTTTGCTATTGTTCCTGATAAAAACAAAAATTATGCTTTACAACTTCTAAATTTACAATAAAACATTAAATGTGTAGTGTTTAATGCCTGCTTTTACTACATGCGGCACTGCAGGCAGTGACACTAATGATACACGAGATGAAGATGGAACATTGGTGGAATGAGATGTTGAGGAAACCGCTTATCCTGAAGAAAACCCACCCCAGCAGGTTGCGGGTTGTTGGTTGTCAACCACAAATCTTACTTTGCGGTCGCCTGGGATCGAACCCGGGCCACCTTGGTGAGAGCTGAGCAGTCTAACCACTCAGCCATGGTGTGACCCAAATTTACAAGATAAAGCTATAAAATTCACATTAGAAACTAAAATTAAAGTTGTCTTCCTTTTCTAGAACTACAGATAATAAATAACAATAAACTAAACTTTGGTATTTATAGAAAATCTAATCATATTCATTATCTGCTCATATTGATAATTACACACAATAAAGTTTTAACCCCTTTTTCACATAAATTTGCTGTGTTTAATAGATTGATTTATAGATTAATAAATATGCCGCTAAATAAAGAGGAATTTAATACCGAAAATAAACACATTAATACTGTTATAGTTCATGGTTTTAATACAGATTTTATACATAATAAGATTGAAAAATTAAAAAAAAGTAAATGGTGTTTCTACCCTTACAAAAATAAAAGATCATTATAATTTTAAAAAATGTACTTGCTATCCTTGGGCTTAAAAACAGTTTCAAAAATTATTCTAAGAATGTGGTATAAATTTAGTTATTCAAAATAAATATAATATAACAAAATTACATTTTTCTAAAAAAGATAAAATTTCTGATAGTAAAAAATCGGCTTTTTCAATTTAATTGTATAGATTACAACCAGGTTTATACTGAAAGGACCAACCGTAATTTAGAAACCAGCACAAAATAACATTTTAGAAATATTAGGTATAAACAGACTGCTAAATCGGCAGTGGCAGATTGCCGTTGGTAATTTAAACCATGAAATAAATCCAGAAGTTAAATTATGAAAGCATTTAAATGGTCTGCTAAACTTAATGGTTTGGAAGAAAATATTTATCTTAAGAAATAGAAATCGCGTAATGAATTTTGAAATACCACCAATCAATTCTGTCTCTAAGTTTGTTTCATTTTCAGAGTTTGGTAATAAATACAAAAATAATATGATACCTAGAGGCAGTAACAATAACAGGAAAAAACAAAGTGATTGAAGATGCAGAAAAGCTTTTGCAATACTAGTCTCCTTAATTCTGAGGAAACTTCATCAATTTTCTTAAAAAGATAAGTGAAGTTTGTGACATATAATTATATTTTACTGTTATATTTGTTACTTCACTGTTCTTAGTTTCTTTTTTACGTATTAATGTCTGTAGAAGTAATTATTTTGGGTGTGTATGATGGACTAGGCTAAGCTGAATGCCTGTCATACTCAAGTACACATTAGCATAACACACAAATATTACATTACTGTTAAGCACGCTGTATTTACTTCGATTTTCTTAATATTTATATATACTCTTCTTTCTCATAGCCATGTTAAATCTTCTGTACTTCAAGCTTTATTCAATATATGAATGGATTCAGCACTAAATTGGTCCAAAAAAAAATTGATAAATTCAAAAGATAACAGTAACTCTCTTAAATCCTTTCATGGAAGTGTTGAAAACAGTGTTGTTGTATAAATTAAATTTATTGGGAGTCGATTAATGACACTAAACAACACTTACTTTTAAATTTTCCCGGAACTAGTTTCAGAGGCCTTTCCTCTATCATCAGCCGGACATCGACTGGTTCTCCTTGGTGTAGCTGGCAATATTTTGTCATCAGTCTCCTCTGGTGGCAGTTCGAGGAACTTGCTGAACAAATCTTTCTGGGGGATGTCGAAATTGAATACTTTGTTCCTATTTTTTGAAATGAAGATTTGTTCCCATGTGGATAGTTCTTGTTTTACTGTTGTATGTTTTAGTAATTTTGGTTCTGGATTTATGTTGTGGTTTTTTTCCCAAAAATGTGTGGCAAATGCTGATTTTTCTAATTGTTTGTATTTTATGTTTCTAAAGTGTTCCTTTGCTCTTGTTTCTAAATTTCTTTTAGTTTTTCCATTATAAATTTGACTACAGTCACATCATTCAATTTGATACATCCCAGATTTTTTGTTAGATGGAATGGCATCTTTGAAGTTTGAGCAAATTAGGTTTTTTAAGGAGTAATGGTTCACTGGTGCTAGTTGAATGTTTTGTTTTTTGAAGACTTTTTTTTAATTTATCAAAGGCCCATGGATGGTAAGTGAATTTTTTGAAGATCATTTTAGTTTCTGTAGCTGAGAGGGTTGTGGATTCCTTTAGTAGTTTCTTCTTTTTTGCTAAGTTCACTTTTTTGTCTACGAGTGATTTGGGAAAGTCATTTTTCTGTGCTATATCAATAATTTTGTTGTATTCTATTTTGTATTCTTCTGTAGTGAGAGGGATGTTGACCAGTCTGTGTGCTAAACTATTAAAGATTGCCTGTTTGTGGGCTCTTGGATTGTAGCCATTAGCTTTTATGTAGTTGTCTGTCTGTGTTGGTTTTCTGTAAATGCCAAAGTTTATTCTATTTTTATTTCTGATTATTTTTAGATCTAAACATGGTAAATACTCGTCTTTTTCAACTTCTACAGGAACTTCATGCTTTTTTCTTGAATATTTAAAAGTTTTAGTGCATCACTGATGTGTCTTTTTGGACCTATGGCAAATATGTCATCTACATATCTTTGCCAGAGTTTGAACATCCATGGGAAACCTTTAGTGATCCTTATTTCTAGTGCACTCATGTACATCAGTGAGGCACTAAAACTTTTAAATATTCAAGAAAAAAGCATCAAGTTCACTATAGAAGTTGAAAAAGACGAGTATTTACCATTTTTAGATCTAAAAATAATAAGAAATGTACCTGAGTGCACTAGAAATAAGGATCACTAAACGTTTCCCATGGATGTTCAAACTCTGGCAAAGATATTGTGACCTTGTGGGTTCATGAAATGAAAAGTCCAATTAACTCAACAATGTTCTTTATTTCCACCGACTTACAGTTGAACACTTGCCGATTACACAGAATTACATAAGGCACACACTTTCAATTCACCAGTTCGTCCATTGCAGTTCCACTGTATGCTCACAATTACGTAAATTCTTTCATTGTACGCACACAGCCTTCTCGTTCACTAACACGGCGCTACTTCGCTGCTTGCCAAGCACTGACTGACTTTCCACCAGCCCGACGTGTTGCTTATATAGGGTCAGCTGGCCAATCTAGAAGAACCTGGATTAGATGAAATATCCCGTAAGTTCGAGAACTCAGGTGGAGTGAAAAGAGACGACACAGTGATGTTTTTCCAGCCAACCCTCGTTACCGCTATAAGACAAATGACTGGGCGCGGCGAATGCCTACCATCTCCTGCTGCTGCCGGTCGGTTCTATAGGGAGTTCCGACGTTCGGGTGACACTGCTCCCTCCTCAAAGCTGGTCATCCCGAAAAGCACCATCGTAGCGTGCCAGGCGATCCAGGTGTACCACCAACATCTTCCCTCGGGGAACCTCCTGGATGCGGTAGACCACGTCGTTAATCCTCTTCACCACCCGGTACGGTCCTTGCCATGGCTGCTGGAGCTTCGGGCAGCGTCCTTTGGTCCGGGTAGGAACCCTTGGCTCTTGGCTTGCCTGTCATACCTGGTCTTCATGCGGTCGCTCGCCTTCTGGATGTTCTGGCGAGCCATCTTGTGCATGTCGTGGAGATGGTCCAACAAGTTCCCCACATATTCGGTCACTGGCTGTTTCGCTTCCGGAAGGCTTCCAAAAGCCAGGTCACAAGGGTGGCGTAACTCTCGGCCAAACATTAAGCTGGCTGGCGTCATTCCAGTTGTGTCGTGTGTAGACGAGCGGTAGGCCAGCAAGAACAGTGGCACCTTGACGTCCCAGTCTCGCTGGTGGCTGGCCACGACCTTCCTCAGGTGTTCCTCTAAGGTCTTGATGTATCTTTCGACCATGCCATCTGACTGGGGATGTAGAGGCGTCGTGCGGGTCTTGTTCACCCCAAGCCTTTGTAGTGCCTCCTTCATTAGGTTGAACTCAAAGTTGGTACCCTGGTCACTGTGTACCTCTAACGGCACCCCAAATCGACAGAACACTTGCTCCACGAGGCAGACTGTGATTGTCTTTGCCTCTTGGTTTGGGATGGCATACACCTCCGGCCACTTGGTGAAGTAGTCCACGACCACCATCAGGTACTTGTTGCCTCGGTCCGAAACTGGGAACGGTCCAGGAATGTCAACGGCGATCCGTTCGAATGGCGCTCTGACGTTGTACTGCTGCAAGCGACCCTGGCTCCCAGTCTGGGGGCTGCGACTCGCCGCGCACACGTGACACTGACGGAACCATCTCTCAGCATCTGCTCGGAGCCTCAGCCAGTAGTAGCGCTGCCGTAGTTTCTCAATCGTTCGGTTCGCTCCCAAGTGTCCTCCTGAAGTACCGGCGTGCACTTCTTCCAAGACTTCCGGTACCTTATTCCGGGGAAGTACCAACTCTTCCTCTGCGTCTTCCGATCGGGTGATTCCCATACCCGAAACAGCACGCCCTCTCTGGTCTTCAACGAGTCCCATTGGGCCCAGTACGACTTGTAGGTGGCACTCCTCGGTGCGATGTCCTCCCAGGTTGGTCTTGTCCCTGCCTCCACTTCCCTCAAGAGTGGCCCCAAGTCTGCGTCCGCCAGCTGCTCCCTCCTCAGGCCTGCGCTATCCCAGCCATCCGCAGGCACTGCCGTGACTACTCGGACTGCTGCGGCACGCTCCTTCTCCTCCACTCTTGTGCACTGGCCGCACTTTTCTGGACAGTGTCTTCGGGACATGGCGTCAGCGTTACCGTGGCTCTTCCCTCTATGATGTTGCGGGGTGAAGTCGTACTGCTGCAGCCTCTGGACCCAACCTGCTGTCTGGCCTTCTGGTCGCACCGTCACCATCACCTCACTGCTCGCGGGGACAACCACGTCTTCGTTCAAGACGACCCTGCAGATTCCAAGGCGCTCTTCGGGTTGACGGAGTATAACCTCTTCTCCGTTGAGCCGCAGGACCTTCCTGCCGACGTCGACCATCGCCTCATGGCTCCTGAGGGCATCCAGTCCCAGAATCACCTCCTCAGCCACCTTCGCGACGAACACCCACAGACGCACGGCATTCCGCCCCAAGGTCAGCTCCAGCAGGGCCTCCTTCTCCACAGGCAAGGTGTCGCCCGATGCCGTGACAAGCTCGTATGGTCGGCTCGGCTTCCTCGTCGGCAAACCCTTCGCCACGTCAGGTCTGATGATAGCCACGGCTGTCCCAGTGTCCACCAGCACGCGGTACGGCTTCCCTCTCACCCAACCGTCCACGATGAGGCTGTCATCCATACGCCGGCTGACGGCGCGCAGTGTCACTCGAGAGGATGGTGGTAATGGCGCCGACGTGCCCCTCGCCACGACGGCCCTTACTCGTTCTTCCGGTTGCCCTTCCTGATGTGGG
Organism: Mantis religiosa; assembly: GCA_030765055.1. Classification (NCBI taxonomy): domain Eukaryota; kingdom Metazoa; phylum Arthropoda; class Insecta; order Mantodea; family Mantidae; genus Mantis; species Mantis religiosa. The sequence goes on along the minus strand of JAUKNK010000241.1, from coordinate 944,929 downwards.
CAGTCTCTCTGCAGGTGTCCGGGCTGTCCACACCCCCAACACAGGCCACTAGGTGTTCGTACTACTAAATACAACACCTGGTATACTGATAGTTGGTCTACATTGTGTGTTTGTGTGTGTGTGTGTGCGTGCGTGTGTGTGGGTGCGTGCATGCGTGTACGTGCGCGTGCATGCTTGTACGTGCGCGCGCGTGCGTGCGTGTGTGTGCAATAATTGTTTTCACAAAATTCACTGACGAAAAACTTGGAAAATTGAATAACCTCAGTAGAGCATACACTGAGGCTAAAAGAAAATTTGTTTCAGTAACTGCAAGGTGAAGGATAATGTAAAAGTGATTAACTTTGACAACACTCCTTTAGGAGGTGCCAGATTTGCATACAAATTTGATTTCAGTGAGAACAATGACAGAACAATGCTACATTATCTTCAGTAAAATAAATGCTGAAATCCTGGATAGCAATGTATGTGAAATCTTAACCACAAATTATCAAAATAGGCCGTATCTTCGAGGATAGTCATGCTGAATACAGGAATATTGCTAAGAACAAGCTGTAAAAACAGCCAGCACATTTTGGCAGAAGCCATTAACATTTCTCTTCATTAGAAACAGGTATCTGAAGAAGCGGGAGAGGAAGACACTTAGAAACTTTGTTATGGTAAAGCACCTATCGTGAATGAAGGAAGAAGTTAACTATCTTTGCGCCAGAAAGATAATTGTTGTGGGTTATAGTACTGAAATAATACTGAATCTGGAATCCAAGAAAGGGGAAGGTTGAAATATTGAGAGATAGCAAATGTCCCCCAGAAAGGGACCCATTAAGTCTATTATTTAATATACTGACAGTAGATATTACAAGCATATTACAAGAATGCTTGTCAACCAACCTGATCATGCACACAGACCATAAGGCACTGGGCTTAAAATCAAAAGTTGAACTACAGATGGCACTAGTGATACTAGAAAAATGGGCAGAAGAAAATAGACTTAAGATAAATCAAGAAAAATGTGCAGATGGTATTTAAGAAAGGAAGGAGACCAACTGCAAATGATTATTAACAATGAAACAGCAGCTGCTAGTAATAGTAAATAGTTTCAAATATCTGGGTGTGACACTTCAACCAACCATGAAATCTTTCAGCGGTGATGTTTTCTATAGAACAAAAGCAATCAAAGCAATTTACAATATTAAGAACCTAACCTTGCTGTCCCTAACCACCACCATGATCACAATTAGACCCATTGTCAAGTACAGCATTAAAATAATATGGAAACAATTATTCACAAGCAATCTATAGAGAATAAAAAAAATGAAGGTGAGATACCTCAAAAGAATGTTAGAAGTTAGAATAACAGCACTGAATGTCACCGCCTTGGTAGCATACGTGGTCACGTTCAAGAGGTCCCGAGTTCGAATCTCGGTCAGGGTGAGTTACTTGGATAAGGATTTTCCGGGGTTTTCCCTTATCCTGACACTATAGCAATACAACTTCACTATTACTTACCTGTATTTATTTAAGATAGTGCGCTATTCTTCAACTTCCGGGAGTGGCCATGGTCGGTTGGTCGGTCAGTGTCAGTGATTAGTTGACAGGTTGAAAATTAGAGTTGTTTCGAAACTGGCCCAAAAGAATTTTTTGTTGTTGCAATTTACATCCTCCAACATCAAGTAATATCGGACGATGGATGAAATGGGTGAAACGATGCTCAAATAAGTCCGGGGTCCATGGAGTTTAGAGTTACCCGACATTCATCTATCAGGATAAGGGAAAACCCCAGAAAAACCTTATCCAGACAACTCACCCTGACCGAGATTCGAATTCGGGACCTCTTGAACGTGAGGCAGACACGCTACCATCTATGCTACCGAGGTGGGTCCTAAAGGATTGTAAATACAGATAAGTAATAGTGAAGTTGTATGGATAGTCAACATGAAAAATTCAATGCCATGGTCGGGATTTGAACCACGGATCTCCTGGTTTCCGTTACTCGGTCTAACCCACTGAGCTCCCATGGCCAATGCCATCCTGACATTAAATTCTCCAATTGACTCATATTTTCCCGGTAAACCACTAGGGGCTCTCTTATCCGAGATACACAGTTTGTGGTGATTTACTATCGCAACTACTTGAATCCCAGGCTTCACCATTAAACTCTTTATTATTTAAGGTAATTGGTGAAAATTAATAATTTCTTCACACTAGCCGTACCAATTAACTTCCACCAATTAACTTAAATAGTAAGAGTTTAATGGTGAAGCCTGGGATGTCAATTGGAGAATTTAATGTCACGGCACGCCATGGTAGCTCAATGGGTTAGAGCGACTGGGCGGAAACCAGGAGATGCATGGTTCAAATACCGGCCATGGCATTGAATTTTTCATGTTGTTTCCATCCATACAGAACCTTAGCCTACGTACGGCTAGTGTGAAGAAATGATTAATTTCCACCAATTAACTTAAATAGTGAAGTTGTGTTGCTATAGTGTTTTGTTATTAATACTTAGTTAACTTCGCTGTCAGCAGCTTCAGTTTTTTACATAGCACTGAGTGGAATGGTTTATGTACTTGCCAAGAAGACCTACTTCATGAAAGATCTAGGAATGAAACTACCGAACACTGAAGTATGCTGAAACTGCAGTGGGAGCTAGCATGAAAATGAACCGAGATAGACCTAGAATTCTATGGAAACGGTGCAATGCAAGAATTGAACTGGACCAAAGAGAATCAACAGCAGAGATATAAAACCAGATTTGCAATTCATGGTACAAGAGGGATAGTAATCAATGTATCAATGTGGGCCCCTATACAAGGTAAATCACCTACAACTTCCACCACCAATATTTCCAAAATGGGAAGTGCCATTGATGTGCGGTTTTCAGAGCATTGTTTGGTAGTTAGGGACTCGTAGTTTTAGCTTATAAATAGATTTAATAACACTTAGAAGGTGTATTTTTGGAGCAAACATACATATTTTTAAAATGGAAATTACATAAAAAAATCAAAAGTATGGTAAATTAGAATGTTCATGTTTTCTGCAGGATTCTATTGCCAGTAGTTCATGAGATATCTTATTTTGAAACTTTTACATGCAGACAATTATGTTTTCCATTCAACCAGCTTAGTCGCTAGATACAATGTTATTATGGTTTGTATATACGTGTTTGCCATGTTTTATGTACAAAAGATTACTACAACCAATCAAGATGAAAACACAAACAAGTTTCCTACACAAAGTTATGGAATTAAAAACAGATCTGAATCTTCCTGATTCTAAAGAAAACATTTTAATCAAAGAAAACCCACTGACTTTTGAACCAATTAATATTCAATTAGATTTAGAACAAATAGTTACAAAATCTGAAGCTTCCAAACCTGTACTAAAAGCACTAGCATTAGTAACTGTGAACAATAAATTCCCACCTGAAGAATGGTTACATATCTACACAGATGGATCTAACTTGGACAACAACTCAACCAGCAGGAAACCACACAACAAATTTTGATGCAGAAGTAACGGCTATTCACATTTCACTCCAACACCTTCTATACAGAATAGATCAATTAAAAAATGCTGTCATACTTTGATTCTAAAGCAGCATTATGTGCAATCCAAATTAAAGAATGTCACAGAATGATCCAACAACTTCAAACACTACAGAAAAGAATTATATTACAGTGGATACCTGCACATTGTGGAATTGCTGGAAATGAATCAGCTTATTTTCTTGCCAAAAAAGGTGCAAATTTAATTCAAAACAAAAGTAAAAGCTTACCCTTTACATCCATAAAAAGATTAATAAAAAAAATTAAATAATAATAATAATAATAATAATAATAATAATAATAATAATAATAATAATAATAATAATAATAATAATAATAATAATAATAATAATAATAATAATAATAATAATAATAAAATAAAAACCAATCAATATCTAACAAAGCCAAAGATAAAAATTGGAACATTTTAATTAAAAACCCAGAAGTTATTCCAGAAATCCCACGTAAAGCTGCAGTAGCATATTTTAGATTACTTACGGAACATGATTATTTGGCCAAACACTTACACAGAATAGGAATTTATACAAGTCCAAATTGTCCTCTGTGCAACAAAGAAGAGGAAATGCCTGAAGAACATCTTCTAACCTGTGAAGCCCTACCTGCCGGACCCACTAAAAAGAAATATTGGAGAGCAAGAGAGCTAATGGCTTCATTTGAAGCCTAGCATTTGAAAACAACAACATATACGTGTTTGCAGTTTATATCTGCATTACGACGTTCTAGTCAGTTACTGATAGTTCAAGTAGTATGTTGTGAATGAAGATGGGATTTACCAATGCAGAAAAAGCTGACATGCTCAGTGTATGGAGAGTGTAGGAAGAATGCAGTTCGTTCTTGCATGGAATACAGAAAGTTATCCCAATAGATGTCAACCATTTCAACTAATTACGTGAAAGTGATAGTATAACGTCAAGAAAATGTACAGAAAGAAACAGGTGTTTGGAGATATAGGAGAAATTAATGTTTTGGCTGCTGATGCAGTAGATCCGCAAATTAGTTCCTGCACAATTGCATGTGGAAATGGAATGAGTCAGGCAAGTTTACATCACATTCTCCATTGACATAAGTTCCATCCCTATCAGATCTCTCTCCATCAAGAGCTACATTGAAACGATTTTGAGAATTGTTAACTTTTGTACATGGGCCTTAAGACATGATACTCCAGATTCATCATGTATTTTGTTTAGTGATGAAGCAACGTTTACTAATCATGGCCAGGTAAACTGCAGAAAACATGCACTATTGGTCTGCTGACAATCCCTGTTGGCTTCATCAGGTGAAACGTCAGTGTCCATGGAATTTAAATGTGTGGTGTGGGATAGTGAACTATCAGCTCATAGGCCTTTTTTTAATAGAAGGAACACTAAACTTGCACAAGTATTTTGGTCTCCTAACAGATCAACTTCCACAGATGTCAGAATACGTTCCTCTGCATACTACGAGGAACCTGTGGTTCCAACGTGATGGCTGTCCAGCCCATAGTGCATGAATTACTACACTTGGTCTTCACTGATTGTTTCCAAAATGATGGATTGGATGAAGGGGACCTGTACCTTGGCCAGCCTGTTCACCGGATTTGACTCTGTTAGACTTTTTTTCAGTGGGGTAAACTGAAAGACACTGTCTACAAGAACATACCAACTAAACCAGATGATATGAAACAACAATACTGCCGCCTGCTCTAACACATCTACTGAAATGCTAGAATGTGTGCAGCAGTCTTACCACAGGAGACTGGAAGCTTGTATTGAAGTTGCAGGTGGTCATTTTGAACACAAGCTTTAAAGGTCAAATTTCTCTTTACTTGTGTACAAGTATTTCATTTGTTATGAAGTGATGATGTGATTCTGCACCACATTGAGATGTTATTTGTAGCGGTCGTTTCTTGTTCTCCACAAGCGATGTGTTGTCGCAGCAAAAGTTTCTTTTTATTGTAGCTCCAATTCGCATGAGATCTTGGTCATGGTATCGAATAGTTTAAATATGGGAACATAATGTGAAGGAAATCCAAAAAGGTTGAAAAAATTCTCTGTAAGTTAAATCCGAAACTCAATTTTAATATTATTTGTATTTTAAAGCAATATAATTACACAATTTAAAACAATACTGTTCTCCTGCTGATGAATAATTAACCCTTTCACCGATATGGACGTCATATGACGTCCAAGTTAAAAGGCCCCAAACTGATATGGACGTGTATAGATGTCCTGTACATGCATTTAATGCTTATTTAATGCTAATCATTTTGACCATTATGTTTTACAGTACATTTAAATAAATTCTATAAGAAGTAAAAGCTTACATTTAAAAGTTTCTTCTTGAATGGTACACCTCAAAACAGGGATAAACACACAAGGGCACATCTCCACATTCACGACAAATTGTACTAGTTTCCTTTCGGACACCTTTCTTGCGGCACACCAGACATTTTCTAAAGGGATGCGACTTTTTTCCTCTGGGTGGTACCCTTTTAGGAAAATGTTTTCCTTCAAGTCGGAGGGGGGCTGGGATGGTGGATTTCTTACCCCCAGTATGGAGAGGTCTCTGAATTTGATAGTGCTCAATTAGGCTGCAAGCTATTGATATGCGAAAGTCCAGGTACGTCATTGTCTTCCGTGGGTTTAGGGCTCTCCAAATTACTAAACAATTGTATATGGTTATATCCAGCTGGTGTAAAAATACTTTTTTATACCATTTGATTGTTTTTCACAAAGAAGAATATGCGTGTAATACCTGATCCACTCCACCCATATGCATATTGTATTCCTGGATGATATCGGGCTTGAAAATTGACATTTTGTTACGAATATCAATTTTTCCAATATCAATCATCAAAATCTTAGAGCTGCAATTTGACGATGCTGTAACAACCCTCCTGTCCTGCCAAGCAATATAGTTCAAGGGTGGGAGCTGATGCACCTGCATTTCTCCTCTTCTTAGAATCTTCGTATTCACATCTTTTGGCAAACCAATATGATTTGAGCGCACTGTTCCAATTGCATTTGTTTTTCTTTTGTGTAAGGCCACGAATAATTTAGGGGAACTGTACCAATTATCTAAATATACAGTCCTACCCTGATCAAGTACAGATTCCATCAGGTGCATTACTATGGAACCAGATAAACCCAAATATTTTTCTCCGGTGTTATCAGTCCCTTGGCCAGTGTATATGCAGCTATTATAAAGATATCCTGTTTTACTTTCACATACATCCAAACTCTTTATGCCAAATCTGGCCCCCTTTGTTTTGATATATTGTTTCCAACCTAAGCAGCCCTTCCAAAGCATCAGGCTTTCATCAACAGTGATCTTTTCACTAGACACATAATTTTCTTTGAATTTTGAAATAATGTAATCAAAAACTGGTCTGATTTTGTGTAGTTTGTCATTTACATTTTCTGTGCAGGTGAAATGAAGGAAACACAAAATGGAAGTAAACCTGTTATTTGACATGCATTTCCCCCAAAAACGGGGTAGCTAGCATGTCAACTGTAGACCAGTACATGTCTAGCGTAGGTTTACAAATAACACCCATGAGCATAATTAGACCAAGTAGTCTGTAAATCTCATTCACTGTTACTTCTGAATTCTACTCTTAGGTCCTAAATTGCCTTTAGAAATCAGGTCTTCCTTCACCCTACTCGCTTATACATTTGTTTCCAAAACAATGAGAGACAGTATGTCAGTAGTAAAAAATTTTGTGAAAATGAAATTGGTTGGCTGTCAGAAGTTAGCTGAGTCTGTGGTTGTACACCAGAGGGTGTGTCTATTTGTGTTAGTTATTTTGACACCTCCATAATGTTGATTCTTCACGAACACCTGCCGGAAATGAGTCATTTTCCTCTTCACTGCTACCAATATCCTCAACAGCCCCCCTCAAAATCTGAAAACTCGCCATTAATGTCCAAATCACTGTCTAATAGCAAAAACTCTTCCACATTTTCTGAAGTAATATCAGAAGGCCGTACACTGCCTACACAAGCTAATTTATTTGCTACATTACTAGTTGAAGCCATGATTAGCACTGAGGAAACTATTTCAAATGTATCGAGATTTAACTGTATTGGAACACCACAGTGAAGCGAAAAATTAATAATATTTCAAATGTGTTTTAGCTAAAGAAATCGCTCGGAACTCTGACAGTCAAAATTACTATATGAACTGAGCGAAGAAAACAGTTATGTCAGCTACCATAAACTTCGGTTGAGAAATACTGTAATAAGAGAGATGCTGACGGAGGTTGCTTTCCAGCGTGTGTGTGAGTAACGCAACATATACATATGTGTGGTAGCATAAAGTGAAACCTATAAACCTTGAATCCAACACTTCGCTTATGCAGCTGATATGTATATATTTTGTAAAACAAAAATATTCACTGTGAGGCACGTTCAACACGAAGAATGGCTTTCTCTACAATGACACAAATTAATGAAATTTCAATGATTTATTAATATAGTCTCTATTTTAATGATACCGAAGATGTATACTGCCTTTAATGTGCTTTAAACCAGTTTTTGTTGCACTAAAATAACTTAATAAATATGGAAGATACAAATATTTATTTATGAAGAATTTTTGCAGCATTTAACAAGTTAAATGTCTTGTTCTGTTTATTGGGTAGCCGTTCCCGGCCGTGCAGGCTTTAAATGGCCATTGGCGAAGCAGTTAAAACACAATTCAAATTCTCTGGTTTGCAACCAGACTTTTGCAAACATCTAGCACTTTCACACGCATCTACTCACGATGAGATCACGATGCAAAAGATGCTATTATTTCTTATCCAACTATTGATTTTTACCTCTCGTTTCTATAACTACCAAATAAACTTCTTTTCACTGGTCTATGTTAATACATTAAATAATATCATTTTTGCATCTACCAATAACAAAACATTACATCATCTTGTATACATATTGCATCATGTCATAACCCACTGAATTTAACCCTTTTCCATATCGATCCTCAAACCACATATTTAAACATTTTTCAACTCTCGGGGCCTAAACCAAAACCATAGTTACAATTGTCAGGATCCAGAAAGGAGTGCACTCCTTTTTCTTTAGTTTTTGCTACCACACGTAGTACAAGAATCAGTGTGTAAAAGTTTCAAAGTAAGACATCTCATGAACTACCGGCACTAGAATCCTGTGGAAAACACCATTAACATTCTAATTTACCATACTTTTGATTTTTTTATGTAATTAGGCATTGTTCCATTTAAAAAAGTGTAAGTTTCTCCAAAAATACACCTTCTAAGTGTTGTTAAAATCTATTTATAGGCTAGAACTATGAGGCCCTAACTTACCAAACAATGCTGTGAGAACTGCACATCAATAACTGTACATGAAAATCTTTAGGACTTATTTAAATTACATACCCAGTTTGGTATTATGTAAAAAACAGAAGCTAATAATGAAGCAATACAAATAATATAATGTGCCACAAACTTCTCTTATCTTTTTAAGAAATTGGTAAATTCTTCACAGAACTCAAGAGACTAGTTTTGCAAATTCTTTTGCACTGTCAGTTGATCTGTTTCTTCCTGTTTACTTGTTGAATAAAGAGATTGTCTGAGGATGCAAAAAATATTTGTAAAACTAGTCTTTTGAGTTCTGCGAAGAATTTATAAATTTCTTAAAATGACAAGGCAATTAATGACAAGGTATAATTTGTAGCAAATTATATTTTATTTTACCAAGTTTGGTTTTATCTGCAATGCTATTTGCATTTGCATGTATGCATGCACCCACACTCCTTTGTGACTTGTTTTACAGTTTATTTTTGTCCTTCCTTGAACATTTAGCCTGAACATTTGGATGAGAGGATGACTAACACCAAAAAAGTTAACTGATAAGTGATGTAGTTGAAGCGAGTTGCTGACTGTTGAGGTTGAAGAATTAAACTGTTTCTCAATCTTAACATACAAAATTGTAACTATTCAATTATATGTGCTAACTCATTTCAAATCAATACTTCACAGTTAAAAAATTAATGTTTCCATAATAATGTGAAGTAACATTGGCATGGGTTGCAGAAATTTTAAGCTTAAGGTTTTTAGCCAGTCACTGCTGAATCTATGTATCTCAGTGTGGTCTTAAAAAGTTGATCACAGAAAACACTTCATGTAATAAGTAACAAAGATGAGAAAGATGCAAAATTTAGAAACATATGTTCTTTTATATTGAGATTTAACTGTATTGGAACACCACAGTGAAGCGAAACATTATTAATTTTTAGACGAGTCGTATTTATTACACATCTGCTTCACTTTCGTACCTATTTTGAGGACATGTTTCGCAAATCACCGTTTGCATCTACGGCTCAAGCATCAAGCATCAAGCTTTAGTCGCATAAGAGCCGATGTGAAGCAGATGTGTAATAAATACGACTCATCTAAAAATTAATATGTTCTTTTATTAACTTAAGGTATACTTACAAGTATCACTCCCATAGTTCCTACATAATGTAGTTCAATTCCACAACTGCTTAACAAGGTTCTTGATCTCATTTTAATTTTCAGGATTTTATCTTACGTGGTTAGCACATGTGTGAGAGCTGTATACACTGAATTCCAGGAATACCTTGAACTAATGGTATTCTGGTTTTTATTTTATTTATTTAGCATTTAATTTCTGTACAGAAATATTTGCTTTTTCAAGATACAGTACAAACAATACAAACTAGAAATTCAGAAAATACAGAATTGATTCTGCATGCAATAATCAGATTAAATTGTATCAATGTCAACAAATACAGAAAACTTACATAAATTGTCAACCATTAGTATCATAAAATTATTCTCATGTAATCATTTACTCTACTTAATCTGGTATCTAAAATATTCAAAGAACTCTTGAGTACTATAGAAGCACTGATTTATTAAAAATGATTTCACATCTCTTCTGAATCTTTTCTTATCATTGTTTTCGATTTTCTTTAAGATTAAGTTATACATGTGAACCCCTTTATGAAGTACTGAGTTAAGTTTTTTATTTGATCTTGATCCCAGTATATGTAATTTAGCACCATTCCTAGTATAATGTTCATGAATAGTGTTATTTGTTTGAAAATATTGTATGTTGTTGTTTATAAAGCATACGGTTTCTAAGATATACAGACATGGCAGAGTTAGTATATTATTTTCCTTAAAATATTTCATACAATGAGTCCTTTTACTTAGATTAAACATTCTTCTTATTATTTTCTTTTGTGTTACAAATAAATCTTTTATTTCGGTAGCTGATCCCCAGATAAAGATACCAAGTTGACCAAGTTTCATTGTAACTTTAATTACCTAGCCATATTAGCCTAAGCAATTGCTTGTACTTAAACCCTTACCATGGAAGTTTGTTAATTAACTCTTTCTTTCTCATAACAAACTTAAGTCTGTGCTTTTCACATTATGTATCGATTTTAACAAATGGGCATTACTTTATTACTTTATTTCTTATAAACTTATTAATCTTGCCTAACAGCAATTCCAGTATCAAATCTATGATATTGTCACATCAGGGAGAGATTTCATCCATTTCATCCATATGATCCAAAATACATAGGATACGTCAACAGGTTTAACAAATACAATGTGTGCACAACAATATAAAAATAATAAAATAAGCAGAGGGTACATATAATACTTAAGCTTTATTTAACCTTTTATACTCATCCATAGAGTAGAATGGATTTTGTACAAGGTACTTTTTAATTGCTTTAAGTTTAAATTTTTCTTCTGTTATCTGTTTTATTTGATTCGGTAAATGATTGTACAATTCTTTAGATTTATTTTCTATATTTTTGATACTTAATGTTCCTCTTAATCTGTTTAAGAAATAATTTTTTGTTCTTGTGTTATTTGTATGTATGTAAATGTTTTTATTTTGGTTGCTACAATTTTTATTATGTATTTAGTGCACTCATATATATATATATATATATATATATATATATATATATATATATATATATATACAATGCTGTCAATGTTAATACATTTAATGTTTTATAAACATTTCTACACGAATCTGTCTTTTTTTAGTTTACAAATTATTCTGATTGCATATTTCTGGAGTCTTAATATTCTTATCATTGCTTTTTTCTGCGCATTTCTCCATAATACCACACCATAACATAAATGAGAGTGAATGACTGCATAGTAAATTTGTATCAGAGTTTCTCTAACCATTTGTTGTGCTGCCTGTTTTAAAATATATAGTCCCATATTTATTTTCTTTACTATTTTTTCAATGTGTTGTTTCCAATTTAATTTGTTATCTATTATTAGGTCAAGGAAGTTTGTTTTGTTACTTCTTGTATTTTTTTATTATCTAATGTTAATTGCATATGTGATTGGGTTTCTTTGTTTAAGGTGATTTGCATCCATTCTGTTTTGCTTGTATTTATTACCATGCCTAGTTTTCCTAACTCACTACTAATTTTTTCAAGTATAAGATTGGATTTATTTTGTACTTCACTTTCCATTTTTCCCTTCACTATGACTGTGGTGTCATCAGCATATCCAATGGTTAATCCCCCTGCTTCTACTATTGTTTTGAATATACTGTTTATATATATATAAAGTAAGGCTCAAGTTTCGAGCCTTGGGGTACACCATAAGTTATTTTCTTAAATGAAGATCTAATTTTGTCCAATTTACCATTTGAATTATGTATTATTTCCCCACACTGCTCCCTGTCCTGAAGTTATGATTTCAGCCAATCTAATGGTATGCCCCTTATCCCATAATTTTCTATTTTGGTAATTAGTTGATTATGTTTACGCAATCGAAAACTTTTGTCAGATCAAGAAAAATTGCCACTATATATTCTTTTCTGTTTAATACATTTATAATGTCATTTCCTTTACATATTGCCTGTACAGTTAATTTCTTTTTTTTTTTTGAAAACTGAATTGATTTTCTGAAATTATTTTATATTTCCTACAAAAACCCCGTAACTGATCTAGAAATAGTCCTATTATTTTTGAAAAACTTGAGCACAATGTTATAGGTCTATAATTTTCAAATGCTAGTTTTGAATATTTTTTCTTATATATCGGTCACTAATGTTACTAGTGACATAGATGGTTTAGGAAGCAGGACAGACATTAATAACTATAACTTTAAAAATAATTGCATTTAGTAAGACATTTGATTACAACCAAAGAAAAGTGTTTGGTTAACAATAACGAACGGGTGGATAAAATTCTGAGGTCACATAATCATGATAAGCTTCCCTACTTTTATTGGGTAAGTCAGCTGTGGCACTATCAAGGAGTTGTGTGATATTGATATACTATGTGGAGCATCATGAACAGAGACCATGAGTGACCCGGAGCCTGCAATTACTAGATCTAGAATTCCTGTAGAACTCTCAGCCGTGCTGTAGGCATGACCATATTTGGTGTGTCACTATTCTGAATTCATATGGAAAATGTCACACATCTATTTAAAAAGATGTTCTGGACAACAAGAAATGATGTGTAGTGCTTTTCTGGTTGCCTGGTGCAAATAGATTCCATCAGTTCCTAACGGAAATTTACGTCAAAATAAAGTCCACTGGGGCTGCCAGAGGATGTGGTAAACTATGTTCATCCTCTCATGTACCCTGCTTTACTAAGCTTCAGCAAAACTATAAAAATGCAGCTTCTTTTGAATTCAGTAAAATGACTGTTTCTTAAAAAGCCAAACAAAATATTAATAAATGATCTCCTTGATGTTGCCTGTGACAATATCCCTAAGAAATGGAAACAGATTGAGTGTTACACAGAGAAATGCTGGTCCTGAACTAGACCACTTTAGTACATTACCATGTCTCTGTAAACACCGAATTGAATGAATTGTTAGGACTAAGGTTCTGAAGCAGATAAGAAGCTATGCCTTATATGAAAGAGAGAATGCTCTTCAAGAAATACTACTAGGTTTGCCTTCAGATTGATTCTTAAGAAAGAATTATATCGTGAGTGTGCGTCCGAATTTCAAAACAAATACATGTTTAAGAAATTGTACTCTTAATAAACTCTAACAGATGAAAAACAAACTTGTGAAACGTATCCTAGCTGAATTGGAACACAGTTTGCATTACTATATAGGCTAAATAGACATTGATTCTCTCTCTCTAGTGCCACACTGAAGGGTGTCATTGCCTATTTACTAAAAATAAAGACATCAGCATGGACTGTGGAAGGAGAACCTGTTATCTGTTCTTTTAAAGTTATGAAACTATTATATACTTCTAATTTCTTGATATATTTATTTATTTATTACTTACTAATTCATAATAGCACAGCAGTTGGTTTATAAGTGCATAATTGGATCCTTTACTTGAAAGACCAAACATACAGAGGCTCTTCATGAACTTTCCCATGATGTTAAATACTGTTACGCCATCCCAAGGATCCAGAATATCCAGAAACAGATTAGCATATTCTTTCTGCTTTCTATACAAGGCACCAAAAACCTACATGCAGAATCACAAATGTAGTAATAATACAACTACAAATATATAATCAAGACAAATATAAAGGCAGAAAATACAATAAAAGCTAAGTTTCTTTTAAGAGAGGGACACACAAGAAAACATGAGATGGCATAAAAAATAGAATGTCATTTTTCTAAAACCAAATGCAATTTGTTTATATTTCATAGCTTCGGAGTTGACTGGCATGTAGTTTGTTCAATTTGCTGTAAGGGTTTAATTATGATCATTTAAAATTCTGAGTTCACCCAAAAATTGAATTTGACTAAAGAATATTTCAGGTTATGACTTTTTAGTTTTAAATCATTAATGCCTAAACAAGAGAAGATTGGCTTAGAAATGCATTTGGCAAAGAAAATTATAAATCTAAGACAATTTACAATAGGAAGAGCAAATTCAAAATTGGTCAGTTTTTTCTCAGTGATGAATTTTGTGCAGGACCCCCAGAAATACTGTTACTGCTTGAGCAATGCTTGAAGATAAGGAATATATTATGAATTTGTCTGGGTAACACTGGGCATTGGTATGATCAAATTTAAAATATTTTAAAATAAATATTTTGTTCCTTTCTTGGAAGTGTTGAATACAGTGTTGTAATAAATTTAAAATATTTTGTTTCTTAACAACACTGTCAATTGCTAGGATCATACAAGTACTATCTGTGTACCGAAAACTCATCCTGTCAGTAAATCTATTGGCGTCGGACTGTTGTTTTCAAACACACTTAAAATCTATCAGTTTGGGCCAGGTTTGAATTTGCAACCTAGTGATGCACAGGCTAGTGCTTAACTGAGCCACCCACACCAGGATTTAAAAAATAAATAAAAAGAATAAAAAACAAGATCAGCAATTAGATGTAAAAATACTATGTATGTCGCTAATGTTTTGGAGTCAGCAATGGAATCATTCCCCTTCTGGCTTCCCAGTACTTAGAAGTTATATTTTAATTTTGTAAAGCTGCAGCTGCACAGTTTTCTAAATGTTCTCTATCCATGACTATATCCTGAGAACACAATACAAATTTGGAAACGTTACTATGCCTATTCTATGGAGATGTTTTCCTAGGCAATCATGTCCTGTAGTAAGCCTCATGATAACAGCAGATTTACGGGGTAATTTCAGAATTAGAGGGATTTTCTAAAGAAGGTTTAATTTTAATAATTTTGGTAATAATTGGGGTAGCTTTTTTTACTTTATTAGAGTGGAAAGTATTAGGTTATACAATAATAATAGTAATAATATTTTATTGTCATTAAACATTTACAGTAATTGACAATGTCAAAGATACTAAGTACAAAGTAGTACAAAAATAATACACATCATATACAATTATATATATTTCAGCATGAGACATACTTTACTACAAACTAATTTGTATATGTCTAAGTCACTTTGTAACTACTTATTACAGTCAAAAAATTTCTGTATAGAATAATGCGGTGAATCAATTAGCCAATTGTGAATTATAGTTTATGAGTTACCTATTTTTCTAAACCAACTGAACTGCAGTGGTGCATCCATATAGCTATAAATGTCACTTATGTCAAGAGATAATTTGTCATTGTCTTCATCGTCAGAGTATTGCAAATTTATGATAGGTCCAAAATTCATCACATACTATTCCTTAACAAAAGTAGTCTTCTTGTAGTTAATTAGGATTGGGATAGCTACAGAAGAGATTTGTACCTAAGGGGGGCATCTCCAAGAGGAAGGATGAGGCGAGAGGAGACAGAGGGAGATCCCTTACAGCTTGGCCGTATGCATGGTAGCCAAGGACTAAAATGCATGCGTCTTATAACATATATTCCAGCATATGTTCCAATCCTAGATGTGCATGTTTCTTTTTATTATTGTTACTTTAGTATGCATACTTTAATGCCTTATGTTTTCCTTACCGAAGATTAATATTGTCGCCCTGGCGGTAGGCTCGCGAAGCCGAAGCCGGTGGAGATTCAGAAAACTTCGGAACCAATCGTTACCGGAAGCAAGACAGTTGAGAGTAGTTGTTAGGTAAAATAAACAGTTTTGAGGTTCTAGCAATTTTGTAATGTTGAACAGTGTATTTCGAGGAGAATAAAGTGTAGTTTTTGTGTTTCGTAACCTCGTTTTATTATTTCACGAACTCACAAAGTCACAACTGGTGTCAGGAAGCGGGATAACTACATCACCGAACATTATGGCCATGGAATCGGCATTGGAAATGCTTTTGCAGAAGATGAACGAATTAACAGCGAAGTTGGAAGCGGCAAATAACAACTTGGCCGCGAAGATGAACGAGTTAACAACAAAAACAGAAGCGGCAAATAACAACCTGGCCGCAGAGTTGAAAGAAATAAAGACCGAATTGACCACAGAAATGAAGGCAGCAAACGACAGTCTGGCCACGGAAATGAAGGAGGCGAACGAGGTCCTCGCCGCCAAATTTGAGAAACAGTTGGCCGGCGTGAGGGATGACGTGACGGAGCTGGGCAAGCGGATGGGCCAAGTGGATGAGCACGTCGAGGACCTGGCGAACCGCTTCAATGACCTAGAGGAAAAGGCCGACAAAAACGCCAAGTCCCTGAACGCCACGGTTGAAGATGTCGAAGACCTCGCGAACCGCGTAAACTACCTGGAGGGAAAGGCCGAAAGCAGCGTCAAGTCCCTGAACGCCATGGTGGAGGACGTCGTCGGCAGGAGACTGAAGGATTTGAAGGCTGACGCACCGGGACGCGACACAACATCGGCGCGCGTCAAACCTCCGAAATATGACGGCGCGTCAACATTCGAGGTCTTCCGCCGCCAGTTCGACACAGTGGCCAAGCACAACAGATGGTCACCGGAGGAAGAGGCCACAGTTAATAGCCAGCCTCCAGGGACGGGCCGCGGAAATCCTAAACGCGGTACAGACGACGGCGGCGCCCAAGGACATCTGGGAGGCCCTGGAGAATCGGTTCGGGAACCACCGCTTAGCCGCAGCATACCGCAGCCAGCTAAAGGCAAGGTAGCAGCAGCCGGGGGAGACGCTGCAAGAGTTCGCCATAGCGATCGAGCAGCTGGCTAGCAAGGCCTTGGTTGACCTGCCACTGGAGTTCGTATCCCGGGAAGCCGCCTACAATTTTGTCAACGGGGTACGGGACACGGAGATTCGTCAGCGCCTAATGCTCGGCGAATATAACTACATCCACGAGGCGCTGACAGCGGCATTAAGGATGGAGGCGGCCAAGGTAGCATCTTTCCCGACGTGGAGAACGAGGAGTGTCCGCTACGCCGGAGACAGAAGACCAGCTGAGGGACGCCGGCGAACACCTAGTGGCCTGCGTTCGGGGTGTGGACAGCCCGGGCACCTGCAGAGAGACTGCCCACACCAGGCAGGGCAGCAGGAAGAACGAGTAAGGCCCGGTGTGGAGAGGGGTAAGTCGGCGCCATTACCACCATCCCCTCGAGTGACACTGCGCGCCGTCAGCCGGCTTATGGATGACAGCCTCATCGCGGACGGTTGGGTAAGAGGAAAGCCGTGCCGCGTGCTGGTGGACACCGTGTCGGCCGTGACCATCATCAGACCTGACGTGGCGAAGGGTTTGCCGACAAGGAAGCCGAGCCGACCATACCAGCTTGTCACGGCATCGGGCGACACCTTGCCTGTTGAGGAGGCCCTGCTGGAGCTGAACTTGGGACGGAGTGCCGTGCGTTTGTGGGTGTTCGTCGCGAAGGTGGCTGAGGTGATTCTGGGACTGGACGCCTTCAGGAGCCATGAGGCGACGGTCGACGTCGGCAAGAAGGTCCTGTGGCTCAACGGAGAAGAGGTTATACTCCGTCAACCGGAAGAGCGCCTTGGAATTTGCAGGGTCGTCTTGGACGAAGACGTAGTTGTACCAGCGAGGAGCGAGGTGGTGGTGACGGCGCGACTGGAAGGCCAGAGAACCAGCAACATGATGCTGGACCAGAAGACACCTGTACACGGACTGTGTGTAGCCAGGGCATTGCTGCCGTGCCGAGAGGAGGTGCCGGTGACACTGCTAAATCCAACGGACGCCGATCACGACGTCCAGGCCAGGAGAGCGTTGGGAACGTGCGAGCCCGTGGTAAGCGTAACAGCAATCGACAAGACGCAGGAGCCGGTGCCGACGCAACACTCGGGGCCCCGGCTAGAAGGCTTACTGGAGAGGGCGGCCGACCACCTGACCGCAGAACAGCTGGAGAAAGTTCGACAACTACTGAGGCGATACGAGCGCGTCTTCAGCCAAGGCGAAAGTGACTACGGCCGCACGGACAAAGTGCTTCACCGCATCGACACCGGAGACGCCCGGCCTATTCGGCAACCACCTAGACGCGTTCCGCTGGCGAAGCAAGGGGCGGTACGAGACATGCTGGGGGACATGAGATCCAGGGGGGTGATTGAAGAGTCTGACAGCCCTTGGTGTTCCCCTGTAGTCTTGGTGACGAAGAAGAACGGCGAGCTACGCTTCTGCGTGGACTACAGGAAGCTGAATGCTGTCACCCGGAAGGACTGCTTCCCCTTACCCCGGATTGACGACACCCTGGACACACTAGCTGGTGCGCAGTGGTTCTCGACCCTGGACCTGAAGTCGGGCTATTGGCAGGTAGCTCTAGATCCGAGAGACAAAGATAAGACCGCATTCTCAACAGGCCAAGGGCTCTGGCAGTTCACAGTTATGCCCTTTGGCCTCTGTAACGCACCAGCTACCTTCCAACGCCTCATGGAGTCAGTGATGAGAGGCTTGACTTACGACGCCTGCCTGCTATACCTGGACGACATCATCATCGCCGGTAAAACTTTTGAAGACCATCTCGAGAATCTGAGTAAGGTGCTACAGAGACTGCAGGCGACCAACTTGAAGCTGAACGTGAAGAAGTGCCAGCTCTTCCGCAAGGAAGTGAACTACTTAGGCCACATAGTCTCAGCAACCGGAGTGGCCACAGACCCGGAGAAAACACAGGCTGTGAGAGATTGGCCTCGCCCAAAGGATAAGAAAGAGTTGCGCAGTTTCCTGGGGCTGTACAGTTATTACCGCCGCTTCATAAAGAGGTTCTCCAACATCGCAAAACCCTTCACCCGCCTAACAGAGGCACACCGGCCTTATGTGTGGACGGAGGACGCAGAAAACGCTTTCCAGGTCCTAAAGGAGACCCTATGCAGTGCTCCAATTTTGGGATTTCCACAACTGGGTGGCGCCTTCATTGTGGACACCGACGCCAGCGACCATTGCATTGGAGGTGTCCTATCGCAGATGCAGGACGACCATGAGCCTATTACAGCAAGACGCTATCCAAGGCAGAGAAGAACTACTGCGTCACCCGACGAGAATTATTGGCGGTAGTAAAGACCTTGGAGCACTTCCACAAGTACCTGTACGGTCAGCCATTCCACCTGAGGACTGACCATTCCGCCTTAACCTGGCTATTGAGCTTTAAAAACCTGGAAGGCCAGACAGCACGTTGGGTTCAGAGGCTGCAGGAGTACGACTTCACCTCGGAACATCGCAGAGGGAAGAGCCACGGTAACGCGGACGCTATGTCCCGAAGATCCTGTCCAGAAGAGTGCGGCCAATGCACAAGAGTGGAAGAGAAGGAGCGTGCCGCAGCAGTTCGAGTAGTCACGGCAGTGCCTGCGGATGGCTGGGATAGCGCAGGCCTCAGGAGGGAGCAGCTAGCGGACGCAGACTTGGGGCCACTCTTGAAGGAAGTGGAGGCAGGGACGAGACCAACCTGGGCGGATGTCGCACCGAGGAGCGCACATACAAGTCTTACTGGGCCCAGTGGGACTCGTTGAAGACCAGGGAGGGTGTACTGTTCCGGGTATGGGAATCACCCGATGGGAAGACGCAGAAAGAACAGTTGGTACTTCCCCGAAGTAAGGTTCAGGAAGTCTTGGAAGAAGTGCACGCCGGTACTTCAGGAGGACACCTGGGAGCGAACCGGACGATTGACAAACTACGGCAGCGCTACTACTGGCTGAGGCTCCGAGCAGACGCTGAGAGATGGTGCCGTCAGTGTCACGTGTGCGCGGCGAGTCGCGGCCCCCAGACTAGGAGCCGGGGTCGTATGCAACAGTACAACGTCGGAGCGCCATTCGAGCGGATCGCCGTTGACATTCCTGGAACGTTCCCAGTTTCCGACCGAGGCAACAAGTACTTAATGGTGGTCGTGGACTACTTCACCAAGTGGCCGGAGGTGTATGCCATCCCAAACCAAGAGGCAAAGACAATCACAGACTGCCTCGTGGAGCAAGTGTTCTGTCGATTTGGGGTGCCGTTAGAGCTACACAGTGACCAGGGTACCAACTTTGAGTCCAGCCTAATGAAGGAGGCACTACAAAGGCTTGGGGTGAACAAGACCCGCACAACACCTCTACATCCCCAGTTGGATGGCATGGTCGAGAGGTACATCAAGACCTTAGAGGAACACTTGAGGAAGGTCGTGGCCAGCCATCAGCGAAACTGGGACGTCAAGGTGCCACTGTTCTTGCTGGCCTACCGCTCATCAAAACACGACACCACGGGAATCACGCCAGCCAGCTTAATGTTCGGCCGAGAGTTACGCCTCCCCTGTGACCTGGCTTTTGGTAGCCCTCCGGGGGTGAAACAGCCAGCGACCGAGTATGTGGAGAACCTGGTGGACCACCTCCATGACATGCACGAGATGGCTCGCCAGAACATCCAGAAGGCGAGCGACCACATGAAAACCCGATACGACAGGCAAGCCAACAGCCAAGGGTTCCAGCAAGGTGACCTGGTCTGGCTGTATCGCCCAACCCGGACCAAGGGATGCTGCCCGAAGCTTCAGCAGCAATGGCAAGGACCGTACCGTGTGGTGAAGCGGATTAACGACGTGGTCTACCGCATCCAGAAGGTGCCCCGAGGAAAGATGTTGGTGGTACACCTGGATCGCCTGGCCCGCTACGAAGGCGCTGTTCGGGACGACCAGCCTTGAGGAGGGAGCAGTGTCGCCCTGGCGGTAGGCTCGCGAAGCCGAAGCCGGTGGAGATTCAGAAAACTTCGGAACCAATCGTTACCGGAAGCAAGACAGTTGAGAGTAGTTGTTAGGTAAAATAAACAGTTTTGAGGTTCTAGCGATTTTGTAATGTTGAACAGTGTATTTCGAGGAGAATAAAGTGTAGTTTTTGTGTTTCGTAACCTCGTTTTATTATTTCACGAACCCACAAAGTCACAATATTTTAAACACATTCATTTATAAAAAATGAAAATAACATTCTTATTGTTTTCAAAATAAATGCATGTTATATTGGTTCCTTCTGTAAGGACTATATATCCTGATGGAATGATTGAGTTCCAGCAGGATAACCATCCTTTCCACAAAAATCAGCAGGATTCAAACTGGTTCTTGCAAAGACATCTTATCAAAGTGGTTAATTGGACTCCTTGCTTCCCAGATTTGAATCCTATTGAAAATGTGTAGGTAGAAATGAAGTTGTAGAGTTAAATTGGTCTGTAAGACAACGAAATACAAAAGAGGTTTTGTGGGACCAAAAACAGGAGGTTCTGATAAAAATTTCACTAGGCATTTGGTCTCATCTATGCCCCACAGAATGAGGTCAGTAATAGAAGCAGAGGGTTTACACACCCGGTACTAAGTTTATTTCTATATTTATTCTACTTTACAAATATGAATAAAATATTTATTTCATTTAGTTAAAAAGCAAGAAGTAAAGCATTTCAATTTTTGTGTGTGGGCATAAATGCCATAAAATCAAATAAACCTGAGCAATAAACTTGCATTAAAATGTGTGTAATACACATTTTGTATTTCTACAACACAAATCAAATGATATTAAAATTAGGAAAATGAGTCACGATTTTTTTTATGAAGACTAAGTGTCTGGGAACTTCTTCCCTACCCTCAGTTCTGTGGTCTTTCGTTGCCAGGAAAGTTTCAGGTCTTATTTTAGGAAATTACTTTCAAACATGCATTCTTTTTTCAAAGGTTTATCCTCGAGCAAGCTTATCAAGGCACTGAGGAGCATCCCCTGGGTGGCAGATAGGGGAATGTCGGTGAACTGATTCCAGTTCTCCTGCCTAAGTCCGATGGACCCGCTGACCAATCACCCACTGTCCTCCATTCATATGGGGGGTTGTGAGTTGATGTAATTGTCTAAACATAAAAAAGGGTGCCACTAAAACTCAAGATGGCTCAGTTTCTCAATATAAATATGTCCGGACATAAAAAGGTCCCTCATTCGGATATCTGGAAGGAGACCCAGTTGAGAATTCTTCAATGGATTGCAGGAGGATTGTCCTAAGCGAAGAAGACTGAAGTTAATAAATATTATATATATTTATTATCATTCCGGAAAAACTTAAAGAAGATTCTCTAAAATTACTAAACCTGCAAGATAATCATATCCAGTTTACAATGGAAGTAGAAAGAGACAACACCCTACTCTTTTTGGACCTCAAGATAACTAGAAATCGTCATGGTGTAGATTTTGGAATATACAGGAAGCCCACACACATAGATAATTACATAAAGAAAAATGAATACAACCCAGTTTCACATCTACTAGCTGCCTTCAGAAGTCTAATTCACCGGCTATACAACATCCCACTGAGTAAGGAGGAGTTAAAAGAACAACACGTAAAAGAGATAGCAGTATTAAATGGATACCCAGCCATCATAAGGAACATGATGAAAAGAAAGGAAAAACTCAAGATAATGTGACTTTGTGGGTTCGTGAAATGAAAAGTCCAATTACACAAACTCAACAATGTTCTTTATTTGCACCGACTTACAGTTTAACACTTGCCAATTACACAGAATTACGTACTGCACACAATTACAATTCACCAGTTCGTCCGTTAAAGTTACATTTGCACTCGCGATTACGTAAACTCCGATGCACATACACAGTCTTCTCGTCCTTACACTAGCACTGAACTCTTACGCTGATTGCCAAGAACTCTGACTCACTCCTCTTGCACGACGTGTTGCTTATATAGGATCCGCTTGCCGATCTGGAAGGTTCTCAATTAGGGGAAATATCCCGTAAGTTCGAGAACACAGGTGTAACAGAAAGAGACGGCGCAGTGATGTTTTTTGTTCCAGCCATCCCTTCTTAACGCTATAAGACAAACGAGGGGGCGGGGCAAACGTCGACCCTTCTCCTGCTTGCCAACTCTATAGGGTGTTCCGACGCTTGGGTGACACTGCTCCCTCCTCAAAGCTGGTCGTCCCGAACAGCACCATCGTAGTGTGCCAGGCGGTCCAGGTGTACCACCAGCATCTGCTCGGAGTCTCAGCCAGAAGTAGCGCTGCCGAAGTTTGTCAATCGTTCGGTTCGCTCCCAGGTGTCCTCCTGAAGTACCAACGTGCACTTCTTCCAAGACTTCCGGTACCTTACTCCGGGGAAGTACCAACTGTTCTCTCTGTGTCTTCCCATCGGGTGAATCCCATACCCGGAACAGCGCGCCATCTCTGGTCTTCAACGAGTCCCATTGGGCCCAGTACGACTTGTAGGGTAACTACGGGCTATCTTTATCTTTTATTAGGGATCTAACTGTTTAACTTTGTGACCCTTATATATGTGTTGCAAACCATATTCCGTAGTTGGCTTTCATTTTTTAGCAGAATGTCGACAACATTAAATGTAATAGTTTTTGTTTCATGCTTATATCTTATGTTTCACTTTGCATGTGAAATGTTTAAAATTTGGTTGAATGGATCAGCACAATACCGACTATAATAAAATGTCTACTAGGGACTACACATTTATAACTAGCTGTCAGTGGAAAACATGGCTATTATTGCATTTTGTAAACACCTATAATGTTACAAAAGTGTTATTTATGTTAGATAATAGGCCCCAACAGATAAAACAAAGGGTAATAAAATTTTTGAGCTAGTCACAACGGATTTGAATCCAAGTTGAATGGGCAGACTGCTGAAGTAACCTGTATACCATTTAGCCAACGTTATTGCTAGGGAAGATTCCTATTTGAGCTAAATAACCGTGGGCGTTAAAACCCACCTCGAATATTTACACGCTTTCTACAGCTTCATACAGTGTTTTGAGTTCGTTTTGGTAGTTTTAACACAAATAACAAAACTGCATCTGCCATTACAATTACTGTTTGAGCTAAAAACTACCGTAATTTGTGACATAAGCGAAAACTATCTCTAATTCTTAGCATTTTTTGACATGACTGTACAACGAAAACACGTGTTGCCTAAAGATTTAAATCCAATTGGTCCCACTGTGTATATCTGCCATTTTGCATTCCAATGTTATTGTCAACTGATGCATGTGATAGGTTGTTCCTTCAGGGGCGTGTTTAAAGGTGTGCGCGAATATATGCTAATCAATAAAAGTTTGTAAACTCTCTAAAATTATTACTGCAGCTTTCTTATCTGGGTATGATGTTTTTGGAATCGACATACATAGTGATTGCTTTCTGTCCCTTACAGCACTTATGCACTGAGTTATCTACCCCTTCTCTATAAATTGTTCTACAAATCATCCATTAGAATGACATTGAAGAATGGCATAAGTCACATGTTGCTTAGCACATTGCATAAATTTAAAAACGAATAGGGGTAGGTGACTCACCTGATATAACCCCCCAAATAATACACCCCACCTCTGTAATCTGGGAACTCAGAAAAAGACCATCCTGCTTGGAGATTTTAATGTCCATTTTCATGAAGTTGCATACAGTGATACAAATAATGCAGGGAAGGAAGTTGAGAACTTTTTGTCTTCTTGCAATGTGGAGTTGGTATACTTACCTTCATTATAATGGTAGCACTACCAATCCAGATCTGACCTTGGTCTCTTCTGACATAATAGAAAGATTTAAAAGAACAGTAATTTGTGACCCAGGATGTGGTCACAGAATGATCATTTCAACTTACTTTCAACAAACCAAGACTTTTGAAAAGACTACCAAGGTTAGATGTAGCTGGAATTTCAGAAAAGCAAACTGGGAAGGCTTTCAAAGTGAAGTATTATCAAGTAACTTTGATTTTCTCAATGACGGACCAGATACAAACAATAAGAAGTTCTGCAGTTCACTTAACAGCTGCAAAGCATCATATTCCAAGAGGAAAGATCTATAATTTCAAATCATTTTAGAATGATAAACTTGAGAAACTTAAAAAGGAAAGAGATACAGCCAGAAAACCTGAAAATCTAGAAATCCTGTTGATGTAGTTCAATGGAGACAAAAAACAGTGTTACTAAAGAAAGAAGTGAACGAATCAAAGAGAAAATTCAACACATTTCTAAACAAACTAGATTACCGGAAAGACAGCTAAAGGATATATAGATTCCTATCATTATTTAAAAAACAATAAATTCAGAAAATGTCAATAGCTATAAACACAAAAAATGGTTGAAGACCAAAAAATAGCAACTGCTTTCACAAAACATTATACTAGAGCACCACCCTTATCCAAAATATGTAAAGAAGAAAAATTAATGCAGAAAAGAGTTGAAGTGGCTTGTAAACAAACTCAGGATGACATTTTTAATGCAGATTTTCAAATGCCTGAGTTACTATAGGCAACTTGGGAAACAACACCAAGAAAGACTTCGAGTAATGATCATATCTTTGCAGAAGTTTTAAAACACCTTGGTTCAAACGGTCAGAATACCTATCATTGTTTAACCAGATCTGGCATTTGTCAGTTCCTTCAAACTGGAAAAAGGCTGTTATCATACCAATGTTAAAAGAAAAAAAAAAAACTGCTAAATAATCTATCCCACTACCGGCCTATTTCACTAACAAGTATCCTTGCTAAAGTAATAGAACGAATGATCAACTCTAGATTAACCTGGTACCTCGAGAGTAATATTATTAATAATAATATATTATTATAATAATGTTAAAAAAAAATCAGTCTATTGTTCAACAAGTATTAAAACTTAGTCAAAACATTAAAGATACATTGGATGAAAGAAGAACCACTGTATGTGGGGATGATCACTAACAACTTTGAAACAGATCTATAACACTTATTAAACCAATTTTCCTCTATCAATGTGAACATTTAATAACTGCTGACACAAGAGAATTAGAATTAAAGCAAAATCAAGCCATGAGAATAATCACTGGTGCAGTAAAAACGACTCCTATTGCAGCTTTGGAAATTGCAACTGAACTCTCTATTACCCCATGAAATTAAAAAGCAAGCACTTATACAGTATGAAAAGCTTATTAGATTACCATCAGATAACTTTTGGAGAGGAATAATAGAACACTTAAAACCATATATGATTTTATTCAATGTATAGATGTCCTGAGGGATAGGTACATTCCAGAAATGGAAATTGAAGAATTACAACATTCCACAAATCCGCTAAATTATATGGAAGTGACATAACTTAAATCTAACAAAACAAGTGAAGAAAGCATAAATTGAAGCCAATGTTTTAAAATGTTTCACTTTAGAGACAATCAACACTATGTACCCTGAAAAGAATGGCTCAAATTTACAATGACAGCTCAAAGATGGAAAATAGTGACCAAGCAGGTGCTGAAGTGTACTGCAAGCTCTTTTCATTCTATAAGTCAGCTGGGAAAATGAAAACAAATTCTGATGGAGAAATAGCGGCAATATATATAGCACTTTCTCATTTATGTTTAAGAACAGATTCATTTAAACAGGCAGTTTAAATGAATTGTGATTCAAGTTCGGTAATTCAAGCAATAACACTAAATATGCAAAATTTCAAAAGTAATTGAATTAGGAGTCTCCTTGTAAAGTTAAAGCATTTGGGTAGTTACATAGCCTTCCAATGGATCCCCTCCCATATTGGGTTAAAGGAGAATGAAGAAGCAGATTACTTGGCGAAAAAAGGTTCCAAAATCAGCATGACAAGACCCTTATCTTTCCATTCAGCAAAGCACAACATTAAATCTTCTTTCAAAGTGGAAAGATCAGACACAATAAATAAAACTGTACATGAAGGTAGGTGCTGCTCCCAAATAGAAGAGCAATACCAGAGTTACCACAGAGTGAAACTGTTGTTGCATTATGGAGGATAACGCAACATCATTGTCTGGCAGATTATCTCCATCGAATGAAGATTTTTCCTACACCCAACTGCATGCTGTGTAGTGAGAATGTGGTCATGGACTGGGAGCACCTTGGGATATGCACTGCACTCAAAAATTACAGGAATAAACCGAGTGGACAATTATATTGGGAGGCTAGAAGACAAATGGAAATGTTTTCAAGTGTATAGAGCATTAGAATAAATAAATAACTTTTCAAAGGTTTATTCAACTTCTGTGCATACATGCTTATTTATTTATTAAAATATCTGTGATGTTGGTCTGCTGAGCGGAGTTGACATTATTTTGCACAGCACTTTGAAAAGTCTGCTTTCCAATCCATACTCAGCACTTACTTTTGCCAGTCATCACCTCCTTCAATACTAATTTTTATTTTAATAATACATGTTTTCGTTTCTCTGCCATCCCTTTTATAAATGTCTTTACTTGCTTTGTTTACCTTAGACACTGAAAGGCCGCGCCGTGGCTCAGTGGTTAGACCACTTGGCTCTCACCAAGGTGGCCCGGGTTCGATCCCAGGCGACCGCAAAGTGAGATTTGTGGTGGACAACACGGCGCTGGGGCGGGTTTTCTCCGGGATCTCCGGTTTCCCCCGCCATCTCATTCCACCGGTGCTCCATCTTCATCTCATGTATCATCAGTGTCATCGCCTGCGGTGCCGTATGTAGTAAAAGCGGGCGTTAAACACCATACATTTCATTACATTAGACACTGAATAACATCAGAAAAACTGAACTTGTTTTCAATTTATACGGAACAGGCTAGCTGATAACAATGGAAATGGAACTAGTCATGTGGTGGTTGTTTAACCAAGAGAAATGGCACTTATTGTCATGTGGCAGGTCATTTATTGCTGTTTAATAGAGAAAACTAATACAGTACATACAATATCTTTAAGGTAAGGGTGCATGGATAATCTGCAAGCCGGATGAGCCATGCACAAATAATCAGCTACATTAATCTAATGAGGATTGTAAAATCATATATGGTTCTTACCAAATTTCGCTGCAGTTTTGTCAATGTTGCAATTATGGAGCACTTCATGCTGACACTGGATGTTATAAATAAAGTTTTAATTGGAGAAAGTATAACCTGGAAAAGTTCTGTAAAAACAACATTTTAGATGCATATCTTCATGTGAAACAAAGTTCAATAATATTAAAATAACTAGTTCTTCAAAACTGTTTTCATTTACCCTTCTCACCAGATCCCCAAACACATTTTAATGATGGAGACAAATATACAAAACTACTAATGCTGTAAAAGTAAATAACCTCTATTTGGGCAATTTATTGTATTGCTCCAAATGCATTTAATACCCCAAATCAGTAAAAGACATTATACATACAAATACATAAAGTTATTATAAGAATTATTAGTTTCTTAAAATATTTTCAGTTTGATTTGCTTGGATAAAATACAGAGTAAGTCAAAATGATGGATCCAATTTCATAACTTTATTCGGCAAAATATAATGAACATCATAATGTGAGATATGTGCTAAGAAAGGTAAACTTTTCAATCATATCACAAATGTTCTACTGAGCAACTCACATAAAACCTATAGTTTAACTCCTGCCAAATCTTGTTTAGTAAGTTGTGGTCAATCTCTGCAATGGCTGCTGTCATCCAAACCTGCCATGATAATGCGGAGGGACTACAACCAGTTGAAGAATGAAATCTGCACTATCTTCCTTGAGCTATGGAAGGAGCCATTGATGCAGCATGTTCTGTTACAGTACGTTCAAGGAAGAAAAAGAACCGATAAATCATTTCATGGGAAATGGCACAAAACACATTCACTACAAGAGAAATGCATTAGTGTTGCACAACTTTATTGGGATTAGCAGTTCCCCAAATTCTTACATTGTGTCTATTCACATTCTTGGGCAGGTGAAAAGTCCATCACTGAAAACTATTCTTTTGGAGAACCCATCCTCTTCCATTAATGCGAGAAGATCACCACAGAAGGATGCTCGAATGTCATAAATGGTGGCTTTTAAGGTATGTAGCAGTTGTAAGCAGTAGGGTTTCATTTGTAAACGTTTCCATAGAATCCACCATATAGTTTTCTGTGGAAGTGCAAGTTCTCTCGCTGCCTGGTAGGTTGGCTTCTTTGGACTCGACATGAAACACTTGCATACACGTTCCACTGTCTCTTCTGCCGTCCAGACGGCCAGTCGATTTTCACTTACATATGCAGCCCATATCTGTGAATGTTGCATACCACTTACAAATGGCCTTTCCAGTAAATAGGTCTCTTCCATACTTGATATGGAAATGCCATTGCACACTAATTGCAGAATTGTTTATATAGTGATCAAGGACAAACGACTTCTGTTCTGCTGTCACAACCATTTTCTTTAACTGCTACCTACACACGCGTAGCGGTAGTGGTAGAAAGTGAAACACACAGGAAACTAAACTTTTCCATTGATCTTCAAAACATGGTATAGATATGTTGATGATTTTTTTTGCTATTGTTCCTGAAAAACAAATTAATGATGATTTAAAATTAATAAATTTACAAGATAACGCTATAAAATTCACATTAGAAACTGAAATTAATGGATTTCTTCCTTTTCTAGATTTGAAAATAAGAAATAATAACAAATTAGATTTTGCTATTTATAGGAAACCTACTCATATTGATAATTACATAAAAAATTAAAGTTTTAACCCTTTTTCCATATAAATTTGCTGTTTTTAATAGTTTGATTTATAGATTAATAAATATACTCATCAATAAAGAGGAATTTAATAAAGAATATAAACATATTATTAATACTGCTTTAATTAATGGTTTTAATAAAGATTTTATACAAAAGAAGATTGAAAAATTTAAATATCAAAGAACTGTTAATGATATTTCCACTCTTAAAAAAATTAAAGACGATTATGATTTTAAAAAGTTTACTTACTATCCCTGGGTTAATAAACATTTTCAAAAAATGTTTAAAGAAGTTGGTAAAACTTTGGTTCCTCAAAATATAGTATTAAAAATTTACTACAATTTTCTAAAAAAGATAAAATTCCTAATAATAAAAAAATCTGGCATTTATCAATTTGATTGTTTAGATTGTGATCGGGTTTATATTGGAAAGATGGGACGTGGTTTGGAAAACAGAAAGAACATTTTCGTAACATTAAATATAAACTGATAAATTGGCTGTAGCAGATCATTTTTGGTCATTTAACCATGAAATAAATCCCGAAGTTAAATTATTAAAACAATTAAATGGTCCCATAGATTTAATAGTTTGGGAAAAGACATTTATTTT
This sequence comes from Mantis religiosa, assembly GCA_030765055.1. Lineage (NCBI taxonomy): Eukaryota > Metazoa > Arthropoda > Insecta > Mantodea > Mantidae > Mantis > Mantis religiosa. Next base: position 914,579 of record JAUKNK010000241.1, on the reverse strand, counting down.
AAAAAATAAACATCACGTAACGAATTTTGACATACCGGCAGTTGATTCTGTTTTTAGTTTTGTTTCGTCTTTAGATGTTGGTAATGCTGAAAACATAACATAACAAAAGGGGAAAAAAAAACATGGTAACCGAGATTTCCTTGACAACGGAGTTTGTTTTTGATGAACTGAGGACGAATGCGATTTGCCTTCGAAATCTATCTTCATTAGAAAGAAGAAAGAAGTATTAACATCAACTTTAAAGATAAGTGGAGATTTAGTAGCAAATATTTATATTTGTGTAATAAACGTTGAGAGTTTACCTTCCTTTACGCATATTACCATACATTCATTAGATTTCATAGAATAAATTTATGAAATCAGATCCATCATTTTTACTTACGCTGTACACAGAAATAATGCATAACACATATTTTTACTTTGTGTTGTCAGAGATACCAATTTTGGTTTCATTTTCTCTAGATAGTTTAGCAACTTGTCTCCAGAAGATTCTGTAATTTTAAAATGGAAATAATGGCCCTTTCTTTGGACTGAACTATGAATCTGCAACATTATTTTCAACTTCAGTAAGGGAGGGAGAGAGAGAGAGGAAAAACAAAAGGACCACACAAAACCTATTGAAATTATTTAGTTTAAAATTATCATATGTTTAAAATCAATAATTTTTTATATTTAAAAATTAAATCTTTTATAAGCTTAATTGTACAAAAATATATGACCAGTACAACTTTTACATATACCACAGTAAAAGAGTATGTTAACTATATTGCCAAGAGCTGGAACAATTCAGTGCCACTGGTGTGCCAGAATTACTTCCTGCAGGGATTCATTTACACAGCAGTAAACATGACATGGCCATTGTTGCTTTTAAGTACACTTAAAAATAATTGCTCTGGACCAGGTTTGAACTTGCAATCTTAGGATCAGTAGGCCAGCAGCTAAATAATTATCCCCATATGAGCAGCTCATAATTCAGATGAAGTTCACTGCGGCAGGGCCAGGCTTAACTGCCATAGACAACAGGTATGTTTTCTTTAGCGCTAATTGAATATGATTGATTGAGAGTAAGAGAGGCAGATAACTATGAAACGGAGAGAAATCCAAACATTAGCAAAGAGACATTTCTAGAAATCCCTCCCTTCTCTCAATCTTAGAAGGTTCCTGCAATTATATAAGAAGTAAGCTTGCTGGTGCAATGTGATCTATAGTGCTGTATGCCATTTACTCACGAATTCTGCAGATTCAGAAGATTTATTAGCTGGAGAAGTCAACCAGACTCATGGCATCGTTAAAAATACAGTTTATGCAGAATATTTTTAAAAATATAAAAGAATATGCATTAAAATACAGTTGAAAAATTGTAAAAACCATTTGTAGTCGGTTTATTGACACTCGTCACTTTTCTTATATTATTGAGGCATTTTCAACCTCTCTCCAACTAGCATCTGCTATTGTCTGCTTTCCTCTCTCTGGTGGTGGAACTATGAACTACTGTGTCAAATTATCTACTGGTGGGATTTCAAAGTTCACTACGGGTCCTTTCAAAATTCTGAGATTAATTTTGACGTCACTGTTACTAAATTCCTCCAAACACATATAACTAATAGACCAACAAGTCTTGAGGAATAAACAATTGAACAAGTAAGTGACGAGTATTAATAAACCAACTGCAAATAGTTTGAGATTCTCCAATGTTGTTAGTTTATTTTGGTTTATCACTCCTTTTAATAATTTTGAATTTGGATCAGTGTCAAGATTTTTGCTAAAAACTGAAATGCTACTGCTGACTTTTCTTCTTGTTTCAATCTGATGTTTCTAAAGTGCTCTTTGACTCCGGTTTTTAGATTTCTTTTAGTTTGACCTAAATAGCATTTATCAAAATTTTTATAACTTATTTTGTATATTCCGGATCTGTTAACTGATGGGATTTCATCTTTGGTTTTTGAATTTAGCAATTTTAAAATTGAATGTCCATTAGTAGGTGCTAAGATTATATTTTGTTCCTTAAAGATCTTTTTAAATTTATGAAATGTTTTTGGGTGATATGTGAATGAACTGAACATGCTGTTGCTTTCTTTTTCTTTTGTAAATGTGGTTGAAGCACATGATTTTCTTTAGTTTAGCTTTTCTAATTTTCTTCAACACCAAACTTTTGTTGTGTCCATTTTCTTCTGCTATGTGTATTATTGCTTTTTGTTCTTTGAAATATTCTTCTTTTTCCATGGGTATGTTGACTAGTCTGTGTGTAAGGCTGTTTATTATTGAATGTTTATGTATAATTGGGTTGTAGCTATTATTTTTTATGTAATTTTCTGAATGTGTTGGTTTCCTGTAAATTCCAAGTTTTATTTTTGTGTTGTTCCTGATAATATTTAGATCCAAGAAAGAGAGTTGTCCATTGGTTTCCTTTTCTATTGTGAATTTGATAGTCCTTTCTTGCAGATTGAGTAATTTTAATGCATCATCTAAATGTTTATTTGGCACTATTGCAAAGATGTCGTCTACATATCTATACCAAACTTTGAAGATCCATGGGAAGGCCTTTTTAATTTGTGTTTCAAATGCACTCATAAATAAATTTGCCATAAATGGTGAAAGTGGGTTGCCCACTGATAACCCTAATTTCTGCAGGGAAAGGCATGAGACCTATCACTAGTAAGTGGGTTGCCCACTGATAACCCTGATTTCTGCAGGGAAAGGCATGAGATCTATCACTATTATTCACGATGCCATGAGTCTGGTTGACTCCTACCGCTGATAGATAAATAAAACTAGTAAGTGGGTTGCCCATTAATAATCCTGATTTCTGCAGGGAAAGGCATGAGACCTATCACTAGTAAGTGGGTTGCCCACTGATAACCCTGATTTCTGCAGGGAAAGGCATGAGACCTATCACTAGCAGCATAAATGCCCCCTCATATGATTTGGCCAAATGGTTACTAAACAAATTCAATAGTCTCCCAAAATTTGAAAGTGCAGATTTAAAATACTCTTTAGACCTGGTAGAAAAAACTGAAAGATATAAATTTGGACAAAAATGACAGACTGGTTTTATTTGATGTCACATTTTTATTTCCAAGCATACCATCAGAAAAATTACAGACTTTATCAAAAAAATGGCTAACTACAATAGAAATGGAAACAATAGAAATAGAAGAATACATTTCACTAACAAAAATATGCATTGAACAAAACTTCTTCAGCTTTAATGGAAAACACTACAAGCAGAAATTTAAAGACATTGCTTGATGCTCTAGTATCGTAGTCATATAACTGAGAATTCAATTGCAGAAGATTTAGGTTTTGTTGTATGGAAGACAGATTCTAGGATATAAATGCAAGGGTGAGGTAAAATTTTCAAATCTGAAAACACCTTTTTACTATTGGTTCTAATTGGCACTTACAATATAATTTTCAATATCCTCTTTTGCAATATTAGTGTTTCTTTGGTTTTAACACCTGTGTTAACATATCAGATGGAGTGAGAGGGAGAGAGAGGGAGAGAAGATAAGTCCTGCATTTGACCCTTCTGTGAATAACCAGAAATGGGAAGAGAAGTGAAAAATGGCTGTATCACAAGTTGCTAATTGCAGCACTACATGTAAGAAAAAAGACAAAGTATGAATACAGGAAAGCAAATCATAATACTAATCCTCAGAATGTCTGTCCTGCCTCGTGTCACCCATAACTTAAGTTTTACAACATATATCCCCTGAATTGAACTAGTACTCAATGCTCCATATATTGCTAGTGTTTACCTAGAACACATTTTGTTAGCACCTTCATTCTATGAGTCCGGCTGTGCTAAATAATCTTTCAGAAAAAACTGTTGCAGGTGGAATACACAAATATTTAGCAGCTTTTTAAGTTCTGAAAATTTTAAATTTATTTTCCAGTAATCCAGTGCACTAGAAAGAGATGACAAATTGTCGTTGAGATATGAAGTGATTTCTTCTTGGGAACTGGTAACTGACACTGAACTTGACATACAATTAATTATTTTCTTGCATAATGCTAGTGTGCAGATACCATATTCCTGGCAATTTATTGAGCTTTGCAATGTTCCGCTTGCAGCAATAATACTTAGGGACTTTAAAATAAAATAAAAATTGTAGAATCACCACAAAAATATCAAAAAAATACCAAGGGAATTTTCTGAAATATCGTTCTATTGTGATACCATGCAAGTATTGTATCGAGGTATCGCAAGTATTGAGGATCCATCCCTATTCAAAACTCATTATTTGAAGTTCATATCATAACTTCTTCTCCCAAGCTTTATTCAACACACATATCAAAGAGACACTCTTCTACACTGCCTTCCCTGACTGGAGCATAACCAAAACTGTATATCAATGTATTAATGCAACATAGGCAAGCCATACAACAATCAGACTGCATATTCTCAGATAATTGGAAGTAACTGCAAAAGCTCAAGAACTGGTATATTCATGAGCTGGAACTCATTTGCAATGCATGTGTTGACTCCCACTACTCAAGCCAATGCTATCCTTCATTAAAATTTCTTTAAACGTCAACTTCAGCATATGTTTTAAAAGCACATTTTAAGTTAATAAATACTGCATCATATTCAGCCAAACAAAGTGTTACATCAATTTTAACTTAGCTCTAGAAATGTTATGTGCTGTAAGATCAATGGATACTTACCACCTGAAAGGGAAAAGCTTAACCATTGTAGCAACTTGAGGATGTTTTCCTGATAGTCCTCTCCATCCCAAATAAGCAAATATTGACCCAGAAAGCGAGACACTACTGGAAGTGCTTGCTGCAAGTACTCCTGCAGTGCTACCACCTTTGATAGCAGCTTGTTCTTTTCTTCATAAGAATATTCCACATCTTGCTCCAAAAATCCTGTAACCAATGAAAATAACTTCTCTGCTTATAAATTAAATTACTTCATCTGACATCATTTAGTACCATTAATTGCATGCATTTTCATAGGGAAGGTAGCTCTGTTGCAACTAGTAATCACTAAGTTGCAGAAGAAATACTATTTGTAATTCCTTTCTTGGAAGTGTTGAAAACAGTGTTATGATAAATTGAATTTAAAGGGAGTCGATTAATGACACTAAGTAAGTGTTGTCTAGTGTCATTAATCGACTCCCTTTACATTTAATACTATTTGTGTTCAAAATGCATAAAACCAATGAAAAGCAGCAGACTTCCTTTACTAGAGATGTGGAGAAGACAATCATGCACAATTGTGAATTTGTTCTCACCCACAAAAACCATCAGTGACTGCCATTCAGCCTGCAAATGAGTACATGTAGTGACCATCACTGGACATCAGTTTTTGGAAAATGACAGAACAACTTGAGCAGCGGTATTCCATAAGATTTTATACCCAGTGGAAACTATTTCCAAGATTAAACCGGCTTTCAAGGATGCCACCATGAGGATCTCACAGATAAAAGAGTAGTACAACTATTTCAAAGATGGTCGTATATCACTAAATAGTAAACTAAGTTCAGGTAGGCCCTCAGAAAGGCAAAATGAGAATTTCATGAAGCTAGTGCAGACTGTGGTGTTGCAGGAACATCTTGTCACAGTCAAGATATTGTAAATAGATAGGAGTAAGCAATGGATCGGTACATTCAATTTTGAATAAGGATTTGTGTGTCTGAAGTGTGTCTGCAAAATGTGTACTGAAGCTGTTAACAATGGAGCAGAAGCAATGGCACCTAAACACTGCACAGGACATGATGGACAATGCAAACATTGACTTACTGTTGAAGATTTTCACTAAAGTTTCTTGCAAACTGATTGCACGTAATTAATGATATTCACTTTAAGTTCATTGGTTGTTATTGGATTAGTTTTTCACACATCAGATTTTGCCACACACCAACAAAAATACTCTGGTGGAGTCAAATCAGGAGATCATGATGGCAGAGATATATCTCTTTCCAAAACAATGAGTTGTAGTAACTGATTTGATGTACGTGCTGTAGTATTGTCCTGCTGAAAGAAGGAACATTCAATTTCATCTTCATTCAACTGAGTAATACATTGTAAATTATCTCAAAGCAGTAGACATCAGAATTAATTGAATTGTCAAAAAAGAATGTTCTATTACTGTTTTTCAATCCATACATAAATTTTCTGCAAATCAATGGTGTTAGGCACTACATTGAGATTTTCTGAAAACCAAATCTGTGAGTTTTGGGCTTTCCCCCCTTTTTTAAAAATAAATAAATAAATAATTAAATAATAAATATAAGAGCAGCCTCATGAATTAAAAGCTTATAGATAGTAGTAATTGAGTAATAAATGCTCAATTTTTCAAAATTCATATTTTTTATAGTTACAGATCCAGCTTGTTGCCCTGTATGATCTGTTGAAATGGTATGTTCAAAATCCAATACTTTTTGTTATAGGGTACTGAAAACTACAAGTTTTTGCAAAACTCTATATTTGCTCTCAGCCCATTAAACTAAAAGCCGATAAATGCAAATTGTGCTTTGCTTCTGAGACACTTGAGGGGAGTATAAACAATGTAGGACATCATTGTCATCGATAATGTGACAGAGGTTCCTGTAAGCAAACACTAGACAAACATTTGCTGCCAGAAGCAACAATAGAAATTAGTAGTTCACAAAACATTAACTCCTGATTATTGTTCAATTTGAGCCAGCTTTGAGAGGAAGAAGATTGCAGTAAAACAGTAGGATGTTAAAAGGGAACAACGTAGTCCACCTCCAAGTTTACGCAACAGGTTTACGATGAGGAATAATTTTATTTATTGTATCGGAAGTTTTCTTCTTCGTGGTATTCCCTGGGTAACGCTAAATGGACAACACAGGCATGCTTCCCAAGACAAAAGAAGAGTACTTCTCAGTGCTGTTTTGGAATGCCGGAGGAATGAACCAAATCAAAAAGACCATGATAGACAATCTTTTAAGAGACAATGACGCAGATGTTTTCATCATAGCTGAAGCAAATATAGATCGAAAATTGAAAACTTTATCTATTTTTAAAATATTACACAAGTATACCAGAAAAACAGACAGATAGTAAGTGGTATGCTTGCTGACATCAAACAATGTATAAATGGAAAGTTTGAAATTGTAAAAGAAATGAACCAAGATGACACCTCTGAAATAATTAGAATAACAACTGCAAACAAAAACAAATTCAAAATCTATGGAATCTACAGCCCACCCAATAACAACCACCTCAACCTAGACTGTAGATAGCGACAATAAGACAATCATAATTGGCAATCTCAATGGACATTCTCCAAGATGGGGCTACAGTGATAATAATAAAGCTGTCGTAATCATTGAATTTGTAGATACCAACTTAATGAAAATACTACACAGGGATGAAGACCCAAAAACCTACATACACTACACAGGACAGTCAACCTATCCAGATATCGTGATCATATCAACTGATCTAGAAGATAAAACTACAAAAAAGTAATCGAAGACAGTGGTACTGGACACAGAGCCATAATAACAAAAACAAACCTAAACCAACAACCATCCAACACAAAAGGAAAAATAAAGTCTAAATGGAACTTCAAAAAGGCACATTGCAAAGAGTATAAAATGACAACAAATTCCTAAAGGATTAAACTGGAACAAAACATAAATAAAGTAATGAAAAAACTAAATGCTGCAATTCTAAAGCTGCAAAAAAATGTATTCCTAGAGGAAAAATTCATAAATATAAACCTTTCTGGAATGAACAGTTAGCACAGCTCAAATCAAAACGAGACAAAGCCAGAGAAAGAGCAGAGAGGTTACAAGATAAAGCAGATGTTATAGAATGACAAAAAGCAAATGCACAGTTAAAACAGGCTATAAAACTGCCAAAAAGGAGAGCTTTGAGGAATTCATAAACTAATTAGACTATAGAACAAATAGTACTAAAGTACGCAACTACATTACACAAATAAAAAGAGAAAACCAACAAAATCAGCCATTGAATGTTGATAATAAAGAAATACATGAAGTTACCCTAATAGCAGAAAAACTAGCAACTAACTCAAAACCAGTACTACATTAAAAAATAAAAACAGAATAAATACTCAAGAAACAACCTCAACGATACATCTAACTTGGAAAATATCTTCAATGAACCATTTACATTTCCAGAAATAAAACAAGCAATAAGGACACTAAAAAATAAAGAGTTCAGGTCCTGATAATATACGTCCAGAGCTACTCAAAAACGTAGGACATGAAGCACATCACAGCCTATTTAAAAATTTTCAATAACATCTGGACCACCAGAAATAGAATACCAACATTGTGGAAAAAAGCAAAAATCATACCCATCAAGAAGAAAGGAAAATTGGCATATTTGATAGATAGCTATAGACTGCTATCATTAACTTCAAACATAGCAAAACTCCTAGAAAGAATGATAGCTACAAGATTGACATTTTACCTGGAAACACAAAACATATTAGTCCCTGAACAAGCCGGGTTTAGGAAAGACAACTCAGCAGTACATCAGGCCGTAAGATTACTCTAGCACTATTTGTTGATTTCAAAGGTACATTTGACACAGCTTGGCGAGAAATGCTACTATACAAGACAAAAACTTATGGAATATCAGGCCACTTGCTAAATTGGTTTCAAGCCTTCTTATCACAAAGATATTTTGCAGTATAGTACAAAACAGCCACTTCCAAATTGAAACAAACCAGAGTTGGACTACCCCAAGGGTTTGTTACAAGTGTTATTTTCTTTATTATATTTATAAACGACCTAGCAGATACACTGAAAAAATAGATAACATACAAGTGGGAATATATGCCAACGACCTAGTAATATGGACCTTGGAAAATATAATTTCTGGGAAACATTATAAAAAGCTACAAACAATGGGAAATGAAATTATAATATTAGAACAATGGACTAACCATAACAATATGGAGATAAACACAAAAAATGCAGTATCAACTGTTCACAATGCAACATAAAACAGAAAATATATGTCTGCAAATCAATAACAAAAATTTACAAGAAGCATCCACAACAACATATCTAGGAATAGAACTAGACCGGAAACTATTAATCAAAGAACATGTAAACAATGTAACAAATAAGATCAACAAAAAAAAAAACAACATCTTAAAACGCCTAGCAGGAAAAAAATGGGGCGGAAATATGGACCTCCTTAATAACACATATAAATCATACATAAAACCCAACCTATTATTTGGAGGAGAACTGTTGGCAACAATAAACAAGAAACTCAAAAGGAAAATAGAAACTTCACAAAACAATTCACTAAGAATAATAACAGGAGCTGTAAAAGCAACACCAATTGCCATACTACAGAGCTTCACAAAAAATATGGCCACAGAACTGGAACATGAACGAAAGGCACTTACCTTAGCACAAAAACTGCAAGTTAACAGAAATAGACACAAGTGGTATCACAGCGGATAATATAAGCAATCTAAAAACCCAAACTAACTTCAGAACATACATCAGTAACTCAAAACACAAGAACATAATAGCAACAAATATAACAATAGAGGAAACAAGCCCAACAGAATATACTGATATACATTATAAGAATGATCTGTGATATACAATACATAAGCAAAACAATTCACCAGATGAAATGAGAGCAATAGCAATAGCCACAGAAAATGAAAGATATCCAGAAAAAGAATGGCTCCGAATACATACATATCAATCTTTTATTAAGGGAACGCATCGGTGAAATTTCGTAAAAAATGACAAAAAAACTACATTTTCCGTTTTTTGCATTAAAATTATGTTTAAACATTGTAGTTTCAGAATCTGCCGTCAGTCAGGCCCTAGCACCGTTTAAAGAGCCACTACATCATTTAAATGCCCATGTCGGGTGGGCGTGGCCATTTATATTGCTTTTGCTAGTGTGTCGCAAAGAAATTGATGGAATTCTCACGTTTAAACTACACGGTTTGATTCCATACACTGTGGTAATGTGCAGAGACATCTTCGGGATGTTTGTGGAAGCTACTGAACCTGTCTGCTACCACTTTTTATATATTATTTCCCACTTACTACTTTTGAAAGTAAACAAACATTTCCACTGACATGAAGTGTTTGTGAAATATGGCTTACATGCAAGTGAAAGCTGTGGATAGCAGCTTACATTAAATTACTATTGTTTAGGATAGGAATAAAGCCTGATTTAACATTGTATTGCTTTCTTGTTGCAACAGTAGGTATATGATTCATACCAGGTTAGGTTAGGAGTACGGTGGCTGTTTCGAAGCAAAAGATAATGAAACTTGAAGGTTTTCTAGCCATAATAGTAAGTAATGATACTAGAATGCTCTGCTTGAGGTAAATGTTAAGTGAAAACATATTATAGCCCAAGAGTTAACAGTGATTCTAGTAGGTCACCTTTTGTTGTAAATAGAAGAATGGTTGACGTATTTCTGGGCATTGGTAAGGGTCATATTTCTATGCAGAAGTTTTGTATGACCATGGGTATGAATTGCACGAACTATTCTACTAACAATTTCCATCTCATAGACAAATATAAAGAGATTAATACTATTCTACGAGAAAGTTGCATCAAAGGAGAAGCACAGGCTAATGAAAGTTTGCATGGAGTAAATGTCACAAAGAAGAATTTAATATGGGTTATAAAGATAGACTAAATGTTAAGGCAAAAGTTGCAGCAAGCAAAGCAAGTTCTGTTAGCAATAAAATTAGCAGTATCAGGGATAGGTGTAAGCTAAAACAAAGTGCTCAAAGTTCATTGAGCAAATATAAATCTGCCAAGAAGCAGTTAAAAGTGACTAAATTAAAAGAAGAGGAGGATAATAAACTAGCTGAGTGGTCTTAATATAGTGCAAGAGGGTTTTGAAACAAAGAAAAAAAATGTTTATACTTAGAGCTTCTAACTAGATTTTTCTTCATGTCCAACTTTTAGCATTTTTAATACTCCTTATAGTAAGGGTCCCGAGTTCGATTCCCGGCTCTGGGGTTGGCGATTTTAAGTCGGCCCTATCCACGCCTTCACCTCTGTCTAGCACACGTGAAGTATCCCCTATGCCCAACGTGGTTCGGAGTCCACGGTAAAAACTGTAGGTCCTCTCACCTCACCGCCATCTTCACTATCACCCTATCATCGGAGGTAATGGACACCGCCCTCTGGGTGCCTCCACCTGAGAAATGGGTCCGGTCATCACTTGGTGGGGTGAGGTTACCCCGAAGGCCAAGGTTGCCATGTGGGGAGTGTTAGTAACTAACTAACTATACTCCTTATAGTCTAGACACTAAAGTTTTCCATGAATTTCTTTAAGTTTTGCATATATGTATATTCCTAGATAAGTTTTCAATAAAAATTGGTATCATTATGGCTGTATATCAAAAAGTTAATGATTGGTATTGAAAACAGAAAATTGAGAAAAATTCAAGAAAATTCTATCATATTCCTTAAATTTTCTCCTCCAGAACCATTAGACATGGGCAAATGAGTATATACATATATAGTTTTATAACTATTATCTAAAGGAACCAGAATCCAAAGTTCCAATCATTTATAACAAAAATTGTAGAGAATGTAATATGTTTCCTAATGTAAAGAAATTGCAGCAAAAAATTAAATTATATATATATATATATATGGTAAAAACTACTGTAGATAGAAAAATTATAAAAAAAAGAGCCAAAGGTAACCAAATTAAAGAGAAAGAAGGTAATAAGATAGCTGTAGGGCCTGCTTATGATGCATGGAGTTTTCAAAGTAAATAAAGTAGTGTAATTTCTATCTAAATCTTTAAATTCATTTTTCTCCACTTTCAATTTTTGAACATTTTTGTATCTTTAAAATGCTCCAACTTCTGCAATTCTCAACGAATTTTTATTAAACTTCGCATACGTATTCTTAAATAAATGTTTAATAAAAGTTGGTATTTTTGTTTATTTAAATTAAATAGTTTATTTATTATTGAATTTTAAATCTCAAAATTGCAAAAAAATTAAGAAAAATTTAATATATTCACACATAAAAATTTTTTGCTCCAAAAATAGTTGATACACACTTTAAAAGTATTGCAACTTTTGTAACTGATGTACATAGAAAGCTGAATCTAAAATTTAAAGTTTCTAAAAGAAAAACTGTATGACCTGGGACTTTTTATATAACATACAAAAATCATACTATAAAAAGCACTAAATATATATATATATTTTTTTTTTAAAAACTATTTAAGATAGAAAGATGAATTTTGAAAACTTAACTAGATTCCCTATACCCCACCTAATGACAAAATTTCAAGCAGTTCTGATATAAACTCTGGATTTTAGCATTTTTAACAGATGCCTCCCCTTAACAAACAAAACACTGGTACAGTAGTATATTGCGAACATTTTGCGCAGTATCTAACACTAGATGAAACTTCAAACCATTATGACGGAGAACTAACAGCAATAAAAGCAGCACTGCTGAACACCCTATAGACCGTACATAAAGCAAAACATAGTTATCTTAACAGATTCAAAATCGGCCACAGATGGGATTGTAAATTATAAAAACAAAGCAACAAGAATCAAAGAAATAAGAAGTTTAATTAAAGCTGTTGAATCAAGAAATCATGTCACCCTGCAATTGATCCCAGCCCATGTTGGACTTTTGGGCAATGAACATGCTGACCAACTAGCAAAAAAAGGTGCAATTCAAAATATAAAACCTGTAAGACAAATAGAAATAAACAAAACAACTTTCAGCAACATTTTAAAAGACAGCAGAGACTTGATGAAGATAAACTAAAAGATAAGGACTATAAGAACATTGAAGAACTGCCAAGGAAAATTGCAGTGGCCCTATTTAGAATGGAAACTGGCCATGATTGTCTTGCAGAACACCTTTATAAAATACACTGCATACCTACACCTAAGTGTACTATCTGTAAAGAGGATGTCATCATGAACAAACATCATCTGGACAAATGCAAAGGTCTCAGAAGTGAGAACCTACAGACTTTATATTGGGAAGCTAGGGGGAAATTGATGCAAATCATCTAATCCCCAGTGCCATTAGTGAACGACAACAGTAGGATGTTAAATTATGAAATGGAGGCAAATAAAAGTTATTCAAAAAATGGTATGCATGTGACCAAGTGCTCTGGTGGTAGGAAGTTCTGGTTAGGAGTGAAAGCATCCAAGAAGTCCAACAAGAAGAAAAATATGCCAGCTATTGCCTTTTCACATGGGTTACCAGGCATACCAGTAACCTTAGAAAGAAAAGAATCCAGAGCAGCTGAACTCACTTATGATGATTTCACAACTTTTTGTCATCATGTAAATAGTTTAAGCAAAACTGATCAAAACTGATAAATTATTACTAAAACATGTGGCAATCACATCACCAAAATGCAGGAACTTAAAGAACAAAGGAAAAAGGAAGAATACTGTTTTCATACAGTACCTGTATGTGCCATAACATTTCAAACATCAGGGATGTCCAAAGACAGGCTCCCAAATTTGGACAACATATTTCATATAATAGGGAAGTTACCAGCTGAAAAATGAGGGAGAGAACGCAGTACTAAAGGAAGGGAAGTTGCACAGGCTATAAAGAATGATATCAAAACATACAGGTGAAGAGAGAGCCAATGTTCAAGGAAAAAGTCCAAAAGAGGATATTTATCATCTGAACTGAATACAGTCAAAATGTGGAAACATTTCTGTAAAACAAGAGAAGCGTCAGGCCTTCTTACTTGCTCTTTATCGAAGTACAAACCTATCTTCTATCACTGCTTTAATTTGTCAATTAAATCTCCCCATACAGATACACACTCAACATGCAAGACTGGTCAACTGAAATTAAACAAGGAGCAAGATCTTGAGAGAAAGAATTAAGAACCAACAAACAAGGATGCACAACCTTTGTACAGAACAGTTCTATGCAATAATGAAGCAGCAAAATCTAAATGTGGTTAAAATATGTTATGATATACAATAGAATCAGCCAACACCGAAGTTCTCCATAGGTGAAGTATTTTATTCAAGACAGGTTTGACTGTACAATTTGTGCATTTATGATTCATTCCTAAGCACAAAGAAAAGGATTGTTTTTTATATTTGGCTCGAAACAGAAAGACTGAAAGGATGCAATCAAGCAGCCTCTTCTCTAATGGATTTTGTCAGATATCTTGAGGTGTCACAGCCCAAAAATGATCCAAATGAAATTAACTTATTTTCTGACTCCTGTGCCAGTCAAAATAAAAATACAGTAATGATGTGTACACTGTGGCAACTGATGTGTACACTGAAATCAACTGTACAGGCAATATGTAAAGGAAATGACATCATTATAAATGCATTAAACAGGAAAGAACATATAGTGGCAATTTTTCTGGATCTGACAAAAGCTTTTGATTGCGTAAACATAAATCAACTAATTACCAAAATAGAAAATTATGGGATAAGAGGCATACCATTAGATTGGCTGAAATCATATCTTCAGGACAGGGAGCAGTGTGTGGAAATTATACATAATTCAAATGGTAAATTGGACAAAATTAGATCCTCATTTAAGAAAATAACTTATGGTGTACCCCAAGGCTCAAAACTTGGGCCCTATTTATTCCTTATATATATAAACAGTATATTCAAAACAGTAGTAGATGCAGGGGAATTGGCCATTGGATATGCCGATGACACCACAATCATAGTGAATGGAAAAACGGAAAGTGAAGTACAAAATAAATCCAATCTTATACTTGAAAAAATTAGTAGTGAGTTAGGAAAACTAGGCATGGTAATAAATACAAGCAAAACAGAATGGATGCAAATCACCTTAAACAAAGAAACACAATCACATATGCAACTAACATTAGATAATAAAAAAATACTCGAAGTAACAAAAACTAACTTCCTTGGACTAATAATAGATAACAAACTAAATTGGAAACAACACATTGAAAAAGTAGTAAAGAAAATAAATATGGGGCTATATATTTTAAAACAGGCAGCACAACAAATGGATAGAGAAACTCTAAAGCAAATTTACTATGCAGTCATACACTCTCATTTATGCTATGGGGTGGTATTATGGGGAAATGTACAGAAAAAAGCAATGGTAAGAATATTAAGACTCCAGAAATATGCCATCAGAATAATTTGTAGATTAAAAAGGAAGGATTCGTGTAGAAATGTCTATAAAACATTAAATATATTAACATTTACAACATTGTATATATATGAGTGCATTAAATACGTAACAAAAAATTCTAGCAACCAAAATAAAAACATGTACATACATACACATAACACAAGAACAAAACAAAATTATTTCTTAAACAGATTAAGAGGAACATTAAGTAACAAAAATATAGAAAATAAATCTAAAGAATTGTACAATCATTTACCGAATCAAATAAAACAGATAACAGAAGAAAAATTTAAACTTAAAGCAATTAAAAAGTACCTTGTAGAAAACCCAGTCTACTCTATAGATGAGTATAAAAGGTTAAATTAAAGCTTAAATAGTAAAGGTACCCTCTGCATATTTTATTATATTTTATTATTTTAATACTGTTATGTACAGATTGTATTTGTTAAACCTGTTGACGTATCCTATGTATTTGGATCATATGGATGAAAAAAAGGTTACCCTGAAGGCCGTAATTGCCATATGGGAGTGTCTAAGCTATGTAAAACTGATTACTATGACAAGCACGACTTAGATATTTAGGGCAGATCAAAACCAGTTTCCAGTAATGGACATGCTGATGATGATGTTTAGTTAGATAGATTTATTCACTGTTAATGTAACAAAGTATACATGCACCTTTGTCTGTGAGTATTGTGTTTATGTATTCTCTGTATGAAATATAGGGGATGAATAAATTGAAAAAAAAAAAAAAAAAAAAAAAATCTTGCCAGAAGATGTCAGCAATAGGTTTGTGTTGTATCCGGTAGATGGCAACAAGTTAATGATCTATTCCTCAACTTCCGGAAGTGACCAGGGTCAGTCAGCAGATTGAAAATGAAACAGATGTTTTCCAAACTGGTTCCAGAGATTCAATACAGATAAGTAATAGAGAAGTTGTGTTGCTAAATTGTTTTGGTGGTTCACTAAACAATAAAATGTGTATTTGCAGTGAGATCTTGATATCCAAATTTTGGGTGGAATGCAAAACTTCCTCTGTTATTAAAGGCAGGTAGTAGACAAAGTAAAAATCAATAATGTCATTCAGTGGCACAAAAAAGTATATTGTGAATGGAGACTAAGAAGAGGGCTGATAATATGAAAACTGTAAGGTTAACATAATATTTTCCATTTTTAATATTTATTACCAATCATTATTAAACTGTCCTCTTACCACATTTGCTCAACAATTTGTATATTTCTTTACCTCTATGCAGGCAATAGTAAAGATTGTATGACAGTCTTGATTGAATAGTCTTGTCACCAAAAGTGAGGATATGAAGGCCACCATCATTCTGAAGCAAAGCCATAGCATTGCTTGGCATTTCCAGGCTCAACTGGAAGCATCCAAGGGATTCCAAACTACAAAATAAAAAAAAAGTTTTGAAATATTATTAATATATATAACACACACATACACTAGATACACACTATAGTAATATCTTATCTCTTCTGAAAACCTCCAACATTATTCATACGTCCCCATTTTAAACATAGTTGTAATACATTTCTTTTGTAAGACTCCAGCTTCCTATGTCATGCAGTTGCAACAGATGCTAGTTGGCGAGAGGTTGAAAATGGAGACAATAGCCTTTGAAACTAGTCCCTCAATAATATAAGAAAAGAAGTGACGAGTGTCAATAAACCGACTACAATTAGTTTTTATAATTACATTTTGTTTAATTTATGAACATCAAAACTTGTAATTTAATTGTGATACTTTATGCCAATTTTTTATACAACACTTTACATAAGAATGATATTTCTTCGATACAATTTTCTGAAAATCAGTTTTAACTAAAAGTATAAACTTGAAAGAAGCGTAGGGACAGTGAAACACAGATTAGTACAAAATTGAATCGAGAATATATTGACACATTGCTTCACTCACACTGTTTATTCACAGGACATGTTTCAAGAGCTCTTGCTCCTATCCTCAGCTGATACTCGACTCAAGTATCGAGTATCAGCTGAGTCGAGTATCAGCTGAGGATAGGAGCAAGAGCTCTTGAAACATGTCCTGTGAATAAACAGTGTGAGTGAAGCAATGTGTCAATATATTCTCGATTCAATTTTGTACCAGTTTTAACTATTTTTGATATTTTAGTTCGTTCACTTCGACATTCCACAGTTCAAAACACGTTTTGTTCTCTTCAACGCTATGCAATTGAAAGATGCCTTCTTTCCTAGCTGTTCTCCCAAAATTGACTTGTCCTCTTGCTGCCATCACTACCAATCAAGCTTAATTTTTACTGGTCCACGTCACACATTATACAATCTCATTTTTAAAATTACCAATGATAAAACATTCACATCATATCACTTAATGTTGCATCATCTCATGACCTACTGAATTTTAACAATTTCCTTTCTTATTCATTTTAACCTATTCATATCGATTCTTAAATCATTAAACATATTTAAGATAAGATAAGATGCTTTACTGGCACAAACGCTTACATACAGAATGAGCAGGAGCTCTGTAAACAGGTGACTCGTCAGATTGTGAAAATTACATTGATAAATCAAAAATCATTACACATATTTACATATAAGCTAAGTTACAGTAATTTGGAAAATATAATACTAACAGTGGAAAGCCTACATGTATCTACATAACACTATTTACAAAATTGAGGCACTATAATTAAGGTTACATACTATTGCACATATATTCGGCTACTGAATAACAGGCCTTGTCTAATAGTAAGTTCTTCAGTTTCTTATTAAACAAATCTTTGTTCTTTATGGTTTTCAGTTGGGTTGGCAGTCTGTTATAGTCCTTTATTCCTGTGTAGAGTGGAGTTTTTTCGAATAATGTTAACCTATGCATGGGTGGTTTCAGACTACTTTTTGTTGTGGTTTCATGACAGTGCTGATATTGTGAGTCATACAATTTATCATAATTTGAGTGGATATATTTAAGAAACTCATAAAGATATTGTGCCGGTAATGTTAGTATTTTAAGCTTTTTAAATAGATTCCTACACGATTCTTTTGTTCCAACCTGTGATATTATGCGTATGATTCTTTTCTGGCATTTAAAAATGGATTCCCACCCCACTGAGTTTCCCCATAGTATGATTCCATAGGTCATTAAAGAGTGAAAGTAACTAAAATATACAATTTTTCTAGTTTCCAAATTGGTAATCTGAGCTATGCAGTGCATACTGAAACAATCACTGTTTAATTTCTTGTTGATGTAATGTATATGATCTTCCCATTTTAGCTGCTTGTTTATATAGACTCCTAATATTTTTGCTGTATCTGTCTGGTTTACTGGTAGATTGTTTTCATGTGGTTTTTCACGAGTACCGAGGTGCATAATGAACGTTTTTGAGGTGTTTAACTTCAAACCATTGCTGCTGAACCATCTCTTTAAATGACTGAGTGTATCTCTTGCATTTTGTTGCAGGTCTTCGTTGTTTATGCCTTTTAGTAAAATAGAGGTATCATCTGCATAAATGACTGTTTTACAATTTATGCAATTTGGGAGATCGTTTGTATACAATATATATATATAATAAAGGACCCAACCCACTCCCTTGAGGAACTCCTGTTTTTATTGTTTTCCACTCCGACTGGGCTGTTCTCACAGAATTACTGAGTATTACCCTCTGTTTGCGGTCTTTTAAAGGTTTGAAACCAGGCTAATGCTGCATTCTTTATACCATAAAACTCTAATTTGTTTAATAATATGTCATGACTTACGCAGTCGAAAGCTTTTGAGTTATCACATATGAGAACAGCTGTATGTTGTTTTTCGTCTAACATTTGTGAAGCATTATTAACTAGATTTATAAGTGCAGATATTGTTGAGCATTTTTCTCTAAAACCATGCTGGGAATTATTTAATTTGGAATAATGCTCCAGGTACGAAATGAGTTGGAAATGAACAATTTTTTCGAATAAGGTTGAAAAAGTTGGGAGAATCGAAATTGGTCGAAAATTTTTTGGTTCTATATTTCCTCCTTTATGTGCAGGTTTTACTACTGCATACTTCATTCTGTCTGGAAAAATACCCAAGAATAAGGACTGGTTAAATATATTGCTAAGCGGACACTTATTTCCTTCTTTATTTCCTTAATAAGGAATGGAGGTAATTCATCCCAGCCTTTAGAGGTTTTTGCTTTTAACTTGTTTATTACCTTTATTATTAACTCCGGCAAGACAGTGGAAAAATTGAACAAGGGTGTTAGCATCCTGCAGCTGTTGTTTACAAATGCCGATTTTGATTCTTGTACAGACGGATGTTGCTCACGGATATGACTCCCTATATCAACAAAATAATTAATTCTTCCTCGGTTACATTTTCTTGTTCCTGTATTTTGTCCATGATGGTGTTACTTAATTGTAGTTCCCCTTTAATTACGTTCCATGTTGCCTTGCTTTTATTTTCGGCATTTTTGATAAAATTTTCTATAGCCCGTTGTTTTGCTTTCCTAATTACACATTTATAAATCTCACAGTATGTTCTGTAATACTGGATAAAGCTCACATTTGCTGTTGTTTTATACAGTTTGTGTAGCAGCCTTTTGCGTGCACTAGATACTCTTATACCTTGACTGCACCAATCTAATGAGTATTTTTTAGTCAATTTTGAAACTTGATTTTTTGGAAAATATTCATTGTGGCTGTTTAGTAATTCTCTCAGAAAGCTGTTGTAATTAATGTCTACGGAATCTATTGGGCTGAACGACCAGTTTGTGTTACGTAATTTTTCTTTAAATTTTGAAATATTTTCCATGCTATAGATACGCCTAGAGCTTGCTTTTTTAGCTTTATTTATTGTTTTGTGTTTTCTTGATAGCTTTATGAGCAGTGCTTTGTAATATGTGAGTTCTGTTTCCTGCACTATACATTCCCCCTCTTCATGTGTTTTATTTGTTATGCGGTCAATACATGTTGTAGAACAATTCGTGACCCTTATAACTCTAGGGGCCTAAATCGAAACAACCATTACTAAACATACAGTACTTTCATGTACCATATATTCTAATTACTCATAGCAATTAAGAATTTGCTGCATCAAGCAGTTCCACTCCGAGAGGGGATTAAATGTTATTCACTTCTTGGTAGAATATGTTTGTTTTTGTTAATAATCTTGTGCACTTATTTGGCTGTAGCACATGCAAAATATTTATTATGTGGAAGAAATTGGCACAGATCATTTTAAAATCTCAAAATTTATTCTGCACGTCCTTAATTATGAAATAAATTGCGAGGATCACAAAAGAGCTTGAAAACTGCACTAAAAGAACACCTCTGATGTATAAAATACAAACGCTGTAAAAACAGCTATTGCAGCACATTTAGAATAACTACCATGATATTTTCTTCTTAGGACACAAGATACCCAAGTGAACTCTCAGTAGGGAAAACACCCACATTATAAAAACAAGGATCAAATTATGAACTTCAAACTGCAGCTGTTGAAAGAGCTCAACAACTTCATATCACCACCTCACTACAAATGACTTACTTGCACATATAATAAATGAAAGTTTTATTTCAGGAACCTTTCCAAGTAACCTAAAACAAACAATAGTTAGACCCATTTATAAACAGAAAGGCTCCAAACAAATGATGGAAAATTATCGCCCTATATCTCTTTGCTCTGGATTATCAAAGATTATCGAAGGACTTTTCCTAGAACAGCTCCAGAGCTTCTGTAGTAAATTTAATATTATATTACAGTATCAGTTCGGCTTTCAGAAAAAGAAATCAACAATACATGCAGTTAGTAAGGGAAATGATATAATTGTTAGAGCATTAGATAGAAAGGAGTTAGTGATAGCGATTTTTCTTGACCTATCAAAAGCTTTCGACTGTGTTAATATTAAACATCTTTTGGCAAAATTAGAAAACTATGGGATAAGAGGCATACCATTAAAATGGTTAAGCTCGTACCTGCAAAATAGGGTGCAGTGTGTCGAAATAATACACAATTCAGGAGGAAATTTAAAAAAAGTTAAATCAGCATTCAAACGTGTAACACATGGAGTGCCTCAGGGGTCAAAATTAGGTCCATATCTGTTTATCCTATATATAAATTTTCTATTTAAAATAATACAGGATGCTGGAGGATTAGCAATTGGATATGCAGATGATACAACTGTAGTGGTAACAGGTAAGACAGAGGCAGAAGTTCAGGGAAAAGCAAACTCCTTATTAGAATCAATTAGCACTTATTTAGAAGCACTGGGAATGGTACTAAACACAAACAAAACCGAATGGATGCAAATTCAGCTCAGTAATAGAAACAAATCAGACATCACATTAACAGTACAAAATAAGCAAATTAGCCAAGTAGCACAGACAAACTTTTTAGGATTAGTTATAGACAGTAGTTTAAAATGGCACAAACATATAGAAAAGGTCAACAAGAAAATAAACAAGGGCATATATGTATTAAAACAGACAACACAAATTATGGATGAAGTCAGCGCACTGAAGGTTTATTATGCATTTATACATGCACACCTAAGTTATGGGGTCATTTTATGGGGGGCAGCAGGTAAGAAAAATATGTTAAAAACATTTAGGCAACAAAAGAGAGCAATAAGAATAATGGAAAAAATCCCTAGGAGACAATCATGTAAAAGTAGCTTTAAAAAACTTAAAATACTCACATTACCCTCTTTATACATATTTGAATGTCTCAAACATGTAATAAGAAACCACATAGAAAGAAAAAATAGAAACATTCATGAATATAATACAAGAACAAAACAGAACTACTTTACAAATAGGTTCAGGGGAACATTAGCTGCCAAATGTATTGAAAGTACTGCAAAAAATTTATATAATCATTTACCTCACTCTATCAAGGCAATAAATGAAGAAGTGAAGAAAATTTATGCAATAAAGACTTACCTAGTGAAAAATGCTTTCTACTCAATTGAGGAATACAAAAAGGGAAGAGAGACTTAGACTTAGTTTATTAAATTTTGTTATCAATCTATTGTGTATATCTAGAATTGCTAATAATCTGTAAATAGATTTATTTGTTTTATTATTGAACTGTAAAAATGTAATTGTAGTGTTACTTTTGACGATGCTTTGTAAAACATGTTGCAAATGGCAGAATAAAAATCTGATTCTGATTCAGATAAAGGCCAGGATGAAATAAAATCACAGATAACACCAGAACAAAGTAATTGTGATGGTTAATTGATGGAAATTAATCATTTCTTCATACTAGCCGTATATAGGCTAAGGTTTTTAATGGATAGAGTCATGAGGATTAATGGATCCTCTGCTTATTTTATTATTTTTATATTGTTGTGTACACATTATATTTGTTAAACATGTTGACATATCCTATGTACTGTGGATCATATGGATGAAATAAAATGAAATGGAGAATTTAATGTCATGATGGCAAGTTGGCCATGGTAGCTCAATGGGTAAGAACGACTGGACGGAAACCAGGAGATCCGTGGTTCAAATCCCGGCCATGGCATTGAATTTTTCATGTTGACTATCTATTAAAGTAATTGTGATTCAGATGAGAATGGTACCATGGTGCGATGGCAGTGAAAGCATTAAGTCTCTTCATAGAATAGAAATACTCAAGAAAGACATACGTAAAGCCCTCACAGAGATAAAGAGACTTAGTACAGAAAACCAGCTTTTAAAAAAATACAAGAAACAGAATGGAAAATACCAAAGTCAACAGTAAGGAAATCGACCAACAAGAAATGGCATTGCCAATTGCCAAAAACAAATTCACCTCATTAGCATTGAGTGATAATGCTATTGTTATATGAAAAGAAGGTTAATTGGGTACAAAATATAAGCGCTGAAATGGTCTTTAAAGTAGCTGCAGTTAAACTAGACATGGAAATGGATAATTTGACCATGATAGGCACACATAGATCATCTAAATCTCATATCCAAGAATTTTTAACATATTTTGAAAACCTTTAGAGCAAAGTTGCATTTAGTCATCTCACATCACTAGGCGATTTTAATACAAGTGCGGACAATTCTGATTTAAATTATATACTTTGAAGATTTAAACTAAAATAATGTCTCCTATAGTCTGAGTATATGAATTACAGATCACTTATATAGAATAAGTGGAGCAAAATGTATACAAGGTTGACTCATTTGCCTAATTTTAGTAACAGATCACTTAGCTTATAGATGACAGGATTATTATAAGATGAACACAAATGAAAATCAAATTAATAAAGACCAACCCTTAAAGAATTGGAAATTTATTTTATAATAAATTACCAATGCAAGTGAAAAATAATGTAAATATTAAGTTCAAATTTTTTTTTAAATCTTACCTAATAAAGAGGCAGAATATAATATCTGTAGGTATCTGTAAGTATACTCTTCTATATAATTATAATAATTTCTATTAATTTGAAATAACTTTACTACAGATATTACCTCTGACAATGTCAGGTGCGCTTGTAAAAAGTCTATTAATAAGGATAATTATTATTAAGTTCTAATTTTACAAAAGTAAATAAGAAGGTGTAAACTTAATGTTCAATTAATAGTCCAAGGGGTTACCTTTTCTGTACCACTTTTTATGTTTTGTATGCGTTTATTTCTTTATTTCTTTATTTATTTATTAGCCAAGAAATTCATATACAATTATAGGCATTGTCAAAATATTTAGGAAAGTATTACACATTATTTACATTCTACTTTTATAACTTTTTTACAATATCAAGATTACCACTAACTTACCCAAATTATTGTTTACACCTGGAAGTATTAGTACAATGTGTACAATCATATACCACAACTGTATATTCAGACACTAATATTACACTACTTCAAGATCCTTCTTCGTTGATTAATCTTGAATTCTCAATCATATGAAAACAAGATAATGATAAATTAAATTTAAAGGGAGTCGATTAATGACATTAAACAACACTTACTTTTAAATTTTTCTGGAACATGTTTCAGAGACTTGGCCTCCTTCGTCAACCGATATCGACTGGTGGTGTAGCTGGCGATATTTTGTCATAGGTCTCCTCTATTGGCGGTTCAAGGAACTTGCTGAACAAATCTTTCTGGGGGATGTCAAAATTGAATACTTTGTTCATATTTTTTGAAATGAAGATTTGTTCCCATGTGAAGAATTCTTGTTTTCCTGATGTATGTTTTAGTAGTTTTGGTTCCGGATTTATGTTGTGGTTTTTTCCCCAAAAATACACGGCAACTGCTGATTTTTCTAATTGTTTATATTTTATGTTTCTAAAGTGTTCCTTTGCTCTTGTTTCTACATTTCTTTTGGTTTTTCCAATATAATTTTGACTACAGTTACAACATTCAATTTGATATATACCAGATGTTTTGCTAGATGGAATGGCATCTTTGATGTTTGAGCAAATTAGGTTTTTTAAGGAGTAATGGTTGACTGGTGCTAGTTTAATGTTTTGTTTTTTGAAGACCTTTGAATTTATCAAAGGCCCATGGATGGTAAGTGAATTTTTTGAAAATCATATTAGTTTCTGGAGCTGAGAGGGTTGTGGTTTCCTTTATCAGGTTCTTCTTTTTTGCTAAGTTCGCTTTTCTGTCTACTAATGATTTGAGAAATTCATTTTTTGTGCTATTTCATTAATTTTGTTGTATTCTGTTTGGTATTCTTCTGCTGTGAGAAGGATGTTGAACAGTCTGTGTGTTAAACTATTGAAGATTGCCTGTTAGTGGGATCTTGGGTTGTAACCATTAGCTTTTATGTAGTTGTCTGTCTGTTGGCTTTCTGTAAATGTCAGAGTTTATTCTGTTTATTTTTAGATCCAAAAATGGTAAATACTCGTCTTTTTCTATTTCTACAGTGAACTTGATGCTTTATTCTTGAACATTTAAAAGTTTTAGTGCATCACTGATGTGTTTTTTTGGTACTATTGCAAAGATGTCATCTACATATCGTTGCCACTTTGAACATCCAAGGGAAACCTTTGGTGATCCTTATTTCTAATGCACTCAGGTACAGATCGGCCAGGAAGGGTGATAGGCGGTTGCCCACTGCTAAACTTGAAGTTTGGTGGAAATATTTTGTTTGAAACTGGAAGAAATTTTGTTCTATACATAATTTGGTTAGTTTGCTGTAATAGGAAATTTCAGGTGATGACATTCCAAGTGCTTTGAGTCATTTTTCGATCAATGGTGGGAGTTGTTTTACTGGTATGCTGGGAAACAGTGTTTTAACATCAGATGAGACTAGTGTGTCCTCTTCTTTTAGTTCAGTATCCTTAACCGCTTCGCCGATGGCTATTTAAACCCTTCAGGGGCCGGAAACGGATACCCAATAAACAGAACAGGACATTTAAATTGTTAAATGCTGTAAAAATGCATCACAAATACAATTCCGAATCTTCCGTATTTATTAAGTTATTTAAACGAAACAAAAACTGGTTTAAAACTCATTAAAGGCAGTATAAATCTACAGTAACAATAAAGTAGACACTACATTAATAAATTGTTGAAATTTCACTACTTTGTTTCACTGTAGCAAAAGCCATTCTTTGTGCCGAACGCGCCTAATATTTGAATCATTTTGTTTTGTGTGTATACGAGCCAATGTATGTATGTATAGCTACGCAAGCAACTTCTCCGGTTCAAGTTTAGTTTATTTATGCTATACCAAGCGATAATCATACGAGAATATATTGCGTTACACACTCACACACTGGAAAGAAAACTCTCTGTCAGCATCTGTTATTACAGTGTTTCTCAACCAAGGTTTCTAGTAGCCTTATGCAGCTGTTTTCGCTCTGTATTTTAGTTATTTATAATCTCTTTGTGTTCAGAGTGATTTCTTATAGCTATCAAGATATAAATGAACGGCACATTTGAAATTGTTAAATTTCAATGTTAACCATGGCTTATCCCCGTAATGTAGCAAATAAATTAGCTTGGGTATGATGTGTACAGACTTCTGATATTACTGTAGAAAATCTGGAAGATTTGTTGTACGATTATGAAGGAAATCTTTAGTACTTACGTAGCAGTGACGTGTGCTGGTCTACAGATGGCATGTTAGCTACTCCATTGTTTGGGGAAATAGCGGGTCAAATATGGGTGATGCGGATCAGCTATTACTAGCTATCCCTCTTTACGGAAAACAGTTAAATGGTAAAAAAAAAAAGTATTTTTATACCACTGGATGTAACTATGCACAGTTGTTTAGTAATTTTCAGAACTGTAAATTCATGCAAGACATTCATCTACCTGTACTTGCGCGTATAAAGAGCTCGTAACCTAATTGAGTATTATAATACTCAGAGGCCTCTTTATTCTAGGGGGTAGGAAATTCCCCATGACATCACCCCTCATACTTGAGAGAAAACACTTTCCTAAAAGGATACCACCCACAACCAAAAAAGTCGCAACCATTTCGAAAATGTGTAGTGAGTTGCGAAAAAGAAGTTCGCAAGGAAACCAATATTATTTGGTGTGTATCTGCAGATGTGCCCTTGGGTGTTTATCTAGTTTTGGAGGTTACAATTCAAAAAGAAACCTTTAAGGGCACATTTACATTCCTTATAGAACTAATTTAAATTTATTGTAAAATAGCAAGATTAAAATAATTGGCGTTAAATGAGCATTAAATGCATGTATGCGCAGGACGTCTATACACCTCCATATCGGTTTGGGGCATTTTAACTTGGACGTCATATGATGTCCATATCGGTGAAAGGGTTAATGTGTTCTCTAAGTTCATAGGTGTTTTTTATGCTTAGGCTATCGAATTTTGGAAATGAGTTGAATTTGTTTATTATCCACTTTGCAAGTTTGTATGTTGGTGAATTTATACTGCTAACTATAGGTCTCATTGTTATTAATGGTTTGTGTTTTTTGGGTAAGCCATAAAGTCTAGGTAAGGTTGGGTTATCCGGTTTAACTGTATATTTGTTTGGTATTATGCTTGATTTTGCTATTGAATTTATTGCTATTAAATTTAATTTATTACAACACTGTTTTCAACACTTCCCAGAAAGGAATTGTAAGACAATGATACCTTGTATAAAATTTTCTTCTGCTGTACTTTTGAGTGCTATTCATTATATATCTTAGCTTGACTTCTAAATACACTCCCAGGGTTTTGCCATTGGTTTGCTATTGTTTATTACTTGGGCAGTTGAAATTAAATTACTAGGATCCTTTTATACCTGGATATAGTTGTCATACTGTTTCAGTATTTTTTACAGTATGACATCACGTTTCCTGAACAAGTTATAAATGGTAAGAACAAAGCACAGCAACATCTATTATCTCCTGCATAATCTTACTACATTGTTACAGGTTTCATTTTGCTTGTACTGCATACTAAATGTACACCTCTTTAACAGCACTTGCATCCCTAGTGATCCTTTGAATGATTTTGTTCAGTTCCTTAAGCACAATCAGTCTGATAACACTGAGACAAGAAGTATGCTGCACAGTCTTAATGTTCAGTGGCTTCAATGCGTAACTTACATTTTCTCACTACACACATCCATTGTTTTGTTTCTTAATTGAGCTAGTTCACAGTTAATTAGATAACTGATTCACTGTTGTGGCTAAAGCCACATCAACCTCATCACATGTACCCTACCACACCAAGCAGGAAGGTTCCACTATTGCATATGCTATGCACTGTATCATGTTTATGCGGTTGCTTTGTATATAATACGGTTTGTTAGTTGTGAGACAACAGGTTAACTTAAGGATGTGTCTCATATAACAAAAATTCTGTATCTAACTTAAACCCAGTTAACTTTCACTCTGATATGAGATTGTTTTATACACACTTATTACTTACTTGTTAAATTTTAATATAGAATATAATTCCTCTTTGGCATAAATAGATGCTCCAAAACGAACATAGTCCAGTGAAGGAATGATATCCAACTTCCGTTTTTTGCCAGCCTAGAAAATAAAATTTGTGGTAATTCAGATATTATACTATAACATCTGGATATATAGAATAAAAAGAAGTATTTCAGAAAGTGGAGTGCCATTGTTACTAAAATTGTAAGTGGAGAAAAGTATATACAAGGTTGACTCACTTGCCTAATTTTAGTAACATCTGGATATGTTACATATCCAAAACTATAATAATCATTTATTGTTAATAGACTTTGCAGTTTCTGACATTGTCAAATTTTATACATATAAATACATATATAAATACAATTGATTTTAATTACAAATTAAGGAATAAATTCAGCATGTCATATGTACATAAATTTACATGAAAACAAAAATTGGTGTGGTTTCTGACACTGTCAAAATTTTATAGATATAAATACAACTGTTTTTAATTACAAATTAAGGAATAAATTCATGTGGTACAATGATTATAATTCATTAATACAATACAAACTTTTTGTTAACAGGTACTTCTTCAGAGCACCCTCGAATTGCTTGCCTTTACAAGACCTTAGATGTGCTGGCAATTTTTTGTGAAGATATAAGCCCATCACATTTGGATCCCTGTCGGAAATATTCTTATTAAAACTTTGCCTAAAAAAGTCATCCTTGTGCCTGTGTTATGACTATGAATATTACTATTTTTAAGATTTTCCTTTTGTAGTGCATAAGTTACTACTTTATAAACATACAGAGAATATACTGTTAATATTCCTTTATCCTTAAATATTGCAATCGAAATAACCTTCCAATATGCGTTGCAGCAGCACAGCCCCAAATTTCAATTCCATATATTAAATGTGGATATATGACTCCATAATAAATAATTTTAAGCCCTTTTTAATCAGACATTTTTGATGTAACGTAACAAATATACAGCTTTACTTATTTATCACAAATATGATTTATGTGTCCTGCCCATGTGAGTTTTGTCAAGAATTTATGTTCACTCACATCTTCGATGTTGCACTCATTTACAGGTAATGACAGATTTGTGGCATTTTTGTTACTTTTGTAAATGTGGTTGCTTCCTTAATGATTTTCTTTAGTTTAGCTTTTCTAATTTTCTTATACTCCACACTTTTGTTGCATCCATTTTCTTCTGCTATGTGTAGTATGGCTCTTTGTTCTTTGAATTGCTAAATTCAAAAACAAAAGATGAAATCCCATCAATTAACAGATCCAGAATATACCAAATAAATTGAGCACATGTATGAGCACAGTTTTAAATTCAACGGAATTCATATCTACAATGAACTGCCAACTGAAATAAAAAACATTGAGTCCTTCACAAAGTTTAAAAACACATCAAAGAAGTATTTGTTACAAAAGTGTTACTACTCAGTAGAAGAGTATTTAAATGGCAAAGGGTAGGAATAAAAGGAATGTAAATTTTAATTATTAGTTTGGTTATTATGCTTAACAACTTATTGTAATTCTTGTTTTTTGTTACTATTTTTTGTGTAGTTAGTAATTTGACAATTCCACATCATGAGTTGTATGATTTACGGATGCAATAAATGAATATGAATGAATTGTAAGAATTGTGAAAAATGCTACATAGGTCAAACTAAAAGAAATCTGAAAACCAGAGTCAAAGAGTACTTTAGAAACATCAAATGAAACAAGATAAGTCAGCAGTAGCATTTCATTTTAGGAACGAAAATCATGACATTGATCCAAATCCAAAATTACCAAAAGGAGTGATAAACCAAAATAAACTGACAACATGGGAGAACATTAAATTAATTAGGAGTCGATTAATGACACAAAACAACACTTACTTTTAAACTTTCCCGGAACCAGTTTCTGAGGCCTTCCCTCTATCTTCAGCCGGACATCGACTGGTTCTCATTGGTGTAGCTGGCAATATTTTGTCATCGGTCTCCTCTGGTGGCGGTTCGAGTATCTTGCTGAACAAATCTTTCTGGGGGATGTCGAAATTGAATACTTTGTTCCTATTTTTTGAAATAAAGATTTGTTCCCATGTGGACAGTTCTTCTTTTACTGTTGTATGTTTTAGTAATTTTGGTTCTGGATTTATGTTGTGGTTTTTTCCCCAAAAATGCGTGGCAACTGCTGATTTTTCTAATTGTTTGTATTTTATGTTCCTAAAGTGTTCCTTTGCTCTTGTTTCTAAATTTCTTTTGGTTTTTCCAATATAAATTTGACTACAGTCACAGCATTCAGTTTGATATATACCAGATTTTTTGTTAGATGGAATGGCATCTTTGATGTTTGAGCAAATTAGGTTTTTTAAGGAGTAATGGTTCACTGGAGCTAGTTGAATGTTTTGTTTTTTGAAGACTTTTTTGAATTTATCAAAGGCCCATGGATGGTAAGTGAATTTTCTGAAGATCATTTTAGTTTCTGTAGCTGAGAGGGTTGTGGTTTCCTTTAGTAGTTTCTTCTTTTTTGCTAAGTTCACTTTTTTGTCTACTAGTGATTTGGGAAAGTCATTTTTCTGTGCTATTTCAATAATTTTGTTGTATTCTATTTTGTATTCTTCTGCTGTGAGAGGGATGTTGACCAGTCTGTGTGCTAAACTATTAAAGATTGCCTGTTTGTGGGATCTTGGATTGTAGCCATTAGCTTTTATGTAGTTGTCTGTCTGTGTTGGTTTTCTGTAAATGCCAAAGTTTATTCTATTTTTATTTCTGATTATTTTTAGATCTAAAAATGGTAAATACTCGTCTTTTTCAACTTCTACAGTGAACTTGATGCTTTTTTCTTGAATATTTAAAAGTTTTAGTGCATCACTGATGTGTTTTTTTGGCACTATGGCAAATATGTCATCTACATATCTTTGCCAGAGTTTGAACATCCATGGGAAACCTTTAGTGATCCTTATTTCTAGTGCACTCATGTACAGATCGGCCAGGAAGGGTGATAAGGGGTTGCCCATTGCTAAACCAGAAGTTTGATGGAAATATTTTGTTTGAAACTGGAAGAAATTCTGTTCTATGCATAATTTGGTTAAGTTCGATGTAATCTGAAATTTCAAGTGATGACATTCCAAGTGATTTGAGCCATTTTTCTATCAATGTTGGGAGTTGTTTAACTGGTATGCTGGAAAACAGTGATTTAACATCAAATGAGACTAGTGTGTCCTCTTCATTTAGTTCAGTATCCTTAATGTGTTCTATAAGGATATAGAAAGTGATAGGTTTATGGTGTGCCTAGAGAGGTTCTGGGATGTCTGTAGGTAGCCCCGGGGTCTATATCATATTCCCCGAGACCCCTGATGAGTTGATTGAAACTAGAGGGTAGGTCAGAATAGAACTTATGTGAGAGTTTTTGGATGTAGGTGGTGAGCTTGGGAAATGAGAGGTCTTGGTGTATGTTGTTATTGGGGATGTACCATTCCGCACCTGTAGCTATTCTTAAGTATCGATTCTGCAGGACCTGGAGTTTATATAAATTTGAAGGTGCTGCAGCACCCCATACTTGACATGCGTGAGTTATCGCCGGCCTCAGTATTTGTTGGTAAATGAGTATCATGTTCCTGAGACTCATTGGTGACTTTTTATTATACAATGCATAGAGCATACCCATGCGTTTCGTAACTTTGGAGGCAACAGCAAGGATGTGGGCTTTCCAAGTTAGGCGCATGTCGAGTGTAACTCCAAGATATTGGGCTTGGTTGCTCCAGGGAATGTGTTCTCCTGCGAGATGCAGCTCTGGAACATCCTGGGTTTGGCGTCGGTGAAGGTGACTGCCTGTGATTTTGCGGCGTTTATGCGTAATCGCCAAGTTAGGAACCAGGCGGAAATCATGGTAGCATATCTCTGAAGGCGTTGTACAGCTATGTGATGTTGACATGAGGCCGTGGTAATTGCTGTATCGTCAGCAAATAAATAGAGTTTGCAGCTCCAGATAGTGGGAAGGGTAAAGGCCGGCAACCAGCAGCAGACCAGCAGAAGAGTCGAGTCGTCCAGGTTTACCTGGACGGAGTGTTTGCTGCCCAGCACCTAGCCGCTAATTGTGTCTTTATCTGGGCAGTATAGAAGAGTCATCATTTGTCTCAGGCGATTATTTTCGGCAGTGGACATATCTAGCCTTGTGCGCGCAGTCGCCCCGTGGGGGGGATGCACCAGTGCTGGCTGCGCTCTTCCGCCTGCCTGGGAGGCATCTGAGCACAGTCCGCTTAACAGGCTAGAGGGAAAGGAACAGTGTTAAGTTATTGAGTTTGCCAGGCCCATTTCTGGGCATAGGAGGTTGGAGTCAGGGGAATGTGGCCCTGTGTTCAGTACTAGTTACCCAAGGCATCTTTGGGTAACCGGTAGCTCGGTCGACGGCGAGGAACGATGGTGCTAACAGTCTGTGCAGCATGGACCCCTGAGAAAACAGTCACTCCCAAAAATTACGCTGGACCAATGACAAGAGCCTGGATCAAAGGAAACAATAAAGACACCTGATTGGTTGAACTGACCGATCCAATCACAAGTCACATCTTAGGCTATAAATAGGAACCAGACTGCCCACGACATAACCCTGAGGAAGGCCCAGAGTTAAGATGGCTGAAAGCTTAGAGGAAGAAAACCTCACTTGGCTGCAATCCCGAGACACCATCGTAATAATACTTTCACATATGCGTGATTGGAGGAATTTAGTAACAGTGACGTCAAAAATAATTGGAAAAACTATTTGTAGTCCGTTTATTGACACTTTGTCACTTAAGTTTTTATATTATTGAGGGACTAGTTTCGGAAACCACTGCCTCCATTTTCAACCTCTCTCCAACAAGCATCTGTTGTCGTTTTATCCCGGTTAAAGTTATAAATTTTGAAATCCCGGCATTAAATGAAGTATTAAAACTTAGTGCCCCTAACACCAGATGGCAGTGGGATCGGAGCACTGTAGTAGTGGAGGAAGAAGAATGTTCATTTAGTCACCAAACAGCTGAGGATGAGATCGAATGATCTTGAAAATGTTTCAATTATACAACAACATAGTAAGTGAAGTTGAGTGTAAACATAATGACACAAAAATCAAACTCAAAAAGAGGTTAGGACTGTTTGTTTTGCAAGTCTGACTGTTTAAAAATTCATGGTTATTCCACATTTGAAAGTGACCAGTCTATTTAAGAAAGTTTTGTGTCTCTGAGCTCTTTAAATTATCTGAATAACTTCATCACTCAGCAATTCCTCAAATACCTCTTCAATATCCACCATCTTACAACATAGCATGATTGTAGTTAAATGGAAGATGAGTTCCAGTAAAGTTAAACTAAAGTTTAATGTTTACAATATGAAGTACAGTTGACAGCTAACCAGGAATTTAATGCCTTTTTATAATATCACGCCTTAATCTTATTGTCCTTCATGTGTCTCCTAACCAAAACGACATTTTAAACTATGATGCAACCATGGGATGTACCTCAGTGTGTTTTCCAAAACTTTACTCATTACACCGTTATGCATGATTCTGGGGTTTCCTCCAAAATAGGTCTACTTTGCTAAATTTGATGTGCTGATTCCAAAACTGTAATCAGTTTTTTTCTACCATGTACCAGTTTTGCACAATTAGTAGTTATACCTAAAATGTTTTAATGTAGTTCCGTGCATAAATATATTATATGGAACTGAAAAGAAACCAGTAAACGAAGAAACAATACTGATTTCATTGTTGAAATTAAAATGCTTTACAACAGTATAATAATGGAACTAACAGACAACAATGCATGCCTTATTTTAAAACCAATCCCTGCAAATTTAGCTCCGTCTATAACTGCTTTTCAAATAGTGCGGATCTGTTTTTGTGATAGGCAGTTGTATGTCATACATATTTTGAGAATGTGAAGCAACTGTCTTCCAGAAAGTGTAAAAATCACCCTGATATATTTTGTCATATCTGTGGCAATTTTGATGTTCAAGGACTGGACAAGAACAAATTGGAAGCAAAGAGACAGTCTCGTGCCAGGAATGAAAAATGTAATTATGAGTGTCTTGTAGACCCCAAAAATGTTCTTTTACCACCTTTGCACATAAAATTAGGCTTAATGAAGCAATATGTGAAGGCTTTGAATAAGGATGGCAACTGCTCCGAATATATCTGCAAGAAGTTCCCTGGAATATCTGATGCTAAAATTAAAGAGGGAGTATTTATTGGTCCACAAATTAGGAAGTTGATTTCTGATACCTTATTTGAAGAAACAATTATATATACTGAAAACCATGCATGGATTTGTTTTAAGAGAGTCATAAAAAACTTTCTGGTAAATTACAAGGATCCAAATTACAAAAATATTGTAGAAAATATGCTTGAGAACTTTTGAAAACTGGGTTGCAATATGAGTGTGAAACATTTCACCAGGACATAAAGGAAATGGAAAGATGCTACCAGGGAAAGTGGAATGTGAATATGATAGCTGATTATTGCTGTCACTGAAAAGAGATATATCAAATTCTTTCCATAGTAGGAACTCTACAAAACATTCATTTCATTTCAAGGCGGTATGTAAAAAACTGGTTCAATTCCTTTCTTGGAAATGTTGAAAACAGTGTTGTAATAAATTAAATTTAAAGGGAGTCAATTAATGACAATAAACAACACTTACTATTTAAATTTTCCCGAAACATGTTTCAGAGACTTTGCCTCCACCGTTAACCAGATATCGACTGGTTCTCAGTGGTGTAGCTGGCGATATTTTGTCATAGGTCTCCTCTGGTGGCGGTTCGAGGAACTTGCTGAACAAATCTTTCTGGGGGATGTCAAAATTGAATACCTTATTCCAATTTTTTGTTTTCCTGATGTATGTTTTAGTAGTTTTGGTTCTGGATTTATGTTGTGTTCTTTTTTTCCCAAAAAATGCGTGGCAACTGCTGATTTTTCTAATTGTTTATATTTTATATTCCTAAAGTGTTCCTTTGCTCTTGTTTCTAAATTTCTTTTGGTTTTTCCAATATAAATTTTACTACAGTCACAACATTCAATTTGATATATACCAGATTTTTTGTTAGATGGAATGACATCTTTGATGTTTGAGCAAATTAGGTTTTTTAAGGAGTAATGGTTGACTGGTACTAGTTGAATGTTTTGTTTTTTGAAGACTTTTTCGAATTTATCAAAGGCCCATGGATGTTAAGTGAATTTTTTTTAAATCATATTACAAGAGCAAAGGAACACTTTAGGAACATAAAATATAAACAATTAGAAAAATCAGCAATTGCCACGCATTTCTGGAAAAAAAAAACCACAACATAAACCAAAACCAAAACTACTAAACCATACATCAGGATAACAAGAACTGTCCACATGGAAACAAATCTTCATTTCAAAAAATAGGAACAAAGTAGTGTCGCGAACCCGATCGCGATAGCGCGGCTTGCGCGCACAAAGCAACTGATAGTGTTTCACAGAGATAAAGAGTTTGCATAAGCAGATAAACATAGTACCGGAGATAAAAGACTTGCCAACACGGATATGGTTACATTCTGGAACATTTGTGTTTTATCTGGTGACATGTTAGAGAAAATTCTATAAGAGTCTGGAATTCATGAATGGTTGTATAAAGGGAAGCCATGGCTAGTTATCAGTCAGTCGTAAGTCGTAAACAGAGAGGAGTAAACAGCTGTAGAGTGTTGTTGTAACGAGAGCTGATGTTGTAAAGTGATGTAATCAGAACACTGTTTGGTTATCGACCTTGGTAGACTGCGTGTATGTGTCGTAATGCTGTTACGTGAGAATTGATCAGAGGGAGGGGATGAGTACATCATAACGGTTGTCATGGTAATGATTAGAGGGACCAATTAGAGTCGAGACGAATCCATGACAATGTTAGATGCTAAACCTTGGTTGCTGATATTCTAAGACGTGCTTAGCATGACTTGCGGGCAAGCGAGTTACGCAAAAGCTGCAGTAAATACAATACCTAGGTTTTTATTTCTCTTCTGATAACGCTGCATAAACAAAATGCCCTCACAGTTAGAGATCCTGTACTGGCAAGTTACTTTGGATTTTATTTGTGGCAATTTGCCTTGGTTTACATGTATGTGAGTTCATGTATCTGTGCGCGTGTTGTGATCATTTGCAATTGTGTTTAATGAATGTTTAATTATGTCTAAATATAGTGACAAGCGAAAACCTGAACGTGCTCGGGAACCAAATAAAACTGTATCTGGTAAAGGTATTCCAATTAAAGGACATACACGGGAAATAATATGCTCTGTGACAGAATACTTCGAAGAAGAGAAATTGAAAGGGGAGTCTAGTATTCCATTCTCTAAGTGCTTGATAGGACTTCACGTGCTGTAGGTTTCAGTAAGGACATTAAGCTAAAGATTGGGAAAGAAAAGTACTTTAAAGAATAAAGACAATGGGGTATAAATTAGAAACTCCGGAAAAAATTATGTACGTGGCATTTTCCCACTTCAATAAGCATCAAAATGTCACAGGTATGCATCTTGTTACGATGATCTTTACTTTTTGCAGTTTGCATGTTCTAGCGTTTGCATATAGATCCATGACTGTACTATTGTCTTTGTGTACTGCATTATAAATAATTAATAATAATAAAATACCAATTGCAGTAGCAACTGAATCACCTTCGCACACGTAATCCTATCGCACTCTCCACATGACAGCAATAAGCGGCAACGTCGCCTCTCTCTCCATACGAAATGTCAATCACTCTCTATATTGGCGACCAGTATAATTCTACGAACCCACAAAGTCACAGTATTCAATTTCGACATCCCCCAGAAAGATTTGTTCAGCAAGTTCCTCGAACCACCACCAGAGGAGACCTATGACAAAATATCGCCAGCTACACCACTGAGAACCAGTCGATTTCCAGTTGACGATGGAGGCAAAGTCTCTGAAACATGTTCCAGGAAAAATTAAAAAGTGTTGTTTAGTGTCATTAATAGAGTCCATTTAAATTTAACGGGTTAAATATTCAAATTTAAGTGATGATGTGAAGCATTAGTTAATTTTGAAGTGTTATGTTCACAGTTATGGATTTATTAACTTATATTTAATAAAATAACATGAATTCGATAGAGGCTAGTATAAAAATGCATATTTTACTATTTCCTATATTGTGAAAAATTGGTATCTGATGGAGTAAAACTAAGTTCATATTCTTATTCAGCATACTCAAATTACGGATAATAACATATTAAAATAAAAACCCAGACAAAACGTTAAATTTTGCATATCAGTGTTATCAGTATTAATCTGTTAATTCATTAACCACAAAAAACATCCCAATATCCAAGACCAACTAACTTTCTTTGTTGCTGTACAGTTTTCTCAACCAATCTTCAGCCATTCCATTTTACTCAGCGGTATGGTTTTTCAGTTTAGTTTTAAGTTCTAGTTCACTTCAATTTTCGAATGGAGAAAAGAAAGACTTTATTATGAAATAGAAGAATCAATCAAGAACTAAACGAGTTGTGTCGCGAGAAAAACTGTTTAATGGTGGATGGAAACTACTGGTTGCATGATAATGACTTTGGTAGAGATGGAATTCATTTAAATCGCAGGGGACCGTTTAAATTTGGCCAGGTTATGAACAATGCACTCTTCTCAGTTTTGAAGGGAAACTAGGGAACAAAATGGTGGATGTGACTGAAGTAGGTACCTCAGAGGACAAGGGTCAGTTGGATTATAGTGAAAAATCAAATAATATATTGACTCATCTATAAATTAATAATCAAATAATATGTTAATTAAGAGGCAAAATTCACTTGAATGGTGCAGTAAAAAGGTTAGTAACGAAAATATCTTGTATCTTTTGCATCAAAACGTTCAGAGTTTAAATAATAACTTGATACAGTTAGAGGTATTATTGGATGGAGATTTTAAAGATGTTGATATATTGTGCTTTACTGAGCACTGGATGTCATCATCACAGTTAGCAATAAGTAAAATCAATGACTTCATATTAACAGATGTATATTGTAAAGTTGGGGCATGGGGGGGTCATGTATATATGTTAAATCACATTTCAAAACTAGAAATATAACTAAATTTAATAACTTATAAGAAGAACAAGAATTTGAGATGTCTATAATAGAAATCAGTGATCATAATATAGTTATTGTTTGTATTTATATATCCCCTGATAGTCATATTGAAACATTTTAAACTAAGTTGGACACAATGCTTAATAGTTTAATACAGAAAACCAGAACTGTAACTGGTGTGGTGACTGGAA
The DNA here is from genome assembly GCA_030765055.1 of Mantis religiosa. Lineage (NCBI taxonomy): Eukaryota > Metazoa > Arthropoda > Insecta > Mantodea > Mantidae > Mantis > Mantis religiosa. The sequence goes on along the minus strand of JAUKNK010000241.1, from coordinate 876,385 downwards.
TATAAATTTCATGCGCAAAGCAGCTAAATTAACTAAACTTAAAGATTTTCTCGCTAGTTATAACTTGACTAACACAATAAACTCGACCACTAGATCAACCTCGTTATTGGATGTAATAATTACTAACAAAACAAAATTTATACAGCAAGCTACTGTCACAGATCTAGGTTTTTCTGATCACTGGGCAAAACACCATAAATTAAGACTCTAGCATCTAAAAGAATGGATAGACCCATTACTATTTCTAAAAGAAACTTTAGTAATAATAGTATTGTACTGTTTAATACTTTATTGGAAAAGGAAACATGGGAGAATGTCTTTGATGAAATTGATGCTAACTTAAAATGCAAGAATTTCCTAAACACATTTTTGTATTGGTTTGATATAGCTTTTCCTTTAGAAAAGAAATGCTTTAAATTACAAAAAAAGAAAGGGTGGATAACAAAGGGAATAATTACATCCGGCAATAGGTTACACTTTTTGTCAAGGCTAGAAAAACATGGACAAGCAAATAATGAGACCAAAGAGTATATCAATAGGTACCAAAAGATCTATAAAGCCATTATAACTGAAGCCAAAAGGGAAAATGAAAGATTCATACAAAACTTGAACAATAAAACAACGGCCCTTTGGACATTAGTTAACCAAAAAACTTGAAAATCAGCCCCAAAAATCAATATCAATAAATATAATAATAATAATAATAATAATAATAATAATAATAATAATAATAATAATAATAATAATAATAATAATAATAATAATAATAATAATAATAATAATAATAATAATAATAATAAATATAATAATAAATATAATAATATAATAATTAATAATATAATAATAATAAATAATATTAATAATAATAATATTAATAATAACAACAACAAATCCAGAGGATATTGCAGAGTCTTTTAATGCTTATTTCACAGACATTGCAGGAAACTTAGTAGCTCAGAATATTAACCATATAGGGTGTCAGGAGAATGGTGACAATATAAAGCAATACAGCAATCAATTTTTATATTGCCTGTTACGGAATTGTAGTGCAGGGTATGAAGGCCAAATATTCATCTGGAGTTGATGAAGTACCAGATGTAATCATTAAAAAAGTTATACATCCAATAGCTAAGCCACTAGTCAGTCTCTATAATGCATCATTACAATCAGGTGTATTTCCAGATATATTAAAAGTATCAAAAACTAAGCCCCTGCATAAAAAAAGGGGAGAAGAATAAAAGAGAAAATTACAGACTAATACCAATTGTATTGTCACCCAATTATTGGAAGAAACGACCAGCTGGCAGCTGGGTGGGCAACAGGAGGCATTCAGGCCACGCCTACCCTATCTTGTGGCGTTTACATAGGGGATGGTTAGGAAAGTGTCACTAGCCACTGTACCGCCTCTTTCCCCTCCCCCTGACGTCTGGAACAATCAGGATGATGTGCAGAGCCGCAAAGCTTCGAGATGCAGTGATCTGGCTATATAAGCGGCGCATTACACAACTCAGGCAGTCATTCATTAATTCGAAAATTCATTCGCATCTGTGTGCCACACTTCGACTGGTCATGGACGGACAGCTCTTCCTACCCTGCGACGCAGCAGCCAAGCAGCAATAGGGCACCAGTTCTTTTTGGTGGCTCACTAGCGGAAGGCAGTAGGCAGTGTCCAATATACTCAAGCTTCCGCTAGTGCACTCATCGCTCCAAGCAACTGTAGACACTGGTCTTACCGGCGAAGCAGCAGAAGGCGTAGGCCCTCATACTGACAGCCAAAATACGAGCCGCCGTACAGGCAGCAGCCAGCAACCAGCAGTAGAGCGGACTTTTCATACTCCTCTTCTACTTTTTTCTATTTTTCTGACAAAAGAATTGACAGACCACGTGACAGCAGGGTCCGCAAGACCGTAGCCAAGGGTTTTCGGGCCAATGGTCCAAAACCCTGAGTCCATGACTCGTTCAGGCGCCTCCCTCAGGGGGATCCGGTCCTCTGCGGACTGCCGGAGGGCAACTGCGGCGACACGACTCACGTCGGACGATGGGCAGCAACCCTCCACCTCAACTACACCTGATCCAGTGGCACCTGTAGCCACGAAGACAAGGTCCACGAAGAGGAAAGCTTCAGCACCTCCTCAGGGCCTTGCCCTGGTCCAAGAGGCACCAGTCCCTGTGACCGATTATCCCCCTCTGCCTGACTCAGAGTCAGAGGATGACACCGCCGACCAGGGGGGTTTCACCGTCGTCCAAGGGCGACGGCGGAGTAACTCTGGTCCTAAGCCAGAGGGCCAACCTGCACAGGCGCCCCAACCCCTAAACAAAAGGGGGTCCAAGCTTCCGCCTATCGTAGCGGATAGCTTCAAAAATCACGTGGGTGTTATGCGAAAGCTGGCAGCCACGCTAAAGCACCCCTTCGAGGCCAAGAGGAAGCCTCGTAAGGTCTTCATCTACACTAGCAGTCCCGAGGATTTCGAGGCTGAAAAGCAGGTTCTGCGGGACTGTGAAATACAGTTCTACTATTACTCCCCCCAGAAGCCCAACGTCGAAAGACGGGTTCTGCGGGGACTAGATTCCGAGTGCCCGCCAGAGGAGGTAAAACTCGCTCTGGAGCAGGAGCACGGCATCAAAGCCTCAGCTGTTGCCCAGCTGAGGAAGATAGTACACACAGAGGAAGGCTCTGTGCGTGTACCAATGCCTCTCTTCCTTGTTGTAGTGGACAAGGTTCCTGGAGAGGCGGTTCAGCCCATCGACGCTGTTCGGGTGCTGTTCCACACTGTAGTGAAGGTTGAACGCTTTCACGGACAGGGTGGGCCGGTGCAATGCTACAGGTGCATGGGGTTCCATCACTCCAGCATGGCCTGCGAGCGTAAGCATGTCTGCGGTGTGCCGGTCCCCACCTCCTGAAGGATTGCGAGAAAGCGCCTGAGGAGAAGAAATGTGCTAACTGCCGCCAGGACCATGTCAGCACCTACAAGGGCTGTGCGACGCGGCAAAGGATTATAGAGAACCGCCGCGGAGGCAATGCGGGATTGGCAACTGTCCGTCCCGGGGTCTCGTTCGCGGCGGCTCTCGGAAGGGCAGAGTGCACTCTGCAAGTAGCAGAGCAGGCGACTCCTCAGCCCACTGCACCAAAACCTCCACAGGAGGCACCACGCCCACAGCATCCGAGAAAGGGCCGCAAGGCGCATCGGACAGCCAAGCCTGCCACACAGGCCGCACCCCCTTCCACCAGGGAGCTGGCCCCAGCTCAGTCAACCGGCCCGGCCGCAAGGCGCATCGGACAGCCAAGCCTGCCACACAGGCCGCACCCCCTTCCATCAGGGAGCTTGCCCCAGCTCAGTCAACCGGCCCGGCCGCAGCGCCAGCACCGGTACCAGCGGCAGAACCTGCTCCAAATAGGGCGCCTGCATCTGCGAGGGCACCTGCAGCGGCGCTTGCATCCTTCGGGGGGACCATCTCCGCGAAGGACGTCGACGAATTCAGGGAGCTTTCCCTGTGGTTCGGCAACCTCATCCTGAGAGTTCTCCCCATCCTTAGGGATTGCAAGGAGAAGATGGAAGACCCGAGGCTTGACTTCCTCGAAAAGCATACTATCCTCCTCCAAACACTCGAGGAACTTTTCCCGTGCGCCGATGAGTAATGGCCCCCCGACTTGTCAGGAGGCCATTACGAGCTGCGTTTTGGAACGCAAACGGTGTACGGGATCAGCGCCCTGGAATGCTGGAGTTTGTACAGTCCTACGGGATTGACATCCTCATTATCTGCGAGACGCACCTGAACGCTGGTATAGACTTCTCGCTGCCAAGTTACGTCACCCACTGTACTGATCGAAACGGTCGGCGGGGTGGCGGTACAGCTATACTCATGAAAAACATAATCGCACACACACCTGTTCCTCTCCCTGCCCTGCAGCACGTGGAGGCCTGCGCCATCCGGCTCTCAGTCGGCGGACAGGACACCCTGCTGGTAGCGGCATATGACCCACCTGGTAACCAGTTCTTCGAAGCTGACTACACTACCCTTTTCAACCTACACCCAGTGGTTTGCATTGCAGGAGACTTCAACGCGAAACACGGGCTCTGGCACAGCCATACAAGCAACCAGAGGGGACGAGGGCTCTACCGCCTCATAAGCGGAGATCCAAATCTCGCCGCGCACGGGCCGAGAGGTCCAACTTTCCATCCGGCCCGCGGAAGGCCGGATGTCATCGACATCATGATCACCAAGAACTTTCCATTTCATCTAGACCTCTCGGCGGTGAATGAATTGGACTCTGACCATGACCCTGTCACGGTCGATTCCGACGTCACCATGCCAGCTCTGTTAAACTCAGACTGGGAACCAGAGGTAGACTGGGATGCAGCCATCCTCAAACTCAACCAAACCATCGACCCTCGTCCACGCATCGACGACGTCGAGACGCTGGAGGCTGCGGCGATGAGTTTTTCCCAGCAGGTCCGTCTAGCGGTGAGTACACACACTCACCGTATACCCACCAACACACATAACCCTCTGTCCATCACAAACGAGATCCGGCAGCTGCTAAAAGCCAAGGCAGCTGTTCGGAAGCTATGGCAGCGCTTTCGCCATCCCAGGATAGGAGCAGTTTACCAGCGGTTCAAATCCCTGGCAAGGCGGCTGCTCCGTGCCCACCGTAAGGTGGCCTGGGAGAACACATTCCGAAACGTCGACCGGCAGGAAAAGCACCCCTGGAAGATCATCAAGTCCCTCAGGAGGGCCAAAACTCTGTACCAGCATCCGCTGCATGGCACTCGCGGGAGACTCGCTTACGAGCCCCAAGATAAGGCCACAGCTTTCGCGGATCATTTGGAAAGTCAATTTGAGCCGAGGGAGGACCCCCAGGACGAAGACTTCACTGACCTCGTGGAGGCTGCTGTGGAAGACCTCTATGAGGAGCCACAGCGGCGACATGAGGCGATCCATATCCCAATAGTCACCCCAAAGGCAGTGACTGCTGAAATCCGAAAAATGAAACCCAACAAATCCCCTGGACATGATGGTGTTAGTGCACTCATGCTACAGCACCTTCCCAACAGGGCCGTTATCCACTTGACGCGGATCTTCAATGCGTGCCTCCACCTCCGCCACTTCCCGGCTTGCTGGAAAGAGGCGAGAGTGGTGTGCATCCTGAAGCCCGGCAAGGATCCAGTCTTTCCGTCTAGCTACCGATCCATAAGTCTTCTCCCAACCGTCTCAAAACTATTTGAGCGGTTGCTCCCATCCCGCCTGACCCCTCTCTTCGAGGAAAGGCAGCTCCTACCCGATCACCAGTTTGGTTTTCGTCATGGACACTCCACGACCCTACAGCTACTGCGCCTGGCCGAGAGGACAGCCCTGGGTTTCCAGGAAAACCTCAAGACAGTCGCGATGCTGCTAGACGTAGAGAAAGCCTTTGCCACAACCTGGCACCAAGGCCTATTGTACAAACTCAGGGAGGCCAACGTCCCTCCTCCCTATCTGGCCCTGATTAGTAGTTTCCTCAGAAACCGCACTTTCAGGGTGAGAATGGAAGGATGTCATCTATCAGACCAATAGCCGCGGGAGTCCCGGAGGGCAGTGTACTGTCCCCGATACTCTTTGCGGCCTACATGTCTGACTTACCCTTAGAACCACAGACTGTTACGTGCCAATATGCTGACGACGTCCTCATAATTGCACGTAACAAAAACCTACGATATTGTCATCCTCCGCTGCAGCGCCAACTCCGAGCCATTGGCCGTTGGAGTAAGATGTGGAGAATGGCCATTAGCCCCGAGAAGAGCTCTGCACTTCTCCTGGTTAAGGTCCGAGCTAGGCGACCAGATTGGTCGCTGAGGTTGAGGCAGAGGCAAATCCCTTGGGTTCCCACTGCCAAATACCTTGGCGTCCACCTGGACCGCGGTCTCACCTACGCACCTCATGTCCGGGTCAAAGCCGGACAAGGGCATGCAGCGTTAACACAGCTATACCCCATTCTAAAGTCCACCATGCCAACTCACCTCAAACTACGCCTATATCGGGCGATCATACCGCCCCTGATTCTGTACGGCTGCGAAGTCTGGGGATCAGCGGCTCCCACCACTATTCGCAGACTCCAGTACGTCCAGAACAGGGCATTGCGCATGATCTACGATACCGGGCGGAGATTCCCGTCCCACATCCTACACACATACTCTGGGGTCCCGTATATCGTGGACGTGGTGCGGGAAAGATCCCGCACCATCTACGATAAGCTGGACTCCCATCCAAACATACTGGTGAACACCCTTGGCCGTTACGACCACAGGGTTCCTCGCCGGCGAACGAGCTACTGGTTACCCAAAGATGCCTTGGGTAACTAGTACTGAACAGGGCCACATTCCCCCTGACTCCAACCTCCTAAGCCCAGAAATGGGCTTGGTATACATAATACATTAACACGGTTCCATTCCCTCTAGCCTGTTAAGCGGACTGTGCTCAGATGCCTCCCAGGCAGGCGGAAGAGCGCAGCCAGCATTGGCGCATCCCCCCTAACTGGGGCGATTGCGCACACAAAGGCTAGATATGACCAATGGCCAAAACAACCGCCTGAGACAATAACGACCCTTCTATACTGCCCAGATAAAGACGCAATAAGCGGCTAGGTGCTGGGCAGCAAACACTCCGTCCAGGTAAACCTGGACGACTCGACTCTTCTGCTGGTCTGCTGGTCTACTCAGGCAGTTCTCAGTTCAGTCCGCAGTACCGAGTTCTTAGTCGGATAGAGAGAGCGAGTTGTCGCTGATTAGTGAGTGCAGTGTTACGTAATAGTGAGTGTGGAGTGGACCTATGACAGACGAACTGGTGGATTGTAATTGAGTGTGCTACATAATTCTATGTAATTGGCAAGTGTTCCAACTGTAATTCGGTGGAAATAAAGAACTCTCGTCACCCGTCGAGAGTTATCGGCGGTAGTAAAGACCTTGGAGCACTTCCACAAGTACCTGTACGGTCAGCCATTCCACCTGAGGGCTGACCATTCCGCCCTAATTTGGCTATTGAGCTTTAAGAACCTGGAACGCCAGACAGCACGTTGGGTCCAGAGGCTGCAGGAGTACTTCACCTCAGAACATCGTAGAGGGAAGAGCCACGGTAACGCAGACGCTATGTCCCGAAGACCCTGTCCAAAAGAGTGCAGCCAGTGCACAAGAGTGAAAGAGAAGGAGCGTGCCACAGCAGTCCGAGTAGTCATGGCAGTGCCTGGCTGGAATAGCGCAGGCCTGAGGAGGGAGCAGCTGGCGGATGCAGACTTGGGGCCACTCTTGAGGGAAGTGGAGGCAGGGACAAGACCAACCTGGGAGGACATCGCATCGAGGAGCGCCACCTACAAGTCGTCATGGGCCCAATGGGACTCGAAGACCAGAGAGGGCATGCTGTTCCGGATATGGGAATCACCCGATGGGAAGACGCAGAGAGAACAGATGGTACTTCCCAGGTATAAGTTCCCGGAGGTCTTGGAAGAAGTGCACGCCGGTACTTCAGGACACATGGGAGTGAACCGAACGATTGACAAACTACGGCAGCACTACCACTGGCTGAGGCTCCGAGCAGACGCTGAGAGGTGGTGCCGTCAGTGTCACGTGTGCGCAGAGAGTCGCGGCCCCAAGACTAGGAGCCGGGGTCGCATGCAGCAGTACGCCGTCGGAGCGCCATTCGAACGGATCGCCATTGACATAGCTGGACCATTCCCAGTGTCCGACCGATGCAACAACCTGATGGTGGTCGTGTACTACTTCGCCAGTGGCCGGAGGTGTATGCCATCCCGAACCAAGAGGCAAAGACAATCACAGACTGCCTCGTGGAGCAAGTGATCTGCCATTTAGGAGTGCCGTTGGAGCTCCACAGCGACCAGGGTACCAATTTTGAGTCCAATCTAATGAAGGAGGCACAACAAAGGCTTGGGGTGAACAAGATCCGCACGAGGCCTCTACATTCCCAGTCGGATGGCATGGTTGAAAGATACATCAAGACCTTAGAGGAACACCTGAGGAAGGTCGTGGCCAGCCATCAGCGAAACTGGGATGTCAAGATGCCACTGTTCTTGCTGGCCTACCGCTCGTCAACACATGACACCACAGGGATGACGCCAGCCAGCTTAATGTTCGGCCGAGAGTTACGCCTCCCCTTGTGACCTGGCTTTTGGAAGCCCTCCGGAAGCGAAACAGCCAGCGACCGAGTATGTGGAGAACCTGGTGGACCACCTCCACGACATGCACGAGATGGCTCGCCAGAACATCCTGAAGGCGAGCATGAAGACCTGATACGACAGGCAAGCCAACAGCCAAGGGTTCCAGCAAGGTGATCTGGTCTGGTTGTACTACCCTACACAGACCAAGGGACGCTGCCCAAAGCTTCAGCAGCCATGGCAAGGACCGTACCGGGTGGTGAAGAGGATTAATGACGTGGTCTACCACATCCAAAAGGTGCCCCAAGGAAAGATGTTGGTGGTACACCTGGATCGCCTGGCCCACTACGATGGTGCTGTTCGGGACGACCAGCTTTGAGGAGGGAGCAGTGTCACCCAATTAACGGAAGGCAGGACTAACTGGCAGCTGGGTAAGGGACAGGAACCCTTCAGCCCACGCCTACCCATTTATCTTGCAGCGTTAACGAGGGGATGGTTGGAAAAACATCATTAGCCATCTCTTCCCCCCCCCCCCCCCCCCCCCCCCCGTACCTCTGGAACAGTCGGGAAGATTCACTGAACCGCGAACTTCCAGAAATGGCGATCTTCCCTATATAAGGCCTGCAGTGGATGAGTCAATCAGTTCTTGGCAAATAGCCATGAGGAGCGCTGAGTGAGTGAACGGACCGGAAGACTGTGTACGTGTATCAGAGGAGTTGTATGTAATTGTAAGTGTAGAGTGGACCTGTGACAGACGGACTGGTGAATTGTAATTGTGTGCGCTACGTAATTCTGTGTAATCGGCAAGTGTTCCAACTATGATTCGGTGGAAATAAAGAACATTTTGAGTTTGTGCAATTGGACTTTTAATTTCAGGAACCCACAAAGTCACAGTATTTTTCACAGTTGAAATATGTAGTTAGTTTCAAAACCGGACACCTCCATGCTCTGTTAGTATAAAAAATAGACATGGCCATTTGAACCAATCAAATCACTGGAAATCATTGAAAACTGTCACGGCCTCCAGTTTATGGTTACATTTTGATGTGATTGTGGTGTTTTAAGTTTGTTTGCATATTTTACTGAAATATAACAGTTTCAAGACAATTTGTAACCTTAGTATGGAGCAAAATGCATTGGAAAGTAGGTGTCAAGGTGAACCAACTAAAACTTGTGGATGTGGAAAAGTTGCTAGCCAATCATTTTGGAAGTGAGTGGAAGGAGAATCCCCATCTTATGTGGTATTCTTATATCATTCAAAATTGTGAAAATGATACAGAAAATACTGTTGAATGCGACTGCTTTGAAAACCCTTGCACTGAACCAAGCATTATCTCCACAGAAATAAGATAACAAGAATGGAAAGGATGTGGTGTATATCAAAATTAAAAAGAAATATCAAAATTAAAAAGAAATATGTTTTTCATTTTGTTATGCTGTAACTGAAGCTATTATAGTAATTGCAATAAAACTAACATTCATTGCATTTAATCACAATTCACTTCCTTAACCTGGGAATTCTTTGTTTCAAAAATGGACATAAGCCAAGTTTAGTTTCAAATGCGGACATTGCATATTTTACACTGGTTTTATAGTGTATTCAAACAATATATTTAAGTGGAGACCTTGATTATTGTGCTATTAGGGCTGCAAACATGCCACACACAAATTTTCAGGTTAACAAAATGAAACTGTGATAGTAAAACACAAATACCTCTCTTGTGAAAAATAATGTCAATGGCTCTTGCTATTTTTGAAACTAGGCTCCTCATATCATTACTGACAACTTTTTCAAAAATGAGAAGGTAATGTTTGACAGGTTGTACAATTCCTTTCAACATAATAATATTCTAGTAAAAGAACAGTTTGGTTTCAGGAGAACTGTATCAACAGAAAATGCATCATTACATGGTTACTAATAAAATCCTCTCAGTGCTAATTAATAGACTCCTTTAATTCAACCCTTCCAAGAAAGGAATTGCAAGAAAATGCTTACTGGAGTTATATTTTGCAATCTAGCTAAGGCTTTTGACTGTGTTAATCATCAAATTCTGAAAGAAAAGCTTAAGTTTTATGGAATTAATAGTGTGCACCTTAGTTGGTTTAAGTCATATTTGGAGAACAGGAAGCAAAGGGTTGAGATAAAGAATTCTTATCAGCGGCAGAGTTCTGATTGGGAGATCATTAAGCATGGAGTTCCACAAGGTTCAATACTTGACCGCTACTCTTCTTAATTTATATCAATGATCTCCCCCTAGCAATGAGACGGTTCGCAAGTATTGTCTTTTGTGCTGACGATACTAGCATAATAGTGACTCTACAATTTACATGATTTTGCACTAAAACTGAATAATGCGTTCAGCACTATATGTGATTGGTTTAAGGCGAATAAACTTGCATTAAATATTGACAACAAAACTAAGATCTTGAGGTTTGAGGCATACAGTTAGGAAAATCTTTCTCTACGTATATGCACTGATAAGGCAATGCTCGATCAGACTTAACTCATTACATTCTTGGATCTGCAGGTTGAGGCAAATCTTAATTGGAAATCTCATTGAGTATCATATCCATGTTAGATTAGGTCGCTGAACCCTTTTTGTCTAATTCAGACATTAAAACAGATACACTATGCATGTTTTTGTTCTATAATGAAATATGGTTTGATATGCAATTCCTTTCTTGGAAGTGTTGAAAACAGTGTTATGTTAAATTAAATTTAAAGGGAGTCGATTAATGACACTAAACAACACTTACTTTTAAATTTTTTTCCGGAACATGTTTCAGAGACTTTGCCTCTATCCTCAGCCGGCCATCGACTGGTTCTCATTGGTGTAGTTGACGATATTTTGTCATAGGTCTCCTCTGGTGGCTGTTCAAGGAACTTGCTGAACAAATCTTTCTGGGGGATGTTGAAATTGAATACTTTGTTCCTATTTTTTGAAATGAAGATTTGTTCCCATGTGGATAGCTCTTGTTTTCCTGATGTTTGTTTTAGTAGTTTTGGTTCTGGATTTATGTTGTGGTTTTTTTTCCCAAAAATGTGTGGCAACTGCTGATTTTTCTAATTGTTTATATTTTATGTTTCTAAAGTGTTCCTTTCTTGTTTCTACATTTCTTTTGGTTTTTCCAATATAAATTTGACTACAGTCAATGCATTCAATTTGATATATACCAGATTTTTTGTTAGATGGAATGGCATCTTTGATGTTTGAGCAAATTAGGTTTTTTTAAGGAGAAATGGTTGACTGGTGCTAGTTGAATGTTTTGTTTTTTGAAGACTTTTTTGAATTTATCATAGGCCCATGGATGGTAAGTGAATTTTTTGAAAATCATTATAGTTTCTGTAGCTGAGAGGTTTGTGGTTTCCTTTATCAGCTTCTTCTTTTTTGCTAAGTTCACTTTTTTGCCTACTAATGATTTGGGAAAGTCATTTTTTGTGCTATTTCAATTATTTTGTTGTAATCTGTTTTGTATTCTTCTGCTGTGAGAGGGATGTTGACAAGTCTGTGTGCTAAACTATTGAAGATTGCTAATAAAGGAAACCACAACCCTCTAAGCTACAGAAACTAATATGGTTTTCTAAAAATTCACTTACCATCCATGGGCCTATGATAAATTCAAAAAAGTCTTCAAAAAACAAAACATTCAACTAGCACCAGTCAACCATTTCTCCTTAAAAAAAAACCTAATTTGCTCAAACATCAAAGATGCCATTCCATCTAACAAAAAAATCTGGTATATATCAAATTGAATGTTGTGACTGTAGTCAAATTTATATTGGAAAAACCAAAAGAAATGTAGAAACAAGAGCAAAGGAACACTTTAGAAACATAAAATGTAAACAATTAGAAAAATCAGCAGTTGCCACACATTTTTGGGAAAAAAACCACAACATAAATCTAGAACCAAAACTACTAAAACATACATCAGAAAAACAAGAGCTATCCACATGGGAACAAATCTTCATTTCAAAAAACAGGAACAAAGTATTCAATTTCGACATCCCTCAGAGAGATTTGTTCAGCAAGTTCCTTGAACCACCACCAGAGGAGACCTATGACAAAATATCGTCAATTACACCAATGAGAACCAGTCGATGGCTGGCTGAGGATAGAGGCAAATTCTCTGAAACATGTTCCGGAAAAAAATTTAAAATAAGTGTTGTTTAGTGTCATTAATCGACTCCCTTTAAATTTAATTTAATGGTTTGATATTTTGGGTTAACTCGGCGGGGAGTAAGCAAGTTTTTATATTACAGAAAAGAGCCATCAGAGCGATATGTAGCATCTATGTAATGCAGCTCCATGTCAGGGTCTGTTTCAAAGGCTGAATATTTTAATACTTCCTTGTGAATGTATCTTTATGCTTATGTGTTTCCATATCAAAAATCAAGATAACTTTACTTAAAATGTGAATATACATAGCATAAATATTAGACAAAGAATGGATTTACATAAATTCAGTGCTAGAATGATTTGTTTCCACAAAGGAATGTATTATGAATGTGTCAGTATATTCAATGCACTTCCAAAATACTTACAGCAGACACAAAATGTAATACGGCTGAAAGTTGACCACTAGCACCGAAGCACAGTGTAGCCATATGTCAAAGGGCGGGAAGAAGCTATATGCAGTAACAAGAGGAAATGAAAACACTTCTATGCAGCAAGGCCTATTACTTGGTACAGGAATTTATTGTCACCCAATTAGCGGAAAGCACAACCAACGACAGCTGAGTAAGGGGCCAGAGGCAGCTAAGCATTAGTCTCTGTCACTAACTGAGGGGATGATTAGGAAAGTGTCACTTGTCGCTGGCCGCCTCTTCCCCCCTTCCACTGCCATCTGGAACCTTCGCAGTGATTCACGGAAACTAGAGGCTTCGAGAAAACGGCGATATTCCTATAAAAAGGGCTGCAGTGAGTGAATTGAGTCAGTCAGTGCTTGACGAGCTAGTGAACGGACGAGAAGACTGTGTACGTGCATCGGAACGGTAACGGATGAACTGATGAATTGTAATTGTGTTCATTACATAATTCTGTGTAATTGGCAAGTGTCCAACTGTAGGTCGGTGGAAATAAAGAACATTGTTGAGTTTGTGTAATTGGACTTTTCATTTTACGAACCCACAAAGTCACATTATGGATGATTGTTAAAGTGTCCTGTGCAATAAAGGGAACGTAGTATATAATTGTATTTGGTTTAATGTATTGTTATCTCCATAAACGAATGGTCGTCTAATTTTCTTGGATAAGTAATTATATGTTAGTAATAATAGTTCTTAAAATGTTACATATGTTATATGTTTGGTGGTGGTGATAAAAAAAAATTTTAAAAAATTTAAAAAATTAAATATTAGAAAAAAAAAAGCATGTTTTGATATATGGTGGTGGTAGTTCAAATGATTTATGTTGATTTGGTGAGGTATGACATGTATGACATGCTCTATGTCCTAGACTGCTGCTCAGTGATAGGACCAAACAAACAAAGCAAACTAAATGGAAAGAAAAATGTGAACAAATTACAAAGTGAATTTTGCTGTGACCTTGTTTGTCATTGGAACTACTGCAATCTGGTTGACAAGTATAATCTGACATTTTAAATTATCTATCTGAACATTTGAAATGAGCAATTAATATAACGTGCAACTTGTTTCCAAGGAAAGATAATCATGTTGCTGTGCAAAAAGTTCCAGTTCTTAAAATAGATTTTATGTATGACAAAAATATTTCGGAGTTTTCAGTCATATGGAGGTTGTACTTTGTTACAGTATCTGCAAAGGGAAAATCAGTATATTTCAGAAAATTGTAATACAAGAATAGTTAATCTATAAATAAATGTATATCAAGTACACACTTTATTTTTTTTTTTTTTTTAATTTTACGTCCTCCAACATTAAGTCATATCGGACAGTGAATGATATGGGTGAAATGATGCTCAAATGTGTCCAGGGTGTACATGGAGCTTAGAGCTACCCGACATTCATCTTTCAGGATAAGGGAAAACCCCGGAAAAAACCACATCCAGGTAACTCATCCTGACCGAGATTCGAACTCGGGACCTCTTGAACGTGAGATAGACATGCTACCATCTGCGCTACCAAGGCGGGCTATTAACTGGTTGTTTTAACCCTCAAGCAGATATAATAAATATTATAAATATTCATTACTTTTGGCTAATTGGAAAGACAGAGCAGACAGTGATGGTTCAAGTTTATTAACAAAGAAATTATTTTTATTTACAACTTCTTTTATATGTTAGGTGATGGGCTCAACTAGATCTCTTTATTTCAGGATCGATATTCCAGAAGATTATGAGTTGCTACTGTGAATTTGTTTACTTGATAAACAAACCCGATATGTGAACAAATGAACAAGGTCATCCTTGGTGGTGACCCATTCGTCAAATGAAATGCTAAAATGAAAGAACATTTTGTTTCTACTTAATATTTAACATGTGGCCGTAATTAATATGAACTTGAACTTATAGGTTTTAATTCTTACCCTTCTCATGGCAACATCCACATTCCACTTTAAAACTTTATACCATTGTCCTCGTTCCCCATTTGCAATCCTTACTCTAAACTGAGCTTTTTCAAACCTGTAGTTCAGCCTTGACTCAGTAACTTTAAAGGCCTGCTGAGCACTCACTGCAGGAATACTCTCAGGTACACATTCAGGTTTGTAGCTCTTAAACAAACTGCAAAGCAAGAACACTGCTGTTATTTCATACTTTTCCTATACAATTTCAATGTTACCCTTGTATTATCATATGCAAATCTTTTTTCCTTTATCTTCTGTCATTTTGAAAAACAATGATTGCAACTTTGAAGTACATAAGAAAAAACTTGATGTGTAATGTCTAGGGCTGCGACATTGGGGCAGGAACATGCGGATATCGTATAGAATAGGAAGGGTCAGGTTACAGCAATTAGGGTTAAAGGTCACTAATGCGGCATGGTAGTATCCAAATGGCTATACAGGTGCCAGGGTATGGTATTGCAGTATATATGGCATACTCTATCGTGTTTCATGGCATTGTCAAATATTGCACTTATAGAAGAATGATTTGCAACACTATGTCCTTTCTTGGAAGTGTTAAAAACAGTGTTGTTATAATAAATTAAATTTAAAGGGAGTCGATTAATGACACAACAACAACACTTAAGTGTTGTTTAATGTCGTTAATTGACTCCCTTTAAATTTAACTGACTATGTCACTTGTTAGAAGATATGGTCCAATGGGGCCTTCTGCGTCCAGTGCTCCAGCAACCACATTTACCAAAATCACCCAATGACATCCGTTGTTTCATCCACTGAACCCCATATGTTGCAGTTATTCAGGTTCATTCTTATACCATCAATGCACTTATAACATTGTTTTACATAATACTTACGTAAAGTCATAGGATGTGGAATTGGTTTGTCAGTGTACTTTTCTAAAAATGCACGCAATATTGTGTCCCATAGTTTATGTAAAGGAATATCGGTAGAAATAAATGCAGCGCATAGCTCTTCATTAAATGTTTGATTTGATGGAAGTATGTCTTGTTGTAGCGATGAATTCTCACATTTTGCAACACAATGCTTATGTGTTGCTGTACTGACATGTTGTAGCACATTAATCGGTTTACTATGAGCAATTGTTTTACTGCAAGTTTTTCAATAAAGGTTTTCATGAAGAACAGAGAAAACATGTTACCCATACTCAAATATATACTTTTGTAAACCTGTGGACATTCATAACTTTCCTTTGGCATTGTGTTTGCGTGAACTCTGTGGTGTGTAGATTACTGTGACTCAACATACAGTGTACCCAACCCTCCCACTGAAATCAGTCCAATACATTTTTTTTTTTTTTTGTAATTTACGTCCTCCAACGTTAAGTCTTATCGGACAGTGAATGAATTGGATGAAATGATGCTGAAATGATCCCAGGGTCCATGGAGCTTAGATAACCAAGATTCGAACTTGGGACCTGTTGAACGTGAGGCAGACATGCTACCATCTACACTACCGAGATAGGCACCGGGTGCCTCCCAACACACGCAACCTCTCCAATGCCGCTGCCCTAGTAATGACTAGGGCCTGGATTTTGATGAAAAGTCATCTTTTTTCTGAGTAGTCATAGACGATGCTTATTGGAAATTAAGTGCATTCTGAAACAAATACATTAGATATATATGGTTTTTAAAGGTCATCAAAATGCATTTTTTCCACATTTTTATAATAGTCATTTTTAACATTTAAATGCATTTTCTGGTCATTTTCTTCCTTTTTTTTCACGAATTTATAGGGCATTTTCATCTGTAGCCCGAATTTGGGAGGTCTGAGTTCAATTCCCGTGGCACACCTGACCCTAATCCATGGTTTTTTTGGGAAATCTTAAAATAATCTGTGATTAAAAGTTCATTTATATATTTTATATGAAATAGTAACTTTGTAAATGTGATAAATATGTAATTAACACAGGTCAGCGTCCTAACAGTGCTGGTGAATTTATGACATCAAATCGAGGAACTGGCGATTACATCATGCAATACGTGTGGATTGCACCCACAGAAAAACATTTGTGAGCTCTTCAAAATGTGAAAAAAAGACAAGCGTTTCAGTTACTGTTAAAGGAAACGGCTTCAACGTCAAGTAACAAGTCATCTTACTTTTATAAGTAATTATGTGAAGTGTTTGTTAGTGCAAATATTCCGCTAGGAAAATTAATTCCAAATTACGAGATTTTCTTGAACGTCATACTAGTCATACAATTCCAAATGAATCAACCTTGTGTAAAAGTTACCTACAAAAATGTTATGAAGACACGTTAAACTGAATACGTGAATGTGCGAATGGGAAAAAAATTTATGTATCAATGGATGAGACAACCGATTCAGAGGGGCATTATGTGGCCAATGGTATGCCAGAAGCTACAAGTGCCGGACATATGTTTCTTCTAACCTTAGAGGTTATGGAAGCTGTTAACCACTGTCAGATATGCAAACTGTTCGATAAATCCATGTGTTTATTGTGGCCTAGTGGAATACAGCATGACAACATGCTCCTCTTACTAACAGACGTAGCCCCTTATATGGTAAAGGCGGCAAAATCGATCCAATTATTTTACAGTAAGCATGTTACGTGTTTGGCCCATGCTTTCCATCAAATTCATCATGGCGGAACAGGTCACATCAACATTTCCAGAATTGGATACATTAATTTTCACAGTAAAGAAAATATTTTTGAAAGCGCCAACCTGAACTGTGTATTTCAAAGAAAACGTCCTTAATATAGCTTTGCCCCCAGCACCAATTTTAGCATGCTGGGGTACATGATTAACTGCATGTATTTACCACTGTGACAATTTTCAATTAGTGAGAGAAGTGGTGAATAGCTTAGATAGGGCAGATTCTAAGGCAATTGAGAGGGAACAGGATCTGTTTTCTGGTACTCAAATCCAAGGTAAATTAGCTTTCATTAAATCAAATTTTACATTTTTGACAGATACCACAACCCGCCTTGAAGAAAGTGGCATGACATTGGATAAGTCGATTGAGTTAGTGAGGATGGCGGAAGAGGATACAAAATGTAAAAGGTGAGATTGGGGACAAAACTGGACAGAAACTAAAATTTGTGTTGGACAAAAATAAAGGATACCAAACAGTTTGTGAGATTGCCAATATCTTGTCAGGAGAAAACTTCAGAACTGATTATTAAATTTTAGATGAGTCGCATTTTTTACACATCTGCTTCACTTTCGTACCTATTTTGAGGACATGTTTCGCAAATCTTCGTTTGCATCTACGGCTCTTGTGCGACTCAAGAGTCAAGAGTCACATCTGCTTCACTTTCGTACCTATTTTGAGGACATGTTTTGCAAATCATTGTTTGCATCTTCGGCTCTTATGCGACTAAAGCTTGATCCAGTGGTGTGAGAGCCGAAGATGCACACGATGATTTGCGAAACATGTCCTCAAAATAGGTACGAAAGTGAAGCAGGGTGTAATAAATACGACTCATCTAAAAATTAATAATTATTTTGCTTCACTGTGGTGTTCCAATACAGTTAAATCTCCATATATTCATTATTTGTCTGTGACAGTTATTAATTTATTATTATGAAAGAAATTGTTAATTTTTGTTAGGTATTTTTTTTACATTTTATGTGCATTTTTTTATATTTTAAGGGAATTTTATAGCTCCTTTTAGATAACTTTTAGTTCAACAACTTCCAGGCCCTAGTAATGACATAGCTTTCTCTACCAACTCTTGTACAAACTATTGCAAAAAAGCATACTCTTCTATTTCAGGGTAATCCAGACACACATTTGTTACATTCATTTCAATTTTCACTACAGGTGTAATGGAAGAAGAATATGTACAAGCTTATAAGTAATAGTCAAAAATATTTTAAGAACCAGTCACTAAATGATAGTTTTGACTTTCTATTCTTTACACGACCTCCTGTTTAAGAAAAGCATAAGCATTAGAAAAAGTAAACCAATAACAAGGAATATTTTGAAAATGGTTAACTCAACAAACAAATTTATTTGACATAAACTGTGAGCTTTAACAAGACCTACATTTTATGTGTAGTATGATTTTGTCTATTTCTTACAGTTTATCAGGTCTGCAAAAATGATCCTTGATGAAGGGGACTTTAGAAACTATTCCCAGAGGGTTAAGGATATTTATTTATCATGAAAATATCTTAAATGCAGTCCACTTCAACTGGACTCATTCTGTGCAGAACTTGACTTTGAAGCAGTGGGTATTATAGTCAAGGAACTCTAATTATAGTAGTACTGTACAGGTCCCTCAAGGGAAACCCCATTATATTTCTTGAAAAACTTGAGGAGCTCTTTAATTTTCTCTTAAAACCTCAATGGAGGCACTTTAACATAGTAATTGGAGAATTTGATGGAGAAATTGATGCAATTTATGCTTCCTTACAGAGTCTATTTGCCTGGACAAATTAGCTTTCCAACATAGTTTTCTTAACAGATTCTAAAGCAGCTATTCAGACTGTTATTTCAAATGACAGCCCAAAAACCGAAAAGATAAATGAAATTCATAATATGATTAAACATCTTCAAAATTTAAATATATGTATAGTTTTCCAATGGATACCATCTCACTGTGGAATTTCTGGCAATGAACAAGCAGATGCGTTGGCCAGGAAGGATTCCAAAATATCTCGAACAACGAAACAAAGTATCCCCTATGAAACAGTTAAAAGATTAATCAAAAACATCTTCACAAAACTATATAACAACTATCTAGTTTCCTCTGAAAAACTTAATTGGAAAGATCTCCAAAACAAACTAAAGACAATTCCAGAACTACCTCGAAAATCTTCAGTAGCAATGTTCAGATTAATCACAGGCCACAATTGTTTGAATGGACATTTATTCAAGTTTGGATTAACAACTTCTCCACAGTGCTGTTTATGTGGTAAAGACGATTTAATGAACATCGATCACCTAACCTAACTGTATGTGAAACTCTCCAAAATCAAGATCTAGTCTCCAAATATTGGGAAGCAAAAAGAAAAATGATTTTATTATCAAATTCTGAGCATTAAATACACACACATAGTAATTGGTGGAGATGTAAACTCAGATTTTGATGTAACAACTAACAAACAAACTGTAAACAACTTCAAAAATCTTCTTAGGCAGGTTAACTTCAAATACACTAATAATAAACCTACAAGAGTTTCAGCTTGCTTAGACAACATATTTACAAATATTAATGAAACACGTTTAACATATGACACAGTGGCTTTTCCTTATTCCGATCATGATTCAGTCTGGCTCACAATAAAAAACATCAAATCAGGTGATCAATTGGCAGCAGGGACGAAGAAAATTGTTATATCTAGGCCCATAACAGATAGTAACATTTTAAACTTTAGAATGTCCTTATATAGTATGCAATGGTTGAAAATATGTAACTCACAGCTCCCCATTGTACTATCAGCGGAAGAGCTCTTTGATAGATTTTTTTACAGCTTTCATAAATACGTTTGAACTATGTATTCCAGAACACAAATGTACTATAAACAGCAATGCAACACACCACAACTGGCAGAAATGAAAAACAAAACATTGTTGTACCTAGATCTGTATAGAAAAGAAAAATCGGAATCTGCGAAGCACTTATGTGAATACAAGAACTATACATAAAACTGCTTTAAACGAAGCAAAAAGGCTTCATAATTTTAGAAGCATTGAATCGTCAAGCAATAAATGTAAGAAAGCATGGAATTTGATCAATTCGGTAGCTAAAGATCGCAAAAATGACACCATAAATATAACCCCTGACGAGTTTAATGAGTTCTTTATAAAGTCTATGGAGGAAATTAGAGATAACATTGTGTGTCCTAATGAATCCGCAATAGACTTAATGAAAGATAGTAACATAAGACATAATAGCTATGATTTTGTATTTTCAGAAGTAACTCCACAAATCATATTAAGCGCAGTGCAGAAACTCAAGCATCGGGTAGCACTGATGTCTATGGTTAACTAAGTAACATCCTAAAACAGGTTATACATTGCATTCTGGACCCACTTACCTACTGTGTAAACAAATGCCTTGTCGAGGGAATATTCCCAGATGTATTAAAAGTGTCCAGAGTAATTCCAATTTACAAAAAAGGGGACAGAAATCTTTTGGCCAGTTATTGACCCAAATCCCTGGTTCCCATATTTTCAAAAGTGATCGAGTAAATCATGTATGCCCAGTTATATGAGAATCTCGAATCAATTAACATAATTACGGAATCGCAGTATGGTTTCAGAAAAGGGAAATCTACCATTGATGCCATAGTTACACTAATACAGAAAGTACTTACAGCCTTCGAAAATAAAAGTTATGCACAGGCCACATTCTGTGACCTAAGTAAGCTTTCTTAGTAAGTTACTTTTATATGGGATAAAAAGCCCCGCTATCGACCCTCTCAGGTCGTACCTAGGAAATCGTTAACAGGTGGTTTGTGTAGGAAACAAGAAATAAAAAATTGCTGAAATAAAACACGGTGTCCCACAGGGTTCGATTCTTGTACCTCTACTTTTTTTTTTATTAATGACCAATGATCTACCATCGTTTGTGATGACACATTCTATCCTATATGCTGATGATACTACATTTTTTAATATGAGCACAGAGCTTCAGTTGCTTACATCAACAGTAGAAAATACACTGTCCAAAGCCGATACATGGTTTAGAGAAAATGGCTTCTTACTTAATCAGAACAAAACACAACACATGCTTTATAGTAACAGAGCAGTAACAAGTATCTCGGATGATGTTAAATTCTTAGGTGTCGTAATAGACAGCAAATTATCCTGGGCTCCACATATTAACCACATAAAATCAAAACTCTCCTCAGTCCTACACCTTACCCGAAACTTAAAAAGTCATGTTCCGGAAGCTTACATTTGACCAGCATATTTTGCATTTTTTCATAGCATTATTGCATATGGTATATTACTTTGGGGCAACAGCTCACAAGTGTCGGACATACTTTTGTTACAGAAAAAGATAATTTGAATAATGTGCGATGAATCAAAGCTGGCCCATTGCAAACCACTGTTCATTAAACTGAAAATAATGACAGTAATAAATGTATATATATGCACCGTACTGTTATATATAAAGAACCGCTTACCAGAGCTACAAAATGGACTAGATGTACACACCTATAGTACTAGATCTCGTCAAGATATAGATATTCCATATTGCAGACTGACGACAACTCAGAAAAGCTTTGAAGTACTAGGCTCTAAACGTACAATAAACTACCAATAACACTAAAACATAGTACCGCAACAGTGTTCAAGCAGAAATTGTATGACTGACTTACTGCCACACCTTTTTATTCATTACAGGAGTACTTTGAGATGTAAGCACCCTCACTATAACCACTTGATGACTGATTCATTTATCTATGTTACTCTGTGGGAACCTTTGAGGCACCTGTACAGTACAGATCGTAACTTTGCCCTTCTACAATACTGTAATTGCTCTTGTACATTCTCTGTATAATTGAAAAGAAACATTCTGTATTGTAATCTTTATGTTGTTCTTTGACATTCATTGCTATTAAGCTTAACTTTGTACATATGCTGTATTATAGTGTAATAATTTGTACTGTATCTTCTTGACATTGTCTATTGCTGTAAAGCTCAATGACAATAAAATAATGCTAATAATACTAATACTAATAATACTAATAATACTAATAACAATAATAATAACAATAACAATAATAATAACAATAACAATAATAATAACAATAACAAAAATAACAATAATAACAATAACAATAATAACAATAACAATAATAACAATAACAATAATAACAATAACCATAATAAAAATAATAATAATAACAACAATAATAACAATAATAATAACAAAAACAATAATAACAATAACAATAATAACAATGATAATAATGATAATAATGATAATAATAATAATAATAATAATAATAATAATAATAATAATAATAATAATAATAATAATAATAATAATAATAATAATGATGATAATGATAATGATGATAATGATGATGATACTAATGATAATGATACTAATAATAATAATAATAATAATAATAATAATAATAATAATAATAATAATAATAATAATAATAATAATAATAATAATAATAATATTAATAATAATAATAATAATAATAATAATAATAATAATAATAATAATAATAATAATAATAATAATAATAATAATAATAATAATAATAATAATAATAATAATAATAATAATAATAATAATAATAATAATAATAATAATAATAATAATAATAATAATAATAATAATAATAATAATAATAATAATAATAATAATAATAATAATAATAATAATAATAATAATAATAATAATAATAATAATAATAATAATAATAATAATAATAATAATAATAATAATAATAATAATAATAATAATAATAATAATAATAATAATAATAATAATAATAATAATAATAATAATAATAATAATAATAATAATAATGTGACTTTGTGGGTTCGTGAAATGAAAAGTCCAATTGCACCGCTCAAAAATGTTCTTTATTTCCACCGACTTACAGTTAAACACTTGCCAATTACACAGAATTACGTAATGCACACAATTGCGATTCACCAGTTCATCCGTTACAATTCTACTTGCACTCGCGATAACGTAAACTCCTCTGGCGCATGTACGCAGTCCGTCCCCTCACTGGGCGCTCCTCACAGCTGTTCGCCAAACACTGACTGACTTCCAGCCCGATGTGTTGCTTATATAGGGTCAGCTGGCCAATCTAGAAGTTTCTGGATTAGATGAAATATCCCCTAAGTTCGAGAACTCAGGTGGAGCGAAAAGAGGCGACACAGTGATGTTTTTCCAGCCAACCCTCGTTACCGCTGACTGGGCGTGGCGAACGTCTACCGTCCCCTGCTGCTGCCGGTCGGTTCTATAGGGAGTTCCAAAGTTCGGGTGACACTGCTCCCTCCTCAAAGCTGGTCGTCCCGAACAGCACCATCGTAGCATGCCAGGCGATCCAGGTGTACCACCAACATCTTCCCTCGGGGAACCTTCTGGATGCGGTAGACCACGTCGTTAATCCTCTTCACCACCCGGTACGGTCCTTGCCATGGCTGCTGAAGCTTCGGGCAGCGTCCCTTTGTCCGGGTAGGACGGTACAACCAGACCAGGTCACCTTGCTGGAACCCTTGGCTGTTGGCTTGCCTGTCATATCTGGTCTTCATGCGGTCACTCACCTTCTGGATGTTCTGGCGAGCCAGATCATGCATGTCGTGGAGGTGGTCCACCAGGTTCTCCACATACTCGGTCGCTGGCTGTTTCGCTTCCGGAGGGCTTCCAAAAGCCAGGTCACAAGGGAGGCATAACTCTCGGCCGAACATTAAGCTGGCTGGCGTCATCCCAGTTGTGTCGTGTGTAGACGAGCGGTAGGCTAGCAAGAACAGTGGCACCTTGACGTCCCAGTCTCACTGATGGCTGGCCACGACCTTCCTCAGGTGTTCCTCTAAGGTCTTGATGTATCTTTCGACCATGCCATCCGACTGGGGATGTAGAGGCGTCGTGCGGGTCTTGTTCACCCCAAGCCTTTGTACTGCCTCCTTCATTAGGTTGGACTCAAAGTTGGTACCCTGGTCACTGTGTAGCTCTAACGGCACCCCAAATCGACAGAACACTTGCTCCATGAGGCAGTCTGTCTTTGTCTTTCACTCTTGGTTTGGGATGGCATACACCTCCGGCCACTTGGTGAAGAAGTCCACGACCACCATTAGGTACTTGTTGCCTCTGTTGGAAACTGGGAACGGTCCAGCTATGTCAACGGCGATCCGCTCGAATGGCGCTCCGACGTTGTACTGTTGCATGCGACCCCGGCTCCTAGTCTGGGGGCCAAGACTCGCCGCGCACACGTGACACTGACGGCACCATCTCTCAGCATCTGCTCGGAGTCTCAGCCAGTAGTAGCGCTGTCGTAGTTTGTCAATCGTTCGGTTCGCTCCCAGGTGTCCTCCCGAGGTACCGGCGTGCACTTCCTCCAAGACTTCCGGGATCTTACTCCGGGGAAGTACCAACTGTTCTCTCTGCGTCTTCCCATCAGGTGATTCCAATACCCGGAACAGCTTAGGTCTTGCCCTATGGAAAGCACCTCGGAGGACGCCGAGCGCCCTTTGGGACAGCCCGGATACTCCCTGGTTGAAGGAGGCCCGGGTCCAGTTCCTACGGGTTCAGGACTAATGGGAGTAGAACCTCGGGGCTAAACCCGGAACAGCACGCCCTCTCTGGTCTTCAACAAGTCCCATTGGGCCCAGTACGACTTGTAGGTGGCGCTCCTCGGTGCGATATCCTCCCAGGTTGGTCTTGTCCCTGCCTCCACTTCCCTCAAGAGTGGCCCCAAGTCTGCATCCGCCAGCTGCTCCCTCCTCAGGCCTGCGCTATTCCAGCCGTCCGCAGGCACTGCCACAACTACTCGGACTGCTGCGGCATGCTCCTTCTCTTCCACTCTTGTGCACTGGCCGCACTCTTCTGGACAGGGTCTTCGGGACATGGCATCTGCGTTACCGTGGCTCTTCCCTCTACGATGTTCCGAGGTGAAGTCGTACTCCTGCAGCCTCTGGCCACAACGTGCTGTCTGGCCTTCCAGGTTCTTAAAGTTCAATAGCCAGGTTAAGGCGGAATGGTCAGTCCTCAGGTGGAATGGCTGACCGTACAGGTACTTGTGGAAGTGCTCCAAGGTCTTTACTACCGCCAATAATTCTCGTCGGGTGACGCAGTAGTTCTTCTCTGCCTTGGATAGCGTCTTGCTGTAATAAGCTATCACCCGCTCATGGCCGTCCTGGATCTGCGATAGGACACCTCCAATGCAATGGTCGCTGGCGTCTGTGTCCACAATGAAGGCGCCACCCGGTTGTGGAAATCCCAAAATTGGAGCACTGCACAGGGTCTCCTTTAGGTGCTGGAAAGCGTTTTCTGCGTCCTCCGTCGACACATTAGGCCATGTTCCTCTGTCAGGCGGGTGAGGGATTTTGCGATGTTGGAGAACCCATTTATGAATCGGCGCTAATAACTGCACAGCCCCAGGAAACTGCGCAACTCTTTCTTATCCATTGGGCAAGGCCAATCTCTCAAAGCCTGTGTCTTCTCCGGGTCTGTGGCCATTCCGGTTGCTGAGACTATGTGGCCTAAGTAGTTCACTTCCTTGCGGAAGAGCTGGCACTTCTTCGCGTTCAGCTTCAAGTTGGTCGCCTGCAGTCTCTGTAGCACCTTACTCAGATTCTCTAGGTGATCTTCAAAAGTCTTCCCGACGATGATGTCGTCCAGGTATAGCAGGCAGGCATCGTAAGTCAGCCCTCTCATCACTGACTCCATGAGGCGTTGGAAGGTAGCTGGTGCGTTGCAGAGGCCAAAGGGCATAACCGTGATCTGCCAGAGCCCTTGGCCCGTCGAGAATGCGGTCTTCTCCTTGTCTCTTGGGTCTAGAGCTACCTGCCAGTAGCCCGACTTCAGGTCCAGGGTCGAGAACCACAGTGCACCAGCTAGCGTGTCCAGGGTGTCGTCAATCCGGGGTAAGGGGAAACAGTCCTTGCGGGTGTCAGCGTTCAACTTTCTGTAGTCTACGCAGAAGCGCAGCTCACCATTCTTCTTTGTCACCAAGACTACAGGGGAACACCAAGGGCTCTCCGACTCTTCAATCACTCACCTGGATCTCATGTCCTCCAGCATGTCTCGTACCGCCCCTTGCTTCGCCAGCGGAACGCGTCTATGTGGTTGCCAAATAGGCCGGACGTCCCCAGTGTCGATGCGGTGAAGCACTTTGTCCGTGCGGCCGTAGTCACTATCACCTTGGCTGAAGACGCACTGGTATCGTCTTAGCAGTTGTCGAACTTTCTCCAGCTGCTCTGCAGTCAGGTGGTCGGCCACCCTCTCCAGTAAGCCTTCTAGCCAGGACCCGAGGTGTTGCGTCGGCACCGGCTCCTGCGTTTTGTCGAGTGCTGTTAAACTTACCACGGGATCGCACGTTCCCAACGCCGTCCGGGCCTGATCGTCGTGATCGGTGTCCGTTGGATTTAGCAGTCTCACGGGCACCTCCTCTCGGCACGGCAGCAGAGCCCTGGATACACATAGTCTGTGCACAGGCGTCTTCTGGTCCAGCATCATGTTCCTGGTTCTCTGGCCTTCCAGTCGCGCCGTCACCACCACCTCGCTCCTCGCGGGAACCACGTCTTCGTCCAAGACGACCCTGCAAATTCCAAGGCGCTCTTCTGGTTGACGGAGTATACATCCTCTTCTCCGTTGAGCCGCAGGACCTTCTTGCCGACGTCGACCGTCGCCTCATGGCTCCTGAGGGCTTCCAATCCCAGTATCACCTCCTCAGTCACTTTCGCGACGAACACCCACAGACGTACGGTGCTCCTTCCCAAGGTCAGCTTCAGCAGGGCCTGCTTCACCACAGGCAAGGTGTCGCCCGATGCCGTGACAAGCTGGTATGGTCGGCTCGGCTTCGTTGTCGGCAAACCCTTCACCACGTCAGGTCTGATGGTCACGGCTGCCCCGGTGTCTACCAGCACGCGGCACGGCTTTCCTCTTACCCAACCGTCCGCGATGAGGCTGTCATCCATACGCCGGCTGACGGCGCGCAGTGTCACTCGAGGGGATAGTGGTGATGGCGCCGACGTGCCCCTCTCCACGACGGCCCTTACTCGTTTTCCGGCTGCTCTTCCTGGTGTGGGCAGTCTCTTTTCAGGTGTCCGGGCTGTCCACACCCCCAGCACAGGCCACTAGGTTTTCGCCCGCATCCCTCGGCTGGTCTTCTGTCTCCGGTGTAGCGGATACTCCTCGTCCTCGACGTCGGGACAGATGTTACCTAGGCCACCTCCATCCTTAATGCTGCTGTCAGCGCCTCGTGGATGGTTCTATAATCGCCGAGCATTAGGCGCTGACGAATCTCCGTGTCCCGTACCTCGTCCACGAATGTGTAGGCAGCTTCCCGGGACACGAACTCTGGTGGGAGGTCGACTAGGGCCTTGCTTGCCAGTTGTTCAACTGCCAGGGCGAATTCCTGCAGCGTCTCCCCCGGCTGCTGTGACCTTGCCTTTAGCTGGCTGCGGTACGCTGCGGCTAAGCGGTGGTTTCCGAAACGATTCTCCAGGGCCTCCCAGATGTCATTGGGCGCCGCCGTTGTCTGCACCGTGTTTAGGACTTCCGCGGCCCGTTCCTGGAGGCTGGCTATTAACTGTGTGGCCTCCCCCGCTGGCGACCATTTGTTGTGCTTGGCCACTGCGTTGAACTGGCGGCGGAAGACTTCAAACGTTGACGCGCCGTCATACTTGGGAGGTTTGACGCGCGCAGATGTGTCGCGTCCCGGCGCGTCGGCCTTCAAATCCTTCAGCTTCCTGCCGACGACGTCCTCCAACATGGCGTTCAGGGACTTGACGCTGCTGTCGGCCTTTCCCTCCATGTTGTTTACGCGGTTCGCAAGGTCTTCGACGTCTTCCACCACGGCGTTCAGGGTCTTGGCATTATTGCCGGCCTTTTCCTCTAAATCATTAAGGCGGTCGTCTACTTGACCCATCCGCTTACCCAGCTTCGCGACGTCATCCCTCACGCCGGCCAACTGTTCCTCAAATTTGGTGGCGAGGACCTCGTTCGCCTCCTTCATTTCCGTGGCCAGACTGTCGTTCGCTGCCCTCATTTCTGTGGTCAATTCGGTCTTTATTTCTTCCATCTTCTCGGTGATGTCGTTGGCCGTCTTCATTTGTTTCAACTCGGCGGTGAAGTTGTCGTTGGCCGTCTTCATTTGTTTCAGTTCCGCGGCCAGGTTGTTATTTGTAGTCTCCAGCTTCGCGGCCAGGTTGTTATTTGCCGCTTCTGTTTTTGTTGTTAACTCGTTCATCTTCGCGGCCAAGTTATTATTTGCCGTCTCCAACTTCCTTCCCATATTCTCGGTGATGCTGTCATTTGCCGTCTTCATTTCCGATGTCAGTTCGGCCTTCATTTCCATCATCTTCTCCAAAAAAATTTCCAATGCCGCGTCCATGGTTGTAATGTTCCGTGATGTTATCGTCCCGCTTCCTGACACCAGTGTGACTCTGTGGGTTCGTGAAATGAAAAGTCCAATTGCAGCGCTCAAAAATATTCTTTTTTTCCACCGACTTACAGTTAAACACTTGCCAATTACACAGAATTACGTAATGCACACAATTACGATTCACCAGTTCGTCCGTTACAATTCTACTTGCACTCGCGATTACGTAAACTCCTACGACGCACGTACGCAGTCCGTCCCCACACTGGGCGCTCCTCACAGCTGTTCGCCAAACACTGACTGACTTCCAGCCCGACGTGTTGCTTCTATAGAGTCAGCTGGCCAATCTAGAAGTTTCTGGATTAGACGAAATATCCCGTAAGTTTGAGAACTCAGGTGGAGCAAAAAGAGACGACACAGTGATGTTTTTCCAGCCACCCTCGCTACCGCTATAAGACAAATGACTGGGCGTGAC
This sequence comes from Mantis religiosa, assembly GCA_030765055.1. NCBI lineage: Eukaryota > Metazoa > Arthropoda > Insecta > Mantodea > Mantidae > Mantis > Mantis religiosa. Next base: position 847,211 of record JAUKNK010000241.1, on the reverse strand, counting down.
GAACGTCTACCGTTCCCTGCTGCTGCCGGTCGGTTCTATAGGGAATTCCGACGTTCGGGTGACAATAATAATAATAATAATAATAATAATAATAATAATAATAATAATAATAATAATAATAATAATAATAATAATAATAATAATAATAATAATAATAATAATAATAATAATAATAATAATAATAATAATAATAATAATAATAATAATAATAACAACAATAATAATAATAATAACAATAATAATAACAATAATAATAATAATAACAACAACAATAACAATAATAATAAAAATAATAACAATAATAAAAATAATAATGATGATGATGATGATAATAATAATAATAATAATAATAATAATAATAATAATAATAATAATAATAATAATAATAATAATAATAATAATGATAATGATAATGATAATGATAATGATAATGATAATGATGATGATAATGATGATGATAATGATGATGATAATGATGATAATAATGATGATGATGATGATGATGATGATAATAATAATAATAATAATAATAATAATAATAATAATAATAATAATAATAATAATAATAATAATAATAATAATAATAATAATAATAATAATAATAATAATAATAATAATAATAATAATAATAATAATAATAATAATAATAATAATAATAATAATAATAATAATAATAATAATAATAATAATAAATATAATAATTTATTATTATTATCATCATCATTATTATTATTATTATTATTATTATTATTATTATTATTATTATTATTATTATTATTATTATTATTAAATATATGGAATTTCAAGAGGTTAGAATCAGAATTTAAAAATTCAATGTCATAGGATTTTAACCACAGATCTTCCACACTATGCTTGTCTGCTCTACCACTGAGCTACCACAGAAACATATTAGTATGGCTTTAAATTCTCAAGCTGATTCACATCTTCCCAGCGGACTATGAAGGAATTCTCATTTGAAGACCACCTAACCCCAATGGCAACTTACAATTTGTAGGTACTTAATTCTGGGGTTTTTAATGTCTTTTTATTATAGTTTTCCATTTATAAGGGCAGTCAAAAATAGCTGATTGTTCTAATACACACAAACCATGTGTATGTTAACTTTAGAAGCTTAGAATCAGAACTAAAGAATTCAATGCCTTAGCTGGAATTTTAACCACAGATCTTCCACTCTGAGCAGCTGCTCTTCTACTGAACTACCATGGCAACACCATGGCAATAAATTCTCCAGCTTATTCATATCTTCCTGCCAGACGATGAGGAAAATCTCAATTCCAGATTACTTATCCCAATGAAGACTTACTATTTTTAAGTACTTCATTACCAGATTTTTTAACAATTTTGTACGATTTTAAAGAAGACATTGTCAAGTGTTAAAAGTGAGATATCTTTTATATAGAATATGAGTAGTTGTCAAGCAGTTTTTGAGATTACTCACTCAGATAAGATGTTCTCCCAGCAACCACTGAAGATGGTCTAAACTAGACCGAAAAGCGCTTATGGAGATATGGAGAACATCTTATCTGAGTGAGTAATCTCAAAAACTGCTTGACAACTACTCATATTCTATATTTCGTACGATACTTTTTCATTTATAAAGGCAAGGAGGAATAGATGATTGAAATGAAGATTAAGAGCACTGTGTTTCATTGTGAGTATATAAACATGTGTCTCAGAATCATGTGAACACACGGAAATCTTAGCTTATAAATCAACTTTATTACAAAATGCATGGCAACAGCATAAAGAAATAACATTTTTACACTGCAGCTTTTACTCACCACAGTAATGCATTGGTATGAGCTTTCTTTCCATACAGTTTTTGAATCTCCAGTAGCTTTTTAACTCTCCATCTACACACATATGAAGGCTTTGTTAAGAGGTATATCAATTTACATGCAAATGGTACCTGAAAAAAAAAGAACCAAAAAACACTTACGCTCATTACACTACTTATCTCACTACTTTATATGAAATAAAACTCAGAGTATACATATATTCAACAACTTCATATCTTCATACCAATTGTTCACCCAATTAGAGATAGCATAAGAGAGAGAGTTTATGTGTAAGGATGACATGCACCTACCACTTTAAAAAGCATATATTACTTGAAAAAACTATTTGTACTCATGGAAGCAACAGCTTCCGAAACTAGTCCCTCAAAAAATAAAAATATGACGGAGTGATAGAGTCAACATGAAAAATTCAAAGCCAAGGCCGGGATTTGAACCATGGATCTCCTGGTTTCCGTCCATTCGCTCTTACCCATTGAGCTGCCATGGCCAACTTACCTCATGGCATTAAATTCCCCATTTGACTCATATTTCCCCAGTAAACCACTAGGGGCTCTCGCATTGAACTCTCATGCCAAATCCATCTATCAAAAACCCCAGGCCATGGACGGCCAGTGCGAAGAAATGACCAACTTCCATCAATTAACTAAAAGCATACCTAGTGTTTATCTTTGTAGAATCTTAGTAACTTGGTGAACTCAAAGTATACACATTTTAATTTATTTTATTTATTTTTCATTTATTTACATAAAAGGTTTCCATAAGCGTATAGCTCTAATAAAAGAGTGCCCTTTATAAATGAGGCAGTAAGCAAATTGCATAGACTACATACATATAAAAGAGTAGGTTCCAAGTATGAATGACTTATTATCTTCTTCAAATTTTACATAACATTCACATAATTTACTATACCCTCTTGGAGTTGCTTGTTTCTAATTCTTCCTGTTACATCTAATATTGTGACATATGTTGTTGTTGTTGTTGACTAATGGCACTGGGGATTAGTTGATTTGCATCATTTTCCCCCTAGCTTCAGAATATAAAGCCTGTAGGTTCCCACTTTTGAGACCATTACATTTGTCCAAATGGCATTTGTTCATGATGACATCCTCTTTACAGATAGTACATTTGGGTGTAGGTATGCAGTGTATTTTATAAAGGTGTTCTGCAAGAGAGTCATGGCCAGTTTCCATTCTAAATAGGGCCACTGCAGCTTTTCTTGGTAGTTTTTGTATGTCAGTTTTGTCTCCACTGTTCTTATAATCCTTGTCTTTTAATTTCAGAAACTATTTGTAGTTGGTTTATTAATACTCGTCACTTACTTATTTATATTTATGAGAGACTAGTTTCAAAGACATTCGCCTCCATTTTCAATCTCTTTCCAACTGGCATCTGTTGTTGTCTGCTCTCTCTCTGGTGGTGGAACTATGAACTTCTTTTTCAAATTATCTACTGGTGGGATTTCAAAGTTCATTACGCGATCCTTATTTTTCCATATGAATATGTTCTCCCATGTTGTCAATTTATTTTGGTTTATCACTCCTTTTAATAATTTTGGATTTGGATCAATGTCATGGTTTTCATTCCAAAAGTGAAATGCTACTGCTGACTTATCTTCTTGTTTCAATCTGATGTTTCTAAAGTGCTCTTTGACTCTGGTTTTTAGATTTCTTTTAGTTTGACCTATGTAGCATTTTTCACAATTCTTACAACGTATCTGGTATATTCCGGATCTGTTAACTGATGGGATTTCATCTTTTGTTTTTGAATTTAGCAATTTTAAAATCGAGTGTCTATTAGTAGGTGCCAAGGTGATATTTTGTTCCTTGAAGATCTTTTTAAATTTATTAAATTTTTTTGGGTGATATGTGAATGAACTGAATATGCTGTTGCTTTCTTTTTCTTTTGTAAATGTGGTTGCTTCCTTAATGGTTTTCTTTAGTTTAGCTTTTCTAATTTTCTTCAACACCAAACTTTTGTTGTATCCATTTTCTTCTGCTATGTGTAGTATTGTTTTTTGTTCTTTGAAATATTCTTCTTTTTCCATGGGTATGTTGACTAGTCTGTGTGTAAGGCTGTTTATTATTGCATGTTTATGTGTAATTGGGTTGTGGCTATTATTTTTTATGTAATTTTCTGAATGTATTGGTTTCCTGTAAATTCCAAATTTTATTTTTGTGTCATTCCTGATGATATTTAGATCCAAGAAAGAGAGTTGTCCATTGGTTTCCTTTTCTATCGTGAATTTTATAGTCCTTTCTTGCAGATTGAGTAATTTTAATGCATCTTCTAAATGTTTATTCGGTACAATTGCACAGATGTCGCCAACATATCTATACCAAACTTTGAAGATCAATGGGAAGGAGTTTTTGATTTGTGTTTCAAATGCACTCATAAATAAGTTAGCCAAAAAAGGTGAAAGTGGATTGCCCATTGATAACCCTGATTTCTGCTTGTAGTGTTTTCCATTAAAGCTGAAGATGTTTTGTTCAATACATATTTTTGTTAGAGAAATGTATTCTTCTGCTTCTATTGCTTCCATTTCTATTGTAGTTAGCCACTTTTTTAATACAGTCTGTAATTTTTCTGTTGGTATGCTTGGAAATAAAGATGTGACATCAAATGAAACCAATCTGTCATTTTTGTCAAAATTTATATCTTTGATTTTTCCTACTAAATCTAAAGAGTTTTTTTAAATTTGCACTTTCGAATATTGGGAAACTATTAAATTTATTTAGCAACCATTTGGTCAAATTATATGTGGGGGTATTTATACTACTAGTAATAGGTCTCATGCCTTTCCCTGTTTTATGAATTTTTGGCAGCCCATATACTCTTGGTAATGTTGGGTTATCTACTTTAATTTTGCGAAATTCTTTTTTGTTGATTATTTTGCTTTCTTTTAGAGTTTTATTTGTAGTTTCAATGCAGTACTTTAAAGGGTTAGTTTCTACTTTTTGGTAATTATTGTCTTCCAACAAATCTTCCATCTTCTTCGTGCAATCTTCTTTTTCCAAAATCACTAGTTTATTTCCCTTGTCTGCTTTAGTATAAATAACTGGTTTCTTTTTAACGGGTTTTATAATTTGGCTACTAAAATTAATTTTCTTTTCATTTTTAATCTGTTTTACTATTTTGGGGCATTAGTTTTTTACTGCCTTTTAGTTTATCTTCTTCATCAAGTCTTTGCTGTCTTTTAAAATGTAGCTTAATGTTGTTTAATTGTTTATTAATTTCAGTTTGTCTTATAGGTTTTATATTTTGAATTGCACCTTTTTGCTAGTTGGTCAGCATGTTCATTACCTAGAAGTCCAACATGGGCTGGAATCCATTGCAGGGTGACATGGTTTCTTGATTCGACAGCTTTAATTAAACTTCTTATTTCTTTGATGTTTCCTGTTTTGTTTTAATAATTTACAATCCCATCTATGGCTGATTTTGATACTGTTAATATAACTATGTTTTGCTTTATGCACGGTCTGTACAGGACATTCTGCAGTGCTGCTTTTATGGCTGTTAGTTCTCCATCATAATTGTTTGAAGTTTCGTCTAGTGTTAGATACTGTGCAAAATGTTTACAGTATATTCCTGCACCAGCATCTTGTTTGTTAATAAAGGATCCATCTGTATATATTCGGAGCCATTCCTTTTCTGAATATCTTTCATTTTCTGTGGCTATTGCTATTGATCTCATTTCATCTGGTAAATTGTTTTACTTATGTATTGTGTTATAATTATGTATTATAATTATAATATTATAATTTTGCTATAATATTTATAGCAACAGCAAAGTAATATTTAGGAAAAATGAGGTTAAAATGGTTAATAGAAAAGTGAAGCAAATATTGAAAAGGGATAAAGAGGGTGAAAGCCAAAATTAAGAAATAATGGATTTAATATATGTCACAATGTTAGATATAACAGGAAGAATAAGAAACAAGCAACTCCAAGAGGGAATAGTAAATTATGTAAATTTTATGTAACATTTGAAGAAGATAATAAGTCATTCATACTTGGAACCTACTCTTTTATATGTATTTAGTCTATGCAATTTGCTTACTGCCTCATTTATAAAGGGCACTCTTTTATTAGAGCTATATGCTTATGGAAACCTTTTATGTAAATAAATGAAAAATAAATAAAATAAATTAAAATGTGTATACTTTGATTTCACCAAGTTACTAAGATTCTACAAAGATAAACACTAGGTATGCTTTTAGTTAATTGATGGAAGTTGGTCATTTCTTCGCACTGGCCGTCCATGGCCTGGGGTTTTTGATGGATGGAGTTGGCATGAAGAGTTCAATGCGAGAGCCCCTAGTGGTTTACCGGGGAAATATGAGTCAAATGGGGAATTTAATGCCATGATGGTAAGTTGGCCATGGCAGCTCAATGGGTAAGAGCGAATGGACGGAAACCAGGAGAACCATGGTTCAAATCCTGGCCTAGGCATTGAATTTTTCATGTTGACTATCTATCAGGAGTCTTGGCCTATGGTAAAGTGTAAAGAAGTGATTGATTTCTATCAATTAACTAAAATATGACAGAGTGTTAAAAACAAACTACAAAAGCTTTTTCAATTAATTTTGACATCATGTTAGAAATTAATTATTGTCTAAATTCCTCCAAACATGCATAAGCATTTACTATCCCTGAAACCTACTGGCGAAAATGAACATTTATAAAAGTAATTTCAATATAATGCTATTTAGCATGATGGATAAATGATTAAATCATATCATGCAATGTATGTACACAGATACAAATAACAGACTACAATAATATGTAAATTGAAATCAAATACAGGACATAATAAATTATTTATAATGGAATTGTATCAGAATAACTATAAATGACATGTGTCAACAGAATATGTATAGAATAACCCAACTTAGATCACGCTATATGTTCTTTCAAAAAGAGGGTTTCTATTTTTGAACTTAAATAAAAACATGTTCTATAAACAATAGAGATTTATTTCCTTTTTTTTTATTTTAGAACATAATGTCATTACCTGTGGACGAGAACATCAATTATGTAACCGCCGCAACTTTTTTAGGTTGCACATGTATAGTTGACCCAATTTTCAATGACAAAAGAACGTAAATTAGGACTTAATTTATGAATAACATGCATGATGTTATTCATAAGATCATTTTTGTTTCTGGCTTGTTGGCATAAACTCGAGATTTAAAATGACCCACAAGAAGTAATTCAATGGCCTTAAATCACATGATCTCGGGGACCAGTTAACAATACTGCCATGGGAAATGATGAAACCTCTGAAATTCTCCTTCAAAAGATTATTTCCAGAGCAGTATGATATGTGACACCATCTTGCTGGAACCAGATGTTTCTGAGATCCATACCATCCAATTGAGGCCAAAAATAGTCCCTCATAAGAGCCCAGTATCATATAAAACACGAAAGGTTTGGCGAGCAGATGATCCATTTTGATAATAAATTTTCCACAATTTCCATGTGTTGCTGAATGCTGTAACGTTCAACGACTTAAGTATAAACTTGAAAGAAGCGTAGAGACAGTGAAGCACAACTTGTGTTCAACGACTATTTGTCAATAACACTGTAACCATTTGGAAAAAAAAAAGACTGCTGTAACTCAATAACAACGGCAGCTATCACATGCAAAAGATAGGACACTCTTGTTGAAAGACCCTTTATTATATTAAATAATAGGCCTTATCTATTAAGAATCATTCAAATTCTTTTTAACATTGACTACAATTGCTGTAAGGTTTAAATTCCATGCGTAAAGAGCATTGTAGAGTTTCATCCTAAAATATGGCAAGATCATTCTTCTTCATTATGTTATGTAGTTGTGGTTGTCAGAGATAGTCTGCAAAAGTATTATAAACTTTACTATATACAGTATAACTTTATACAGAGTGTTAATGAACTACAATGAAATAATTTCAGTAATTGTAGACGTGACTAATATAAGCAAGTTGAGATACGCAATGCATGGTCTACGGCTAAACATAATGCAGTTAAATGTGCTAAACCTAATTTGCATCAGATAAGTTGGTATTTAAACAAGATGGGTGAAATTATTGAATTAGCATGTCTTTAAAGCTACTTCCCGAGTATAGAAATATTGATTCTTAGTAGCTCGTTATTGGCGTTCAAGATTTAATGCCTCAAAGATCTCTCAAATCTTGAACTAATCACCTGCCAGTGCAACACTAAACAGTGATGCCTTCTTGCATCATGTAGCTTACTTTAGTGACATATCTGTAATTGTTCTGGTGGCCCAATCCAAAATGCAAAAACTAGTGTTCTAAAGGTCATTGGTTTGATCCCTGCCACATCCTTAAATTTTTTTCTTTGTCTTTTTAATACACAAATTCTGATAGAAATTAAGAACTGATTCACCAGTGCAATAATACTATTACACTTTTTCTGGGGTCACCTCAAGTCTCTAGTGTATGAACACCTATTACCTCAGAAGAAGAGCTAACTGCCCGAATAATAGTAGGTGAGGTTATTCCACACACACAAGGAATTTTGGACAGAGTACGACAGTCGTTCCTTCACCCCTGACAATTTTGCATTGGAAACACAGGTCGCTATTTCGAGCAGTTCCTATAAACCTGACGTAAAGAGTTGCATTTACTTCTTATTTTATGCAAGTTTGTTCACCCTTTAAATCACCTTCTATTTAGATGTACAGCATGTTAAGGTATTAAGCAGGATTTAATCTTTGTTAGAAAGAATTGTAATTAATTGCACTGACAAGGTGAGAATACTCTGTAAAATGCATACATTTATACAAAAATTAACATCTTGGACAAAATATTAAAAGGCTGGCCCCGTAGCTCAGTCGGTAGAGCACCTGCCTGCCGTGCTAGGGGTCCCGGGTTCGATTCCCGGCGGTGGGGGTGGGGATTTTTCTCCAACCAAGATAATTCCTCATCTTCCCCAGAGTCTGGAAGTATGAATGAGAGTGTGAATGTGTGCGTGATGTAATGATTAAAACCTAACGTTTACCAACGTGTTCCAAAGGAGAACAGCCGCCGATATGACCATTGCAGTTAAAGGCACAAATGGAACAAATAAAAAAAAAAAATTAAAAAAACAAACAAACGAACAAAACAAAAATTAAAGAAAAGACAAAAAAGTGAAGGAGACTCAAAACTCATTCACCTTTTACCTGAGTGCTAATATTATAAACATTGCGCCAGAGGGAGTGCGCATGTTCATGCGTTGTCAAGTGGTGTTTTCATTAGCAGTGGCATACTGGCACTTAAGAAACTTAGCCATAACTTCCGCATTTGATCCAACAGGCCATAAGTCTCCTATCTATAATTACTTAAAATATCTCCACTTGCTTTGAAAATATTTTGGTGTAATACATTAACACCCTGTACATGTTAAGGCTAGGTAGTGTTAGGATCTTTAAGGGCCTTAAAGTATTTCTACAGGACTCATATACAAAATAACCTAGGTACCTAATAGTGTTGTTACCTGTTTATAGAATTTGCCATTGAAAGAAAACCAAAACTGACTGACAGATGCAAAGTGGCATAATGTCTATAAACCCCTAAAGCTGGATTGAGTAATATTAGATACATCAGTGGGTGATGAAATGCTGGGACCTGTACAGTGGTTTTGGTTGATTGCCAAACCCCTGTGTAAGTTGTCTCTCTATAATGAATAGGAGACCATGAATCAACTCCCCATTCTCCAGGGGACACTTGGGATATTGACACTTTTCTGTGTCAATGGGGTGCATGGCACATGTAACATGTGGAATATTAGATGATTTCCCAGAGTAATAAGCTTTGCCTCAATATAGGGGTCCCTGCTGGTGCCAACTATCATTCCTTGATACCTCTTGGAACTTAAATAGACATGGTAAAACAAAACTCTGAAACTGTTCAGAAGTTCTAGAAGAAGACTTAACAGCACAAAACATCTCTGAACCATCTGCAGAGGATTTGGCTGTAGGCATTGCAAAAAACAAGACTGCAGGGAAAGAAACTCTTAATATTATGTATATGAAGACATATTGTTAATGAAGGCTTGAAGACCTGGTTTTCTTCTGCGACGTTTCATCAGAAACTGCATCCAGCATCTTCAGAAAAGTCAAAGCCATGAATATAGCACCAGAGTCCAGAGAAGACTGGACTCTCATAGAAACCCTGTGTTAAAAGGAAGAAATGTTTGATATGAAAGAGGATTTTTTAAATTGCTAAAGAATAGGACTCCGCTAATGAAGACCTGTGATGGTGTCCAGTACTATGAGGTTACAAAGAGTAAATTAAAAGCCTTAAGGAGGCTGGAGGAAAATTAATTTATAATAGAACCAAAGACTCCAAGAACCTGTATCTTAAGTTAAAAATGACTTAAGTATACTGCCATTAATGAATCTCTGTTATAGGTGACTTAAGCAGACAAGAGTAAAATGAATGGCAGAAAGATGACCAAGGGATAAAGGGTGTAATAAATACGACTCATCTATAAATTAATAATGAACATGGGAGTTTATACTCAGAATGGTTTACCTTCCATATGATATCATTTTACCTTCTGCGACGGAATTAAAGCAGCTGCTAGCCACCTGTTGCTTTTATAAACAACTGGTTAATTGGCTGTGATGCTAACTCCAATCACATTACTTGGGGCATGGAAACACTGTTGCATCCAAAGGTAATTAGTGAGCAAACAATTGATGAGAGGTAAGTCATCTGCACTGCGCATGTTGTACTGGAGAGGACTGTGACCTGATCAAAGTAATGATCACTTTAAATTGGAACAGATGGGCTATCAACTCATTTGAGCCATTTAAGTCAGCATGATTTGATTTAATGTATTCTGCATTGCTGCAACAAGGATTTGAATTCAAAATCAGATTGATTCACCATAAGAAATCATACAGATTTATGTATTATGTTGCTAATGCTCTAGAGTCAACAATGAAGTATTCTCCTTCTGGTTTCCCAGTGCCTAGAAGCTATATTTTAATAATGTTGTAAAGCTGCACAGTTTTGTAGATGTTTTCTGTTCATTTCTATATCTCGAAAGCACAATACACAATTTGGAGAAGTTATTATCCAATTCTATGCAGATGTCCTGTAGTAAGCCTCATCACGGCAACAGTGGATTTATGTGGCAATTTTGGAATTAGAGAAAGATTTTCTAGAAATATTTTCATATTTCGGTTACCAATTTTTTCAGTTAGTCCAGATTTGTAATTATCATTAAATTTTTTCTTTATAATCCTCTTAATTGATTCATATAAAAAGGGTTTTGTTTCTTTCTGTTTAATCTTACATCCTTTTTCTGCTAATATATCAGCCCTTTCATTCCCCTGAATTCCATAATGGGCCTGAATTCATTACAAAACTGTATGTTTTCCAAGTTTTTTAATGGTCTGGGTTACATTTTGTATTTCTAGAATTTTTGTCTGTTTTTTGAATAGGATGTTGATGCTACTGCCTGAATTGCCACTTTAGAATAAAACAAAATAATATTCTTGCATTGTTGCAGCCAAATAATGTTTTGGAGCAGAAGATAAATAGATAAAACTTCACCATAAAAATTTGTAGTGTTCTTCCAGCATGTTTGTAGAAAGAGAAAAAGTCGCACATTCCACCAGCTCCATGTTCATGTAACAGAGAGCCATCTGTATAAATACGAGGTGCTATTTTTTTTCAGGACTGGCGCCAGATAGGAACTTCAGTCTTTTTTTAAAATACACGTGGAATCTTTGTGAATGCGTGACAGAGATAGCAGCACTGTACAGTGCATAGAACTCTAGTGGCAGCGACAAGAGTTAGGACTATTTTTGAAAATTAAAATGGCGACTTTCTCATTGCAAGAACAGTGTGTAATCATTCGTTTTCTCCCTTTTTGTGGTGTGACACTTATTAAAATTTATCGCCAATTGAGTGAGGCATGCGGTGATGGTACCATGGATGTGTCTAATGTGCATTCCTGGGTGCGACAGTTCAATGAACGCAGAACATTGTGTGACAACAAACTAAGACAGTCACAGCCTTGCACAAGCCGGTCTGACGACATGATCCAGCGAGCGGAGAACATTATTTTGGAGAATCGCCGATTGAGCATTGCAGATATCGCCTCCAAAATTGTCATTTCCATAGGATATGTGCACACAATCCTGCATGAAGATCTGAAAATGCAAAAAATGTCATCGAGATGGGTGCCACGAATGCTGACGGATGATCACAAGGCTGCACGCATGGCAAGTTATCAGGCGATGTTAACGCGTGATGACAACATGAATGCAACTTTCTTTCAATCGATTGTGACAATGGATGAGAACTGGATGCCCTTTTTCAACCCTGAAACGAAGCGCCAATCAGCTCAACGGAAACACACAGACTCATCACCACCAAAAAAAATTTTGGGTGAGCACCAGTGCTGACAAAATGATGGTGGTCATCCTCTGGGACAGCAGTGGTGTAATCTTACTCATAGCATTCCAAAGGGCACTATAGTGACAGCTGCATCCTACCAAAATGTTTTGAAGAATAAACTCCTCCCAGCATTGTGTGAAAAACAGGCAGAAAAGGTTGGACGTGTGCTCTTTCATCAAGACAATGCACCAGCACATCGGGCGAATGTGACGCAGGAGTTTTTTCATGACAACAACTTTAAAGTGATTGCACATGCTCCCTACTCACCTGACCTGGCTCTGTGACTTTTGGCTGTTTCCCCACGATGAAAGTCACTCTCCATGGTTACAGATTCACTAGTCGTGCCGCTATTGCCTCAGCGATTTTACAGTGGTCAAAACACACTCCTAAAGAAGTGTTCGCAGCGGCTATGGAATTATGGCATTGACGTTGTGAAAAATGTATTAGGCTAGAGGGAGATTACATTGAGAAGTGACACTAGTTTCACATTTTTCTTGTTATTACTTTGTGAGAGAAAAAGATAGGAGGTGTTATAGCTTGAACGCACCTCGTATATGTCCAGTTTACAGAAGGTATAGTTATAGTACAGTTTCTAATGCTAAAGCCTTAGCCATATCTGTAGGAGTTTTTCTTTTATGAAATTATTTAAATTTGGATTATAATCAATGCTGAAATTATGAATTGCGTTGATACCATATATTATGTTCTTTGTTCTGTGGTATTTCTAATTTTTCTATTAATTTTGCTACTTCTTGTATAAATACAACGTGAGTTTTCATAGTTAGGTTAGATATTTGATATTTTGCCCATTTATCTAAATCTGGGAGCCAATAGAAATGCTGTCTTGTCACATGTTCTACAGTGCTGAATGTAGGGAATGGTTGGTGGACATGCATATATCCTCCCAGCTATGTTCAAGGAGACATGGGCAGTCAACCAATGATAGGGGCTGTCCTCTAGGCATACTGAAGATTGATAGGAAAAATTGGTGTCCATTAAAAAGAGTGAAACTGTTCAACTGACTATGCTTCTCAGGGCAAAACATTCCGGAGTAATAAATCCCCAATCAGATCTCCGGGTGGGGACTGCTAAGGGACATTTGAAGATTTCATACGGATTTATAGATTTTGTCAAAAGCAGGTACTATATTCTCACGGCAACAGGCATAAAAGTTTCGGGCACAAATAAGAAAACAGTCGGCGCATAAAGTTTCATCGTAATAATGAGCCTTGCTAAGCAGTTAATGATAGCGCGGCTATTATAAACAAGCGCCGGTGGGCAGCGATAACTGAGGTAAAGAACTCGCCAGCATAGATTAAGTTACGCTTCTAGAATGTGATAGAATGATTGGAAATTTTGGACTGATAGAGATTGTTCGGGTTCTGGCTGACTTTAGAACCATCTAGAGTTACGAATTAGGTATTTAAGGACCTGACGGCTCGCAAAGTGGAGTAGTAGTGTAACAAGAGTGTTGATGTAACGAGAGCTATGTAATCAGCTGTCATGGTTTGCTATTGTCATTGACCTTGGAAGATTGTGTTATTATGTGATGTAATGTTGTTACGTGAAAATTGAACAGTGTATCTCTACGGAAATAAAGGAGATTTTTAATTTCTGCAACCCGGACTTTTAATTCTACGAACCCACTAAGTCACAACTGGTGACAGAAAGTGGGACAACCGCCATGGAATCGGCATTGGAAAATATTCTACAGAAAATGGAAGAAATGAAGACGTCCCATGACAACTTTGCTGCAAAAACAGAAGCAGCAAATTACAGCCTGGCCACGAAGCTGGAGACCACAAATAACAATTTGGCAGCAGAACTGAAAGAAATGAAGGTGGCTAACGACAACATCACCGAGAAGATGGAAGAAATGAAGGCCAAATTAACAGCAAAGACGGAAACGGCAAACAACAACCTGGCAGCGAAACTGAAGGAAATGAGAACGGTGAACGATAGCCTGGCCGAGATGACCGAATTGACCATGGAGATGAAAGCGGCAAACGAGGCCCTCGCCGCAAAGTTTGAAGAGCAGTTGACCTGCGTAAGGGATGACGTCACGGAGCTGGGCAAGCGGATGGGTCAAGTGGACGAGTGCATCGAAGACCTGGCGAGCCGCGTAAACGAGCTGGAGGAAAGGCCGACAGCAACACGAAGTCCCTTAACGCCATGGTGGAGGACGTCGTCGGCAGGAGGTTAAAGAATTTAAAGGTCGAAGCGCCGGGACGCGACACATCTGCGCGCGTCAAACTTCCTAAATACGACGATGCGACAAGTTTCGAAGTCTTCCGCCGACAGTTCGATGCAGTGGCCAAGAACAACAAATGGTCAAGGAAGAGGCCACACAGTTAATAGCCAGCCTCCAGGGACGGACCGCGGAAGTCCTGAACGCGGTACAGACAACGGCGGCGCCCAAGGACTTCTGGGAGGTCCTGGAGAATCGTTTTGGAAACCACCCCTTAGCCGCAGCGTACCGCAGCCAGCTAAAGGCAAGGTCACAGCAGCCAGGGGAGACGCTGCAGGAGTTCGCCCTGACAGTTGAGCAACTGGCTAGCAAGGCATTAGTCGAACTCCCACCAGAGTTCGTATCCCGGGAAGCTGCCTACACATTCGTTGACGCGGTACGAGACACGGAGATTCGTCAGCGGCTAATGCTCGGCGATTATAAAACCATCCACGAGGCGCTAAGAGCAGCATTAAGGATGGAGGCGGCCAAGGTAACAGCTATCCCGACTTCGAGAACGAGGAGTGTGCGCTACGCCGGAGACAGAAGACCAGCCGAGGGACGCCGGCGAAGACCCAGTGGCCTGTGTTGGGGGGGGGTGAGGACAGCCGGGACACCTGGAGAGACAGCCGACACCAGGAAGAGCAGCCGGAAGAACGAGTAAGGCCCGGCGTGGTGAGTGGCACGTAGGCGTCGACATCACCATTACCTCTAGTGAGACTGTGCGCCGTCAGCCGGCGTATGGATGACAGCCTCATCGCGGACGGTTGGGTAAGAGGAAAGCCGTATCGCATGCTGGTAGACACCGGGGCGGCCGTGACCATCATCAAACCTGACGTGGCCAAGGGCTTGCCGACGAGGAAGCCGAGCCGACCATACCAGCTTGTGACGGCATCGACCGACACCTAGCCTGTGGAGGAGGCCCTATTGAAGTTGACCTTGGGACGGAGTGCCGTAGGTCTGTAGGTGTTCGTCGCGAAGGTGGCTGAGGCGATAGTAGGATTGGATGCCCTCAGGAGCCACGAGGCGACGGTCGACGTCGGCAGGAAGGTCCTGCGGCTCAATGGAGAAGAGGTGATACTCCGGCAAGCCGGCAAAGGCCTTGGAATATGCAGGGTCATCTTGAAGGAAGACGTGGTGGTTCCCGCGAGAAGCGAGGTGGTGGTGATGGTGAGATTGGAAGGCCAGCGGACGAAGAACATGATATTGGACCAGATGACGCCTTTGCACGGACTCTGTGTAGCCAGGACATTATTGCCCTGCCGAGAGGAGGTACCAGTGAGGCTGCTCAACCTGGCAGACAGCGATCACGACGTCCAGGCCGGAACGGAGCTGGGGACGTGCGAGCTCGTGGTCAGCGTGACAGCTATCGACAAGACATAGGAGCCGGTGCCAACGCAACACCTGGGGCCCCGGCTGGAAGGCTTATTGGAGAGGCCGGCCAACCACCTGACCTCAGAGCAGCTGGAGAAAGTTCGACAGCTACTGAGGCGATAACAGCGCGTCTTCAGCCAAGGCGACAGTGACTACGGCCGCACGGATAAAGTGCTTCACCGCATCGACACCGGAGACGCCCGGCCTATTCGGCAACCACCTAGACGCGTTCCGCTGGCGAAACAAGTGGCGGTACGGGATATGGTAGACGACATGAAATCAAGGGGAGTGATTGAAGAGTCTGACAGCCCTTGGTGTTCCCCTCTACTTCTGTGACGAAGAACGGCGAGCTACGCTTCTGCGTGGACCACAGGAAGCTGAACGCTGTCACCCGGAAGGACTGTTTCCTCTTACCCCGGATTGACGACACCCTGGACACGCTAGCTGGTGTACAATGGTTCTCGACCCTGGACCTGAAGTCGGGTTACTGGCAGGTGGCTCTAGACCCGAGAGACCAGGAGAAGACTGCATTCTCGACAGGCCAAGGGCTTTGGCAGTTCACAGTTATGCCCTCTGGCCTCTGCAACGCGCCAGCTACCTTTCAACGCCTCATGGGGTCAGTAATGAGAGGATTGGCATATGACGCATGCCTGCTATACTTGGACATCGTCATTGTCGGCAAGACGTTCGAAGACCATCTGGACGACCTGAGCAAGGTGTTTCAGAGACTGCAGGCAACCAACTTGAAGCTGAACGCAAAGAAGCGCCAGCTCTTCCGAAAGGAAGTGAACTACTTGGGCCACATAGTCTCACCAACCGGAGTGGCCACGGACCCGGAGAAGACACAGGCCGTGAGAGATTGGCCTCGACCAAAGGATAAGCGAGAGTTGCGCAGTTTTCTGGGGCTGTGCAATTATTACCGCCGTTTCATAAAGGGGTTCTCCAACATCGCCAAAACCCTTACCCGCCTGACAGAGAAACAGCGACCCTATGTGTGGATGGAGGACGCTGAACACGCTTTCCAGCACCTGAAGAAGACACTGTGCAGTGCTCCTATTTTGGGATTTCCACAACCAGGCGGCACTTTCATTGTGAACACCGACGCCAGCGACCATAGCATTGGAGGCGTCCTATCGCAAGTTCAGGACGGCCACGAGCGGGTGATAGCCCACTACAGCAGGACGCTATCCAAGGCAGAGAACTACTGCGTCACCCGGCGAGAATTGCTGGTGGCAGTAAAGACCTTGGAGCACTTCCACAAGTACCTCTACGGTCAGCCATTCCACCTCAGGACTGACCATTCCGCCCTAACCTGGCCATTGAGCTTTAAGAACCTAGAACCTAGACAGCACGTTGGGTCCAGAGGCTGCAGGAGTACGACTTCACCTCTGAACATCGTAGAGGGAAGAGCCACGGCAACGCAGACGCCGTATCTCGAAGATCCTGCCCAGAGGAATGCGGCCAATGCACAAGAGTGGAAGAGAAGGGGCGTGCCACAGCAGTCCGAGTAGTCACGGCAAAGCCTGCGGATGGCTGGGATAGCGCAGGCCTAGGAGGGAGCAGCTGGCGGACGCAGATTTGGGGCCACTCTTGAGAGAAGTGGAGGCAGGGACAAGACCAACCCTGGGAGGACATCGCACCGAGGAGCACCCCCTACAAGTCGTACTGGGCCCAATGGGAGTCATTGAAGACAAGAGAGGGCGTGCTGTTCCGGGTTTAGCCCAGAGGTTCTACTCCCATTAGTCCTAAACCCGTAGGAACTGGACCCGGGCCTCCTTCAACCAGGGAGTATCCGAGCTGTCCCAAAGGGCGCTCGGCCTCCTCCGTGGGGCTTTCTATAGGGCAAGACCTAGAGACTAACAAGCCCCCCCATCTGGTCCTATGGATTCAAGACGGGATGGAAGTGGATACGCCACTTACGCGCGTCAACACTCAAGGTGAAGACTACCGAACAACCTCGGTGGGGCCGCCTGGTGATCTAGCACACCTACTAGCTTTGCAGGCTAGTACCCGGGAGAATTAATGGCTTCCCTCAACCCCGTCCGAAGACGTACCCAATTCCCACGGGTATCGGGATCACACTGCCCCCTCGAGTCCATCCCAATCCGAACAACTCCCGAAGGAGGGGCTCGGCTCTTCGGCCCGAGGTTCCTCTAGTAACGTCAGAGGTACCACGAGTGCTAAGGGTCCGCAGAGCCCACACTTTGGCAGCTGAAAGGGACGGATCCCTTCCCCTACGGGGGCTGTTCCGGGTATGGGAATCACCTGATGGGAAGACGCACAGGGAGCAGTTGGTACTTCCCCGAAGTAGGGTCCCGGAAGTCTTGGAGGAAGTGCACGCCGGTACCTCAGCAGGACACCTGGGAGCAAACCGAACGATCGACAAACGCCAACAGTGCTATTACTGGCTGAGGCTCCGAGCAGACGCTGAGAGGTGGTGCCGTCAGCGTTATGTGTGCGCGGCGAGTCGCGGACCCCAGACTAGGAGCCGGGTTCGCATGCAGCAGTACAACGTCGGAGCGCCATTCGAAAGGATCGCCGTCGACATAGCTGGAACATTCCCAGTGTCCGACCGAGGCCAGATGTACCTGATGGTGGTCGTGGACTACTTCAAGTGGCCGGAGGTGTATGCCATTCCGAACCAGGAGGCGAAGACAATTACGAACTGCCTTGTGGAGTAAGTGTTCTGCCGATTTTGCGTGCGTTAGAGCTCCACAGCGACCAGGGCACCAATTTTGAATCCAACCTGATGAAGGAGGCACTAGAAAGACTTGGGGTAAACAAGACCCGCATCACACCCCTACATCCACAGTCAGACGGCATGGTGGAGAGATTCATCAAGACCTTAGAAGAGCACCTGAGGAAGGTCATGGCCAGCAATCAGCGAGACTGGGACGTCAAGGTGCCACTGTTCTTGCTGGCCTACCGCTCGCCTACTCACGACACCACTGGTATGACGCCAGCCAGCTTAATGTTCGACGAGAGTTACGCCTCCCCTGTGATCTGGCTTTTGGAAGCCCCCAGGACGCAAAATAGCCAGCAACCGAGTACGTGGAGAACCTGGTGGAACATCTCCATGACATGCATGAGATGGCTCGTCAGAACATCCAGAAGGCAAGCGACCGCATGAAGACCCGATACGACAGGCAAGCCAACAGCCAAGGGTTCCAGCAGGGTGACCTAGCCTGGTTGTACCGCCCTACCCAGACCAAAGGACAATGCCCGAAACTCCAGCAACCATGGCAAGGACCGTACTGGGTGGTGAAGAGGATTAACGACGTGGTCTACCGCATCCAGAAGGTGCCCCGAGGGAAGATGCTGGTGGTACACTTAGATCGTCTGGCCCACTACGATGGAGCTGTTCGGGACGACCAGCCTTGAGCAGGGAGCAGTGTCACGGCAACAGGTATAAAAGTTTCAGCACAAATAAGAAAACAGTCGGCAGATAAAGTTTCATTGTACTAATGAGCTTTGCTAAGCAGTTAATGATAGCGCGGCTATTATGAACAAGTGCTGGCAGGCAGTGATAACTGAGGTAAAGGACTCACCGGCATAGATTAAGTTACGCTTCTAGAATGTAATAGAATGATTGAAAATTTCTGGACTGATAGAAATTGTTTGGGTTCTGGCTGACTTTAGAACCGTCTAGAGTTACGAATTAGGTATTTAAGGATGTGACATACTCAGCTTTCTCTTTAGCAGCTGAGGAAAACCTCAGAGAAATCTCAGCCAGTTATGTATCAGAATTTACAAGAGATCAATAAAGCTTACATAGTTTAACAAACTGACTACAATTCTATATACATTAACATTTTATCATAAATTTGATTTGAATCCTAAACCCAACGAAGAATGATCACAGTATTGAAAGTGGACATCAGGCACCTTCTTGGGCCAAAGTGCATCCCTCCAGTAAACAGGAGCATGTAACAAATTACTTCATAAAATATTGTAAATATTTAAATTTTCCCACAACAGTATTCAACAAATTCATCTAAAGTGTAAGAATATTAAAAGCAGAAGCATTATTAACAGTGAAGTATTCTTCATATTTGAGTTTGATTTATGAGTCACTATGTTTACACTCAAACTTCACTTACTTGTTGTATAATTGAAACGTTTTCAAGATCATTCGATCTCATCCCCAACAGCTGAGGATGAGATCGAATGATCTTGAAAACGTTTCAATTATACAACAAGTAAGTGAAGTTTGAGTGTAAACATAGTGACTCATAAATCAAACTCAAATATAAAGTGTAAGACCTAATTTTTTCAAAGAACTTACGTAACTCTATATTTATTTATTAGTTATTTTTTCAAACACCCTGGTAAGTAGTTATATAATTTTAAGCTGTTGTACTTGTAGGAAGGCTTCAAATTGTTTGTGCTTATTCTGTGTATTATATGAGTATTTCTGCATTTGTGATATAATATGAGGCATTTGCATAAATTAACAATTCTTTCATATACAAATATGGTAAGGATTAAGATATTCAAGTTGTGAAAATGCTCTCTGCAAATTTCTGTTTTTGGGATACAGGTGGGATTCTCAATGCTCCTTTTTTTAATTTTGAAAACTACTATTTGCCATTTCCCCATAATGGTAGTCTGTATAGCAGTAAAGAGCAAAAGTAAATTAAATTTTGAGGACAGATGATACAAAAGACTTCAGCTCAAGAAGAACAAATAAGTTCTAGTCAATATAAAAATTATTTGTGGTTGGTTTATTGACACTCGTCACTTACTTTTTCATATATTTATGAGAGACTAGTTTCAAAGGCCCTGGCCTCCATTTTCAATCTCTTTCCAACTGGCATCTGTTGTTGTCTGCTCTCTCTGGTGGTGGAACTATGAACTTTTTTGTCAAATTATCTACTGGCGGGATTTCAAAGTTCATTACGCTATCCTTATTTTTCCAGATGAATATGTTCTCCCACGTTGTCAATCTATTTTGGTTTATCACTCCTTTTAATAATTTTGGATTTGGATCATGGTTTTCATTCCAAAAATGAAATGCTACTGCTGACTTGTCTTCTTGTTTCAATCTGATGTTTCTAAAGCGTTCTTTGACTCCGGTTTTTAAATTTCTTTTTGTTTGACCTATGTAGCATTTTTCACAATTCTTACAATTGATTTGGTATATTCCAGATTTGTTACCTGAAGGAATTTCATCTTTTGTTTTTGAATTTAGTAATTTTAAAATTGAGTATCTACCTACTAATAGATACTAATAATAGATACTCAATTTTAAAATTACTAAATTCAAAAACAAAAGATGAAATTCCTTCAGGTAACAAATCTGGAATATACCAAATCAATTGTAAGAATTGTGAAAAATGCTACATAGGTCAAACAAAAAGAAATTTAAAAACCGGAGTCAAAGAACACTTTAGAAACATCAGATTGAAACAAGAAGACAAGTCAGCAGTAGCATTTCATTTTTGGAATGAAAACCATGATCCAAATCCAAAATTATTAAAAGGAGTGATAAACCAAAATAGATTGACAACATGGGAGAACATATTCATCTGGAAAAATAAGGATCGCGTAATGAACTTTGAAATCCCGCCAGTAGATAATTTGACAAAAAAGTTCATAGTTCCACCACCAGAGAGAGCAGACAACAACAGATGCCAGTTGGAAAGAGATTGAAAATAGAGGCCAGGGCCTTTGAAACTAGTCTCTCATAAATATATGAAAAAGTAAGTGACGAGTGTCAATAAACCAACCACAAATAATTTTTATATTAATTTTGACGTCACTGTTACTAAATTCCTCCAAACACACATCAAGTTCTAGTCATGTCATATGGAGCATTGAGCACTAGGACTTTGCCTCCATCCTCAACCGGCCATCGACTGTTTCTCATTGGTGTAGTTGACGATATTTTGTCATAGGTCTCCTCTGGTGGCGGTTCAAGGAAATTGCTGAACAAACCTTTCTGGGGGATGTTGAAATTGAATACTTTGTTCCTAGTTTTTGAATTGAAAATTTGTTCCCATGTGGATAGTTCTTGTTTTCCTGATGTATGTTTTAGTAGTTTTGGTTCTGGATTTATGTTGTGGTTTTTTTCCCAAAAATGTGTGACAACTGCTGATTTTTCTAATTGTTTATATTTTATGTTTCTAAAGTGTTCCTTTGCTCTTGTTTCTAAATTTCTTTTGGTTTTTCCAATATAAATTTGGTTACAGTCACTGCATTCAATTTGATATAGACCAGCTTTTTTGTTAGATGGAATGGCATCTTTGATGTTTGAGCAAATTAGGTTTTTTAAGGACTGGTGCTAGTTGAATGTTCTGTTTTTTGAAGACTTTTTTGAATTTATCAAAGGCCCATGGATGGTAAGTGAATTTTTTGAAAATCATAGTTTCTGTAGCTGAGAGGGTTGTGGTTTCCTTTAGTAGCTTCTTCAAAATATGAACAAAGTATTCAATTTTGACATCCCCCAGGAAGATTTGTTCAGCAAGTTCCTTGAACTGCCACCAGAGGAGACCTATGACAAAATATTGTCAACTACACCAATAAGAACCAGTCGATGGCCGGCTGAGGATGGAGGCAAAGTTTCTGAAACATGTTCCGGAAAATTCAAAAGTAAGTGTTGTTTAGTGTCATTAATCGACTCCCTTTAAATTTAATTTATTATAACAACACTGTTTTCAACACTTCCAAGAAAGGAATTGTAAGTTCTAATCAGCTTGCCTGATAGCTTTTCAATGAAGAAGTCCAAGCTTAAATTTTTATCAACTATAAATGTAAAATCTTGTACACAGTTTAGATACAACTCTGGTGACAGGATTCTTTGATTTTCTACAAGCTTTATGCTGAAAACTTAGTGCTACAGTTATCTCTTCCTTTATAAGCAGTTTATTGACTGAACTAATTTATGTTATGCTTTGCTGAAGGCATAACATGAAGGCATAACATGATCCTTCCCTGCAATGATGTTGCTTGTATCATCTGCAAAAAGTGTTAGTTTACCTTACATTATATTTTTAAGGCATAGTGGTAAATCATTAATGTACAAGAACAGCAATGGACCCAGAATAAAACCCTGCAGAACTCCTAATGTTACACATTTTTTTCTCTGAAAGTTTGTTACAGCCCCCTCATTTCTCTGACTTAAACCCCTGTGACTAATTGCTAGAATTAAAAGAAAAAGTGCACTACGCCAATCAACATACCTTGAATGAACTTAAAGGTATAATACATGTCAAGAAATTGTTGCTGTTTCTCAGCGGGAACTGCAGACTGTAATGAACAGTTTTCTAAGTAGGTGTCAGAAATGTTTGAACAATGAAGGGAGGCAGTTCAACATCTTGATTAATATAAGTGAGTAATTTTATTTTATTTTTAAATGTTTATGTAATGTTTAGAAATAACTTTTGCAACAAATCATACTGTAAAATAAGACCTGATGCTTTACTGGTGACGAATATGCTCACTTTCTTCTCGGGCAGCCAGCCAGGTGAAAAGATGATTAGATATCAACATTTCGGGAGTGTGTATCTCTCCCATCATCAGGATATTTATAAAATGTTATAACTACAAATGAAATACTGGATATAACACAACTATAAACAAAGACTACCACTACCAAAATTTGCATTACTGAACAAAAGACTTTTCAGTAAATTAAATGCCAGGTTAGGAGATGGCGTGAGTATAGAAAATTTTGTCAAAGAAACGTAACTACTTACCTTGATTATCAAGCTGTATTGATCTTTGCTTCTTAATTCGACAGATTTCCATTTTTAATGCTGGTTTCCAAGAGGAGCTGAACTGAAATCCAGCATCACGATTATGCGTGCTCCTTTCAGAGGAAATCACCAAAGCCTCTTTAATTCTCCGCTCCCAGTAACTTTTGCATTTTGCCAAGATGGTCGTCTCCCGAAAATTGGCTCTATGGTTGTTATCAAAACAAAGCTCTGCCAGCCCAGACTTCTCAGGTTGCATTAAACGAATGCTCTGTTCATGTTCGATTATTCTAGTAGTGATGGTCCTTCTGGTTTGTCCTGTATACGGTGTCCTACATTCACAGGGAATGTGGCACACTCCCGGAACTTGGAAGTCCAGTTTGTCTTTCACTGGTCTCAACAGATGTTTAATCTTCGGAGATGGCTTGTGGATGGTCCTGATGCTGTATTTGGCGAGAATTCTGCTGATTCTGCCAGATAGATTACTGGTAAACGGGATGCAGGCTGTAGCGGTAGGCTTATCTGACGCTTGCTGTATTACAGGTTTCCCTTTCCTAGCTTTGGAGATCAGGGCTTCAACGTCATATTCGTAACAGCTGTTTTGATGGAAAGCTACTCTCAGGTGCTGTAATTCTTGTTTTATGTGGCTGGGATCAGAGATAGACAAAGCTCTGTGGGCCAGTGTATTGAGGACTCCCAGTTGTTGAGACTTATGATGGAAACTATGAGCATTCAGATAGAGGTCGGTGTGTGTAGGCTTGCGATCTACAGCATGCTCCAGTGTACCGTTGCTGTTTTTTGAAACAAGAATGTCCAGGAAGGGAAGAGTTCCGTCCTTCTCCACTTCCATGGTAAACTGTATTTGAGGTCGAAGGCTGTTGAGATGCGCAAGAAAGCTAAGCAAAGTGTCTGATCCTTGTGGTCAAATTACAAAAGTGTAGTCCACGTATCTATAGAAATGAGATGATTTAAGTGGAGCTGTGGCAAGTATTTCATGTTCTAGGTGTTCCATATGGAAATTAGCTATAGCTGGTGACAAAGGGGAGCCCATTGCTACTCCGTCTACTTGTTCAAAGTACCACCAAACAAGAAAGTGGACGTCACAGGGTATGTTGGAAGAGCTCTATGATATCTGCCTGAAAATGCTCCTTCAGAAGTTGGATGGCTTTCTGAAGTGGTACTCTTGTAAATAGAGAAACCACGTCGAAGCTGACAAGAAGATCAGAAGGGTCAATGGTAATGTTCCTAAGTGTATGTACAAACTGTGTGGAATTACTCACATGATGTGGGCAATCTCCTACCAGAGGTTGTAATAGATCAGCCAGGTGACGTGCCAGCCAATATGAAGGACTGCTTCTGGCATCCACAATGGGGCGTAAAGGAATGTCCGGTTTGTGGATCTTCGGAAGTCCATATATTCTAGGAGGCCTGGAACCTGACGGTGATACTGCCTTCTTAATTTCTGAAGTAAGGCAGGATCTTTTAATAAGTTGTACAGTCTGACGTTCGATGGAAGAGAGCACCTGGGACTCACTTTCCGTCAAAAGACTACTCCGAATATGACGTTGAAACCTCGATCTCCAAAGCTAGGAAAGAGAAACTTGTAATACAGCAAATGTCAGATAAGCCTACTGCTACAGCCTGCATCCCATTTACCAGTCATCTATCTGGTAGAATCAGCAGAATTCTCGCCAAATACAGCTTCAGGACCATCCACAAGCCACCTCCAAAGATTAAACATCTGTTGAGACCAGTGAAAGACAAACTGGACTTCCAAGTTCTGGGAGTGTACAGCATTCCCTGTGAATGTGGGACACCATATATAGGACAAACCGGAAAGACCATCACTACTAAAATAATCGAACATGAACAGAGCATTCGTTTAATGCAACCTGAGAAGTCTGGGCTGGCAGAGCATTGTTTTGATAACGACCATAGAGCCAATTTTCGGGAGACAACCATCTTGGCAAAATGCAAAAGTTACTGGGAGCAGAGAATTATTTGTTATTTATCTGCCGATTAAAATTATAATAATTCATGACATTGTCAGGTGAGTACAATATAAATACAATGATTATCTAACCTACATATATACAAATTATTTACAGGTAATAATAAAGAAAATCTTTATATTCTTAAGCTAATATGTACAGTTCCGTAACACTAAACTTACAAAACTATATTATTAATTACTGCTCTAGAAATTCGTCAGTTGAATAGCAACACCCTTGGATACAAAACTTCTTTAGTTCCCTTTTTAACCGCTTAATATCTTTAATTTCCTTTAGATACATAGGTAATTTATTAAAAAGCAAACAGGTTTCATTTTAAATAATTCTAATCTATGTGAGGTTATATGAAAATGCTGGTGAAATGATCATGAACCTGACTGTTTACTTGTGGGTGGTCATCCTTATGTTTTAGAAACATTACTACTTCAAAGATACATAAGGTGTATAGAGTTAAAATATTTAATTTTTTGAAATAATTTCTACAAGATTCCTGTGGCTTTAATCCCACTATTGCCCTTATTACCCTTTTTTGCAGTGTGAAAAGTCTTTTAGTATATTTATTAGCACTTTGTTCCCATACTGTAATACCATAAGATAGATAAGGATATGAGTCCATAATAGGCACGCATTAATATGCTTATATCCGCAGTTTTTGACAATCTTTTTAGTGCAAATATGCTTGTACTTACTTTGTTGCAGACTTTACCAATTTGTTTATCCCACATGAGATGACTGTCCAGTATTATTCCTAAAAAGTTAGTAGTAATTACCTCATTTATTTCTTCATTATTAACTTCAAATTTTAACTGTTTCGTTTCTGTTTTGGACTGTTTGTATACTCATGAAACTTGTTTTCTTAGCATTGATATGGAGGTTGTTTAAATTAAAAAACTGTACAATTTGTTGTATAATTTTGTTTCGTAAATGTATCTAATTGTGCTACGCCTTTACCAGTATTTACAATAGAAGTGTCATATGCATATGTGATAATTTTCCCATTTTGCACTGATGGTACATCATTCACATACATTA
The DNA here is from genome assembly GCA_030765055.1 of Mantis religiosa. Taxonomy (NCBI): domain Eukaryota; kingdom Metazoa; phylum Arthropoda; class Insecta; order Mantodea; family Mantidae; genus Mantis; species Mantis religiosa. The sequence continues at coordinate 820,652 of JAUKNK010000241.1, read as the reverse complement.
TGAATAGAAGGGGTCCTAATACTGAGTCCTCGGGGACTCCAAACCTCACCGATTGTGTGCTTGAATAATAATTTCTTATGTCTGAACTACTTTTATATGTTATTTTGACTTGTTGTGTTCTCCCACATAAATATGACTATTAGTTTGAGTGGAATTCCGCGGATTCCATGGTGCTCCAATTTATTTAGTAATATTTTGTGGTCTACGCAATCAAAAGCCTTACTTAGGTCAAGAAACATGCAGCTATTTAGTTCCTTATGTTCCAGACTGTCTATAATAAATTCCACTATTTCTATTATTGCATCATTAAGGAGGCTTTGGCGATTTCCTCTGAAAGGAGCACGCTTAGTCGTGATGCTGGATTTCAGTTCAGCTCCTCTTGGAAACCGGCCTTAAAAATGGAAATCTGTTGAATTAAAAACAAAGATCAATACAGCCTGATAATCAAGTTAAGTAGTTACGTTTCTTTGACACAATTTTCTATGGATAGAGTCAACATGAAAAATTCAATGCCATGGCCGGGATTTGAACCACGGATCTCCTGGTTTTCGTCCAGTCGCTCTCAACCATTGAGTTACCATGGCCAACGTGCCGTCCTGACATTAAATTCTCCATTTGACTCATATTTCCCCGGCAGACCACTAGGAGCTCTCGCATCCGAGATACACCATTTGTGGCGACTTACTATTGTAAGTACTTGAGTCCCAGGCTTCATCATTTAACTTTTATTATTTTAGTTGAATTTTTCATGTTGACTATCCATCAAAATCTTAGCCTGTGTACGACTAGTGTGGAGAAATGATTCATTTCCATCAATTAATTACAATTTTCTATACTCATGCCATCTCCTGACCTGGCATTTAATTTACTGAAAACAGTCTTTTGTTCAGCAATGCGAATTTTGATAGTGTTTTGTCTCTGTTTATAGTTGTGTTATATCCAGTATTTCCTTTGTGGTTATAACATTTTATAAATATCCTGATGATGGGAGAGATGCACACTCCCGAAACGTTAATATCTAATCATCTTTTCACCTGGCTGGCTGCCAGAGAAGAAAGTGAGCAAAATCATACTGTATTTACTGCAGACTTTGTCACCCACACCACTGATACAGAAGCCAGCTTCCTGAGCCAGCTGCTGCAAAACCAGCTGGGTGTGAAGTTTCATTCACCCTACAGTTATAAAGGGACAAATTAATAATAAATAAATAATAATAATAATGTAGCCCACAGACATCCCATAAGGCAGAGGCCGCCTATTTACACAGGGAAGAGATTGTTCTTTGGCTCCAAAGACGAGCAACTCCTTGGGAACTTTGTGTTGTTACTACTTTTTGTTTTCTCTACTCCTATTTTCCACTTTTGTATCATTTCCACTCTACTTATCTCCCAACACTTCTACACTACATTTTTCACATATTGCATTATCATTGTTCTTTTTGTCCTCCTTGGTACTTGCTGATTCTTCAACTATCTCCATCCTTGTTTCTTACCACTCTTGTCAAATGACATCCCACTTTGGTTCTGAAGTAGAATTGCATTTGTATTGTATTGTATTTATTTCATCCTTTGGAATATAATACACATGTTATAGGACACGTCATTTCAAGATACTAAGATAAATATAAAAAGTTACATAAGACTAAAAACTGTAACAGATACAGGATCCAACAAAAGTCTAAAGTAGAAAAAGCATATAAATTTAAACTATATAAAGACCATAGAGAAATGCTATATAAAAGTAATTGTTCACAAATGTGGAGTTTACTCTACTTCATGATTTAATTCAATTTAATTCAATTTATTTTGTCCTTTTGATTGATATCAGACACGTCATACTATAAAAATTACATTAATGTCCACTGTCATTTACAATCACTTAAAACTAATTAACACACCCATCTGGTTCTTTGGTTCCTCACATTTCTTCATACTTCTTTTGGGTCCCACATTGTGGTCCGGTGTGTCCATTTCTGATGAGCCATGCATGATACATGTTAACCCTATTTCCATTTTAGGCTTCCTGACCTTTCTACTACATCACAAATTTTTGTTCTACTTAATTCTTCATTCCCAATTCTGTCGTATAGTGAACGTTTAGGATTTTGTGACACACCTTTCTTTGACACACCTGTAGCTGCTTTTTCAGTTTTTCTATCAAGGACCATGTACAATGCAACTATAGAGTAGCGTTGGCATTACACATTTATCTAGGAATTTTCCTTTTCTACTTTTTGTCTCTTGTATCAGTCAAATGTGTCCTGCGCATGGTGTAGTGGGCCAAGCCATCATGCTTTGGTTCCCTGTCATGGAATGCAGTCCAGGTTCGATTTTAAGTCCCGGATATAGGACCAGTGGCCACTCAGCATTGTAAGGAAATTGAGGAGATTATGATAGGTAAGTGGCCCTGGTCAAGAAAGCCAACTTTCCGGCTGGGGTACAGAGATGCTGACCACATCTCCTCCCTGTTCGCCCACTTCTACCTTGCGTATGTGGGCGCGATGCCGGCAGTTGGCAAGTCTTGGCCCTCTATGGGCTGTTGTTGTGGTGAATTTCTTACCCCCCAGTATAAAGAGGCCTCTGAGTATTATAGTACTCAATTAGGTTACAAGCTATTTATACACGCTAGTACAGGTAGGTGAATGCCTTGCATGAATTTACAACTCTGAAAATTACTAAACAATTGTGCATGGTTACATCCAGTGGTATAAAAATACGTTTTTTTTACCATTTAACTTTTTCGTAAAGAGGGATAGCTAGTAATAGCTGATCCACATCACCCATATTTGACCCGCCATTTTCCCCAAACATGCCATCTGTAGACCAGTACATGTCACTGCTACCTATATCCTAAACATCTCCTTCATAATCGCACAACAAATCTTCAACAGATCTTTCAACAGATTTTCTACAGTAATATCAGAAGCCTGTATACATCATACGTAAGCTAATTTATTTACTACATTACAGGGATAAGCCATTGTTAACATTGAAATTTAACAATTTCAAATGTTAAATTAAATTTAAAGGGAGTCGATTAACGACACTAAACAACACTTACTTTTAAATTTTTCCGGAACATGTTTCAGAGACTTTGCCTCTATCCTGAGCCAGCCATCGACTCATGGCCGGCTGAGGATAGAGGCAAAGTCTCTGAAACATGTTCCGGAAAAATTTTAAAGTATGTATTGTTTAGTGTCATTAATCGACTCCCTTTAAATTTAATTTATCATAACAACACTGTTTTCAACACTTCCAAGAAAGGAATTGCAATTTCAAATGCGCCATTCATTTAGCTCTTGATAGCTATAAGAAATCACTCTGAACACAGAGAGAGTATAAATAACTAAAATAATGAGCGAAAACAGCTGCATAAGGCTACCAGAAACTTTGTAATAACAGATCTGTAATAACAGATGCTGACAGAGAGTTTTCTTTCCAGCGTATGTGTGTATGTAACGCAACATATACTCGTATGATTATCGCTTGGTATAGCATAAATTAAAAGCTAAAACCTTGAACCAGAGAAGTCGCATGCATAGCTATACATACATACATACATACATACATTCGTTCGTATACACACAAAACAAAATGAATCAAATATTAGGCACATTCGGCACAAAAAATAGCTTTTGCTACAGTGCAACAAAGTAGTGGAATTTCAACGATTTATTAATGTAGTCTCTACTTTTTTTTGTTACTGCAGATGTATACTGTCTTTAATGGGTTTTAAACAAGTTTTTGTTTCGTTTAAATAACTTAATAAATACGGAAGATATGGAATTGTATTTATGATGCATTTTTACAGCATTTAACAATTTAAATGTCTTGTTCTGTTTATTGGGTATCCGTTTCCGGCTCCTGAAGGGTTTAAATGGCCATCGGTGAAGCGGTTAAAGAGATCTACATTTTCTGTAGCAAAATTTTAACAAGATTTTACAAAAAGTCTCAAGTTTGAATCTCAGAGTCAGCTAGCAAAATCAGTTTCTTTTTGGAGGGCTATTCCCTTATCCTAAAAAGACAAAACACAGGTAACTGAGATCTATGAACCCCAGGCCTATCTTGGGTCATGATATATTTTCTTTATGTTTTATTAGATTTTTTCACTAAGAATTAAGTTTTATATTTAGTATACATTGTATTTTAAATGGTTTAGTATATTTCATTGAATGAGAAATTATAATTACTAGAATAAATTCTTCTTCCATTGTTAGAACATCATTTTGACTATTTCATTCAATATTTCTTGAATATTACCTGATAATTAAAGAAAGCTAAAATATAAAAAAGAAAGAAAATTTCTTCTGAATGAAGAGATCCTTATAGTTTACTTCCAAAAAATACAAGATATATATTTTACACTGTCATGCAAATATACCCAATATATGAACTTCATTCATAATTTTATGTAGGATCTTTGGAACAATTTGAACTTAAATACCAATTGGTATTCAGCCAACCATTTGTTTTTGACTTATGCTGTTTTCTCTACCTCTCTCCCACCCCCTCATTCTCATTCACAAACTTTGGATTTAAGGGGTCTCAAAAACATGTATTACTGGTGCAATATCAAATATCTTCTCTATCTGCTATGTCTGTAATAGAAAAACTAATAAAGGAAAACTGGTGATCAATAGAGGGAAAGACCAGTAATATTAATGTATCGTATGTATGCATGTATTATGTAAGCATGTATGTATGTATGAATACGATTAAACATTGACTATAATAGTTGTCTAACTCAGTGATAGCCACTGGGCAGCCAAATATACCTCATCTTACTATTTAAAATATATACATGTACTCAAAATTATATAAATATTCTGATTTTATTTTAAAGAAGCTGTTAAGACATTATGTCCTGTAGCCTATTCAAGACTTATCAAAAATGTTTACTACTTTTATCAAAAATGTGTAAGTAAAATACTACACACCAGTTTCTGCCTTCCAAATAGAAGGAAATAATGCTGATAAAATCCTTGAAGCGCTTTTTCTTCAGTCAGGCCATAATCAAGTAAACCTGGAATATAAAAGTCAAGCTTAAGTGAGAACACCAAAATACAAAAGGCATACACATATGCTTTACTATATTAGCAAATAGGCATTCATATCTATTCTCAAATATAAAATAACTTAATTAAAGCTTCACAGGTGATCAGCCGTGTCAAAGTAAAAGCTTCAAGTCTTACATAAAATATTTTGTGTGGTGCAATCACATAACTTTCTCTAATCACTCTTGTTCAAACTATTCACAAATACTGATCCTTTTATCTACCAATTCAGATAAATATTGTGGCATTCCATTCAATTTAAGCCATCGAACATCACTAGCATTTTCACCTGAAGAGGAAATCCAAGAGGGTAGCTCACAAGGTTACTTTACAAAGGGGAGGTTAGTGATGTGGTGAGGGATTATCTTCAGAAGGGTGACACGTTTATTTATTCATTTATTTTCAGTCCCATAGTATACACAAAAACAGTGTTACATAGACCATGTCAGTTTATAAAACAAAATAATTACAATATAAAATAACACTATACACATATAGACAATTGTTCTTAACACATCAGTTATGTGATAAATACAAGTTTATAAAATTAACCTAAATATTATAAGATAAGTAAGATAAATAGTCAGAGCATTGTCATTTTGCAAAAATTGACTTGCACGTTTGTTCCAAGTGATGTATTAACACAGTATAATTATTGATAACGTAAATCTGTGCATTCTATTATGTCAAAAACTCAACTATGCATAAAATTCAATTTCCATTATGGATAAGAAATTCATCTTCATTATGAAAACAATGGGTTAACATTTTGAGCTCTTTTTTAAAAGTATTTCTGTCTATCAATGACTTCAGTCTGTTTGGTAATATGTTGAAGTATTTTGATCCAGCATAAATAATATTTTTATTTCCAAATTGTCCCCTATATGATTGAAGAAAAGTCCTTTTGTCTGTGAATGTGGTGTTTGTGTATATCTTTATTTAGGCAAGGGGATATTGTTGTGTTTTTTTTTTTTTTACATACAAAATAACATAATTTACATATATGCAAAAGAGGGGTAAGATTTTGAATTTCTTAAAGTATGGTCTACATAACTCAGATTGTGGCAGCTTAGCTAAAACTCCAATAGCCCTCTTTTGGACTTAAAATAGGTGTGTAAAAAGAGTCTTACCAGCAGAACCCCATAACGTAGCCCCATATTCCAAATGTAAATGAAATAAAGAAAAATATACGTTATGAATTGCTAGAGGAGGTAAAATGTTAACTAGCTGACGTAACAAAACCAGTCTTGTTAAGTTTAGAGTAAATTTTTATTTATTTATTTATTTATTTATTTATTTAATGGTTGAAATGTGATTTTTCCAGGAGAGATATACATCAATGTTATTGCCTAAGAATTTTGTGTTTTGCACTCTAGATATATTTTCCTCTTTGTATGTCAAATTCAGTCCATTATAGATATAACTCCTGCCCAGTGAAAATACTAAGTAATTTTTTAATTATAGATGAGTCGTATTTATTACACATCAGCTTCACTTATGTACCTATATTGAGGACATGTTTCACGAACCATCATTCACACCGTTGGCTCTTATGCAACTAAAGCTTGATCCAGTGGTGTGGGTAGTTCTGTAGCTGCTGCTGCCATCTATTGATTCTGTGATAAATTTAAATGTGGGGTTGTCTTCTGGCGGGATGTCAAAGCTCATTAGTTGGTTTTTATGTTTTTCTATGTATATTCTCTCCCATATGATGAGTTCACTATGTTTTTGTACATATTTTAGTAATTTGTTGCTATCTTCAATTTCATGATTTTCAGACCAGAAATGAGCTGCTATTGTGGACTTATCAATAATTTTGTATTTTAGGTGCCTAAAATGTTCTTTCTTTCTAGTGTCTGTTTCTTTTTGTCCTCCCTATGTAAATTTTTTCACTGTCTTTACACTTAATCTTGTAAATGCCTGACTTTTCTTCTGGTTTTATCTTATCAGTATTATTACTGTTAAGTAGGTTTTTAATGTTGTAATTGTTTTTTGGTGCCAATGTTATGTTGTATTTCTTGAATATTTTTTGGAACTTTTATGTTGCCCAGGGGTGGTAAGTAAATTTAGCAAATCTAATTTCTTGTTTCATTGGTGAAAGAGCTGTGATCTGTTTTAATGTTTTTTGACGTTTGAATGATCTTCATTTTTTATCTAAAAGGCTTTTTCCATATACATTTTTTTTTGCAGTTTTTTAAGATTTGATGGTATTCTTTTTTATATTCTTGCTGCCTGAGGGGTAGATTTACTAATCTGTGTGTGAGACTGTTGATGGTGGCATGTTTGTGTGGAATTGGGTTGAAACTGTTTGCTTTGATTTTGATGTAATATCTGTGTGTGTTGCTTTTCTATGAATACCAAATTCCAGTTTTTCATTGTTGGTTTTTTTTTTTTTTTTTGGGTGATTTTAAGGTCCAATAAAGGTAGAGTGCAGTCCTCATCAGTTTCTACTATGAATTGTATGCTGGGTTCTTGAAGGTTGAGTAGTTTCAAAGCATCTATTTGTTTGTAGTGTACTATTGCAAAGATGTCATCTATGTATCTGTACCATGTTTTAAAAATATGAGGGAAAGCTTTAGTTATATTTGTTTCGAAAAAGCTCATGTATAAATTGGCCAAAAATGGTGATAGCAGGCTTCCAGTAGCCAGTCCAGAAATTTATTTGACTGGCTATGGGAAGCCCACTATCACCATTTTTGGCCAATTTATACATGAGCTTTTTCGAAACAAATATAACTAAAGCCTTACCTCATATTTTTAAAACATGGTACAGATACGTAGACATCTTTGCAGTAGTACACTACAAACAAATAGATGATGCTTTAAACTACTCAACCTTCAAGAACCCAGCATACAATTCACAGTAGAAACTGAAGAGGACTGTACTCTACCTTTATTGGAGCTTAAAATCACCAAAAAACAATGAAAAACTGGAATTTGGTATTCAACACACAGCAAAGCAACACACACAGATATTACATCAAAGCAAATAGTTTCAACCCAATTCCACACAAACATGCCACCATCAACAGTCTCACACACAGATTAGTAAATCTACCCCTCAGGCAGCAAGAATATAAAAAAGAATACCATCAAATCTTAAAAAAACTGCAAAAAAAATGTATATGGAAAAAGCCTTGTAGATAAAAAATGAAGATCATTCAAACGTCAAAAAACATTAAAACAGATCACAGCTCTTTCACCAATGAAACAAGAAATTAGATTTGCTAAATTTACTTACCACCCCTGGGCAACATAAAAGTTCCAAAAAATATTCAAGAAATACAACATAACATTGGAACCAAAAAACAATTACAACATTAAAAACCTACTTAACAGTAATAATACTGATAAGATAAAACCAGAAGAAAAGTCAGGCATTTACAAGATTAAGTGTAAAGACTATGAAAAAATTTACATAGGGAGGACAAAAAGAAACAGACACTAGAAAGAAAGAACATTTTAGACACCACAATAGCAGCTCATTTCTGGTCTGAAAATCATGAAATTGAAGATAGCAACAAATTACTAAAATACGTACAAAAATATAGTGAACTCATCATATGGGAGAGAATATCATAGAAAAACATAAAAGCCAACTAATGAGCTTTGAAATCCCACCAGAAGACAATCCCACATTTAAATTCATCACAGAATCAACAGATGGCAGCAGCAACTCCAGAACTACCCACACCACTGGATCAAGCTTTAGTTGCATAAGAGCCAATGATGCGAATGATGGTTCGTGGAACATGTCCTCAATATAGGGTACATAAGTGAAGCCGATGTGTAATACTCATCTATAATTTAATAATTATTTTGCTTCACTGTGGTGTTGCAATACAGTTAAATGTTGATATAAGTAATTTGTTTTATTAATATTTGGGGTAAGATTGTGAGTATAAAAGTATTTTTCCAGACTTAGTAACACCTCCATACATTTGCTATTTGACTGCTCATTTTCTGCTGAAACAAGTAGAGTGGGGTCGTCTGCATATAATGTGATATCACTGCCTTTAGTTGGTAGATGTTCAGGCAAGTCATTTATGTGTAATAAGAACAGTATGGAACCAAGAATTGAACCTTGAGGGACTCCATATTCATTAGTTTGTAACAATGATGAATTTTTTATGTAACCTTTACTATCAGTCGACCTAATTTCGGTACTTTGTTTCCTGATTAACAAATAAGATATTGGAAATTAATTGTTCTTTCACACTAGTCGTGTGTAGGACACACTATGAAAGGGTAGAGCCAGACTGAAAAATTCAATGTCATAGCCGGGATTTGAACCACGGATCTTCTGGTCTCCGTCCAGCCGCTCTAAACCATTGAGCTACTATGGCCAATGTGCCGACATGGCATTAAATTCTTCAACTGACTCGTGTTTTTCCCAGTAAACCACTAGGAGTTCTCATAAACACATGAGACAACTACCTTAATGGCATCTTACTATGCTGTAAGTACTTTAAGGCCCAGGCTTTATAATTCGGACCACTATTAGGTACAATTAATGGAAATTAATTGTTCTTTTACACTAGCCATGTGTAGGATGCACTATGAAAGGGTAGAGCCACACAGTCAAAAGCTTATGAAAGATCAAGAAAAAGTCCTGTGACTTTCTCCTTGTTATTCAGTTTATTTATGATATTAATTGTTTTGGTTATTGCATCTCTTGTGGATAGATTTTTTTGAAAGCCATATCGCCTATCACACAATATTTTATGTTTCTTAATGAAACTTAATAATCTATTTAAAAATACTTTTTCAAAAACTTTGGATAGTGCTGACGTAATTGTAATTCGCTGGTGATTACAAATTTCTTCGGGATTGTCTTTTTTAAATACAGGTGTTACCTTACCCTTCTTTAGGCAAGAGGGGAACATACCTTCTGACATGGATGTGTTTATGATATCTACTAATGGCTGTGATATACATTGCTTACATACTTTCAGGATATTACTTATTATACCATCAAATCCTGTAGATGTGCTAGGATTTAATGAGTCAATTATTTTTATTATCTCTTGTGTATCAGTTGCATTTAAGAATAGTGTATTAGTGTTATAAATTTTAGGTTTGTACTCCACTGTTACTTTGTTTATTATTAACTGCCCTATTGTTAATATTTATATAATAGTTATTGAAAGCTTCTGCTATCTCTATTGGGTCTCTAAGTAGCTTACTATCTGATTCTATTTGCTTGCACTCGGTATGATTGGAAACTTTCCCTCTTATTTTATTAACTAGGCTCCAAGCTGTTTTTGCCTTATTTTTGGACCCTGCAATAAGTTTGTCATTGTGCCACAATTTTGCATTTCTAACTACTTCATTCTACACATGTCTATACTTTATAACATTATCTTTAAAAACTTGGTTGTCCAAGGTTCTTTCCATTTCAGTTAGCAGTCTAAGCCTAGTTTTGGATGTGCATATACCTTTACTAATGCAGCTCAACTTATCAATATGTTGACTTGAAACTTCACATTTTTTTATTGGAAAAACATTGTCAATATAATAATTTAAAATATTTTGGAATTTTATACATTTCTCATTGGCAGTTTCTGCCTTGTCTACTTCTTCCCAGCTTTCTTTGTTTAAATGTGTAATTAATGCTGGATACCAAGATTTATCATAAACCCTAGGATAGATCTATTTACCAACCTCCAGTGGTTTTAACAATGCCTTCTGTATATATTTTAGAGTTACTTACTTATGTATATAAAAATAGGATATTAAATTTACAGAAGAAGTGTATAACAATTATGTACAGTATTCCTAAAATAGAAACTTGTAGACATGTATAGAATAAAAAGAAGTATTTCTATAGAATAAAAAGAAGTATTTCAGAAAGTGGAGTGCCATTGTTACTAAAATTAGGCAAATGAGTCAACCTTGTATACACTTTTCTCCACTTACAAGTTTTTTGATGAAGACTAGTTTCTGGGAACTTTTTCCCTGTCGTCAGTTCTATAGTTGACTCATGATGCATCCGGTGTCTGCATCTGGCTTGGTTTCGTGCTGCCATCTAATGTTCTGGTAAGTTTGATGACGTCATTTACGGCGGGAATTTCAAAATTCATCAAGAGGTCCTGTTTCTTCATAATAAATGTTTTCCCAAATTTGTAGTTCCAGAGGTTTCTTTGCCTGTTTGATCAGTTCTATTTCTTGTTTTATGTTGTGATTCTCAGACCAAAAGTGATGTGCTACGGTCGACTTGTCCATGTGTTTGAATTTAATATTTCTGAAGTGTTCTTTCATTCTGGTTCCTAGATTCCTTTTGATCTTACCAATGTATATCTTGTTACAATCCTGGCAGCTCATTTAGTAAATGCCTGATAATTGAGTTTTCGGTGTGCTATTTTTTAGAGGGTGGTTTAGTAAGTTGCGGATGCTGTGTTTGTTCTGAAGGGCTAATTTTATGTTTAAGCTCTTAAATATCTTTTCAAATTTTTTGAAGTATTTTGGATGAAATGTAAACTTGCTATATCTGGTGTTTGGGTTTTCTAGTTTTTTTAACATTTGATTGTGTTGACAGCACCTTAATTTTAAAAAAGCTGGAAGCATGTGGGATAAGAGGCTTGGCAAGAGAACTGTTCAGATTTTATTTGGTAGACAGGAAAGTCAAAATTAATATAGGGGAAAACTGGTAAAGTGCAATCACAATTTAAGCATGTCATGTACCTGGTACCACAAGGGTCAATCCTGGGACCATTATTTATATTATATGTGAATGACATACCAATGTCAGAAAAGACAAATATAATAGCTTACATAGATCATACTATGGCTATATGTACAAGGGGAAAGATTTACAGTTTGAGACTAATAATTAAAACAAAGTAATTTCTGATTGAAAACTCGTTGTCAATATATTCTCCTTTATGATCAATACACTTTAATCCGTTTGAACCATTTGTCAAAGCATTTATTCCAGTTTGGGATATCCCCAAAACATGGTTTTTGAAGGCATCAACAGCTTCTGCCGATGAAAATCACTCCCCACGCAATTTATTCTTGATATTCAGGAACAAAAAGAAGTCATTGGGTGCCAAATCAGGACTGTATGGCGGAGAACCCATCAATTCGATTTTTTGAACCTTTAAATACTCCTTTGTTAGACGAGATGTGAGTGTGCTCGCATGTCTTGATGAACGATCCTACGGGTTCTTGTTGGTTTTCCATACTTCACCGAAGACTTCCACAAACAAATGGTTGTGTACCATTTGGCATTGACCATTTTATGTTCCTCTAAAGGTACTGTTGCCATACGGTCAGTTTAGCTGAAAGAGCAGGCGACCATTTGCTTCAAAGTCCTTCGAGTCAAACAACTTTGCTTCATTTTCAAACACCCATACAGTTGACTGCTGTTTACGTTCCGGCCCATATGCATAGATCCATGATTCGTCACCTGTTGCAATCCTATATATGTCTTTTGAGGCACTGCCATTGTATTTTTTCAGCATTTTTGAACACCAATCGACACCAGCATCTTTTTGAGATTGCATCAAACTATGTGGGATCTAGTGAGAGCAAACCTTTTTCATGGCTAAATAATCATGCAATATTTTATATATGCTGAAGAACTAATGCCTAGGGTGGTCTCAATCTCACAATGTGTCACATGACAATCTTGCATTATTAATTTTTGCGCAGCATCAATGTTTTCTGGTACAACTGATTTTGGACAATGTTCACAACCTCCATAATTGAGCAAACGGTGGCCATGATTAAATTTGTTATACCAGCATTTCACAGTGGCAAAGGATGGAACTTTGCTGCCAAATGTAGAAGTTAGTTGATCAATGTACTTTTGTCTTGATAATCTACATCTAAAGTCCTAATAAATCATTACATGAATATTTTCACAAGTTAATTCAATGTTTTTGTTAAGACAATTCTCTAGTTAATGTAGCCAAAACAAATGATGCTCTATTGACAAAATGTCTGAAGCAGATTATGGTCAACAATGTCAAACTTTCCATTGGAAGCATCAGATGGCACCTACAACATTGAGGGTCACCAAGGCTCAAAATAAAATAGTGCTCTTCGTAAGGGTAGGAATATCGACTTTTTGAAGGATAACTTATTGAAATCTATTGATTTAGTTATAAATTACTTTAAACAAAACCATCTTTCTTGTAATATGACAAAAACAACTTTAATTCTTTTCTGACAGAGTAACAAAAATGCCATAAATTCGTAATTACCTGCAACATCAAAGATATAAGTGAACATAAATTCTTAGGAATATTTCTTGACAGAAAACTAATACGAGCAGGACATATAAATCATTAAGGTGACAAAATAAGAAAGCTTCAATTCCTGAAGAAGGCCATGGAGTTTGCAATGGCCAAAGCTCGACGCTTATTAATTTTACACAGCTGATCACCCGCAAAGCCTTGATTAGTAATGCTCGGTGTGAAAGCTTCAAGTCTTACAAGCTGTATATTTATGTTCCTTCAAAAATACCTTTGATGAAAAAGGGCTTAATATTATTTATTATGGAGTCATGTATCCACATTTATTATATGGAATAGAACTTTGGGGTTGTGCTGCAGCAAAACATATGGAAAGGGTACTTAGTTTTCAAAACAGGGCCATCAGAATGAACTACAATTTGAGTTTTCGAGGATCATGTAGGGAAATATTTAAGGATAAAGGAATATTAACAGTATATACTCTGGATGTTTATAAAATAGTAATTTATGCGGTACAAAAATAAACTCTTAAAACTAGTAATATTCATAGTCATAACACTAGGCACAAAGACAAATTTTTTAGGCAAAATTTTAATATGAATATTTCTGACAGGGACCCAAATGTGATGAGCTTACTGCTCCACAAAAAGCTGATAGCATATCTAAAATATTGTGAAGGTAAGTAATTCAAGGGTGCTCTGAAGAAGTACTCCCTCCGTCCCATAATATTTGTCCGGTACATTTATCTTGTTTATCCCATATTACTTGTCTGTTACACAATTGCCCCATATTGATTATCCAGAAGGCACATAAATTTTGTCCCACAATAGCTGTCTGATACGCATACTTTGATGATGGCGGTTAGGAATATGTAGGATGCAAATAAAACAAGGATATGATTCACAAAATTTTATTGCTCCAGAATCACTATAAAATGTCAAGAAATCAAAAACAACAAAATGGAGTACTTCACTCCTACCATACTGTAGACTGTGTTAATTTGGAAAGGCTGCCAATCCAACAGTTTGCCTTAACCTGACAGATCTACTGCTGCAATGCTGCTGAAGCCTCCTTGTAAATGTTTGGAGGACACTCCAAGCAAGATGGCAGTACATTGCGGTGGTCCAAGCATGCCTTATGCATGTGGGGCAATCTTGTAATCGTTCCCACCATGCACTTTCATTACTTGAGGGTTGTGCTTGACTAACAACTTCCTGTATGCTTTGCTTCACCGGACTGCATACAGCACCACACTGCTGTCATGAAAATCAATGCCCCCTGTACATAATTGTCTTGATGGTATTTGTTGATAATCGTGATAAGGTCGCGTGAGTACTCTTCACAGTCATGTTCACTGAACTACTGTGCAACTCTTCATGCATGTAAATCCAAAACATTCCTTTGTCAGTGATTTCTGTAATGCTATTTCGGTGGACCAGACAATTATGGGATGGAGGGGGTTACTTGAAAACAAAAAGCCTGTATTGTATTGATTAGTTATAATCAGTGTACCAAACTAATTTTGTTTTCGTGTTAGTGTAAATATATGTACATATATGCCATGCTGAAATTATTCCTTAATTTGTATTTAAATAGAGTTGCATATATATATATATATATATATATATATATATATATATATATAAACTTGGACAATGTCAGAAACTGCAATGTCTATTGACAATAAATGATATCATCATTATTTATGTCACATTGGTAAAATGATGTAGCAGGGACTTACTGCATCCCTAATCAAGTGCAGGGTGGGGTGATGTTCCAACATGCATAAACATGTTAATGTGGACACATCTACATTGATAGAGCTCTGGAAATACAAAATTGGACAGCATTTGCTGATATCTCTATGCATTGATATTATAGATTATTTCAGCTGGTGTTCATTCTTCAAAACAGTAGACTCAATTATGAATGAAGCAGTAAAGCATACCATGGTATTTTTGGTGAAGGCAAGGAATGTCCTCAAATGTATGCGAATCCACAGAAAGGCAAACATTACAATTTTGGGTGTTGAAGTGTTATTCAGGTAAAAATAGACTCTCAGAAACTATTTGTAGTTGGTTTATTAATACTCATCACTTACTTGTATATATTTATGAGAGACTAGTTTCAAAGACATTCGCCTCCATTTTCTATCTCTTTCCAACTTGCATCTGTTGTTGTCTGCTCTCTCTCTGGTAATGGAACTATGAACTTCTTTGTCAAATTATCTACTGGTGGGATTTCAAAGTTCATTACGCGATCCTTATTTTTCCATATGAATATGTTCTCCCTTGTTGTCAATTTATTTTGGTTATCACTCCTTTTAATAATTTTGGATTTGGATCAATGTCATGGTTTTCATTCCAAAAGTGAAATGCTACTGCTGACTTGTCTTCTTGTTTCAATCTGATGTTTCTAAAGTGCTCTTTGACTCTGGTTTTTAGATTTCTTTTAGTTTGACCTATGTAGCATTTTTCACAATTCTTACAACTTATCTGGTATATTCCGGATCTGTTAACTGATGGGATTTCATCTTTTGTTTTTGAATTTAGCAATTTTAAAATTGAGTGTCTTATTAGTAGGTGCCAAGGTGATATTTTGTTCCTTGAAGATCTTTTTAAATTTATTAAATGTTTTTGGGTGATATGTGAATGAACTGAATATGCTGTTGCTTTCTTTTTCTTTTGTAAATGTGGTTGCTTCCTTAATGGTTTTCTTTAGTTTAGCTTTTCTAATTTTCTTCAACACCAAACTTTTGTTGTATCCATTTTCTTCTGCTATGTGTAGTATTGTTTTTTGTTCTTTGAAATATTCTTCTTTTTCCATGGGTATGTTGACTAGTCTGTGTGTAAGGCTGTTTATTATTGCATGTTTATGTGTAATTGGGTTGTGGCTATTATTTTTTATATAATTTTCTGAATGTGTTAGTTTCCTATAAATTCCAAATTTTATTTTTGTGTAATTCCTGATGATATTTAGATCCAAGAAAGAGAGTTGTCCATTGGTTTCCTTTTCTATAATGAATTTTATAGTCCTTTCTTGCAGATTGAGTAATTTTAAATTTTACTCAATCTGCAAGAAAGGACTATAAAGTTCACTATAGAAAAGGAAACCAATGGACAACTCTCTTTCTTGGATCTAAATATCATCAGGAACTACACAAAAATAAAATTTGGAATTTATAGGAAACTAACACATTCAGAAAATTACATAAAAAATAATAGCCACAACCCAATTACACTAAAACATGCAATAATAAACAGCCTTACACACAGACTAGTCAACATACCCATGGAAAAAGAAGAATATTTCAAAGAACAAAAAACAATACTACACATAGCAGAAGAAAATGGATACAACAAAAATTTGGTGTTGAAGAAAATTAGAAAAGCTAAACTAAAGAAAACCATTAAGGAAGCAACCACATTTACAAAAGAAAAAGAAAGCAACAGCATATTCAGTTCATTCACATATCACCCAAAAACATTTAATAAATTTAAAAAGATCTTCAAGGAACAAAATATCACCTTGGCACCTACTAATAAGACACTCAATTTTAAAATTGCTAAATTCAAAAACAAAAGATGAAATCCCATCAGTTAACAGATCCGGAATATACCAGATAAGTTGTAAGAATTGTGAAAAATGCTACATAGGTCAAACTAAAAGAAATCTAAAAACCAGAGTCAAAGAGCACTTTAGAAACATCAGATTGAAACAAGAAGACAAGTCAGCAGTAGCATTTCACTTTTGGAATGAAAACCATGACATTGATCCAAATCCAAAATTATTAAAAGGAGTGATAAACCAAAATAAATTGACAACATGGGAGAACATATTCATATGGAAAAATAAGGATCGCGTAATGAACTTTGAAATCCCACCAGTAGATAATTTGACAAAGAAGTTCATAATTCCACCACAAGAGAGAGAGCAGACAACAACAGATGCCAGTTAGAAAGAGATTGAAAATGGAGGCGAATGTCTTTGAAACGTCTCTCATAAATATAAACAAGTAAGTGACGAGTATTAATAAACCAACTACAAATAGTTTCTGAGATTAATTTTGATGTCACTGTTACTAAATTCCTCCAAACACATATAAAAATAGACTCATCACTCCAAAGGATGTTTCAAGGCAATACCTACTCTATCTCCATCTGGGTTGGAAGAGTAGTGATAATTCTAAGTGTGTGTCTGCATCCTGACTTGGCTAAAATTTCAGTACTTTTGACAAACATTTCCAAACAGCTGAATAGGGCATATTCAGTGTCCAGGATATTTGACCATGCATTGCTAGATTCTTACTCCATGTTGGCTTTCATTGCAGCAGTTGCAATGGTTTCCAAGTGTTCATTGTATGCACCTTTTCATCCTTATCCTGATTGCACTTATAAATATTTATTTATTATCAATTCTGAGATTCCTTTCACCTAAAGGTATATTAGGAATATAGTTTACAACTTATGAAATTAATGTAATAAAATTACAATATCATCAAAATAACAGTAAATATCAAAATTGTTTAGTTTAAAAAATATTTTGTTCAAGAAAACTATTAAATAAGTTTTGTAATTCAACAATATATGTGTGGGTAGTTTTGAAAAAGTGTAACCTAAGGATTGAAGCAATAATTAAAATTCTTATTTTTCAAATTAGAAAACGGCAATCAAAATGTTACACAAATAAAAATACTTGCTACTAAGGCTTCCACCTATCTTAAAAATTGGTGTTGATACTTCTTTTCAAATGGAAAAGTACTTCTTTTAAAAAATTACTTCTTTTCCATTTGAAAAGTATCAACACCAATTTCTTAAGATAAGTGAAGCCTTAGTAGCAAATATTTTTATTTGTGTAATATTTATTGCTTCACTGTAGCAAGCTTCATTTTCTACGTAATGAGGCAATCAACTTTTTTTTTTTTTTTGGTGTAATTTATGTCCTCCAATGTTAAGTCATATCGGTTGATGAATGGAATGGATGAAATGATACTCAAATGAATCCGGGGTCCATGGAGCTTAGAGTTACCCAACACTCGTCTTTCAGGATAGGGGAAAACCCCAGATAAAACTTTATCCAGGTAACTCACCCTAACCGAGTTTCGAACTCAGGACCTCTTGAATGCGAGGCAGACATGCTACCATCTCTGCTACCAAGGCGAGCAAAATCGAAATGTTCAGGACATCACTGAAGGTGATTCTTACAAATATAATCAGAGGTGGATTTGATTTTGAATCAAAATAAGTAAACAGAAAATTTGCCCTGGCCAGACAAAAACTGAGTGAGAACATAATTAGGACTAACAAATTTACATTTATGTTTATTGCAAACCATTGGGAAATAAAAATCATTAGTCAAATCACCACAATCACTTTTTAACCAGTAGTCATTCCAGTCATAGATGACAATCATCTTCAGTGTTTGCCTCACATAAGAAATAGGGCATAAAAATACTAGAAGATCTGAAATAGCAGCTCTCTACAAGCCCGTCGGCATGTTCATTTACAGCAATACCCATGTGTCCTCTGACCCATGACCAAGGCAGCCCGGGTTCGATCCCAGGTGACCGCAAAGTGAGATTTGTGGTGGACAACACGGTGCTGGGGCGGGTTTTTTCCGGGACCTCCGGTTTCCCCCGCCATCTCATTCCACCGGTGCTCCATCTTCATCTCACGTATCATCAGTGTCACCACCTGCGGTGCCGTATGTAGTAAAAGCGGGCGTTAAACACTACACATTTCATTTCATTTCATTTCTGACCCATGAAATACAAAAATGAAAACCACCTAGTATTTGATTCCTTATTTCAAAACCAGTAGGATTACTACTGTTTGTATCTTTCAGAGCCAGAATTGCTGCCTGTGAATCACTGTAAAGGCGAGCAGTACATTGAAAGCTGTTGCATCATTTCATTGCTTCACAAATTGCTAAGAATTCAGCTTGAAAGACTGAACACTCCTGAGGAAGTTTGAACATGGAAGAATTGTACTTATAAACAACCAGTAAACTCAAAGCATTGGATGATATTTTGCAAATTGGTAATAGCTATGGGACCTCACCATAGATTCTTTGCTGTTTGAAATAAGTGAAATGCTGGTATAACATTTAATCATGCCCACCGTTCGCTCAATGATGGAGGTTGTGAAGGTAATAAAGCTTGATGAGCAAAGCAAAATCGCATAAGCACAACATTACAAGCAAAAAGTATGCTAATGACTGTATCCAAAAACATCTTGATACCAACTGACACTATCAATGAGACCTGCACCACACCATACAGTGTTATTTCATTCTCTGGTGTTAAGTTTTTGGAACTATTCTTTTCTTCTCAAAATGGGATTTATATGGCCTGAAACATAACTACACTAAATTTCAATTTATTTAGCCTCACCATTGTTTACATTTATATATTTAAAGCAATGGTCATTAGTTCACAATACGGTTTATTTCCACTGCTCTTATGGAGGAATACATGCCACGGCCAAACAATTGTATATTTATGTGTGTTTTGGAGGAATTTAGTAACAGTGATGTCAAAATTGTAAAAACTATTTGTAGTCGTTAATTTTTAGATGAATCGTATTATTACACATCTGCTTCACTTTCGTACCTATTTTGAGGACATGTTTCGCAAATCATCGTTTGCATCTACGGCTCTTATGGGACCCGAGATTTAACTGTATTGGAACACCACAGTGAAGCGAAAAATTATTAATTTTTAGATGAGTCGTATTATTTCACATCTGCTTCACTTTCGTACCTATTTTGAGAACATGTTTCGCAAATCATCGTTTGCATCTACGGCTCTTATGCTCTTATGCGCATAAGAGCCGTAAATGCAAACGATGATTTGCGAAACATGTCCTCAAAATAGGTACGAAAGTGAAGCAGATGTGTAATAATACGACTCATCTAAAAATTAATAATTTTTCGCTTCACTGTGGTGTTCCAATACAGTTAAATCTCGATATTTGTAGTCGGTTTATTGACACTCGTCACTTTTTTTATATTATCGAGGGACTAGTTTCAAAGGCCACTGCTTCCATTTTCAACCTCTCTCCAACTAGCAACTGTTCGTCATCTGCTCTCCTCTTTCTGGTGGTGGAACTATGAACTTCTTTGTCAAATTATCTACTGGTGGGTAATTAACTTCGAAATCCCACCAGTAGATAATTTGGCAAAGAAGTTCATAGTTCCACCACCAGAGAGAGGAGAACAGATGACAACAGTTGCTAGTTGGAGAGAGGTTGAAAATGGAGGCAATGGCCTTTGAAACTAGTTCCTTGATAATATAAAAGTGACAAATGTCAATAAACCAATTACAAATAGTTTTTACAATTAATTGTATATTTATTATTGTACACACAGAATTTAGCAAAATATTTATCATGCATAAATCAAAAGGATTAAACCTAATGGGCAGACAACACTAGGGATGATCTAGTGGTAAAAAAGAGGGCAAAAACTAAGCTCATAAAAAATAAAGAAATATATTAAAAGTATTACCTGCAATCCACTGGAGGGTTACAATAATAACACTAATAGGAGCTGTCTGGTAATTGGTAAACAACCAGTTCAGAACTCTAGTTGTAACTGATTGAGGAACCTTATGTAGTGGTATTATACAAGTAATAAGGTCAAAGAACCTCCTTGCACCTAAAATACAGCACAAAATTAATTATCAGACTTGTCAAACCTCTAGAAACAGCCAGAAAAATATACCATATTAAATACTGAAAAAAGCATGTACTACATTAGTTTTATTTTCTTTACTAGAATAACATAGAATTCATTTTCACTTCAATTAAAATACATATTAGATCATTAGTTGTACTATAAATCAAGTTCTTTACCTTTAAAATTCTACGATAGTCTGTTTCTTAACATAATTTATAAAACACTATCTACACTAAGTTGCTGATTTCCCTGGGACCCATATGCTTAAACTTTGTGGTTGCCAAGCTATTGGGCCTCGTTTATTATTGAAGGCCGGAGGCGTGTGTGTTTTTCCATAGGTATACTGCACATGGACTGAACTGTTATCACTCACACATGTATACAACTACAGGTAAGTATAGCCTGACAATGACAACTGCCTCACAGGGAGAGGAAATACAACAGTCACATCACACTTCACCTTGACCTTGCATCTGCATACACTTGCAAGGCAATGATTCACTAATTTGCAAAGTACTACGTTACTTTGTTTTTGACATTTGCACATTTGATGGCTGTGCTGTACATCTGATGTCATTTACACTCTATCACAGGCCACGCTGTGGCTCAGTGGTTAGACCGCTTGGCTCTCACCAAGGCGGCCCGGGTTTGATCCCACGCGACCGCAAAGTGAGATTTGTGGTGGACAACACGGTGTTGGGGCAGGTTTTCTCCGGGATCTCCGGTTTCCCCCGCCATCTCATTCCACCAGTGCTCCATCTTCATCTCATGCATCATCAGTGTCACCGCCTGCGGTGCCGTATGTAGTAAAAGCGGGCGTTAAACACCACACCCACAACCCCACACCCCCACCCACACACACACCCACCCACCCCCACCTACCCACCCACCCCCACACACCTACCCACACCCACCCACCCACACACTCTATCACCACCTAACTTGTATTGTATGTGAGCACACATCTCTCCGGCCTTCATTTATTTATATCGCCTTGTAACTTTCTTCCTTCACCTCCTTACTGATTTTTCTAAGCAATTTATTTCTCATTAAACCTAAATAATTTCCATTTCCAATGTTTCTCCTTGTTTTTATATACATCTCTTTTTATTTACAATTTCTCTCAGTAGAGTTGACCCCTTCTTTTCCAATTTCTTTCTAAGAATCTTGGTTTCCTCACAGTCTAAATTTATGTCAGTTATATTAGTTACACAATGGGCATTTTCGTAGACCACTCCTTAATCTAATTCTTGTAATTTCAACACTTCTGTTCTACTCCTAGTTCAATATTCCTAGAGAAAAACTGTTGATGTTTTAGAAAAAAATGGTTGAGTTCTGTGGATTTGAATAAGGAATTAATAGATGGTTTTGTTAAACTTACTAAGCTATTATTAATTTATAGATGAGTCGTATTTATTACACATCTGCTTCACTTACGTACCTATTTTGAGGACATGTTTCGCAAATCATCGTTTGCATCTACGGCTCTTATGAGAGTAAAGCTTGATCCAGGGTGTGGGTAATTCTGGAGTTGCTGCTGCCATCTGTTGATTTAGTAATGAACTTAAATGTGGGATTCTCTTCTGGCGGGATTTCAAAGTTCATTAGTTGGTTTTTATGTTTTTCTATGTATATTCTCTCAGATATGACGAGTTCACTATGTTTTTGTATGCATTTTAGTAATTCGGTGCTATCTTCAATTTCATGATTTTCAGACCAGAAATGAGCTGCTATTGCGGACTTAGCAATATTTTTGTATCTAAGTGCCTGAAGTGTTCTTTCTTTCTAGTGCCTATGTTTCTTTTTGTCCTCCCTATGTAAATTTTTTCACAGTCTTTACTCTTAATCTTGTAAATGCCTGACTTTTCCTCTGGTTTTATCTTATCATTATTATTACTGTTAAGTAGGTTTTTAATTATTAATTTTTAGATGAGTCGTATTTATTACACATCTGCTTCACTTTCGTACCTATTTTGAGGACACACACCACTGGATCAAGCTTTAGTCGCATAAGAGCCGAAGATGCAAACGATGATTTGCGAAACATGTCCTCAAAATAGGTACGAAAGTGAAGCAGATGTGTAATAAATACGACTCATCTAAAAATTAATAATTATTTCGCTTCACTGTGTTGTTCCAATACAGTTAAATCTCGATAGGTTTTTAATGTTTCTTTTTTTTTTTTTTTTTTAATTTACGTCTGCCACAACATTAAGTTACATCGGACGAGGTTTTTAATGTTGTAATTGTTTTTTGGTGCCAATGTTATATTGTATTTCTTGAATATTTTTTGGAACTTTTTTATGGCCCAGGGGTGGTAAGTAAATTTAGCAAATCTAATTTCTTGTTTTATTGGTTTGAGAGCTGTGATCTGTTTTAATCTGTTTTGAAGTTTGAATGATTTTAGTTTTTTATCTACAAGGTTTTTTTCCATATCCATTTTAATTGCAGTTTTTAAGATTTTATGGTATTCTTTTTGATATTCTTGCTGGCTGAGGGGTAGATTTACTAATCTGTGTGTGAGACTGTTGATGGTGGCACGTTTGTGTGGAATTGGGTTGAAACTATTTGCTTTGATGTAATTATCTGTGTGTGTTGCTTTTTTTATGGATACCAAATTCTAGTTTTTCATTGCTTTTTGTGATTTTAAGGTCCAAAAAAGGTAGAGTACAGTCCTCTTCAATACAGTTAAATCTCGATTTACTAAGCTATGTTTGGATCAAAAAGTTTTAATTTTGAATGGTAAATTCTTTCAACGAACTCCTGGTTTAGCAATGGGTAGTCCACTTTCACGTTTTTCTTGCTGATCTCTTGATGAGCTTTTTTGAAATGCAAGTCACTAAAGCATACGTTTTAAATTTCTGTATAAATATGTAGATGACATTTTTTCTATTGTTCCTGATAAACACAAACGATTTAGAACTCCTAACTCTATAAGATAAAGCTATAAAGTTCACATTAGAAATTGCAAATATACTTCCCTTCCTTTTCTAGATCTCAAGGTAATAAAACTTAACAAATTAAACATTGGCATTTATAGGAAATCAACTCATATTGATAACTACATACAAAATAAGTTTAAATCCTTTTTCACATAAATTTGCCATTTTTAATAGTTTAATAAATATACACCTAAGGAGAAATTTAATAGAGAATATAAATACATTATTAATACTGCTTTAATTAATGGTTTAATAAAGATTTTAAACATGAAAAGATTGAAAAATTTAAATATAAAAAAAAAATAATTATGTATCCACCCTTAACAAAATAAAAGGTGATTATAATTTTAAGTCATTTACTTATCATCTTTGGCTAACAAAACCTTATTTTTTAAAGAATTTGGTATAATTTTGGTTCCTTAAAATATAATATACACATTTTATTAAATTTTTCTAAACAAAGATAAAACTCCAATGTGTAAGGACTGATACAATGAAGCTAATTTTGAGTTGAACAAGTACTCAATGTTCCACTTATTGCTAGTATTTACCTAGAAGGTGCTTCGTTCTCCAAGGAATTCACCAAATCAGCATTCATTAGTCGACAACAGCTGATGTTAGGAAGATCCTAACGAAATGCATTCTAAGTAAATACTAGCAATAAGTGGAGCATTGAGTACTAGTTCAACTCAAAATTATATTAAAGATAAAATTATTTTAACTCTAAATTGCGACCAGGTTTACATTGGAAGGAAAACCTTGGATACCCAAATGAAGGAACATGTTAGAAATATTAAATATAAACAGATTGATAATCAGCTGTGGCAGATCATTTTTGGTCATTTAATCATGAAATAAATTTAGAAGTTAAATTATTAAAGCAATTAAATGGACCAATAGATTTAATGGTTTGGTAGAAAATTTTTATCTTGAAAAATAGAAATCTTAAGATGAATTTTGAAATATGGCTGATTGATTCTATACATAAATTTGTTTTGCTTCCACTGGATAGCAGTATGATAGCAAACAATCCATCACCTAGTGGCAGCAACCACAGGAAAATATTAAATAAAGCTGAGGATGCAATAATTATATTGTGAAGCTAGTCCTGAAGAATTGATAATTTTTAAATAGATAAGTGAATTTTGTCACAAAGTATATTTTATAGTAATATTTCTATTGCTTCAATTTTTACATATTACCTCTGTTCTAGCCCATGCAAAGCTTTCCCTTGATGTTCTGTCACATTAAGTCCACATAATTTTCTCTACCCCAGACCATTTCCAGTTCTGTATGTACACTTAAAGAAATTTGGAATTATAACTGCCAAATAAATCTTGCTTTACAATGTATTTAATTCTTAAGAAACCTTTTCCTAGTGTTCGCCTATCTCTCCAAAAATCTCCATGACTGATTTTACACAGAACTGTACAGAGTTCCTTTTATACTATTAGCCCTCATTATTGTCACCCAATTATCGGAAAGCCAGACCAACGACAGCTGAGAAGGGACCAGAGGCATACGGGCCACACACACTCATCTATCTCAGTCACTAACTGAGGGGTTGATTAGGGAAGTGTCACTTGTCGCTGGCCGCCTCTTCCCCCCTCCCCTGTCGTCTGGAACCTTTGCGGTGATTCACGGAAACGAGACACTTCGAGAAAACGATATTCCTATAAAAAGGGCTGCAGTGAGTGAATTGAGTCAGTTCTTGGTGAGCAGCTGTGAGGAGCGCCCAGCGAGGGGACGGACTGCGTACGTGCGTCGGAGGAGTTTACGTAATTGCGAGTGCAAGTGGAAGGTGGAACTGTAACGGACGAACTGGTGAATCGTAATTGTGTGCATTACGTAATTCTGTGTAACTGGCAAGTGTTCAACTGTAAGTCGGTGGAAATAAAGTACATTTTTGAGTGGTGCAATTGGACTTTAATTTCACGGACCCACAAAGTCACATTATTAAGCTTTTCCTGAAATTCCAAACACTGTTTCAAGACGTATTTTACTCTAGATTCCTCATTCTATATCAATATATTTAATGCTCTATCCAAAATGTTTCTTCAGCTACCAAATCTTCTTAATTCCCTTGAGCAACACCATTGTGTAAAGTGCTTCATAGTTCCAAGATCAACTTTCAAAAACGGCTATGGAGTGAACAAATAGGTGGGGTTTGCTCAACAGCTAGGTCATTTGGATCTGATATCAAACTTAAAACCCCCAAAAATGTATAAAATTTAGTGTTAAAAAGTTAAAACTAGAAGTTAAAGCGTAAAATCAAGACTAAAAATACAATTATAAAAATTACATAAGAAATCTTAGAAATTTAAAATGCTTTCACGCGAAAACGAAAATATAAGTTACATTTTTGTATTAAAATGTTATTTACAGCTATGGACTGTCTTTATTTCCTTTTTTACCTTAACTGACTTTGGATTGATGACTAAAATTGCCATACTCCGGCAATTCTTCTGATGTCCAGAAGCCAGACAATCCCCTGTGACTCTGGAGTGAGACTGGAACTTCATAGAGGGTTGTGACTGTACAATCTATGTTTAGGTCTGGAAAGATTTCTTGCAAGCAACACATATTTGCTATTGTTTGTCAATGAGTTTGGAGCTGGAATCTGCACAGCTGAAACTGTAGTTTACGGAGCAGATGTGGCATGGTTAAATGGGGGAATACCTGCTGACAAGTCTGTCTGAGTGCACTCTTCTGCACCAGGCATATGTACGCTAATACAGTAACATGAGCACAGTGGGCCTGTGAGACATGGCCTATGGTGTTAGCAGGTTTAAACTGCTCAAAAACGCTGTCATACCTCAGGAAATGTGAGGTGTTCCTTAACATGCAGGCTCCTGTATATATTTTTAATCAGAAGCTTGAGGCGTCATCAAGAGCTAAACAGGCGATTCCCTCTACAATTTACATTCAACTGCAGGTTGGATTCTCATGTGCTGGTAGGCCACATCATTCACAAATGGCAGTATTGTTACACAAACCTTTAGTATGTCTGAACTTCTGACATTGAAAACAGCACATGGGGTTCAACACATATTTGTGTATGGCAGCATATTTGTAACCGAAGAAAATGTATTCTGGCACCTTGAATGTGAGAAACAGTTCTCTTTGCCATCCTGCTTGTGAGATAAATGATGTGCTTGATACACTTGTTTACTGGAGAGCAGGTTGGTCAGACCATCCAAACTAGAGGTGGTGACAACTCCTCTACATGAGTTCAGCAATTAACTTGGGGCTACCTAGTGGATAATAGCTCAAGAAATTCACTTTTAGTCACTTCTGCAACTGGTCTGCAGTGCTCATTTCGATCACGTTCTTCACCAGACCAATGATTCTGTCAATTTCACACTTGATATAAAATGGGCTAAGATTCTTTATTGGTTTGCACATTCCAAAGTCAAAACCAAAGGAGAATCCTCTGGACACTAGTGGTAAGAGGAGCAAAAAGGGGATAACCCAAATCCCTGTAAGTTAATACCTGTCAGGGCTATCATTGGCAGCACATACCAATCAGAAGTACCAAACAGTACATACCTAAGACAAAGTATACTATTTTTTAGTTTGATTAATGAATCACTATGTTTACATTCAACTTCACTTACTATGGGAACTTTTTCCCTATCGTCAGTTCTGTGGTTGAATGATGATGCATCCGGTGTCTGCATCTGACTTGGTGTCGTGCTGCCATCTAATGTTCTGGTAAGTTTGATGACGTCATCTACGGCGGGAATTTCAAAATTCATCAAGAGGTCCTGTTTCTTCGTAATAAATATGATGAATTTTGAAATTCCCGCCGTAGATGACGTCATCAAACTTACCAGAACATTAGATGGCAGCACGACACCAAGCCAGATGCAGACACCGGATGCATCATCAGTCAACCACAGAACTGACGATAGGGAAAAAGTTACCAGAAACCAGTCTTCATCAAAAAACTTGTAAGTGGAGAAAAGTATATACAAGGTTGATTCACTTACTATGTTGTTGTATAATAGAAACGTTTTCAAGATCATTCGATCTCATCCTCAGCTGTTTGGCGATTGAATGAACATTGTTCTTCTTCTTCTTCTTCTTCTTCTTCTTCTTCTTCTTCTTCTTCTTCTTCTTCTTCTTCTTCTTCTTCTTCTTCTTCTTCTTCTTCTTCTTGCACTACTATGGTGCTCCAATCCCTCTGCCATCTGGTGTTAGGGGCACTAAGCTTTAATACTTCATTTAATGCCGGGATTTCAAAATTTATAACTTTAAAGTTATAAGTTATAACTAAAGTTATAAATTTTGAAATCCCAGCATTAAATGAAGTATTTAAACTTAGTGCCCCTAACATCAGATGACAGAGGGATCGGAGCACTGTAGTAGTGGAAGAAGAATGTTCATTTAGTCACCAAACAGCTGAGGATGAGATTGAATGATCTTGAAAACGTTTCTATTATACAACAACGTAGTAAGTGAAGTTGAGTGTAAACATAGTGACTCATTAATCAAACTCAAAAATGAAGAATACTTCACTGTTAATAATGCTTTTGCTTTTAATATTTATAAAGTATGCTATGTCAAGAAGCGACAAATATAGCACTAAACAGTACTTTGCAGTGTAAAAGTTATCAGAAAAAGTTGCAAATAGTTCATTTTCCACATTATAATTAAAAGACAAGGCGAAATTGAAATACATCAGCTCATACTTTGCACCTAAATACAGAACAAGAGGCAATTAACCAAGTACAAATTGAATAAGAGATTTACATGAAAGATAAATGGTTCTTGGCTATCAAATCAAACTGCTTTATTCTCCTCTCCAGCCATTTTGTTTGGCAGCAAAAACCACTCGTCAGACAAAGTTTGATGGCTTTAGTTCACAAGTGAGTGAGTGTGAGTGTGTGGTGTTTAAGGGCCCGTCGACAACAAGGTCATTTGGGCCCTTTTAGTTCACAATGTGGAAACATTAAGATAACTACAGGAGTACCTTAAGTTGATAAGTTGCTTAGTAATCTATTTGTAAATGTCATGGTAACTATGTCTGCATGAAAATTAAGTCTGTTAAACTTGCTCACCAGACAATGAGGCACTTACTTGTCACATGGCTTTGTTTACAACCCCTTTGCACAAGCATCCTCCCACCCACCCTCCCTCCAGCCCTCACCCACCCACACACAGACAGATATGCTCCAAATGTCGCTAACAATGATAATGTTGCAGAAGTAGTTAGAAAGCAAAACCCAAGCTTAAGAGCTGCAGGAAAGTTATTAAAAAAATTCATTTACACAAACAGGAAGACAAGGAAATTAGTAGTGAAAGTAGTTTCAGAAGTCTGAAATGAAATTCTCTAAACTAAACTAAAAATAGGCCAGGTAATATGCAACATAGAAGATCACATCTTTCTTAATCAGTGTTTTAATTGCAGTCATTATGATCACAGTTAAGCAAATTCTAATATAGTATTAACCTGCACTCCATAAAGTACAAATTAACGGAATATGAGGCATGCAAAGAAAATTTTAAGTGCATAAAACACATATGTATGTCAGCTATAAATAAGGTCAAAAGATTAATCATACTACTTTATTATGTGTTTCATAGAGGAAGAGTTCTGGACCACCACAAATCATGTGCATTAGCACACTCAGCGTTGCCACCTCCTTTCCCCCTACTCTTTTCATATTCCCCTCTCTCTCACACATCCTAACCATGCAGGTGTCCTTGTCGCTAAACGGAAGGGAACCCAAACTAATTTTCCAAACTTTTATAATGATTTTATACTACTTGTTGAAATCACTACTGCAACATGGATATTTGCATATTGTGCACCTGTTTTAAACACTCTGCAGTAATTATAACTTAACAAGTGCTCTACAGTAAATTGTAATGATAGTTTATGATTACCTATTTTTCTAATTCAAAGGAACTGCCAGTGGCTATCCATATAGTTGTAAATGTTGCTTATGTCAAGAGACAATTCGTCATTGTGATTGTCTTCATCGTCCGAGTATTGCAAATTTATAATAATAGGTTCCAAAATCTTGTTACATGCTATTTCTTTCCAAAACTCGTCTTTTCTTTTTTAGTTTATCTGCATACTTCATGCAGTTCTCCCAGTCTTGTGTTACCTTGTCAATTTCTTTGTGAATAAGTCATTCAATGTCGGTTTAAAAGTATTATTTCTATTTGCAACATAATTTGAGACCACATTAACTCAATTGGTTTGAACTGGCAGTGGTAAGGTTGATCCAGCTGATACACTTTTTTCTGGTTTTTAAATGGAAGATGAAGCAAATATATTATTTATGGGTGTACACAAGTTCCACGTTGGAACGCCAATTTGATGCAAATATAATATAATGATGAACACAGAAGTCGGCGAGCAATGAGGTTTCTCTCAGGGTATGCGTGGATGGGTGTGAGAAGGAGATTTTCACAACACTGGAATACCCGTTTCCAAATTATTTATTCACTGCTTCTTCTTTTCAAATATCAAAATGGAAGTCGCCGACCGAGGGTTACCAATCTCGGTTTAGAGTTACTGAAGGCTAATTTTTTTTATTACTCGATAAATTTTGATGACCAGAGAAATATTCAAGACAGAACAAGTTGACCGCTCTACTAGGCTTCACGTCTCAGACTTCTCTCTTAGCTGCACGCCGAAGACTGTTTATAATGGCTTCCTAGCCGCGAACTGTCTCCATCGGCCTTACGCCGAAGAGTGCTCCTCTGACCACAGCTGCGCGCGTGTATATCTCTAACCTTCCCTCTCAACTCTTTTTTAAACAAAGTCCCTTTGTGGCTGTTTTGGTCGCCATTGTACACGATCCAAAGAATTCCCTATTCATACTCGTCAAGTGACAATTCCTTTAGAAATCTTCTCAGGACACGGTTTCTTACACGGCTTTGTTAGACACTTTCCCTAACTCAACTGGCCTTGCCCTGGTCTTGACAAAGAACCAACATTCCTTTGACATCTATCATGACTGCTTCTGGCAAACCATAATTTCGGTATCAAAGATCAATTGAATAACACTGCTTTAAACTCTCTAAAGTAAATAGAGATTACAAACCATTCATAAACACACATATAATGTGATAACCTGCATTCTGCCGATGCAGCATTCTATAGACCAGCAGGAAGTGTTCTGTTTGCTCTCTCTCAGATTTAACAAACACCTTGGCCTTTTCAAAGTAATTCTTTTATCATGCCATGTCAAATGTTTACATTTCAGTTCTGAGTAATTACAAATATATGTACATGCATACATGCCAACCAATAATGATATTCATTACAGTGCTTACATTGCGATGCATTGTTATACTATATTGGTACTTCATTTATTTGTATTAGGAAAACTATTTAAGCTATAAAATATGGGGTTTTACAGTTATGTTAGACACATTACTCTCTACCTTTCTCATGGATGACTTTTTGTAAAATTTGAAATTTGTTATTAAATTTTAGATGAGTCGCATTTTTTACACATCTGCTTCACTTTCACAGGTTAAAAGATGTTCTTCAGTCATTTCCTCTTCTTTGTTGCACAGAGGACAATTTGGACTTGTATAAATTCCTATTCTGTGTTAGTGTTTGGCAAAATAATCATGTTCCGTAAGTAATCTAAAATTTTTTACATGAGATTTCTGGAATAATTTCTGGATTTTTAATTAAAATGTTCCATTTTTTATCTTTGGCTTTGTTAGATATTGATTGGTTTAAATTTGAATTTTTGTCTTAGTGCAAATAGTATTTAGGTATTAGAGATGGATTCAGTTAGTGCTTGTCACACACCACTTACAGAGAATGCAATATGACAACAGCGCAGGACTCCGACTGGTTCCTCACTTAATCCTTGTTTCACATAAGCTTGCCCCGTATCTCTTAGCGGTCACGTGACCTAATCACCTCTCATTGGCTGCTGTTGTGGTATAGACTGTTGTGCGGTAAAAATTAGTTCATTATTTAACATGGCGATATATCTTTATATGTTGGAAGAGAATTGTCAAATGTATATTTTCATAACTGTTTGAATTAAATATATTACGCAACAGAGTTGATTTATCTAAAATGCATGTTAATTCTTAAACGAAGTAAAGAGGAGGTTCCTTTGCTCTCAAGCACATGGCACGATAGCACGTGCTTTAGCGGTAGTGATGACATATTTGTTTATATGACTTATCACTGACCTTGTTTTGAATTGGATTAGTCACATATTGCCATTCAAAGGCATGTTGTGCCTATTGCAAGAGCTAAATTATTTTATTGATCGTTTATTGTGCGTGTACTTATTATATATATAATGGCAGAGTGTACCGCCAGTTTTTCGCTGAAGTATCGCAAGGGAAAACCTTTATAAAGCGGCGAAAAAAGAAGTGGTGCATGCACAAAGAAGAATACGTCTTTGTCAGTGAGAGAAGTCGAACTGCTGTGCTGTGAAATTACAGGTGTGAGTGTTAGGTGCGTAAGAAAATCGCGACATGAAATTGAGACGACAGGAAAACTTACCACTCCAGGGGCGATATTGCTGTGTGGCGAAGACGTTATTTAAGGGCAATCAGATTGTACCGAGATACAAATCGCAAAATATACTACCTTGACAAAACTTGGGTGAATGAAGGACACACGACAGTATGGCGTGACACGACTTTTAAGACTGAAAGACAAACATTTTTGCAAGGTATGTGTGCTGGTTTTGAAAAATCCCAGTGAAAAAGGCCGAAGGCCTTTCATTACAAACTTGTTTCAGTTTCATTGCTCATTCATTTTCAACTTGCTCAGTTTCATTATAAACCTGTATTTTTGGATGCCTTCATATTCTTATTTGTATGATTATCTATCTTCCTGGCAATTATTATGACGTTTACTGCAGTTTTAAATGTGACGGGAAAGCACCGCCTATGGCCTATGATGCGAAAGCATTAGCCAATTAGAGTGAGGGGGAGGGTAGTTTTACGCGGAGTGATACATATCAGCAGGGCAAGGTTATATGAAACAGATTATAGTAGCATTCAAGGACAAACATCATCCCATTTGAAACACACAATAGATAAAAACTGCCCAAGCCTTATAGCAGAACTAAAAAGTACAAACAAAATCTAAATTACAATAACCTCAGCTACAAAGATATGCACAGAAATGCAAATTAAATGCTTAGAGATCAACTTACAACAATGGAAGGCAGCAACTTACAACTTAACATATAGTTGCAGAATAGAAAATGGCATCACATTTCTTCATGAACTGTATCTACTCCAAAACAAACTCACAGGTTACCCAATAAAGTACAAGACTTTTACACTTGAAAGTGGTAAAATAATCTTAAACAATTGATGCACAATTGATGAGAGAGATGTACACTCCCAAAACATCGATTTCTAATCGTCTTTTCACCTGGCTTGCTGCCCGAGAAGAACTTGAGCATATTCGTAGCCAGGAAAGCTTCACGATGATGATATGGATATAAGGGCGCTCAACTGCTTGGTCATTCGCGCCTTTACAGAAACTGATTCATGGCAATAGCCAGATATAAATTAGTCAAAATTTAAAAAACATATCAAAACATAATGACTAAACTATAAATAAGCCCAGAGTGCTAAGCAAGCTGTTGAAGAGGAAGGTTGTGTTACAGTGAGCTCCAGAAGAGTGGCACAAGAAGCAACAATGGGAGATGAGCTTACAGTGTACAAAGGATAGGACTGTTTAGGCAAAGGAAAATCAAGAAAAAGGAAATAGGAAGATCTATGGGGGTTAGCGGCATAATACTGGGATGTATAATTCTAATGTTATTAATAATAGGAGTCGAACAGAATCCTGGACCAGAGGAAATACAAAATATTCTGGAGAATTTGGTGGAAAAAATAAATAAAATGGATGGGATGGAGCAAAGAACAGGCAACAGTCTGGAGAAAATAGCTAAGGAAATAAAAGAAGAAGTAGGAAAAGAAATCCAGGGTGTAAGAGGGGAAGTAGATGAACTGAAAGTGAAATTGGAAAGAGCAGATGAGAGGAGAAGACTAAACTTAGTATTTATAGGAGTGAAAGAGAGAAGAGGTATTTGACCATGGCAGGAAGTGTCCCAAATATTGACAGAAAAACTACAAATAGAACTACACGGTTGGGAGATACTGGAGGCTTACCGCATAGGAAGACATGTGGCGGAAAGGCCAATTATTGTACATTTCTCTACAACTCAATCTACGAAATACTGGGAAGGGCTAAAATGTTGAAAGGCACAAAAATATTCATAAATAAGTATTTAACACCAGCCCAAAGACACGTGAAGCAAAATCTAATCCGAAGGATGATGGAAGCAAGAGCTGCAGGTAAGAGCATATATCAGAAATTTGCAACTCTGGATAGAAGGAGCGAACGCAACGTATGCGAGCAAGAGGGATGTGTGGAGTAGGGAGCCTACACGGGAGGAAATAACTCAGCAAAAATCCAGCCAAGTACCACATACATAGGAAGGGACGAGGGAGCCAAAGTCCAGCACCGGCACACAACAGAGAGATGATGTAATACAGCATGTGGTAACAACTAACGCGTCAGAGGAAACGTCATTGAGTGAATCAAACAAGACAAAAGGAAATCAAATCTCCGTCGGACAGAAGGGAGGTGAGGAGAGCAGGGAGATGACGTCAACACCCGTAACAACAGACGGGAGAAAGCGGCTGTCGCCAAGGAGGGAGGAGACTATGGCAGCATGTGTACTGGTGGAGAGAGGGGAAAGAAGCTGGACGCAAACAATTGGTGGTAGTGAAGAAGAAGAGGAGGGGGCGGTAGGTGGTGAAGGCAGGAGGAGAGGTAAAGCAGAGGCGGGAGAAGAAGAACATAATATTATAACTTCGCCACATGGAAGTATAATGATGATAAACAAAGACAAATGAGCCTCAGCTATTGGAGGAATTCAGCTGAGAAGCAAAAAGACATTGGAAAAGTATATGTGGTCTAGGGGCAGAACGAGTTCACAATAGCAGTCAGTCAGGAAAATAGGATTTTGGAACTGTGAAGGAATAAAAAATAAAATTAATGCGGGAACCTTGCAGCACTTTTTGGGGACGCTGGATTATTTAGCAGTGGTTGAAACATGGTTGAAAGATGAGGTCATTGACATAAGGGGTTTTAGTTACATAGGAAGAAAGGGAGAAGCATATGCAAAGAAAGGGAGGCTATCTGGAGGCCTAGGTTTCTTTATTAGGAAGTCTCTGTGTAAAACAACGAAAGAATCATGGTCCAGGCATAAAAAAGTGCTTTGGGTTATAATAGAAGATAAGGAGCTAGATGACAGCATGATATGTTTAGGTATAGTGTATAACCCGCCAGTCTCCTCACAGTTTCATAATCCCGAAATATTTTTATCTCTTAGACAAAGACATTGAGAGGTTAAGGGATAAATACATTAACATAGAGATTATAATAATGGGATATCTAAATATAAGAATTGGGGAAAGTGACGTAAATGTAACAGATGATTGGGAAAATAATAACAGGCAAAAATGATATTAGATGTAGCAAGGACAAGATCGTCGAGAGAGGAAGTGAAAAACTCATTGAATTTTGTGAAATAAATGCGCTTGACATTCTTAATGGGAATTATGGTGAAGATGAGCAGGAGGAATACACCTTCATAAATGCAAATGGCCAGAGTGTAATTGACTTGTTTTCTGGTCCAATAATATTAGACATATAGTGAGCAATTTCAAAGTGTCAAACATAAGTACCAATAGTGGTCATTTTCCATTAGTAACGTGTATTAAAACCAAATCACAAAGTGTGGAAACTGACATAATAAGGAAGAGAATAGCAGCTAAAAGAGAACATGTTAGATATAGATGGAAGGAAGAGCACAAGGCAAACTTTGAAAGTATTTTAAATTCCGAGCGAGAGAAAATATGTCAGTATGGGATACTATGTAACTCGGAAACCTTAGAAATTGAAAAGACGATGAATATCTTAAATTCCATATTGCACTGGGCAGGGGAACAGATGAAAGTTAGAAATAGGCAAATTATTGAAAGTGACACATGGTTTGATGAGGAGTGTAAAATAAAGGTATTGTAAAAGCGGAGTTGGTAAAATGGAGAGAATCAGGGAATATTAAACTGAAAGAACAATATCTGCTAAGCAAATATTATAATAAGTTGCTGGAAAATAAAAAATCTCAATGGAGGAAAATAAATGCCAGCAAACTAATCAGTACTATTACTGAAAATAATGTAAGTAAAATATGGAAAGGTATTAAGACATTATACAAAAAATATATTGTCAAATCTAACATAACTCAAGAAGAATGGTTAGGATATTTTGCAACTTTATATACATTTGAAAGCTTTAGTGTAGGGAGGGTAATCCCTGAAATAGAAAATAATTTCAATGAAATCTTGGACAGAGTCATAACAGATGAAGAAGTAATGAATAAAATTAAAAAAATTAAAAGGAACAAAGCACCAGGTATAGATGGTATACCCGGAGAGTTCATTAGGGAATGGAGCAAAGACGTGAACCGAGTTTAAGTTCTAACATCATTGTTCAACTCAATGAAAACCAAAGGGTATATACCTAAGAGTTGGAAAAAGCCTATTATTTAGCCAATTTATAAAGGTAAAGGGGATATTGATGTACCCAATAATTACCGAGGCATAGCACTGTTATCGAATGTGGGAAAAATTTATACGGGTATCTTGGCCGAAAGGCTGCAAGTGTGGGTAGAGGAGCATAATATTCTTTCAGAATTCCAAATGGGCTTCAGAAAGGGGAGGCAGACAGTTGATAATGTATTCATCATAAAAACACTAGTAGATAAATACCTAAAAAATAAGAAAGGTAAATTATATATGGCTTTTATCGATTTGGAAAAAGCTTTCGACCAGGTAGAGCTGAAACTGTTGTGGTATAAGCTTTTAATGAAAGGAGTGAGTAATCAAATGGTAACTATACTAAAAGAATTGTATAAAGAAAATACATTTTGCATAAAATATGAAGAAGGGGCACTAACTAGAGAAATACAACTGGAGGGAAAAGAACTAAGGCAAGGGTGCAAGCTAAGTCCAATTTTATTCAATTTATTTATTGATGATGTACTACAAAATATAAGTAAGAATAATAGTCTCATGCCAGTAATAAACAACTCACAAGTCCCAGGTTTACTTTTTGCAGACGATTTGGTAATAATGTCCATTACCGTTAATGGGTTAAAAATATCTTTGCAAGAGGTGGAGAAATACTGTTCAGAGTGGGGCTTAAAGGTAAACAGTGAAAAAACTCAAATTGTAGTATTTAAAAAAGGAACTAAATTGAGTAAATATGAAAGTGGAAGAAGGGAGAAGCTGAATACAAAGTAGTGCGTGACTGTACTTAGGATTAAAATTAGATGCAGGAGGCAAATGGGAAAAACAAAAGAAATCAGCACTAGCAAAAGGGAAAGCAGCAATGATGGCTGTGAGAGGTTGTCTATATAAAATGCCGGAGATGGAGATGAAATGGTTGGAAAGAGTATATAGCTCTGTAGTCGAGGCCAGAATGCTATATGGTATTGAAATATGGGGGCTTGAGTATGGGTGGGAAGTTGTGGATCAGATACACAGGATGTTCTGTAAGGAAGTTTTGGGGCTGCCAATGGCAACAGTAAACGAAGTTGCTCAAATTGAAATGGGGAGAGTAACAAGGAAAGGGTAAATAATGGAAAGAGCCTTGAAATACTGGAATAGGATCTTGAATTTAGATGAAGGCAGCTTATTACAACAATGTTTAAAATATCAAGAAGCAAGTCTGCAAAGCTCGGGCTGGGCAAGCACTCTACGAAACAATTTAGAAAATAATAGCTTTGGGGATATTTGAAGAAAAAGAGATAGAAATTATAAAGGTTTCTGGAGGGGTGTTAGAAAAAGATTTGAAGACAGAGATTCAAAAACTGTTCAGCCAGTTAGGTGAAAAGAGGTCATTGGTATATTATTTGAGTTAAAAAGTGGCTGGGGAAGGGAGCAGTATATAGATAAAACCATTAATGAAGAAAGGAAGGGGATAGCATGGCTGTGAGCAGGAGTGTGGAGGCTAAAAGGGCAGCGGAATGGGTTTGTGCAAGAAAAGTGCTCATTGTGTGGGGGTAAGGAAGATGTGGAACATATCCTTTTTGAATGCAGGGAAACAGAGATTTGGCGAAAAGAATACATCTGGAGAAAAATTAAGCGAAGTCCTGATATATGTAAAATTATAGATAAAAAACTCAAGAATGTAGGACAGTTCTTAGATAAAGTGAAAAATAAATGGAAGTGGATTGTGAAAAAAGGAAGTGAACAATAGTGTATAAGCAATAGTAGTAATGGTAGTAATGTTAGTAGTAATAGAAATGTAAGTAGTGTATTACACATTTTGTAATTCAATGGGCTGCCCACCAATTAATGGCCTGGGCCAAATACTGGCGAGCAGCTCAACATTTGTAATAGCTTAGTACACTAAATAAATAAATAAAAAAATAAGCCCAAATGGGTACAAATAAATAAATAATAATAAAAACCAATACAAAAGCTATAATTTCCCATAAAATACTAAAAGCCATAAAAATACCACTTTCAATAAAAAACTTGCCATGACAAGAACTACCTGCCCAGAGGTAGTTGTACCAATTTGTTTCTTTTCTTTGGGGCAGGGCTAGAGCTTTCAGCAGGTTTTTCCTGCCTTTTCCTCACTGTCGTTTAGGCAGTGAGGACAGGATCCACCCGCTCCACATCGTCAATGGAAGAGGATGGCTTACACACTGGTGATTTGGAATCCAGTCTCTCAACAGGATCGGAAACTGCGACCGGCGAAGATGAAAGTCGCCGATCGGCGTCCTCTCCAGATGAGTCCTCAGATGATGTGGACGGAGATGTTCGCGGACTTTTGTGCTGGCTAGCTCTCCTTTCACTGGTCTTATTATTTACCTTGAGGAAGTCCGTTCTGTCATAAGAGGTCTTAAATTTCATTGGCGATACATTATATACTACTGGTTCACTTGTTCTTGAAGTAGAAGCTTTCGTCGGTGACAGCTAAAACCTGCTTCTTAGGACTGGACTTGGTCAGTGCGCTCACTGTTGTTCATGTTGGTGATTGTTGCTTTGGCTGTGATCTTGGTGTAATTAATCTTTCGGATATTACTTCACTGTTTATTTTGCAGGTTTGTGTTGCGATTTCACGTCTAGGTACCGGCTTAGCTGCAACTGCACTATAAGTAACGGTCCTGGGTACAGAAGGTTGACGAATATGCAAGAGTTTCCGGGCTTCCACGAAGGACACCCTCTCTCTTACCCGGATCTCTTGGATCACCTTCTCCTCCATAAAACGGGGACTTTCTCTGGAGTTTGCTGAGTGATTACCACTGCAGTTAACACACTTTGCGGGTGAAGTGCATGCATTGTCATGCTTGACTTCCCCGCAGTCAATGCAAGTGGCAACTCCATTACATGAATCAGGAAAGCTTCAGGTCTTATTTTTGTATTGATGTAGTCATTCTGAATCAGTTCTCAAATGAAGACAACAATAATAGGGATTACATTAGATAAAACAACTTTCATTGCAACATGGACATGGAGAGGGATATTCAAGTAGACTTCAAAATAAAGAATATTATGGATCATGCTGGACAAAGGGAAGTGCTCACCACCGTGAATAGTAATGCAAGATCCAAGCTCTGGTTTGATGCCATTAACAAGCAAGAGAGGAACAATGCTAGAGGAATTCTTGTTGAGAAATCAGCTATTTATCATCAATGAAGGTGAGGGACCACCACATTCCAAACGAGCAGAGAATCAAGCAAAGTAGACATGATGTACGCTCAGGACAACTTGTACAAGAAGTAGTTAACTGAGCTATAATCCCTGAATAAAGCTGTTCAGAACACAAAATTATAATGTTCAACATTGGGATAGCGGCTCCCTACTATGATTAAATGAAAGAAGTTTGATATAAACCTCACCAAAGTATTAAAAGTACAATTGGAACAGGAATTAAAGGTGATATGGGATGGTGTTCTTGGAGTCTGCGGCATCATGTGGAACGCGGCCCCCTGGGAAGACAATGAAGCCTCAAGTTGCTAACTCTTCTTGGTCCAATCTGGCACTCTGATATATCGATGTATATAAATAAATCTCCGGATCTGCTTCAGTCTAAGCTATGAGAACTCTTGAATTTTAAGACATGATCATGAGTGAAAGGATGAATTTTCTACATAAACTTCGATACCAATAAATTATTTTTACTTTAAAAATATCAAGATGTTCAATTTAATTTGTATTCTTTATACAATTTTTCGTATAAAACTTGACAATAGTATTTTATACTTTGATTACAATTAACAGAAAACTGATAACTCTTTTACAAGGTTTCATTGCAGCACTGAAATTACTTCTGTTCACTTTAACGTTCTTCCATTAAAAGACGCCTTCTTTCCTAGCTGTTCTCCCAAAATTAATAAGTTTTCCTTCTCTCATTGCCATCACTACCAATCAAACTTAATTTTTACTGGTCCATATCACACATTACATAATCTCATTTTTAAAACTACCAATGATAAAACATCACATCAGGTCGCTTACATGTTGCATCATCTCATGACCTACTGAATTTTAGCAATTTTCTTTCTTATTCATTTTAACATGTCCATATCGATTTTTAAATCATTAAACATATTTAAACAATTTTACAATTCTTGGGACCTAAACTAAAACAATGTTACACATTACACAAATACTACTATTTGTAACAAAAACTTCACTTATCTTAAGAAAATTATGTCAATTTTTCTTTTTAATTGAGATCGATTTCACAAACAGTCCATCAACACACTTCGTCGTCAAGGATTCTGGTTACCATGTTATTATGTTTTTTCAGTATTACAAAAATCTGAAAATGAAACAAACCTAAAAACTGCTGGTATTTCAAAATTCATTATGCGATGTTTATTTTTTTAAATAAATATATTTTCCCAAACCATTAAATCTATCAGACCATTTAATTGTTTTAATAATTTAACTTCAGGATTTATTTCATGGTTAAATGACAAACAATAATCTGATACGGCTGATTTATCAGTTTATACTTAATGTTACAAAAATGTTCTTTTGTTCTGGTTTCCAAATTACGTTTCGTCTTTCAAATATAAACCTGATCACAATCTAAACAATTAAATTGATAAATACCAGATTTCTTATTATTAGGAATTTTATCTTTTTTAGAGAGATGTAGTAAATTTTTAATAGTATATTTATTTTGAGGAACTAAAGTTATACCAACTTAAGATAAGTGAAGTTTCTGTTACAAATAGTTATATTTGTGTAATATTCATTGCTTCACTGTAGCTAGTAACCGTTACACAGTTTAATCTTGATACGGGAAATACAAATTAACTGGACCCTAAATTAAGAAAACTGAAATAAATGAATACTGA
This sequence comes from Mantis religiosa, assembly GCA_030765055.1. Lineage (NCBI taxonomy): Eukaryota > Metazoa > Arthropoda > Insecta > Mantodea > Mantidae > Mantis > Mantis religiosa. Next base: position 779,368 of record JAUKNK010000241.1, on the reverse strand, counting down.
ATACATGGTCAACATACTTCCTGATAAAATTACAACAATGTGCAAGTCATTCATAAGTCTGAAAACTCACCCGAGGTCACTCTGCTATAAACCGGTCCCTTGGTGGACAGAGGAGTTGACGTATCCGATAACATGTATATGTTCTAATGGATGAAAATAAATGAAGAATGAAAGAATGAACAATGAGGAAAAAGGTCAATGCAACTAGAAGATACCAGAGGATATCTGGAAATGAAGAAATGTGTTTACAAAAGAAAAAAGGAAAAGAAACCTCTAGAACTGCATACTTTGGAAAACATATTTATTACGAAGAAACAGAACCTCTTGATGAATTTTGAAATTCCTGCTGTGGATGACGTCATCAAACTTACCAGATTATGAGATGGCAGCACAACACCAAGTCAGATGCAGGCACCGGTTGCACCATCAGTCAACCACAGAACTGAGGATAGGGAAGAAGTGCCCAGGAACTAGTCTTCATTAAAAAAAACTTGGAAGTGGAGAAAAGTGTATACAACGTTGACTCATTTGCCTACTTTTAGTACCACTCAATAAGCTTACGCACCAAAAGAATTTCAATGACTAAAAAACCTGTACAACCTAACTAAAAGCTACCATTGAGAGAGACAAGATACTCTAATGGCAAATGGCATAAAAATAGAGTGGACTATGAGTAAAGGATGCCCTCAAGGATCTTGCTGTGGTCCTGGACTTCAGAACATGCAGTCTGACTTACTACTGAAACTGTCATATACACAGTGTACGTAAAATAATTTCTTTACTGATAATATTCTAATGCTAATCAAAGAGGCACTTCTATCTGCAAGCCTGGAGATTGAAAATTATTCTAACATTGAAATGCAAAAAATATTATGGGATAACAAGGGAAAGATTATATTTAATGTCAAAAAGACCCAGGCAATAATGGTATCAAAGAAAAAACTTAAAATCTAGCCTAACTGGCACATCTATTTAAATAAGATTATATTAGTGTATAATATTATACACTATATTATAATTATATTATTATATTTAAATATACTGTACAAGCTTATGAGGAATCTCTGAATCACATTTGACATACTGAATAAACACATCAAGCAAATTACTGACGAAGCCAAGAAACTCATACACTCATTATCTAGATTCGCTAAAATAAATTGGGAATTAGGCTCAATAGCATTGAACACAACTACAATGGTGCAAAATTATCCATACTAGCATATGGTATTACAACTTGCATTGATGCCATCAACACTCAGCATAACATAACTAGGTTACAACAGATGCAAAGGTAAATAAAGGTAAATAAACTCAAAATGACAAATGTCTACATTCCTCTGGTGTTGCAGTGATGATATTCTCTATTTGGCGATGTAAAATTGCGTTTTGACTGGACTACTAAGATAACCTTATACACATACAATGACATAACTTAAAATGTTCTGACTTTTGAATATTTCTTTCACTGACTCAGTTGAAGATGCACCTAAAATTTTTTTTCTGCAAAATTAGTATCCTATTTATGTTGCTAGTAGCTTGCCATATTTCAATACCATATGCTACAGAAGATAAGACAAAAATTACAAATTTACACAGATGGCAGTAAATGTGAAAAAGAAGTGGGATCAGGAATAGTGATTTATATACACAACTATCCAATCAATCACCTCATATATAAATTGCATCCTAAATGTTCCAAAATCAAACTAAGCAATTAGCAATCATGGAAGCACTGAGAAAGTTAAGGAGATAGAAGGACAAGACCACAGCAATACATACCGCCAGTAACATTACCATGGGCCTGCTAAGAATAACAGCCAAAACAGTCTAATAAATCAGACATTGTGCACACTAACTATATGACACACGGGTAAAATTCAATTCTGCCTGTCTAAAGAAGCTGCCACCAACATAAAACTGCAGTAAGCATACAGTCTTATACTGAGGAACACAGTGAAAAGCAAACTGAGCGGAAAAGGACTAGACAGGTGGGAAAACAAGTGTCAAACTTCAACCAAAGGAGCAGTATCAGAACATACTTTCCAAAAGTTAAGACAAAAACTATACAAGAAACTGAAACTGACTCACAAATTAACAGCAGTAATTACAGGATACGGAAAATTTGGTTTATATCTGCAAAGGTTTAAGATCAAGGACAATTCAATGTGCATGTGTAAAAAAATTTAAACAGTAGTCACGTACTATGGGAATGCAAGAGGATGAGAACTATGCAATTATGAACTGCAAAAAGGTAGACACAGGTCATTACATACCAATGAAACAATGGACAAATATAGCATAAATTTTCAAAATGTAAATAAAATAGATTTAAACAGACTCTAGACAACAAACTGAAAGTCAACTGGCACAAACTTTAAAATACATAATATATATTAATAGAGGAATAAGACAGCATATATTATTACTATATTTATTTGATTATGCAATGAATAAAAATCATTAAAAAGACATATGATTTTCCAAAAAAGCCATTTTTAGATAGATTTAGGGGACAGCAAAACATTTATTTCTGGTGAAATCTCGATATTGAATTTTTGATGGACTGCAATGCTTCCCCTACTTACTATATTGTGACTTTGTGGGTTCGTGAAATGAAAAGTCCAATTACACAAACTCAACAATGTTCTTTATTTCCACCGACTTACAGTTGAACACTTGCCGATTACACAGAATTACGTAATGCACACAATTACAATTCACCAGTTCGTCCATTGCAGTTCCACTGTACGCTCACAATTACGTAAATTCTTCCGTTGCACGCACACAGTCTTCTCGTTCACTAACACGGCGCTACTTCGCTGCTTGCCAAGCACTGACTTCCTCCGGCCCGGCGCATTGCTTATATAAGACCAGCTGGCCAATCTATAAGTTTCCGGATTAGACGAAACACCCCGCACGTTCGAGAACCTAGGGGGAGGGTAAAGAGACAGCACAGTGGCCCGCAATCCCTCTCCTAATCATCCCTTCAGTTAGTGACAGGAGACAATGGGGTGGGTGTGGCGCGGCCTCTGGTCCCTTACTCAGCTGTCATTTGTTGTGCTTCCCTATAATTGGGTGACACTGCTCCCTCCTCAAAGCTGGTCGTCCCGAACAGCACCATCGTAGCGGGCTAGAGGATCCAGGTGTACCACCAACATCTTCCCTCGGGGAACCTTCTGGATGCGGTAGACCATTTCGCTAATCCTCTTCACCACCCGGTACGGTCCTTGCCATGGCTGCTGGAGCTTCGGGCAGCGTCCCTTGGTCCGGGTAGGACGGTACAACCAGACCAGGTCACCTTGCTGGAACCCTTGGCTGTTGGCTCGCCTGTCATAACTGGTCTTCATGCGGTCGCTTGCCTTCTGGATGTTCTGGCGAGCCATCTCGTGCATGTCGTGGAGGTGGTCCACCAGGTTCTCCACATATTCGGTCACTGGCTGCTTCGCCTCCGGAGGGCTTCCAAAAGCCAGGTCACAAGGGAGGCGTAACTCTCGGCCAAACATTAAGCTGGCTGGCGTCATTCCAGTTGTGTCGTGTGTAGACGAGCGGTAGGCCAGCAAGAACAGTGGCACCTTGACGTACCAGTCTCGCTGATGGCTGGCCACGATCTTCCTCAGGTGTTCCTCTAAGGCCTTGATGTACCTTTCGACCATGCCATCCGACTGGGGATGTAGAGGTATAGTGCGGGTCTTGTTCACCCCAAGCCTTTGTAGTGCCTCCTTCATAGGTTGGACTCAAAGTTGGTACCCCGGTCACTGTGTAGCTCTAACGGCACCCCAAATCGACAGAACACTTGCTCCACGAGGCAGTCTGTGATTGTCTTTGCCTCTTGGTTTGGGATGGCATACACCTCCAGCCACTTGGTGAAGTAGTCAACTACCACCATTAGGTACTTGTTGCCTCGGTCGGAAACTGGGAACGGTCCAGCAATGTCAACGCGATCCATTCGAATGGCGCTCCGACGTTGTACTCCTGCATGCGACACCGGCTCCTAGTCTGGGGGCTGCGACTCGCCGCGCACACATGACACTGACGGCACCATCTCTCAGCATCTGCTCGGAGTCTCAGCCAATAGTAGCGCAGCCGTAGTTTGTCAATCGTTCGGTTCGCTCCCAGGTGTCCTCCTGAAGTACCGACGTGCACTTCCTCCAAGACTTCCGGGACCTTACTATGGGGAAGTACCAACTGTTCTCTCTGCGTCTTCCCATCGGGTGACTCCCATACCCGGAACAGCACGCCCTCTCTGGTCTTCAACGAGTCCCATTGAGCCCAGTACGACTTGTAGGTGGCGCTCCTCGGTGCGATGTCCTCCCAGGTTGGTCTCGTCCCTGCCTCCACTTCCCTCAAGAGTGGCCCCAAGTCTGCGTCCGCCAGCTGCTCCCTCCTCAGGCCTGCGCTATCCCAGCCATCCGCAGGCACTGCCGTGACTACTCGGACTGCTGCGGCACGCTCCTTCTCCTCCACTCTTGTGCACTGGCTGCACTCTTCTGGACAGGGTGCTCGGGACATGTCGTCAGCGTTACCGTGGCTCTTCCCTCTACGATGTTCCGAGGTGAAGTCGTACTCCTGCAGCCTCGGGACCCAACCTGCTGTCTGGCCTTCTGGTCGTGCCGTCACCATCACCTCGCTCCTCGCGGGAACAACCACGTCTTCGTTCAAGACGACCCTGCAGATTCCAAGGCGCTCTTCGGGCTGACGGAGTATAACCTCTTCTCCGTTGAGCCGCAGGACCTTCCTGCCGACGTCGACCGTCGCCTCGTGGCTCCTGAGGGCATCCAGTCCCAGAATCACCTCCTCAGCCACCTTCGCGACGAACACCCACAGACGCACGGCACTCCGCCCCAAGGTCAGCTCCAGCAGGGGCTCCTTCAACACAGGCCTGGTGTTGCCCGATGCCGTGACAAGCCCGTATGGTCGGCTCGGCTTCCTCGTGGCAAACCCTTCGCCACGTCAGGTCTGATGATGGTCACGGCTGCCCCAGTGTCCACCAGCACGCGGCACGGCTTCCCTCTCACCCAACCGTCCGTGATGAGGCTGTCATCCATACGCCGGCTGACGGCGCGCAGTGTCACTCGAGGGGAGGGTGGTAATGGCGCCGACGTGCCCCTCTCCACGCCGGGCCTTACTCGTTCTTCCAGCTGCCCTCCCTGGTGTGTGCAGTCTCTCTGCAGGTGTCCGGGCTGTCCACACCCCCAACACAGGCCACTAGGTGTTCGCCGGCGTCCCTCGGCTGGTCTTCTGTCTCCCGCGTAGAGGACACTCCTCGTTCTCGACGTCGGGATAGCTGTTACTTTGGCCGCCTCCATCCTTAATGCTGCCGTCAGCGCCTCGTGGATTGTTTTATAATCGCCGAGCATTAGGCGCTGACTAATCTCCGTGTCTCGTACCCCGTCCACGAATGTGTAGGCAGCTTCCCGGGATACGAACTCTGGTGGGAGGTCGACTAGGGCCTCGCTTGCCAGTTGTTCAACTGCCAGGGCGAACTCTTGCAGCGTCTCCCCTGGCTGCTGTGACCGTGCCTTTAGCTGGCTGCGGTACGCTGCGGCTAAGCGGTGGTTTCCGAAACGATTCTCCAGGGCCTCCCAGATGTCCTTGGGCGCCGCCGTTGTCTGCACCGCGTTTAGGACTTCCGCGGCCCGTCCCTGGAGGCTGGCTATTAACTGTGTGGCCTCCTGCTCTGGCGACCATTTGTTGTGCCTGGCCACTGTGTCGAACTGGCGGCGGAAGACTTCAAACGTTGACGCGCCGTCATACTTGGGAGGTTTGACGCGCGCAGATGCTGTGTCGCGTCCCGGCGCGTCGGCCTTCAAATCCTTCAGTCTCCTACCGACGACGTCCTCCACCATGGCGTTCAGGGACTTGACGCTGCTGTCGGCCTTTCCCTCCAGGTTGTTTACGCGGTTCGCGAGGTCTTCGACGTCTTCAACCATGGCGTTCAGGGACTTGGTGTTATTGTCGGCCTTTTCCTCATGGTCATTGAAGCGGTTCGCCAGGTTCTCGACGCGCTCGTCCACTTGGCCCATCCGCTTGCCCAGCTCCGTCACGTTATCCCTCACGCCGGCCAACTGTTCTTCAAATTGGCGGCGAGAGCCTATTTCCGTGGTCAGTTCGGCCATCTTTGCGGTCATTGTCGTGGCCAAATTGTTGTTTGCCGTCTCCAACTTGTTTTCCATTTTCTCGGTGATGTTGTCGTTCGCCGTCTTTATTTCTGCCACTTCCGCCTTCATTTCCATCATCTCCAAAATCTTTTCCAATGCCGCGTCCATGGTCGTAATGTTCGGTGGTGATGTCCCGCTTCCTGACACCAGTGTGACTTTGTGGGTTCGTGAAATGAAAAGTCCAATTACACAAACTCAACAATGTTCTTTATTTCCACCGACTTACAGTTGAACACTTGCCGATTACACAGAATTACGTAATGCACACAATTACAATTCACCAGTTCGTCCGTTGCAGTTCCACTGTACGCTCACAATTACGTAAATTCATCCGTTGCACGCACACAGTCTTCTCGTTCACAAACACGGCGCTACTTCACTGCTTGCCAAGCACTGACTTCCTCCGGCCCGGCGCGTTGCTTAAATAAGACCAGCTGGCCAATCTAGAAGTTTCCGGATTAGACGAAACACCCCGCACGTTCGAGAACCTAGGGGGAGGGTAAAGAGACGGCACAGTGGCCCGCAGTCCCTCTCCTAATCATCCCTTCAGTTAGTGACAGGAGACAAAACGGGTGGGTGTGGCGCGGCCTCTGGTCCCTTACTCAGCTGTCGTTTGTTGTGCTTCCCGATAATTGGGTGACAATATGTGTTAGAAGAAGTAAAAATGGTACCCACAATTGGTAAAAAGCATAAATTTTATGGGATGTAGCACAAGCTTGAAGTTTATTATAAGAAATATGAGATATTCAAGTACGAGAAAACAAGAAATAATAGAATACAAGAAACATACAACATTCAAGACCTGCATCTGTCAATTTTGACAAAATTAGGAAATTAAAGGAAGTACTATAAATTAAGAAATATAACGGCATATCAGGTTCAGCATATGAGTTGTTTTGATCTTAGAAAACAAAATGTACCATAAACTCAGCTATACATGGTATTCATTTTTATTCATGATTTCCTGCCCTAAAATAGACCAAGAATGACATCATATTTGACTGGCGAGTCTATCTTGAAATCACAGTTCTCTCTACAGAGAAGACGCAGTAATGTTTGAGGAACAGTGAGAAAATTACAGCGCACTCAGTATGGTTGTGCTCATAACACAACCGGCCTCCCCTTTTTCCCCCCTCTTACGATAATCGTGATTAACATTCTAGTACATAGTAGTAAACAAATCAACAACAAAATTTTCAATTTTGAAAACATTTAGCTGGAGTCAAGTGGGGCAGTAATCGGGAGACACTGAACACCACATGCAAAACATTCATCAAGCCAATACTTCTTTATAATGCAGAGGTAATAAGTACAGCAAACAGTTCTAACATAAATCACCTAGAAGTATGCCAAAATCAGGCCCTGTGACTACTAAGCGGTGCAGCAAAATCAACTCCAATCACGGCAATGCAAGCCTTAACTCGGAACTATCCAATACATCTAACTTTAGAGGAGCAGGCACTAATACAACATGAAAAAATGTTGCGGTTAAAAACAACAAAATGGGAGAAAAGATTACTACAACCAATCGAGATGAAAACAAACAAGTTTCCTACACAAAGTTATGGAATTAAAAACAGATCTAAATCTTCTTAATTCTAAAGAAAACATTTTAATCAAAGAAAACCCACTGACTTTTGAACCAATTAATATTCAATTAGGTTTAGAACAAATAGTTACAAAATCTGAAACTTCCAAACCTGTACTAAAAGCACTAGCATTAGAAACTGAACAATAGATACCCACCTGAAGAATGGTTACATATCTACACAGATGGATCTTAGTTGGACAACAACTCAGGAGCAGGAATTAAGTGTGCACTGTTCTCATTCTATCAACCAGCAGGATACCACACAACAAATTTTGATGCAGAAGTAATGGCTGTTCATATTTCACTCCAACACCTTCTATACAAAATAGATAAATTCAAAAATGCTGTCATACTTTCTGATTCTAAAGCAGCATTATGTGCAATAAGTTCATATAAAATGAGGTCAATCCAAATTAAAGAATGTCACAAAATGATCCAACAACTTCAAAAACTACAGAAAAGAATTATATAACAGTGGATACCTGCACATTATGGAATTGCTGGAAATGAATCAGCTGATTTTCTTGCCAAAAAGGGTGCAAATTTAATTCAGAACAAAAGTAAAAGCTTACCTTTTACATCCATAAAAATATTAATTAAAATAAATATAAAAACAAACAAAACCAATCAATATCTAACAAAGCAAAAGATCAAAATGGAACATTTTAATTAAAAATCCAAAAATTATTCCAGAAATCCTACGTAAAGCTGCAGTACCAAATTTTAGATTACTTACAGAACATGATTATTCGGCCAAACACTTACACAGGATAGGAATTTATACAAGTCCAAATTGTCCCCTGTGCAACAAAGAGGAAATGACTGAAGAACAACTAACCTGTGAAGCCATACCCGCCGGACCCACTACACAGAAATATTGGAGAGAAAGAGAGGTAATGGCTTCATTGCCAAAGCCTAGCATTTGACAACAAAGAAGAGGAAATGACTGAAGAACATCTTTTAATTTGTGAAGCCCTACCTGCCGGACCCACTACACAGAACTATTGGAGAGCAAGAGAGCTAATGGCTTCATTGCCAAAGCCTAGCATTTGAAAACAACAACATTCTAGTACATATGTATAAGTAGCACGTTTCTACTGTAAAGGTTAGCACCATGGATAAGAGCACCGCATCTTCATGGCTGAATGCTACTTTCGTACCAGCATTAAAATTGGTGCAACATATAAATATAATTTGAACCACTGCATAGAGGAGTTTATGCAATGCTATCCAGCATTCAGACAAATCCCTTAGAGCATAATGTTGTCAAAAGTGTCCAGGTACCGTCAAATTGACATCTTTTGTTTGCAACAAACATCTTATGTTTTATCAGTATATGATATGAATTTTTTGTCATTCTCACGCTTAATTAAAATGTCTTTATCAATGTTGATATCCTTATGTCTTAAAACCAATAGGTGCATCAAACATTTCCAAGATACAGGATCAGTTACCTGCAAAATGAGGGACACTGGACACTATAAAGTGACTGGTCCCAATCTAAAAGTAATAAATATAATAAATATATATTATATTTATATAATATCTGTTTCTTGCCCGCCTCCAAGGTGTGAGGTAGCATGTGTGACTAACACTCAAGAGGTTGCGAGTTTGAATCTCGCTAAGGATGAGTTTTTTCTCTTTTTCTCCTGTAGGTTCTAGGGTGGTGGTTTCTTTTATTTTCTTAGCTTTGTTTAGTCTGTTAACCGTTTTGTCTACTAAATTTGGGTTGAAACCGTTGGATATAGCTACTTTTTTTATGTGTAGGTATTCTTCTTGATAATCTTCTCTGTTTAGTGGAAAGTTGATCATCCGAAAGATTAAACTGTTGAAAATGGCATGTTGGTGTTGTTTTGGGTTGAAACTGTTGTTCTTAATGTAATTATCTGTGTGTGTCGGTTTCCTATAGATACCAAAAGTGAGTTTGTTGTTCATTTTTTTGATCTTGATGTCCAAAAAGGGGAGCACACCATCCTCTTCTGTTTCCAATGTAAATTTTATAGCTGGATTTTGTATATTCAAAAGTTTAAGACCATCTTGTATGAGTTTTTTTAGGTACTATTGCAAAAATGTCGTCAACATAGCGATACCACACTTTGAAATAATTTGGAAAAGCTTTTGTGATATGTGTTAGAGAAAAAACTTTTTAAAAAATTCACCTTCCACCCATCAGCCTATAACAAATTCCAAAAAATCTTCTCAAAACACAACATAACTCTTGCAGCTCAAAACAGGTTTAATATCAGAAATTTGTTAAAAGGCCCTCCCAAAAATTCAATCACTACCAAAGAAAAACCAGGAATCTATGAGATCAAATGTGAAACTTGCCCTAAAATTTATATAGGAAAAACAAAAAGAAATATTAACATCAGAACTAAAGAACATATGAGAAACATTAAAAATGGTGAAACAGAAAAATCAACAGTGGCTTTTCATTTTTTGAATACTAGATATGACATCAATTTGGAAACATCTCTAATAAAATACGTTAATCACCCCATAGACCTTTCCGTATGGGAAAAAATCTTCATTAACAAAAATCGTCATAGAGTCATGAATTTTGAAACTCCACCACCGGACATCTTTGACAAGTACATCACGCCATCTATTGACAATACGGAGAAAGAAGAAACCACTACAACTTGCACTAGTCGAGTATCAGCTGAGGATAGGAGCAAGAGCTCTTGAAACATGTCCTGTGAATAAACAGTGTGAGTGAAGCAATGTGTCAATATATTCTCGATTCAATTTTGTACTAATTTGTGCTTCACTGTCCCTACGCTTCTTCCAGGTTTATACTTTGGGATAACATGTACTGTTGAAGAGACAAAAAAATATGTTTCTTTCCTAAAATGTTTTGAAACTAATAATGTTATTAATTTGGCATTCCTTCATTAAATTTAAGTTATATATCTTCACAGACAAACACCAAATTGCGAGATATTGTTTGCATTTATCGGTCACACAATAGTGTCCCCATTCATTAAAATGAACTAATTACAGCAATATTTGTATCTATGCAACAGGAAAAATTATGCTGCTTTATATTATGCTGGCACGACCCATCTCTCAAACAGTAAATTTATCTGCCGGTATACGGAAGCCTCAAAACTGCTATCAGTACATCAAATACAACCTCAGCCGCTAGGGGAATCGTATATAAACTAGCTCCAACAGCAATGCTACTGATGTCTGTGTATGCAGTGTAAAATATGGAAAGATAGTCAGACTGAAAAATTCAATGCCATATCCAGGATTTGAACCACGGATCTACTGGTCTCCGTCCAGCCGCTCTAACCCTTGAGCTACGATGGCCAACATGCCGACATGACATTAAATTCTCCAACTGACTCGTGTTTTTCCCGGTAAACCACTTAGGAGTTCTCATAAACACATGAGACAACTACCTTAATGGCGACTTACAACATGTAAGTACTTTAAGGCCCGGGCTTTATAGTTCGGACCACTATTAGGCACAATTAATGGAATAGCTATCAAAAGTTTCATACAACTCATCACTTCATTTACATTGTAGTTAGGGTATTCAGAGTATAACTATTCCATGATATATTCCTAATTATAACAGCCAGCCGCTCATTGTTTAAATTTTATAGCTACAATGTGCTTAAATGATTGCCTATACTGATATGTTAGTACCTGAACACATTTAATTTGCTGTAGTCTTATTCTACATTGCAGCTATAGAATTCATGTTAAAATGTTTTGAAAACCACTAAGTTTTCAATATTTTATGTTGTTATTTATTTACGGATCATTAACCCTCCATACATAAGAACTATACATAAGAATAACTAGGTAAAGGTTCTCAACAGAATAGTAACAATATTGGTGATACTGGTAGATAATATCAAGTAAGATTGCTTGTACTACATCAAAGAAGTACCAATGTTTCTAGTTCTTAAATAACCTTGCATGACTCACATAACCTGCATACAGTTTGCTGCCTTAAACTGTATTTGTTTGCCACTGCTTCCAAAACAGCAGCAACAAATTATAATTAGAAAAATATGGAGTACCACATGAGCTATGCAACTAACCACATTGTTACACATTAATTACTTTACACTGTAATTACTTTAATTACTTTTTACTTTTATTACTGTAATACTGAAAAAACATAACATGGTAACCAGAATCCTTGACGACGAAGCGTGTTGATGGACTGACGATACAAGCAATTTGTTTGTGAAATTGATTTCAATTAGAAAGAAGAATTAACATCATTTTCTTAAGATAAGTGAAGTTTTTGTTACAAATAGTAGTATTTGTGAAATATTCATTGCTTCACTGTAGCTAGCTTCATTTTCTATGTAACCACATTGTGTTTAGAATACAACCGATGCAGTTGTAGCTGCCTATTCACTTTAGATTCTAGTCTGTGTTTTCTGAGGTCAGTAGATAGCAATGGATTTTTTCAGGCACAATATACCTTAGCATGCCTTCCTTCAGAAGGGAGGTAAAGTTGGTGGTTCCATGTTGTAGCTTTATGGCACATAAAAGAACCTCAAGATAAAGAGACCTCTGAGCAAAATTAAGCAATCTTTCAAGCCCAACACAGAATGGTATACTGAGAACCACAGCAGTTAAAGTGCATCTGTAAATAAAACTCATTCAATTGCATCACTTTGGGTTTTAAGTTCATTAAATGCAAATTTTATAGTATATAATGTTTTTAATTAATTCAAAGTAAACTGAAAATATTGGTAACAAAACAGCACCCATGCTACCATAATGAAATGATTTTCACCACTACCTCAATATTGTATAACCAGTTTTGTAACTATATAAGATATTTTGAAAAGCACTCTAACAGATGTAATTATTTGTTTGAAAGCTATTTAATTAGATTAAATTATCTATTAGAGTAAATTATACATTTGATTAAATAGCTTTTACCCAAGTTTATTGTTAGCAAACAATCGACTAAAGTCTCCACTTCCTCTTCAGTGAAACCTTCGAAGCACTCTTTGCTAAGATCTGTGATTACAGACTCAAATGCTTCTTTGTTGATTCTCCGTTTTCCTGAAAAAAAAAAAAGAAAAAAAATTGCACTCCCTTATTTAATGTCATACTGATAATTCATTAGATAACTATCTTCAATCAAAAACTCAAGCTGCTCCTGTTGATTTCTTTCAGATTTAAGCATCTAAATTTAAAATGTACTGCTTCTCATCTAACAAAAAGATGGATTTATTTCCTACTGAAATTGCACAAAATGTAAAGCTTTATAATCCTTAAGATTACATCCATCTCTTAAAACATTTTCACTGCCTGAACAGCAGCAGTGGCGGTGGTGATGATCATGGGTGTCAGTAGACTTGAATGCACAACTGTGCTTGGGCCTTTACTATTTACATTATACACTAACAATTTACCTGTGATTAATAATGTTAAAACTGTATCATATGCTGATGACACCTCTATAATTTGTTGGGGAAAAGATCTAGACAACTTAACTAATAATATACACTCAGGTATAGATGTAATACTTAAATTTCTTGCTAATAACAACCTAGTTAATAATTTAAACAAGACAAGCTTAATATATTTTAAAATAAGTAATTGCATGTACAACCATAAATTAAAATTGGAAATGAAGAAATAGATACCACAGATGATCACTTATTTCTAGGATTGAATATTGACAAAAACTTATCATGGACAAAACATGTAAATTATATATGCAATAAAATAAGTAAGGGTATCTATCTATTAAATTACGTGGCACACTATTTGGATAAACCTAATTTAAAATTGATTTATTATGGAATAATTCACCCTCATTTGAATTATGGTATTGAATTATGGGGTACAACGTCTAAAGAGAATTTGAAATGATTACTGGTATTGCAGAAGAGGTGTGTAAGGATTGTTTGTTCATTAAAATCAAGGGATTCATGTAGAGAAATTTTTAAAAAAGAAAGAATTCTTACAGTGGTTGCATTATATATTTTAGAGTTATTTTACTAGTTAGGAGAACTACAAATATAAGGAGTAATAGCAATATACATAAATATGACACAAGAACTAAAGAGAATATGTATAGGGAAGCAAAGAGTAAGAAATTTTTTGATAAAAATCCATTTGTAATTGGAAGAACTTTATACAATAAGCTGCCAGCCACAATTAAACAATCAACTGGTTCCAAGTTTAATAAATGTTTAAAAAATTACTTAATTGAGAGGGGCTTTTATGACATAGATCAATATCTGCAATTGTGATTTGTAATTTCAACAAGTGAGTATAATCTTTAAAATATATTTCTGAAATCAGTAAATAAGTACATATTTATGAATTATTATTATTATTATTATTATTATTATTATTATTATTATTATTATTATTATTATTATTATTATTATTGTTGTTGTTGTTGTTGTTGTTATGATTATGATGATTATGATGATTATTATTGTTGTTACTATTATTTATGTTCATTCAGTATATTACAAATCAGAAAATACTAATACAGTTCATTACATCTTCTGTTTCATATTACTGAGATCTTCACCTTATGACCAATGGACAGGAAGAACCGCGAGACCCTCCTCAAAGAAAGGGAAAACCGAAGATTGAGTTTTTTTTGTACCATGAAGACGGTTAAATTAATTATTAATCTCTGTATATGCGTTGTAAAATTTGTAAATCTTGATGTAACTAAATATTGTAATATGTAAACTTTTTGGACGAAACTTGAAACATGTATTTCCTGTCTATAAGTGAATAAACCATTATCATTATACCATTTGGTAATGTTGAATCAGACAAACATTCAATGCTATAACTCACATTTACTCTACAGATCTTCCAACTATTAGCTGCTGTTCTAATCAACTGAGCTACCATGACAACATGCCAGTACCACATTAAATTCCTCAACTGATCCAAAATGTCAAACAAAATCCAAAATCTAAAGCACTTGGAGTGTTATAAAGTAAGAAAATGGGCAAACACTAAAATTAAACAATCACTTTGTAAGAAGCAGAGAAACTATGGAACATTATGTAACGCCAATACTTACAATACTCAGCATATACTTCTGAATATTTTAGAAATTCATCTTAGTGTATTACTATTCTTAATCATTATTATTCTTGCTGTCATTCTTTTATATATATTTTAATATAACTGCATCATTTTGTAATATATATTCCTTAGGTCACAGAATGTGCCTTGTGCAAAAGCACCTTCCTCAAAAACTTGGTGTATTTTCTCTACAAAGGAGTCTACTGCATGTATAGTTGATTTTCCAGTTTGATATCCAAACTGATTCTGATAAAATAATTTTTTTTTTTTTTTCAAAATACTCTTGGAGTTGATTTTTTATGAGGCCTTCAACAATTTTAGCAAATGTAGGTATCAGTGAAATTGGTCTATAGCTACTTGCCTTCTCCCTGTCACCCTTTTCATGTATTGGTGTTACTTTTGATAATTTTAGTACCTTGGGAAAAACACCTTCTTTGAAGCACTTATTAATGCAAAAGGTGAAAGGAATTACAATGTGAGGAATAATTTCTTTAAGAACATTATTTGAAATATCATATACATCCCTACTTTTTGGGTTTTTAAGTCTTTTTGTTACTTTTTCTACATCTCTACAGGTTACTTCTTTAAGCACAAATCGTTCATTCTCCTCTCCCAAATTTATGTTCTTTATGAATGATATAGCTGTGTCTGCACAGAAATTTACTTTCGATACCATGTCTCTAACTGATTCTATGAAGTAGTTGTTGAAATCATCAGGAGTTATGCTATCATTTATACTGTCTTTTCCATTTCTACCTATTGTGGAATTAATTAGTGACCAAGCCGCTTTACTTTGTTGCTAGAGTTTTCTATTATATTTTTATTTGATTCTTTTTTTTGCATCCAAGAGTACAGTTCTATAACATTTTCTATAATTTCTAATTGTGTTTAGCAACCCGGGATTTGGACTTTTTTTATGCATGTCTTGAAGCAGTATTAGTTTTTCATTCTTTCTAATCCTGAACTGTATCACTTATTACTAACAGGTTTAGCTTTTTTGTAGGAGTTTATGATTCGTTTTTGTTTCTTACACGTGCTGTTAAATAGACTAAGGAAATTATTAAAAAAGTGTTCAAACGTTTCTTCAGCTGACCCACTTATCCAGTATCCCACCCCAGTTCAGTGAAAAAGGTTATCCTTAAATTTCTTTACGGAGTCTATGCTAAGATCTCTAATCTCGCTTATTGTTTTTCTAATTTTGTGACAAGGGGTTTTTGCCATACTTGTCTCAAAGATGAGAGGCTTATGATCTGATATCTGATAATCCCCCACCTTGATTGTATAGCATACTTGTTTTACATTGGTTATGACATTATCAAGGCATGCAGTTCCGCGAGTAGGACTTTTATTTGCACAGTGATAGCCCATCTGCTGTAGTAAATTTTGAAATTGACTTATTGTGTTACTTTGGTAATGTCAAAGTGTGCATTTATATCACCACATATTATTACATTATATTTCCAGGGAAGCAGATATGCTAAGACCTTTTCGATTTCTTCAAGAAAAATGCTCGTATCCCCATCTGGTGATCTATATATTGTTATGATTATGGTTTTGTGTGTGTCTATTACTAACCCTGTTACCTCTAAAATCTTTTCTATACAAAACTTGTGTATGTTCTCAAGGTTTCTTGCTTCTATTGTGTTGTATTGCTACCCGACCATTTTTGAACTTGCTGCGACAGAAACTGCTACCCAATCTGAAGTTGTCAATACTTAGATAATCTATTTCATTTTCCTCTAGATAATGCTCACTTAAACACAGTATATTACACACATTGTCCTTAAGATATACACATAGTTCTTCTATTTTTGACCTTAAGCACTGTATATTCATATATAAGAGCTTTAAATTATGATCTATGTTTTAGCTTAAAATTATGATCTATGTTTTGCCCATTAGTTTTTTGACTATTCGTTTGTCTTAAAGCTTTTCTCACTTCACATGTTGGTTTAACATCCACCACATACCTTGCTAGTTTCCCTTAGCAACAGAAGATATTACCGCACACAATAAATCACCAAGTTTATATGATCCACGACGGTTCTCTGGCGAAGTCTAGGTTGTGGATCCAGAAATTAATATCGACAAAAGTACACTCGCGTTTTTCACACAACCAGTTCAATTCACGATTGATGCGTTGGACTTTACTGTTCGTTGTGTCCCATCTTCTTAACACGCCACTCACTATCACTTTTGCTCTCGGTGCAGCTTCTCTGACACTTTCAATTAGATCCATCGTTTCTCCCATAATTTCTTCTGCACAGACACCTCTCTTGATGTTATTCGTTCCAACGTGTAGCAGAACAACTTCCGTATCACTTTTAACGATATCCTCTGACTCCCAAAATATAGAAGTCAGTTTCCCAGCTGAACTAAATACATAGTAAAACTACATAGACTAAAGCACAAAAATCATATCATGAATTCAGAATTACTGCCTCCAAACAAAATCTGAAGTTCATTGTTCCATAAACAGATGTAACTTCAGATTCCCCAGCCCAGACCATCAATCAGAAAGACATGCTGACAATGGGCAGAAGCCTTAGTCCTCGAAACATGTTCAGGTACTCCTTTTAGATCTCTAGTGTTTCTAATCCAACTCATCTTTATAAATTACACTGTCCTGCAAAATATAATTTTTATTTGCTCTTTTGTGGTCTTAAAGGTTTTTTAACCAATTTCGGTGCTAAATTGAATGTTGACCATTTTTCTCTATCACATAAGGTTTCCTCATAAATCACAAAATAGTTAGAAAATAGTGTTTTTGATATAAAATCGTGCATTACGAAATGAATAAAACAGCAAAATTTTCTGAGTAATAAATATATAAAAATATCTATATCTGTGAATTAAGGTGTGAGGTTACATTTTTCTTAGCCGGAAAGTCAGTTGCGCTTATTTACATTTAAGTCGTGATTAAGGAAATTAGCTTTTCAAGCACCAACAGCAGTCTGCTAACTTAGCAATGTTCCACCAACCCTGATTTCTCCTCTCCATTTCCTTGATTTCTTGATGAAATTATTCACCTTATTCATCTCTGATAGATCTAAAATTATCAGGAAAATAATTTAGATGAAAGTACAAGAAGTGAAGCTTTAAACTCCTATTTTACCCAGAAGCTAGTAGCTTTTGTAGCATATTTCTCATAAGTTTTTTTGTATCCGAGATCTTTCATATTTCCAAGAAAGGTATTGACTATACCCCTTTGAAATTACACCATGGTTGTGGTTTCTATCATTCAAGGTGTCTAAAAATGCATTATCTTCATTACTATCTATTCAAGGTCCATTAAATATATTGTGACTTTGTGGGTTCGTGAAATAAAAAGTCCAATTACACCACTCAATAATGTTCTTTATTTCCACCGACTTACAGTTAAATTCTTGCCAATTACACAGAATTTCGTGCTGCACACAGTTACAATTCACCAGTTCGTCCGTTACAATTTCCTTGTACTCGCGGTTACGTAAGCTCCGGTACACCTTCACAGTTACGTACAGTCTTCCGTTGCACAATCTTCTCGTACATTAACACGTCACTGACTAACTCTTACACCAAGAACTGACTGTCTCCTCACTCACTAACTGACAAAACCAACTCCACTCTGTCCGTCCGTAACCCTCTTTATATAGGAATATCGCCGGTTTCTAGTGACCAGGGGAATGTTCCAGATTACGTAATTTCGAGAAACAGGTGTAGAGAAACAGGCGACACAGTCATGTTTTTCCCCTGACCACAGCCTGTCACCACTATAGGACAAACGAGGCGAGGGCGTGGCTAACCGAACCTTCCCTGTCTCCCGCTCTCAGCTGCTTCACAGGGTGTTCCAGCGCTCGCGTTACACTGCTCCCTCCTCAAAGCTGTTCGCCCCGAACAGCCCCATCGTAGCGTGCGAGGCGGTCCAGGTGTACCACCAGCATCTGCCCGGAGTCTGAGCCAGAAGTAGCGCTGCCGTAGTTTGTGAATCATTCGGTTCGCTCCCAGGTGTCCCCCTGAAGTACCGGCGTGCACTTCCTCCAAGACTTCCGGGACCTTGCTCCGGGGAAGTACCAATTGTTCTCTCTGCGCCTTCCCATCGGGTGACTCCCATACCCGGAACAGCACGCCCTCTCTGGTCTTCAACGAGTCCCATTGGGCCCAATACGACTTGTAGGTGGCGCTCCTCGGTGTGATGTCCTCCCAGGTTGGTCTCGTCCCTGCCTCCACTTCCCTCAAGAGTGGCCCCAAGTCTGCGTCCGCCAGCTGCTCCCTCCTCAGGCCTGCGCTATCCCAGCCATCCGCAGGCACTGCCGTGACTACTCGGACTGCTGCTGCACGCTCCTTCTCCTCCACTCTTGTACACTGGCCGCACTCTTCCGGACAGGGTCTTCGGGACATGGCGTCAGCGTTACCGTGGCTCTTCCCTCTACGATGTTCCGAGGTGAAGTCGTACTCCTGTAGCCTCTGGACCCAACGTGCTGTCTGGCCTTCCAGGTTCTTAAAGCTCGATAGCCAGGTTAGGGCGGAATGGTCAGTCCTCAGGTGGAATGGCTGACCGTACAGGTACTTGTGGAAGTGCTCCAATGTCTTTACTACCGCCAGTAACTCCCGTCGGGTGACGCAGTAGTTCTTCTCTGCCTTGGATAGCGTCTTGCTGAAGTAGGCTATCACCCGCTCATGGCCGTCCTGGATCTGTGATAGGACACCTCCAATGCAATGGTCGCTGGCGTCGGTGTCCACAATGAAGGCACCACCCGGTTGTGGGAAACCCAAAATTGGAGCACTGCACAGGGTCTCCTTTAGGTGCTGGAAAGCGTTTTCGGCGTCCTCTGTCCACACATAAGGTCAGGCGGGTGAGGGGTTTGGCGATGTTGTTGGCCTTTTCCTCTAAATCATTAAGGCGGTCGTCTACTTGACCCATCCGCTTGCCCAGATTCGTGACGTCATTCCTCACGCCGGCCAAACGTTCCTCAAACTTGGCGGCGAGGTCCTCGTTCGCCACCTTCATTTCCGTGGCCAGACTGTCGTTCGCTGCCCTCATTTCCGTGGTCAATTCGCTCTTTATTTCTTCCATCTTCTCTGTTATTTCGGCCTTCATTTCCATCATCTTCTCCAAAAATTTTTCCAATGCCGCGTCCATGGTTGTAATGTTCGGTGATGTTATCTTCCCGCTTCCTGACACCAGTGTGACTTTGTGGGTTCGTGAAATAAAAAGTCCAATTACACCACTCAAAAATGTTCTTTATTTCCACCGACTTACAGTTAAATTCTTGCCAATTACATAAAATTACGTAATGCACACAATTACGATTCACCAGTTCGTCCGTTACAATTTCCTTGTACTCGCGGTTACGTAAGCTCCGGTACACCTTCACAGTTACGTACAGTCTTCCGTTGCACAATCTTCTCGTACATTAACACGTCACTGACTAACTCTTACACCAAGAACTGACTGTCTCCTCACTCACTAACTGACAAAACCAACTCCACTCTGTCCGTCCGTAACCCTCTTTATATAGGAATATCGCCGGTTTCTAGTGACCAGGGGAATGTTCCAGATTACGTAATTTCGAGAAACAGGTGTAGAGAAACAGGCGACACAGTCATGTTTTTCCCCTGACCACAGCCTGTCACCACTATAGGACAAACGAGGCGAGGGCGTGGCTAACCGAACCTTCCCTGTCTCCCGCTCTCAGCTGCTTCACAGGGTGTTCCAGCGCTCGCGTTACAATATCCTCTTTTATGTTAGCCTCAGATATTATAGAAAATTTACTGCTCAGATATTTCAAACACAAACTACTCTTGTCCACTGCTTCCACGAACTGTTTCCTAAAATAGGTAGAGTCAGACTGTTTCATAATACTTAATTTTATATCCGAAACAGCCAGTAACACTTTACTTTTGGATCAATTAGACTGGCATGAATGACATTTTTCTCTCCTTACATTAACTTTTTTTTCCCCCCCTTGGCAACTCTCTCACTGTCCAGTGTTTAACTCTGTTTCTACCGTTCCATTCTTATAAAAAGCATGTGGCTATTTCCTATATCCTCCTTGCTGCCCTAGTAAGATAAAGGATACCTTTAGGTCTCCTACAATAGCCACTGATATTCCCTGTAATTAATTCTAAAATGATTTAAAGATGTTCATGTGATTCTTTAGAAACACAAAATAAGCAACTACTATTGAGGGAAATTCGCTTCTATGGTGCAATAAAATGCCTTTTAGACTTCTTTTTGAAGCAACAATAAATAAATGCCTGTCCTTACTACCATATGTTTGTCCTCCCAGTTGTTGAATTAAACCTAGTACATCACAACAAACAAGTTGGTTTTCCATCTTGAAGAACTTGGTAAATTCTTTGTCTCAGTTTTATACCAAGAAAATGTGGTTTCTAGAGCCAGCATATTCTTCTCCTTCAACTTTGATCCAAGTTATTTGCTCTTAACTTTGTTATCAGCTAAGTCACTTTCTAACTAAACTTCTGTGGCTTATCTTCAGCAGTGCACTAAAAAGTCCTCATCTGTATTGCAATTTGTTGTTGGATCAGAGAATTAACTCTCATATCCAGTAGGAGTAGGGGTCTCTACTCCATGTGGCGCAGGTCTTAGCTATAGCTGAAGCAAGGCCATTTGGATATTTCATTTTTGCTTCATTTGTCTTATTGTATCCTTATACTTTACACATGCAGAAGTAGCAATCATAATGATTTTCTCGTTCGCGCCACATTGTAGGAACCCCTAATTTCATTGATTTCTATTTTACATTGTACCACTACTTAAGCCCTTCAGTACATGTTTTGCAAACAGTGTGCAGAACCCATGTTTGAGCTTAATCTAGCTCAACCTTAAATATGCAAAATGCACTTTTCTTCAAAACCTGTGAAGTAACAGAAGTTATTGGAATTGATAGATTTTCTGCTAAAAAGAGTGGAAGACATTGTGAACAGTGTTATCACTACACTAAACGTACTAAAAGTACAAAATAACAATGATAAATCTCTTGCAGAAACTGAATTACTGATCACTGCGAGTTATAGAAAGTCGCTTAAGTTCTGAGGTTTTTACATATATGCCCCGAAAAGATGAGTATACATGGCTGTTTATCGTGCAACAGTTCAGTTTTTCTGCCTTGCATCAGTCATCAACTCATCGCTTAGCTGAGAAGAGGGTAGGGAAGTACACAAGAGGGGGTTTGTAGCCTGAAGATGCAAAATCTGTTACGCTATTATTTAATTTTTACTTCAAAAATATAATTGCAATTATATATATATATATATATATATATATATATATATATATATATATATATATAGATATATATCTATATATATATATATATATAGTGCCCAATATATCAAAATACTGAATTTCATAAAAATGGTATGTGTTATGTGAAAACTATTATTTACGAAATCCGTATGTTTGCTTCAATATAATATATTTTCATCAAAACCAGGAAGGTGTTGCAGAACAGTGTTATCAATGTGTCACTCTTTCTACACTTCTACTCAATTGTAATTATATCAACCAGGTTTAAGTGTCTCCTAAAAAATACATCTTGTACTCTCCAACCAACCAAGAAGGCAAGAGGAATATAATAAATAAATAAATAGCCAATCAATCCCTAAAGGGCAAAGGCCTCCTGCTAATGCAGGGAGTAGCTGCTATAAGCTCATTGGGGTAGCAACTCCTAAGAGCTTCACTTTTGCTGTGCACATGATGTTTATGCTTGCTGTCCAGATATGATAAGCATACTAGGTTCATAAATATTTTCTTCAGTCGTCAAGTTGCTTCTTTGGTTTGTGAAACCAAACATCAAATATTAAAAGCAGAAGCATTATTAACAGTGAAGTATTCTTCATTTTTGAGTTTGATTTATGAGTCACTATGTTTACACTCAAACTTCACTTACTTGTTGTATAATTGAAACGTTTTCAAGATTATTCGATCTCATCCTCAGCTGTTTGGTGACTAAATGAACATTCCTCTTCTTCCACTACCACGGTGCTCCGTAGTAACCAAAAATTCTACAGACAATCAAAAGGATTAGCTATGGGGAGCCCACTTTCGCCTATTTTAGCAGACCTATACACGAGCTATTTTGAAACACACATAGTAAAGGCCTTCCCACAGATTTACAAATTTTGGCGGAGATAAGTTGATGTTTTTGCTATCATTCCGGAAAAACTTAAAGAAGATTCACTAAAATTACTAAACCTGCACGATAACCATATCCAGTTTACAATGAAAGTAGAAAGAGACAACACCCTACCCTTTTTGGACCTCAAGATAACTAGAAATCGTCCTGGTGTAGATTTTGGAATATACAGGAAGCCCACACACCTAGATAATTACATAAAGAAAAATGAATACAACCCAGTTTCACATCAACTAGCTGCCTTTAGAAGTCTAATTCACCAGCTATACAACACCCCACTGAGTAAGGAGGAGTTTTGGAAAGAACACATAAAAGAGATAGCAGTATTCAAAGCAGCCATCATAAGGAACATGATGAAAAGAAAGGAAAAACTCAAGATAATATCAAAAAATACCACTCTCACACCACTTAAAAACACAAATTGGCAATATAAAAAATTCACGTACCATCCATGGGCTTTTAGAAAATTTGAACGAATCTTCAAAAGACTAAACTTAAAACTTGCAACCCAAAACAAATTCAGTCTGAAGAACCTGCTAAATAAACCACTAAAAAATTCAATCCCCAACACTTTGAAATTGGGAATTTATCAGATAAATTGTGAAACCTGTGATAAAAGCTACATAGGAAAAACTAAGAGAAACTTGTTAACCAGGCAAAAAGAACATAAAGTTGAAACAAATAGAAAAATCTGCAGTGTCACACCATTTTTGGACAGAAAACCACAACATTGGCCATAACATTAAACTGTTAAAATCTTTAAGTACACCCATAGAATTGGATATTTTGGAAAAAATATTCATAACCAAAACCCATGATAAAGTTATACATTTTGAAATCCCGGCATTAAATGAAGTATTAAAACTTAGTGTCCCTAAAACCAGATGGCAAAGGGATCGGAGCACCGTAGTAGTGGAAGAAAAGGAATGTTCATTTAGTCACCAAACAGCTGAGGATGAGATCAAATGATCTTGAAAACGTTTCAATTATACAACAAATAAGTGAAGTTTGAGTGTAAACATAGTTACTCATAAATCAAACTCAAAAATACTAGGTTCATTTAAAATATAGTGTTGTCACATAATTCACCTATGCATATCTATACTGCAGTTACTGAAACAAGCATTAGATCTGGCAGCATGGGTGACTCATATGCACACTCATACACTCATTTCATACTAAACAGATCCACTACCAGAGCAGATAAACAGTTCAAGCCCTTCCCCCTCTTCAGGTCCCGCTTGCCTTCTTGAGGTGGAGAGATAGTACATACAACACACTATACAAGATATCCTATATTAGAATGATAGATTGCACTATCCGAGCTATAATATGCTGATTATTTGGCACTTTCCCTCTAGGTTGTAGGTACATCTCTTACAGATATTCTCATGTAACTGTGAAGCTAGAGTTCTAGAGGACTCTTGTTTACTGTTAAGTTTTAAGTATATTGTTTAAATTTGTTTGGTGTATTGTTAATCAATATTTGCAGTTTATTTCTTTAATGTTAATATTATCATAAACGAACAGGTGTCAAATACAAAACATTCACATTGATATAGAAAATTACAATGATAAACGATTTGGGGGGGGGGGGGGCATGAAGAAAAATACACTGATTGTATGGAAATTTGGCATTCTTTCAAATACTTTTTCTGTCTACTTAAAAAATAAGGGTACAATACTTAAAAGTTGCAATGTATATGGAAAGGGAGAGGGGAAATGAGCAAGAGTACCAGAATATTCTCACATTGACAACAGTATGTTGAAATGATTTATACAACCAAATCACAAACATATTTATTTTAGTGGGACATTAATTAGGGTAAAAACTGAAGAATATGCATTTAAATTGGGGAAAAGCAATTTTAAGGACAGTACTGGGTGGCTTGATGCCTTTAAAGAAAGAAATATATTTATATCAAATCCGTGGTTAAATTGCAATGATTAACCGCTTTGCCGATAGCTATTTAAACCCTTCAGGGGCCGGAAACGGATACCCAATAAACAGAACAAGACATTAAAATTGTTAAATGCTGTAAAAATACATCATAAATACAATTCCGTATCTTCCATATTTATTAAGTTATTTAAACAAAACAAAAACTGGTTTAAAACTCATTAAAGGCAGTATAAATCTACAGTAACAATAAAGTAGAGACTACATTAATAAATCATCGAAATTTCACTACTTTGTTTCACTGTAGCGAAAGCCATTCTTTGCACCGAATGCGCCTAATATTTGAATCATTTTGTTTTGTGTGTATACGAACCAATGTATGTATGTATAGCTACGCAAGCGACTTCTCCAGTTCAACTTTAGTTTATTTATGCTGTACCAAGCAATAATCATACGAGTATATGTTGTGTTACACTGAAAAGAAAACTCTCTGTCAGCATCTGTTATTACAGTGTTTCTCAACCAAGGTTTCTGGTAGCCTTATGCAGCTGCTTTCGCTCAGTATTTTAGTTATTTATACTCTCTCTGTATTCAGAGTGATTTCTTATAGCTATCAATTGCTAAATTAATGGCACATTTGAAATTGTTAAATTTCAATGTTAACCATGGCTTATCCCCGTAATGTAGCAAATAAATTAGCTTGGGTATGATGTGTACAGGCTTCTGATACTACTGTAGAAAATCTGGAAGATTTGTTGTGCGATTATGAAGGAGATTATTAATTTTTCGCTTCACTGTGGTGTTCCAATACAATTAAATCTCGATATATGAAGGAGATGTTTAGGATACAGGTAGCAGTGACGTGTACTGGTCTACAGCTGGCATGTTAGCTACTCCGTTGTTTGGGGGAAATGGCGGGTCAAATATGGGTGATGTGGATCAGCTATTACTAGCTATCCCTCTTTATGGAAAACAGTTAAATGGTAAAGTATTTTTATACCACTGGATGTAACCATGTACAATTGTTTAGTAATTTTCAGAGCTGTAAATTCATGTAAGACATTCGTCTACCTGTACTTGCGCATATAGGGAGCTCGTAACCTAATTGAGTACTATAATACTCAGAGGCCTCATTATACTGAGGGGTAAGAATCAGCCCTCTTAGTTGAGAGAAAACACCTTCCTAAAAGGATACCAACCACAACCAAACAAGTTATAACCATTTCGAAAATGTGTAGTGTGTTGCGAAAAAGAAGTTCGCAAGGAAACCAATATTATTTGGTGTGAATCTGCAGATGTGCCCTTGGGTGTTTATCCAGGTTTGGAGGTGTACAATTCAAAAAGAAACCTTTAAGGTTACGTTTACATCCCTTATAGAACTAATTTAAATTTATTGTAAAATAGGAAGATTAAAATAATTGGCATTAAATGAGCATTAAATACAAGTATGCGCTGGAAGTCTATACACGTCCATATCGGTTTGGGGAAATGAAATGTGTAGTGTTTAACGCCCGCTTTTACTACATATGGCACCGCAGGTGATGACACTGATGATACATGAGATGAAGATGGAGCAGCGGTGGAATGAGATGGCGGGGGAAATCGGAGATCCCGGAGAAAAGCCGCCCCAGCGTCGTGTTGTCCACCACAAATCTCACTTTGCAGTCGCCCAGGTTAACTTGGACATCATATGACATCCATATCGGTGAAAGGGTTAAGGGAGTCAGTTAATAATTGGAAAGATAAACTATTAGAAATTATTGCAGAAGCAGATACAAGGGACATTTTTAATGTTGACAAGACCAAGTTATTTTTCAAGTGTACTTATCATAAAGTATTTGCATTCAAAGGTATAAAGTGCAGAGGCAGGAAATACAGTAAAGATCATATTAGAGTTAATGAAGCAGGAAAGTTTTTGTAAAACTAATCTCTTGAATTATATGGAAAGTTCATCAATTTTCTTAAAAAGATAAGATTTTAACCTTTTTAATAATCAATTATGGATTCCTTTGGGCTGATAAGCTGTTGTCTATTCACATCTTGAAGTTCATAATATCAAAACTATTTTTTAACCTATGAAGAAAATAAGTACACTTCAGCTGGGTGTACACAAGATTTCTTGTTCTTGTAGTTTAGCAAATATAGGATCACCAAACAGTGTCAAAACACAACTAACGGAACACAAGAGATGCAAACATTTGAGCTAGCCGGGAAAGCCTGCAGTCACAGAGCATGCTTTATGGCCAGAAGGCAAACACTGAATTCAATATACAAAAATGACTGTTCTTGCCTCAACACAGCACTACTGCACTGAAGCACTAGAAATCTACAACCACCTGAACATTTTCAAGAGAAAAGTAGCAGTCTTCAAACTGAACAAAGCCTGGCTTCCAATACTTGAATGCACTAAACAGACCTCTGCACCAAAAAAAAAAAAAAAAAAAAAAAAAAAAAAAAAAAAAAAAAAAAAAAAACACATGCCAGCAGCACTGGAGGGGCCAAGCCCTGCTCACCCCACTCACCTATAAATACTGCTGCACTTCCAGTCAATGAGTCAGTCATAACTGGACCGAGACCACACCATTGATGATGTTCACTGCAGAAGTGGACAAAATGTCTGGACTTCTCCATCAATATATCGAGATTTAACTGTATTGGAACACCACAATGAAGCGAAAAATTATTAAATTTTAGATGAGTCATATTTCTTACACATCTGCTTCACTTTCGTACCTATTTTGAGGACATGTTTCGCAAATCTTCGTTTGCATCTACGGCTCTTGTGCGACTGACGCTACATCCAGCTGTGTGGGTAATTCTGGGGTTGTTGCTGCAATCTGTTGATTTAGTGATGAACTGAAATGTGGGATTCTCTTCTAGCGGGATTTCAAAGTTCATTAGTTGGTTTTTATGTTTTCCTATGTATATCCTCTCCCATATGACGAGTTCACTATGTTTTTGTACGTATTTTAGTAATTCTGTGCTATCTTCAATTTCATGATTTTCAGACCAGAAATGAGCTGCTATTGCGGACTTATCAATATTTTTGTATCTTAAGTGCCTGAAGTGTTCTTTCTTTCTAGTGCCTATGTTTCTTTTTGTCCTCCCTATGTAAATTTTTTCACAGTCTTTACACTTAATTTTGTAAATGCCTGACTTTTCCTCTGACTAAATTCTATAAACCTGGATGCCAATGCAATAGAAGAATATTTGGCAATGACTGAATTATGTATACATCAAAATTATTTTGTCTTCGATGGAAAATATTATAAACAAATTTCAGGACTAGCTATGGGAAGCCCGCTATTACCATTTTTGGCCAATCTATACATGAGCTTTTTCGAAACACATATTACTAAAGCCTTCCCTCATATGTTTAAAACATGGTACAGATACGTAGACGACATCTTTGCAATAGTGCCCTACAAACTAATAGATGATGCTTTGAAACTACTCAACCTGCAAGAACCCAGCATACAATTCACAGTAGAAACTGAAGAGGACTGTACTCTACCTTTTTTAGACCTTAAAATCAAAAAAGGCAATGAAAAACTAGAATTTGGCATTCATAGAAAAGCAACACACACAGATAATTACATCAAAGCAAATAGTTTCAACCCAATTCCACACAAACATGCAACCATCAACAGTCTGACACACAGATTAGTAAATCTACCTCTCAGCCAGCAAGAATATCAAAACGAATACCATCAAATCTTAAAAACTGCAATTAAAAATGGATATGGAAAAAACCTTGTAGATAAAAAACTAAAATTATTCAAACTTCAAAAGAAATTAAAACAGATCACAGCTCTTACACCAATAAAACAAGAAACTAGATTTGCTAAATTTACTTACCACCCCTGGGCCACAAAAAAGTTCCAAAAAATATTCAAGAAATACAATATAACATTGGCACCAAAAAACAATTACATTAAAAACCTACTTCACAGTAATAATACTGATAAGATAAAACCAGAGGAAAAGTCAGGCATTTACAAAATTAAGTGTAAAGACTGTGAAAAAATTTACATAGGGAGGACAAAAAGAAACATAGGCACTAGAAAGAAAGAACACTTCAGGCACTTAAGATACAAAAATATTGATAAGTCCGCAATAGCAGCTCATTTCTGGTCTGAAAATCATGAAATTGAAGATAGCACAGAATTACTAAAATACGTACAAAAACATAGTGAACTCGTCATATGGGAGAGGATATACATAGAAAAACATAAAAACCAACTAATGAACTTTGAAATCCCGCTAGAAGAGAATCCCACATTTCAGTTCATCACTAAATCAACAGATGGCAGCAACAACCCCAGAATTACCCACACCGCTGGATCTAGCGTCAGTCGCACAAGAGCCGTAGATGCAAACGAAGATTTGCGAAACATGTCCTCAAAATAGGTACGAAAGTGAAGCAGATGTGTAAGAAATACGACTCATCTAAAATTTAATAATTATCCATCAATGATTATCCTGACTATGGCCATGAAAGGTTGCAACAACTCAAAATATCTTTTTGGTTACTGAAAAACAGCACAGTGCATAACAACATTTCTTACTTAAAAGTGCAATGATTTTGTTTTCCTTACCAAATATGACATCAGAACTTTTAACTGAATGATCAAGGCATTATACATTTTTTACCAACAACTTGCAAAAAATTCTATCCAGCATCAACATAAAAGAAATGGTAAACATCAACATTCTAAACACCTGCTGCATTATTCAAAACGGGTAGCAACAACCTGAACACGTATTTATTGATAACTGCTGACCTCAATTCAATTAAATTTTTTATTCATCTAATTTAACATACATGTTGTGGATTCGTCCAGTATTTTAAACATTGAATTATAATATTGTGAGAGTTAACAATAGTAATTAAAAAAAAATATATTGTACATGTAGATTAAATTTATATATTGTTAAATACAAGTGAATACTTCAGTAATGCAAAAACTCATCAGTTGAGTAATAACATTTTTCAATTAAAAATTGCTTGAGATGTTTTTTGAAGAGCGGAAAGGAATTTATATTTTTTAGTTCAATAGATAATTTGTTGTAAAATTTAATGCCTCTATAGTAGAAACTATTTTCAAACAATATCAAGCAACCAGGTAGCAGCATGAGATGTTATGATCAGTTTTTGTTTTGTTTTTTTTTGTAATTTACGTTCTCCAACATTTAGTCACATCGGACAATGAATGAAATGGGTGAAATGATGTTCAAATAAGTCCGGGGTCCATGGAGCTTAGAGTTACCTGACATTCGTCTGTCAGGATAAGGAAAAAACCCAGAAAAACCATATCCAGGTAATTCATCCTAACCAAGATTCGAACTTGGGTCCTCTTGAAAGCGAGACAGATACACTACCATCTATGCTACGAGGCAGGCGTTATGATCAGTTGAAAAATACAAGATGTGGCCTTTAAGACCATAATGAAGCTTAATAACATACTGTGAAACAAAGAAACTTCTTGTTCACGCTTGGCTGTACTTAAGGATAGAACAGAGCTAAGCAGCTAACCAAGATGGTTCCTTTCCCCAGCACACCAACCTTCAAACCCTACTCCACCATTCCAGTCAGAACTGCTTGCTCAGTATCCTGCTTCAATTATCATTTAATATGAATTAACCTTGTATTTCTTGGTTTGCTAGGTGCTTTAATAGTTTTTGACAACATGCCTGGCTACATGAATCTACATGGATTATGGAGTTGAAGGAGGTGAGAAACAATAATGCAGTTAATCGTAAAAACTATCTGTAATCGGTTTATTCACACCTGTCACTTTTTTAAATTATTGAGGGACTAGTTTCAAATGCCATTGCCTCCATTTTCAACCTCTCTCCAACTAGCATCTATTGTTGTCTGCTCCCCTCTCTCTGGTGGTGGAACTATGAACTTCTTTGTCACATTATCTACTGGTGGGATTTCAAAGTTCATTTACGTGGTCCAAGAAGTAGATAATCTGACAAGGAAGTTCATAGTTCCACCACCAGAGAGAAGAGAGCAGGCAACAGATACTAGTTGGAGAGAGATTGAAAATAGAGGCAATGGCCTCTGAAAATAGTCCTTCAATTAATTTAAAAAAGTGACGAGTGTCAATAAACCAACTACAAATAGTTTTTATGATTAATGTTGATGTTACTGTTACTAAATTCCTCCAAACACACATAATAATGTAGTAACCCATTTATTGCTATTGTTTACCTAGAACGCGTTTCATTAGGACCTTCCTTGGAGGCAATATGACACCTCTATTGCCTCCAAGTTCACCAAACTAACATCCAATAGTCGACAACAGTTGATGTTAGGAAGGTTCTAACAAAATGCGTTCTAGGTAAACACTAGCAATAAATGCATCGAGTATTAGTTCTACTCAAAATTATATTAATTTGTGCTTCATTCTATCATAATCCTTACTCATTAGAATCAATTGACTTATTAGATTTTTTACAATTATATTCTTTTTAATATTGTATTACTGATTATCAATACCTGGTGGCACGGAGAGCAGTCCTTTCTGCTTTGAAAAATAACTATAACCATTCTATGGTTAATAAAATTCAAAAGCAGAGATTTTTAAATTTTAATGGCATTTTGCTAAAAATCAGTATATTTGTCTTGGAATTAACTAATACAGTGCAAAATTGTATATACACGGATGGTATTGATGTTACTTTACCTTTCAAATAGATTTTATTGAACTTATAACCCTTTTTTTATTAATTTCTTAAACATTTACTGAATGTGGAAATATGAGAGTTTGCATTCTAGATGTCTCAATTATTATTGCACGTTTGTCTTTCATATAGCTCTGTATATGGTGATGAGTGTAAGAGGCATATAAAAGTTATATATTATTCTTGTGATAGTTAACTGGAGATGCTGATGTACAGCACAACATGTGTAAAGTTACAAGTATTGACCATAATGGAACATACCACAAAATATAGTGTTTCTTACCTTTTAAACCTTTCAGGAAATTAATACTAAGTTGTCTATTTGTTAGTTCCTCCTCAGCTTCCATCATGGCTATATCCAGAATGATCTATTAATCTGGAAAACAGTTTGTGAACGTAAATAATTCAAAATGCACACATGCAAACAGAATATTATAAGTACAACAAACTAAAACACAAAACCTTTCTGTTAGTTCTTTTTCCATTACAGCATTTATTTTATTTGTGAATAATGAAACAACAGTATTAGTTCTATAAACACCTTATGAGTGAAATACTGAAGGAAAAGGATTCAAAGAATTAAAATTTATATATTGAAAAGGTTACAAAATGAATGCTTAGAGAGCTTATAAACCATCCACCCATCCTTTTTAAGGCACTTTCTTATATAAGATCATCACTGATTGTCAACTAACTTCAGAATACTTAGTAATATTGTTACTAACTTATGTTTTGCGATCTGTGTATTTTGGCTATGTACAAACCCATATTTATTATGCCATACCACTATGGTGTTCATCTCAAAAATTATCTCAGGTATTTAATATTCAAAAGAAAATTATAAGAATAATGAAAAAGGTACCTGCGAACTCCAAGCAAAGCCATCTTTTCTGGATTTAAGATATTGCCCGTTATGTCTGTATACATTTTAGAGACAGCATGCTTTGTCCATCCTTTAAAAAGAATTCAGATTTTCATAAATATAACACAAGAGCAGCTAATAACTTACATTTAAGCTCACATAGGAGCAATAAAAGCCTTAACAGCATCACCCATAGAGGAATTAGTTTGTATAACAAATTACCATATACTTTAAAATCACTTAATAAGAAACATTTTAAAACTAAATTAAATGAGCTACTCTTAGTCCATATGCCATATTCAATACAGGAATTTTTAAATCTTGAGTTTATATAAAACGGTGGTCTTCTGGTCTTGAAATGCTTCTGTATGTTTATGTATATATTGCAATTCTTGTGGCTAATAAAGATTTTATCCTATCTTATCTTATTGCTTTTCAGAATTCTTAATTGAGGAATGTTTTTATTCTGTACAAGAGTTTTTTAGTTAGTTTTCTCTTCTGCTGTATGATATATTATGTTCTTATACATTTGTTTTTTAAATTATTATATTATCTATTTCTTGTAATCACATACTTTTTTGTATATTTTTTACCTGTTACTATGTTAATGTTATTCTTTATATTGTGCTTGACGTGTTCATTATCTTGTACAAGATATCAAGGATGAATAAAGACGAATATGAAACTACTCCCATTTATTAATACTGCACATGAACAGCAGAAAATGCCAATCCAAGTGTAAAAACATAATTTATGACAATAGTGATATTTTACTCATAGTTCTTCGCTTGTTAACCATTCATCTCTATGCATCATCAAGAAGCCCAAGATATAGATAACTGTATTAAGTTTGTTTTTGAAACCAATTTGTTCACATGCAATCATCCTCACTCAAGTCTTAACCTAACCTCAAGTAAATCTGTAACAAGAGGGGAGTCTTAATTTACTGCAGGTCACTATGGCCTGACAGATCTCCACTGCTGTTGTAATTTACATCCTCCAACGTTAAGTCATATAGGACGATGAATGGAATGGGTGAAATGGTGCTCAGATGAGCCCGGGGTCCATGGAGCTTAGAGTTACCTGACATTTGTCTTTTAGGATAAGAGAAAACCTTATCCAGGTAACTCATCCTGACCAAGATTTGAACTCAGGACCTCTTGAACATGAGGCAGACATACTACCATCTATGCTACCAAGGCGGGCACAGCCTTCCACTGGCCAGACATACATTTTAGACACTTCACAGATTGGGTCCCATCTTAAAACTGAAAGAACTAGAATATGAATTAATAAGACACTGTAGTCTTTTTTTTCTCACACTAAATCACATACTTTTATGAACTGTTGCTTCCATTCTCAACTTTAAAAGTCCAACTGTATTTGGATTAGTTCCTTGCAATCTTGATACTTTCTTACGGAAAAGACTGCAAACAATTATGTCCAATGACAGTCAGACATTTGAGGTTGAAAATGGAAGCACTAGTTCACGGAACTAGTCTCTCAAAATTTAAAAATTATTAATTTGGATATCATTGTTACTAAATTTCTCCAAACATCAGTCAGAATATGAATATTTACCAGAAAACCTTAGGAGTAAGGAGCCTTACATCCAAGCACTGACCTCTTTTACTACACTTGCTTTAATAGGAATATAATGCATAAAGCAAATCATGGCATCTTATACTTATGACTGGCAAATGCCCAGCTACTAACTTACTAACGAGCTTCCAAAGCATGGTTTGTAAGAAATAGAGGACTGAAGCAGCTGCCTAAGTTCACACTGCAAAGTGACAAAGCATAGCCATAAGAAGCTAAACCCCAATGAGAGGCCAGTGGAATGAAACTTGTACACAGATAAGTATTATATAACAAATTCTTCTGAACAGCATTTTTTCTCATGTACACAGGTTCAAAAATGTTTTGCATCAGCATTTCTGTTTACAAGTGTGAAAAGCGAAAAAGTTAAAGCATCCACAATTGAGCAATTTCAATTCCTCAATTAAATTGACATTCAGAAAGAGGGCAACTGTCAGTCTGGGTGGCTCAGTTGATTAGGCACTGGCCTAGAGATCCCAAGATTGCACGTTCAAACCCATCTTATACCATTGATTTTAAGTATGTTTAAAAGCCAAAGCTCCATGTTAACTGAATTTACTGGTATGTAAAAGAACTTCTGCGAAACAAAACCCTAGCACACCAGCAATGTTAACATAATTCTGGCAATTGACAGCATTATTAACAACTTGCCTCCCTCTGTAGCATGGTGGTAGCATATCTGCCTCACATTCAAGAGAATCCAAGTTTGAATCACAGCCAGGATGAGTTATCTGGATAAGTTTCTTTCCAGGGTTTTCCCTTATCATGAAAGATGAATGTCGAGTAACTAAGTTCTAAGGACCTTGGACTCATCTGAGCAGCACTTCACTCCATTTCATTCATCCTCCATGGAGGAATTTAATTTAAAAAAAATTTAAGGTAACTTATTTCTGTTGGTATTATACCAAATTTTCCCACTCAAGAAAGAATGCTAAAAAGGGAGATAAGGGAGTTACAAGTTTTGAAAGTTGTCACATCAACTCTAAAAGCCACTCTTACACTCTCCCTATAAGGGACACTAATATTATACTGTTTCAAATGGGATGTTTGTCCTCGAACGCTGCTAGGTGAGCAACCAATCGGAGTCCTGCGGGATCATCGTATTGCTTTCCCCCTAAAGTGGTGTGTGACGAGTGCCAACCTAATCAGTCTCTATTAAATACTATTTGTGCTAAGGGAAAACTTCAAATTTGCCACAACTAATCCATGTGGAAGGTAGAGAGTAATGTATCTAACATAACCGTAAAAGTCCCATATAGTCCCATATAGCTCAAATAGTTTTCCTAATACAAATAAATAAAGCACTATTACATTATAACAATGCATCACGACGTAAGCACTGTAATGAATAGCATTATTGGCTGGCATGTATGCATGCACATATATTTGTAATTACTCAGAACGTAAATGTTTGACATGACGTGATAAAAGAATTACTTTGAATAAGTGAAACGTAAATGTTTGACATGACGTGATAAAAGAATTACTTTGAATAAGCCAAGGCGTTTGTTAAATTCGAGCGAGAGGGAACAGTATAATTCCTCCTGGCCTGGGAGAACGTGTCTGATCACATATCTTTGTTTATGAATTGTTCGTAATCTCTATTTACACTAGAGAGTTCAAAGCAGTATTGTTCATATATGTTATATGTTAACTTTAAAGAGAGTCGATTAAAGACACTAGACAACACTTTTAAATTTTTCCGGAACATGTTTCTGAGGCTTTGCCTCTATCATCGGCCGGCTCTCGACTGGTTCTCGTTGGTGTAGCTGACGATATTTTGTTGGTTTGGTGTTGGTGAATAGAAAAAGATGAGCATTTACCATTTTTGGATCTAAAAATAATGAGGAATAAAAACAGACTAAACTTTGGCATTTACAGAAAACCAACACAGACAGACAACTACATAAAAGCTAATGGCTACAACCCAAGATCCCACAAACAGGCAATCTTCAATAGTTAGCACACAGACTGGTAAACATCCCTCTCACAGCAGAAGAATACAAAACAGAATACAACAAAATAATTGAAATAGCACAAAAAAATAACTTTCCCAAATCATTAGTGGACAAAAAAGTGAGCTTAGCAAAAAAGAAGAAGCTACTAAAGGAAACCACAACTCTCTCAGCTACAGAAACTAATATGATTTTCAAAAAATTCACTTATCATCCATGGGCCTATGATAAATTCAAAAAAGTCTTCAAAAAACAAAATATTCAACTAGCACCAGTCAACCATTTCTCCTTAAAAAACCTAATTTGCTCAAACATCAAAGATGCCATTCCATCTAACAAAAAATCTGGTATATATCAAATTGAATGCAATGACTGTAGTCAAATTTATATTGGAAAAACAAAAAGAAATTTAGAAACAAGAGCAAAGGAACACTTTAGAAACATAAAATATAAACAATTAGAAAAATCAGCAGTTGCCACACATTTTTGGGAAAAAAACCACAACATAAATCCAGAACCAAAACTACTAAAACATACATCAGGAAAACAAGAACTATCCACATGGGAACAAATCTTCATTTCAAAAAATAGGAACAAAGTATTCAATTTCGACATCCCCCAGAAAGATTTGTTCAGCAAGTTCCTTGAACCGCCACCAGAGGAGACCTGTGACAAAATATCGTCAGCTACACCAACGAGAACCAGTCGAGAGCCGGCCGATGATAGAGGCAAAGCCTCAGAAACATGTTACGGAAAAATTTAAAAGTAAGTGTTGTCTAGTGTCTTTAATCGACTCTCTTTAAAGTTAATTTATCATAACAACACTGTTTTCAACACTTCCAAGAAAGGAATTATGTTATATGTGTTTGGAGGAATTTAGTAACAGTGACGTCAAAATTAATCTCTTGAGATTCAGTACTGTTCAGTTGTTCTTCCATTTAAAAAATATGTTAAAGTGTATCAGCTCAAATAGTTTTCATAATATAAACAAATATCAAAATTTTACTGTATTATACGTAAGTGAAGCTGATAAGTATAAAATAAGCCTCATCTATAATTTAATATAAACATCAATATATTTACCGACACATCATGAGGTCAAGCACTGTGATTGGTTGGTTTGTATGTGTGTGTACATATACTTGTAATTACCCAGATCTGAAATTTATACTATTGATATGACCTGATAAAAGAATTACTTTGAATACGCCTAGGTGTTAAATTCAAGAAATAACAAATTCATTTCCTTTGACAGAAAGAGCCAACATGAAAAATTCAATGCCATGGCCGGGATTTGAACCACGGATCTCCTAGTTTCTGTCCAGTTGCTCTAACCCATTGAGCTACCATGGCCAATGTGCTGTCCTGACATTAAATTCTCCATTTGACTCATATTTCCCCGGTAAACCACTAAGGGCTCTCACATTCGAGATACACAGTTTGTGGTGACTTGTTATCGTAAGTACTTGAGTCCCAGGTTTCATCATTTAACTCTTATTATTTTAGTTAATTGATGGAAATTAATCATTTCTCCACACTAGCCCTATATAGGCTAAGATTTTTTTG
The DNA here is from genome assembly GCA_030765055.1 of Mantis religiosa. Lineage (NCBI taxonomy): Eukaryota > Metazoa > Arthropoda > Insecta > Mantodea > Mantidae > Mantis > Mantis religiosa. The sequence goes on along the minus strand of JAUKNK010000241.1, from coordinate 741,853 downwards.
ATAGAAAGAGTCAACATGAAAAATTCAATGCCATGGCCAGGATTTGAACCACGGATCTCCTGGTTTCCATCCAGTCGCTCTAACCCATTGAGCTACCATGGCCAACGTGCCGTCCTGACATTAAATTCTCCATTTGACTCGTATATTTCCCCTATATACGGCTAATGTGGAGAAATGATAAATTTCCAACAATTAACTAAAATAAAACTTCATTTCCTGTTAGCCTGCGGAACGTTGTATGCTTATATTTATGAATAAATGCTGGATAATATTTACTCTGGAGATTTCAAATTAATATTTTTCAGAACTTCAACTATTTAGTTCAATATTATTCTTTAGACAACAGTAGAGTAACAGTTAAATAGTGGAATGGCTTCTTGCAGTCAATTTAGTGGTAAGTCAAAGAGGCAGGTGTCGCAAAGTCAGGCTCAAAGTATTTTTAAGGTCTACATGTTCTTCAAAAAATTGGTCAATGATGAATAGAGAAATCATCTTGATTTCAAAAATGCTCAATGGCTTACTGCTGAAGTGTGTGGTATAGGTAAAGTAAGTGTCCCACATTTGTGGAGGGACAAGAAAATCTGATCCCAGTGGTGCCCAAATGTTTGTGTTGCCCAGAAAATACGTTGGTCCTCCGAAGAGGGTTACAAATTTAAGTGACTTTGACAAGGACGTTGTACGTAGAACTGTATTCAAGTTTTATGACCAAGGTGAATTTCCAACTATACAGAAAATAACTTGCACTCTTATTGCATGAGACATGCAGAAAACCTAAAAGATGACGATTTCAAGAAAGAAATAGCACGTGACGAGATTTTGGAACCTATAATCATACATTTGCAACACTCAGACAATGAAGACAATGACAAATTCTGTCTTAATGTAAGTGGCATTGATAGCGATATGAATGAGTCACTAGCAGTTCCAATGAATTAGAAAAACAGATAATTCATAAACTATAATTATAGCATTTTAAAGTATACATAATTTGCAAAAATGTTTTTTTTTTCAATTTTGATTTTGGCAACTGCATTATTATAAAAGTTTGGAAAATTTAATTTGGTTACCCTTATGTCTAGCGCCAAACAGACCTGCACATTGTATGAGTGTGCGAGAGAGAGGGAAATAGAAAGAGTAGTGCTAACAAACTGGCAACGCTGAGTGCTTTAACTCATCTGATTAGTTGGACTCCAGAACCCTTCCCATTTGAGACACACAATAGTACTTGTTATTCACTTTTAATATGGAATACAAACTTGGGAGTTTAATACTTTTTTCCCTTTCAATTATTCATTTTTTGTTTAATTATGCTCTAGAACACACTACACAGCATTTTTAAACTTTTTTTTTTCTTGTGGCAAGGGATGTAACATGTGATCTTAACTAATTTTGGATCGCTGAACACGAATCCGTCATTCATTTCTACATATCATGTTAGGTTTTCTTGCAATAGGTACTCCAAAATAAGAGAAATAGGAATAAAAAGTAATGAACAAATTAAGATAAAATAAAAGTGAATCAAGAAGAGATTGACACAATGCTTCACAATGAGTGTTAGTGAAGCAATGTGTCAATATCTTCTCGACTCACTTATTTTAACTTGTGCTTCTTTCAGTTTTTTTAAACTTTGAAATTAAGATAAGTTTGGAAATATAAAGAAAATATAGTGATATTCTGTAAACAGACCACAACATGTCTATCCCTATATTTTTTGTGAGATGGGACAATTAAACACAAGTTTCATCTATATAAGTGCCAATACCAAGGGTTGAACCAGAACCTCTTGGGTCACGTATTGCTGAAATGCACAAGTTTGTAATTTCTAAGCTCTAGCAATTAAATGTGACCAAAGAATTCATGAAGCAACACCATAAGATGTTATTATAGGAAAATACTGTAGTCACCTAAGTGCAAACAGTCGTAGATATTTCCTTTGAATGACGACTTGGCTGATCAGCATCTGGCTGCTGCATGTTTGCCATTTCATTTCAAACACTAACAGTAATCGGCCTTCACTCGTACATCCCACCCCTCTAATATCTTCTTTCTGCCTCCTTGATGTCCTGGTGAAACTCCTCTTCCATCTCTTCACTAATAGGAAGGTTTTCAGGAAAGTGTTTGATATGAGAATGAAGGGAGTGCAGTTTCAGGCTCATTCTACATCCCCAACTCCTTCATGCGATTCAACAATATTTTGACTACTCATTCGTACTGCTAACTCTTTACATTTCCTAGGAACTTTGTCATGTCTCTCATTGAAAACGATGCAACAAGTTCCATAGCATTCATCATCTGTTCAAAGTTTGGTTCAATCAGCAGCTTTCTAATTCGTGACCCATCAAAAATGCCTTCCTTGTCTTTTGCGCATGATAAATGTACAAACTTGCTTGCAATATACCAAAAGCAGTTGCTTTTGTCCAAGAACTTAAACTGCTTCATGATTTCCAGTTTGATGTGTAGCGGGTGGCAAAATAACCTTTGTGAGTCAACTAAGGCAGCATATGTAATATTTTTTACCCCCGATGTCAACCATTTGTCTCTTGGACCAAGTAGGTGTAGAGCATTGCTTGTTTTAGCTCTGCTATACCATTCACATGAATGACAAGGAAATTTAGTGTAGCCTGCTTGTAGTCTTAACAGAATACCTTCTTCACCTTCAAGTCTCTACACACATTCCACCTGTGCTCATATTTGATTCTTCCAAAATGGTTTGCATTGTGAGATAATTTTCCTTCAGTGAAATGGAATGTCCCACAAGTATTGAAACTAGAATGTTTCCTTTATGAAGTAGAACAGCCTTCAAGCTCCTTTTAGAGGAATCCACAGTCTCCAATCTTCCAATTGGTGATCACTACCCAGCTGTTGTATTAGTCCTAATAGAATGTCACAACAGTAGGTCAGATCACCTTTCTTCTTGAAATACTTCCTGAACTCCTTATCTTTATGTCTGTACCAAGAAAAGGTAGTTCCAAGGGCAATAAGATTTTTTTTTCTTTCAATCGTGAACCTAGCAGCTCACTCTTTCCTTGCGAGGCCAAGATCTCATCAGATTACTCAACTCCAAATGGTTAAACAATTCTGGAATTGTTGGTTCTGTTGCTGGTGAAAAATCTGTATCAACTTGCTATCATCACAATCTGAGGAAGCTCCAAAATCAGGTAAACTGCTAGGGGTCCATAAGGGGTCCATAAGGAATGGGTCTCATTGCCGACTTTAAATTCGGGTACACAATGTTGTAGTTTCTCTTACTAAATCCAGTCACATTACACATGCAAAATAGCAGTCATTGCAATGGTCCTGAGGTTCACGCCAAACCATCCCTGTGCCAAATGGAATGGCCTTACATTTCTCTTGGCTCCACTGTCGTAGGTTTACAAGGCATGTTTTACAAATTATGAGGGGAGTCCATAGCTTGTCATGGTCTCCTAATTTTACTTTAAAACATGCATGGGATAAACATTTCACCAATGCAGTTACTGGCCGCCTCTGCCCCTTCATTATGTAGCACCTACACAGGTAACAGAATGAGTATAGCTTATTCACACATCTTCTAATTCCTGACACACTTGCCATTTTCACAGCAGAACAAAATATAAACAGATTAGACATTCACCACACTCGTAATGTAACTGACAGTCACTGGACTAAGCAGCATTAAGAATTTTGCTAATACCACGAAATACAAAAACGCAACTCTGTTTCAACAGCGCATTTCATCATTCTGTAAATGATAAGAAATAATGATGATAAATTCTAAAAATAAACTGATATCAGAGAGTTCAAGGAATGGTGTTGGATTGACAAGCATGCACAAGAATAACAAAGCAAAGCTCAGTTACACTAACAGCCAATTCACTGTTATTGCAAAGCAGCACAGAGCCGCAGTGACGCATTTTAAGATAGTAAATCAGGAATAGCATAAAACTAGAAGTCATATAGGAAAACCAGGGATATTTCTGAAATCAGGAGATCTCATTTAGTCATAATCACTTATCAGATGATTTGCTGCAAAATTCATGCTGGATAGTGATATTAATCATATTCATTAATATTTTTTCTCTGTAGCAAGTTTTTTGTAAAAATGTCGGTGGCCCTTCTGGATAAACAACACACCACAAAGTGCCCAAAAGTGAACTGATTATGGAAGGTACACTTGCAACAAAGTTGCAGAAAAAATTGCTAAATTTAACACTAAGAAACCAATATATTTTAAACTAATAATACATGCTAAATAATGGCTTAGTAATGTTAAAAGACTCTAAATATTACTTTTATCTGTATATTTTTGCATGAAAGTTTATTTCAAACAAGAAAAGAGAAGAAAATTAGTTTCCCCAGTCACCCCAACTGATCGTTTTACCAATTACTATTATACACTCTATGCATTCTTGTTAATTCTCCTACTTCTTTACCCCACTTTCTCTCCCTAATGGTAGCGTTATATCAGATTTTGTGATGAAATGTCATAAGGTAACATTTTCACTTCCTGTACCATTTACCTACTATGTTGCATTCCATCCAAAAATGCAATACAGCAGAATTCGTTTAGCGGATAAGCTGGCACCAGTGCTGATCCGAGTTAACAAAAATCTGCATTATTCAGAGAATGACGAGCAAACAATAAAATACATGTACAACATCAACAAAATATTTTTAATGGAGTTTAGAAATTACTATCGGTGCATTTCACCTAAAAATACATACTGTGTATGTAATGTAATAGCTTATGTATTTGCACTGTACACAATATAGCTACAAACTAGTCGGTAGTAAAAAGGGTAGTTTCAGTCTAGCACTTATGAGCAGCACGATCTTGCATACACTTTAGCAATAGTTCATTTCACAATGTTTCAGATTGACTCTCAAACTAAAGAATCAATTTCTCTGTTTGTTACTGCTTGTGCATAGGTCATAGCCACAGCTGGCTCATCAAAACTGTCTGAATCTGAATACTCTCCATTTTCAGTGCACTGCATGATGCAATGATGCCTTCCTCTATAATCGGTTTATTACCTCTGTCATTGTCAATTAGCAAAACCAATTTTCAATGTCTTCATCAGCATCAGAACAGCCATCAATATTTTTAAAAAGTCTATAAAATCTTCTTCCACACTTTGCTCTTCAATCTTGTTTTCTGGCAAATCACACACACTAGGACCACAGCTTCTTCCATGACTTTATCGAAGTTTCTCTTCCAGACCTGGTCTCAAGCAGATGGGATGAGTGCAATGAATATGCCCACTATTTATCATCTGTAAAATAAGTCTTCATGTACTACGTTAAACAGCATATTTTTCTAAACTGATCAGGGTTAAAGAGGTTTCACTACACCAAGATTCACCAGATACTCACATTTTGAATTCTTTTGAATCCAATTTGTGCAAATAGCACAACTCAAATAGAAAAATCTGATATACCTATACCAAACTTTGAATTTAAGTTGCCTTGAGAGAAGTTTTTCTTGAAAATTTCCCATCCCAAAATATTATTTGCAGAAGCTTCCTCATCCAGTGAATGAAAAACTTGTTTATTTAGAAATTGTTTCTGGAGTATAAGTCAACATTAGTGAATCCCATAACTCTCACATCTTTCCTATTTCAGCATAATCATGGCATGGCGTGAGATGGTGTCGACCTATAGTGGGATTGAAATTTGCTAATTTTTCAAGATTTTAGTTCTTTTTGTTTTTACATTTTGAGAAATATTTGTGATATAGTTCAATGTCTATTACAATTTAATTTTGTTCTTTTTGCCCTGCTATCCTGCATCATTGGCCTTTAGCTACACTGATGTATCAACTATGTTTTGTCATTGCTTCACACTTAGTGCTTCATTCATCTTTTTATAAAAAAACATTCATCAGCTATGCTTTGCAGCTTAGGGTCTTCAATCCTTGGCTATGCTTTGAGGCTCAAACCCTTACGTTAGGTCCTAAATAAGTCATTATTTGCGTAAGAATGGGGGTGCTTATCAATGTAAATTTGGCAACTGTCCAGTTAGAATAATGATGTTTGTTAGACTGAAACTGGCAACTGTGCTGCCACAATGATACAAATAATATTGGGTAAACAAGGTGAGAGCGAATGGAGGAAAGACTTCATTTGCACGCTGTAGGTACGGAAGCTTGTCCTGTTCTTTATATTGAAAATGTTTCTTTGCTCACTTTCTTCTCGGGCAGCCAGCCAGGTGAAAAGATGATTAGATATCAACGTTTCGGGAATGTATATCTCTCCCATGATCAGGATATTTATAAAATGTTATAACCACAAATGAAATACTGGATATAACACCACTATAAACAAAGACAAAACACCATCAAAATTATTTTGATATAAATTTTGATAGTGTTTTGTCTTTGTTTATAGTTGTGTTATATCCAGTGTTTCATTTGTAGTTATAACATTTTATAAATATCCTGATGATGGGAGTGATACACATTCCCGAAACATTGATATCTAATCATCTTTTCACCTGGCTGGCTGCCCGAGAAGAAAGTGAGCGCATTCATCGCCAGGAAAGCTTCAGGTCTTATGTTTCTTTGCTTTCAATTTTCTCAAAAATTAAGTCTTAGAGGCTGTTTAAAATATTTAAGACTTTTGTCTGACAAAGTATAAATCTTTTCTTTAATTAAGCTGTGAAGTCCACTTCAATGTGAATTTTAAGTAACAGAGGACAAAAATAGGCTTATCCTGAAACAACTGTAAATGTTATTTAACACACACAATTTATGTCTAGCATAAATAATTGACACTGACTTGAATTTGAAAATCTTTCATTTCTTTTGACATCACTATGATCAAAATTCTGTACAAGATATTTGACAAATCAATCATAAATAGGTAAAGATGCACTTTCACGACATACAGTTATGTTGGTATGGAATAATGGCATTGAAACAAGATGCTGCCAACTGCGGAGCTCTGATATATGCAAATACAGAGAAACATTGCCACACATTTTCTTTTTCTTATTATAAACTAGCAACATTGTAATGGGAATACTGTGTAGTAAGCATAATACGCAAATACAAGGAAACGCTGTCAACACATTTTCATTATTAATGATTATTATTTACTATTATCGTCATTATTATCATTGTTACTAATATTATTATTTTATTCTATTATCATATTTACAAACTAAAAGGAATTGTAGCACGAAGTTTCAAAATACTGAAATTCTTTCGTAGTTGAAATGAAAAAGAAATGCATGTTCTTTCATACCCAAGGAATATGTTTTAATTTTATAGTGAACACAATTATGCAAATGTTATGTACAAAAAGACAAGCAACTTTTAATTGGAAACAGATGGGACTTTGATGTCACATACATTACTACACAGAAGCAATGGCTGCTTTATTGTTAAAGTCTATGTGTCACAGAACACACATTGTTGTAATATTTGAGTGCAGTAAGTCAGTAATGAAGTTGCCTTACGTATTACAGTATCGCTAGTTTGCTTACGTAATGTTGATATTTTCCGCAGTGGCATGTTGTGGTTGGCAACGCTCGAGCTATTAGGTCTTGTCCACCATATTCATATGCTGTCAAACTGCAACTTTACCCATTAATATTTTCTAGGTTATTTTCTGTAGTTATAGAGAGATGTTCCCATATTAATTCTACTGCATGTATCATGATTGACAATATTTTTATATGGAGTAGTTGGCAATATATTGATGTGATTGTGGATTTCAGAGGTCCACGGCTGGCAACAGACACCTAAGCTAGGTTCTGCCGCTACTCTACAGGCTAATCCTTTTCTGTTTACAGGCTCTGAAATTCACATTCTAAATTTTGTATAACTGGTAAACTTCAAAAATGAACTATAGTATTATTTGTGCACGCTCTTTAACTGGTTTAACTTAAATGAAAAGACAAAAGCTTATTCTGCAAAAATTATACATCTTATTCAAACACATCATTTATGTATAGCAACAGGTTATGACCACAGGAAAGAGTTTTTGTTTTTAGCGATTTTTTCACAAATTTCCGCAAATTTTTCCTTTTTTCAAGAATAATATATTTTTTTAACAATGAATGAGAAAATTTCTATTATTTTTAGTCTGCATATAAAAATTTACATTACAAATTACATAAATATAACTTAAACATTCATGTCTTCATAGCATAAAGCTAGAACTCATGAAAAAAATGTTTACAAATTTAACAAAAGCAAGATAAAATTTAACACTTAACAAAGCTAATACAGTGACATCAACATGCACTGAAATAACAGCTAGTAAAAAAACTCCTATTACGCTGACTAAAGGTACTGAGAAGATTGAACTTTTTGGAAGCTACTCTCAGACATTACATTAACAAGAAAATATTGTCCCCTCAGGGCTTAAGAATTGTTCTGAAATGCCCGGAAGTTAAAAGTGAATAAAAACAATACCTCGCTGAAAACCCCCAGATTTAGAAGCTAAACTGTTCCCATTGCCTGAACTGACATGCTGGTCTAGCTGGTTTAGTTCAGTAGTTTACATTGCCAGCTATTTTGATGCAACTGTCGATTTCTTTTCTAAAGAAATGCTTTCAGTTCCTGTGCAAAATTTGTTAAATTATTATTTCTGCGATGTCAAAAGTACTGTAAAAGTACAGGCAACATTTGTTTTTGAAAATTGCAAATTGATAACAGATTCAATATTGGAATTTCAATCTGAACAAAAACCTGCGGTTCATTTTATTTTACCCCGAGTTAAAAAGCTGAGAGGCAAATTTGAAATATTAGAGAGTGGTCACTTTGGAAACAGAGTAAGTGCACTTGTAGATCATATCATGGATCCCAGTGTTAGAAAAGCAGTAGAAAAGAATCTAAAAGTTTGCTGCTGTATGACTTTGTCCAAATTTAATTCCATTATGGCACAAGAAACTGATGATGTAATAACCATAAAAGCTTTAATTCATTTGAGTCTTCTAGGCTAGTTACTAAATCAAGTAAGTGTATGTGATTTAAATCATGTAATGGCAGCATTTAAACAACTAATGCATTTAAAACCAGTGGCATTACTTGTGATTTTGATTTGCTTCTTTGTTACAAAGCGCCTTGTGACATTGTTGAACAGCAAAGCTATGATGGTAACGATAACAGATTAGATGTAGTAACAGCACTGTTAGCATGAAGGCAAACGCTAATTCTTACCGCAATTTCTGTGAAATGTGCCTTCAATGACTGGTTGCCGATGTCAAACGCTGACAGTGAGAGATTTTTCTCTCTATACAACTAAGTTGTGACAAACAAAAGAAGTATGAAAAGCGAAAATATCACAAATTGTTGTAGGCTGCAGTTTGACAATGTCTGATGTGTGATATTTGATTTGATTCACGTTACCTACTATCTGCTGATCTCAAATAATATACTTTAATTTCGAAAAAAGGAGTTTTAACAGTTGTGTTGCTCTAGTTACCTGTTACTTTTCATTTCAGCCATGTCATTACTCATTTTCTCCGAAAATTTGCGCGAAATTAATGCGAATTTATGGTAAAACATTCGCCACAAAACACCAATTAAAATTATTTATGCGAATTTTATAAATAATTGTCACCACAAAATCTTGCCTCTGGATATGACCCATATATTAATGATTTTACTATGCGTTTCACTTTCCTATATGACAAAGCAATACGCGAAAACTACTTACCTAAGAGAATAAATGGTATCTCATATAATCTTCAGTCATTAAGAAATGCTTTGAGGATATTATGCTGACTGGACGAACTCAAGCAACCGATTACCATTTCAAAAGCGTGTTAAATAACTGAAGGCTACATTTCCACTTCACAACATAACCTCCTATTTCCCGCCAATCTTAACAACAACCCAGCTCTACCATTACCAACCTCCTAGAAACATCATAGCATCACTGCCGTCTGTGTTCACGATAGGTGGTCACAATGAAATCTAAGATCACATTCAGGTTCAAGCTTAGTCTCTGAGCGTTATTTTCCATCTTTGGAGCTCAAATTTTAAAATCAATTTTAGGTTGAAATTATGAAATGAATACGTAGGCTTCCACGGTCTGTGTCTGTGTCAAGTAAAATGATGCGGCCTTCAAGCGAAACCCAGAGCACTCATCAAAAAGAGAAAGTGTCATATCAATCAAATCGAACTTGCACTATAATCTGCAATGCAACATATACGATGTTACTAAAAGTTAAGAGTTTCTTTCAGGGGCGTTAATGAACTTTAAAATATGCGTAAACGGTTAACTAAATAAAACACCTGTTCATGTGCTTCTTTGCGACCGAAACTGTTTAAACATTTCACTTAATTACTAGAAAAATAGCCAATAAAACTAATTAATGCACACAGACATATGGTAATAAGGCAAATAAAATAATTTGGGTCCACATTATCCTATCGGAATTTTAAATGTTAGAGTTCCATTTTTCTATGTAATTATTTTGAAATAAGTGACATTTCGGGGGGCTTACAGCTTCAATTTGTACACATTGCTAAAATTCCAAATGGACTAATCCCTAAATAATTAAAAAAGGTATATTTATTCCTCCAGAAATGAAATGTGTAGTGTTTAACGCCCGCTTTTACTACATACAACACCGAAGGCGGTGACACTGATTGTACATGGTGATACCGAAATTATGGTTTGCCAGGAGCAAAGAATAATGATAGACGTCAAAGGAATGTTGGTTCTTTGTGACGACCAAGTGCAAGGTCAGTTCAGTTGGGGAAAGTGTTCTAACAAAGCCATGAATGAAAGGAGCAGTGTCCTTAGAAGGTTTCTAAAGGAATTGTCACTTGACGTATATGAATAGGGAATTCTTTGGATCATTTACAATGGCGACCAAAACAGCCACAAAAGGACTTTGTTTGTTTAAAAGAGTTTTGAAAAGGGAAAGTTAGAGAGATATATATACACACGCAGCTGTGGTCAGGGAAGCAGTCGTCGGTGTATAGCCGATATGGCTATATCGCGGCTAGGAAGCCATTATAAACATTCTTCGGCGTGAAGCCACGGAGGAGTCTGAGACGTGAAGCCTATTAGAGCGGTTAACTTATTCTGTATTGAATATTTGTCGGGTCATCAAAATTTATCGAGTAATATAATTAGCATTCAGTCACTATAAACCGAGATTGGTAACCCTCGGTCGGCAGCTTCCATTTTGAGGTTAGAAAAGAAGCAGTGAATAAATAATTTGGAGACGGGCATTCCAGTGTTGTAAAATTTCCTTCTCACACACATCCACGCATACCCTGAGAGAAACCTCATTGCTCGCCGACTTCTGTGTTCGCCATTATGTTACATTTGCATCAAATTGGCGCTCCAACGTGGAACTCGTGTACACCCATATAATAATTGCTACAATGGGATGAGGATGGAGCACCAGTGGAATGAGTTGGCGGGGGAAACCGGAGGTCCCGAAGAAGACCCGCCCCAGTGCCGTGTTGTCCACAACAAATCTCACTTTGCGGTCGCCTGGAATCGAACCCGGGCCGCCTTGGTGAGAGCCAAGCGGTCTAACCACTGAGCCACGGCGCGGCCCTATATTCCTCCAGCTTTAAAGCAACTTATATAGGCAAACATGTTTAAAAACGTAAGTTTAGGTTTTATGTTAAATCTGTTCTTCCTCCTTTTCTTCTTCCTTCAAGGTGTGGGCATTTGCCTGTTTCATAAATGGTTTTGCGGAAATAGGTGTTATCAGAAACGGTACTGTTGGCCATGTTTGCTTATCGGTGTTACAAGGGTGCGTGGAACATCAATGGCGAGTTGTATTTGAATAATATTACCCGGGCATTCCAAAAGCATGCAACGTCTTTAGAAAATTTAAGGAACTGTGTTAGAATGAAGTAGCTGGGGAAAAATAAACACTAACAAAATTGCAGACGCTCTTCAGGAAAGTCCATGCCTATATATTGTAAAATGCAATGAAAATGTTAAGCTTAACAGACTTTTCATGCAAAACCCCACTAGGGCTGCTTTATTTTTAAGTAGACAAGAAATTGCATTTTGTGGACATAATGAAAGCGAGTACTCTTTAAATAAAGATAATTTTAAGGAACCTTTGGATTCATCTATAGAGGGAAGCCCCATCGAAATTCAAAACAATTATTCTAGCATAAAATCAGTTTTTGCAGAGCATTCAAAAACAATACAAAATGAAATTACCGAGTGCATCTCCGATTATATAAGGGGCTCTATTAATGAAGAAATTAAGAAAATAATTTTTTTCGGTACAGCTAGATGACACTATTGAAATGTCACAAAAACAATGAATGCTCTTTAATTCTACAATGCCACCCCCCAGGGGCCTACTTCGGTAGGTACGGGTTTGGCGCACCCGGGGTCCCGAGCCAAGTCTCCCTCGTGTGGGCTCCTCTTCGTGGTTGAGGGAGACGGTCATCAGGCCCACCCACGTGTAGGCCGTGCGTGGAGACCCTTAGAGAAGGTTTTTAGATTCTTGTCTAGTTTACAGTTTAGGTTTTAGTGAACGAAATTTTTAGTAGGTTTTGATTGATGTTTTTTATGTACGTGTATTTTAATAGGTTTTGTTACACTTGTATAGTTTTTAGAAAGTTTTATATCTGGCTTTTGTCATGATTAGTTTTTTAAAGGGCGCTGATGACCGCCGTAGTTCAGCGCCCTTATATATATCATCATCATACGATATGTAAATTCATGCAGAAATATTGTTGAATGATTTCTAGGCTTCCATAACGTTAGTGAAGGCGGTACTTCAGACGACTTATTTCTACCACCATTCTACCAACGGTCATATGCTCTTGGTACCGAGGTTGGAAGGCACATACCTACAGGAACAGACACTAGGTGATCCTCGATTTCTGAAACCTTAAAGGTAATAGAAGAATGGGATGGAATGAAACGGGTATATGAATATATGCAAAATAGCAATTTAACAAGTATTCGTCAAACTGGGGGATTAATAAATAAGTTTAGCAGCTGTGAATTTGCTTTCCTATCTCTAGTTTTTAAAGGCGGTTTTAATATGAGCGATATTCGTGTATTGCTGCAGAAATAATTAGTTATAGGAATATGTGCAAACATGATTCACAATATAATCGACGCTTTAAACAGAATCAAAAACAATAAATATTTCAATTTATTGAATCAAATTCTTTTAAAGTGAAAGCCCCTTCTGAAATGCGAAATCTGTCCTTAGATCAGTACAAACAATACTTGAAGCCCCTATTTTATTAAATACTGGAGAGTATAATGACCGAAATTATGAACGATTTGAAGACAAGTAGAACTTAAAATTTCTAAAGCTTACTGACAGTTCAAAATGTCAACAGTACTCCAAAGTATTCTCTTCAAAGTTTTGAATAATTTATAGCTGTGCTACCTAAGTAGTTATGGGATACGGAAAGACAAAGGAATGAACTTACATTAGTTCACCAACATAATTTGAATGAAGGTGTTAATGTTCAAGCCTTATTGAAGTCTTGCAAAGATAATAATATGGATGAGGTCTTTACTGATGCACACAGACTGTTTAGTCTGGTTCTTACAATATCTTATATTTGTTCTGCAGAACGAATTTTTCGTACTTAAAGGATTAAAAGCTTATCTCCGAAACAGCTTAGGCAATAGCAGATTACAGGTAGACCGCAAACAAATTGTGGTCGGTGTGAGCATGCGCGAGGAGAGCCTTCTCCCCTTCTATGCCATCCAAACATCACGTGACTACCACCCCTCCCTTCCTGCATGCGACAGAGCGCAAACAACAGGAAGTGTATGTATTTTAATGCTGTTTTAATTTTCAAGATTAACAGAAAATAATTACCTCGTACATGACGTCAAAATCGATCAACAAATAGAATCATAGTTTCTTTAAACCCTGAGGAACAATGCAGTGATTCGGCAGAAAATGCAAAGAGTGAATGTAACAGTGAACGAGAAAGTGAGTTAAACAGATAACCAGTGCAGCCTGCGCGATGTAGGAGAGGCAACCTAAAATAACGATGGAGGGGGAAAGTTAGAGGACTCCAGTGGTCGAAAGCCACGCCTCCAGCTGCATTTTGCTCGCGGTCCAGTTATAACATCGTTGGCAACTATTTCCATTCACCAGGACATACTCAGTGAACTGATGAAAACGAAGACATCATAGTTGCTTTCTCGAGGACGAAAAACAGAAAAATCCGCAGAATCGACTTGATATAAAGCAGTATGTGAATTTTATGTTATCTAATAACTGAAGCAATGAGAAGTAGCAACTTTCTTTGGTTTTTGTTTTTATTGTGTTATTGTTAACTGTGTTATGTTTTCCCTCCCCTCAGCAACTTAATATCGTCCCTATCTGAAGTTGTACGCGATAATTAGCCTGCTTTAAACTAGTCGCATTGATCATATGGCAGAAATAATGATTTTGCGGGTTTAGCTTAGGCTATTTTCCGGATCACTTAATCAATGCACCCAGAGCCGCGCCTGGTTTCAACATCAGTATATGAATTAATGATCTGTTGTCTATGGACTTCACATACAATTTACGCAATGTACTACTCCGTTTTGGAGTTACTCTCCTTTATATGCAACGTACTATAAAATTAATACATATAAACTGAATCTAACTAAACATTGAAGCAATACAAATATTACAATAAAATATAATAATTTAAGACCTGAAGCTTTTCTGGCGACCATCATGTTCAAGATCTTTTCGGGAAGAACCCAACCTCTGATAGGGTTTTACCCACATCATGTGAGTAACTCCACACCGTTTGGCTCTTATGAACTTCTTGTTAGCTTCGACGTGGTTTCTCTATTTACAAGGGTACCACTTCAGGTAGCCATCCAACTTCTGAAGGTGCATTTTCTAGCTCATATCACACAGCTCTTCCGACCTTGATGTCCACTTTCTTCTTGTTTGGTAGTATCTTATACGAAAAAGTTGACGGAGTAGCAAAGAGCTTCCCTTTGTCACCTGTTATAGCTAACTTCTATATGGAACACCTAGAACATGAAACACTTGCCACAGCTCCGCTTAAAGCATCTCAGTTCTATAGATACGTGGACGACACTTTCGTAATTTGGCCACATAGATCAGACACTTTGCCTAGCTTTCTTGCGCATCTAAACAGCCTTCGACCTCAAATGCAGTTTGCCATGGAAGTGAAGAAGGGTGGAACTCTTCCATTCTGGGACATTCTTGTTTCAAAAAACAGTAACGGTACACTGGGACAAGCTGTATACCGCAAGCTTACACATTACGATCTCCATCTGAGCTCTTATAGTTTTCATTGCAAGTGTCAACGACTGGAAGTTCTAAATATTCTGGCCCACAGAGCTTTGTCTATCTCTGATCCCAGCCACTTAAAACAGGAATTACAGCACCTGAGTCTCACTTTCCGTCAAAAGGGCTACACCGAATATGACCTTGAATCCTGGAGCACCAGAGCTAAGAAAGGGTAGGTACACTGTAATATAGCAAGCGTTAGATAGGCGTACCGCTACAGCCTGCTTCCCCGTTATCGGCAACCTATCCGGCAGAATCACCAGGAATCTCACCAAATACATCAGCACCATCCACAAGCCGCCTCCGAGGATTAAGCATCTGTTGAGACCGATGAAAGACAAACTGGACTTCTAAGTTCCGGGAGTGTACTGCATTCCCTGTGAATGTTGGACACCGTATATAGGACAAACCGGAAGGACCATGGCTACTAGAATAAACTAAAATAAACGCAGCATTCCTCTGGTCTGGCAGAGCATTGCTTTGATAACGACCATAGAACCAAATTCCTGGAGACGACCATCTTGGCAAAATGTAACAGTTACTGAGAGCGGAGAGATAAGAAGGTTTTGGCCGCTTCCTCCGAGAGGAGCACGCTTAATCGTGATACTGGATTTCATTTCAGTTTCTATTGAAAACCGGCGATAAAATGGAAATCAATCAGCTTAAGAAGCACAGACCTGCACAGCTTGGTCATGGAGTAGCTACGTTTCTTTGATCTAATTAGTTTTCTACGATCACGCCATCTTCTGTCTTGGCATTTAATTTGCCGCAAAAGGTCTTTTTTCAGTCATGCGAGTTGTAACAGTATTTTTGTTTAGTAATGTTCGAAGGAATAATAAATATATAAAAATGTATGTAGTTGTGTGATTGGCCGAAGTAGTAGTGGTATGACGTGGTGTGATGACGTGTCAGTGAATCGGCCAATCACAAAATAAGGTGGGAATTGCTATGGGGACAAGAAAATCAATAATCTAAGAAAAAGTGTTAGAATCTTGTGTCTTGCTGGAAAACGAGGAAAGATGTTACGATGATTATAAAATCTCCAAGAAAATTATATATCATTTTGTCTTAATCTGTGAATCTATCATTTGGCGCTAGCCAGTATTACTTTTGATAGAAAAAAAAATTGATTAAATTAACTATATTCGAGTAACTGCGCCGTTAGTGCTGTCTTATGGGAGAAACATGGCGACTAGCATAGAAAGAGCGATGGAAAATCATGATTCTGGAGTGAAAGAAAGTATTATACCGACCGCCATAATGGAGAACGAAAATAAAAATCCCGTTACAAATGGCGCAGCAACGTGTGGGGCTCGAATAGGATAAAGAAGAGGAGATTAAAGCATCGTGCAGCTCCGTGGGAATTTAAAAGGAAAGAAGAAAGAAGAGAGAAGAAAGAAGAAAACGAGAACTGGTTTAAGTGAGTGAAAAAAAAAAATAGTAGTAGTAGTAGATTTATGTTGTTAAGAAATCAGAAAATAGTTAAAAAGATGGCGAGTAGAAAAGAAATAACAGTGGAAGGAGAAGTTACTGATAGTGTAGGAATGAATAGGGAGAATGCAGGATTAAGCATAATGAGTCAATGTTGGAAAGAATAACGAGAATGTTAAGTAATTTAGATTCTAAAATAGAACAAAATGCAAATGATTTAAAATCAGAAATGAGTAATTTAGATTCTAAAATAGAACAAAATGCAAATGATTTAAAATCAGAAATGAGTAATTTGGATTCTAAAATAGGAGATGTTAAATCTGAAATGAGTAATTTAGATTCTAGAATGAAAGATGTAAAATCAGAAATGAGTAATTTAGATTCTAAAATAGAACAAAATGTAAATGATTTAACTAAGAAAATGAATGATTTAGATGTAGGAGTAAGACAGGAACTAGCACAAAATGTGAGTAACTTAGAAATTAATTTATTACAGAAGCTAAAACAGGAATTAAAATCTGAAATTTCACAGGAGATTAGAGAAGGGAGAAAAGAGTGTAGGGATAATATGGAAAGGCTCATGCAGATCATAGAGATTAATAAGGATGAGAATAGAAAGGAAGTCAATGAGTTGAGAGAGATAATTCAGGAAACTAGGTTAGGTCAGGACATTGTGAAACAAGAAATAAGAATGGAAATAAACAAAGAGTTAGAAACATTTAGGATACAACAGGCAGAAATAACACAAAAACAAAGAGAAGAATTAGGAGATAAAGTAGAACAAAGAATCAATGTAATTTGTTCTGAAATGCAATTACAACATGATGAAAGTAAGATACACCAAGAGGAAATAAAGTTACAAATTGATGAGATAAGTAAAGCAAAAGAAGAAGTAATTTTGCAAATTAAAGAGGTAAAAGAACATTTTGAAAAAGAAAAGGATAACTTAGGAAAATTGACACAAGTTGTAATTGCATTACAGGCTAGAAAAGTAAATAACGGGAAAGAAATGTCTAGAATTACAAATATAAACGATTGTGACTTACCAGGTGAATTAAGCAATCATCAGAAGTCTAGTGATGTAGTAAGTGAATGTAGTGATTTTGTGAGTCCAGATAATGATATTAATTATCACAGAAATACACAGAACATGTCCTCACACACACAACTCCACAGTCTAGGTCAAAATGAATGTGTACATTATTCACTAAATGATATTAGTCCACCAAGTTTTGATGAGGAATCAGGTGATAATCCAAAAGTATTTCTTAGGGAATTGGAAGAATATTTCCGTATTAAGAGAATTCCCAATGAATTTCGGATGGTAATAGTAAAACGCTGTTTGAAGAAAAATGCTCTTGAGTGGTTAAGGTTAACTTTGGCTTCACATGAAACATACAGTACTTTCAGAAATCTGTTTATAAATAGATTTTGGGGACCTGAGAGACAAAGAAGAATAAAAGTTGAGTTAGCAACGGGTAGGTTTGAGTTTAAAAAAGGGATTTCTATGACTGAATATTTCTTAAAATTAGCAAACAAAAGTAAGTTGATCAATCCCGAAATTTCTGAGGCAGAAATTGTCAACATGCTAATACGTCATTATCCACCACATATCAGAAATCATTTAATTGTGGCTAAGCCTATCGATTTCTCTGATATGATTGAATTATTATCCGAATTTGAAGCTCATAACCTCATTAATGATACTACATCCTGTGATGGTAACTATAATAACGTCCATATTGAGCGAGGAAGAAATCGACAGGAATCTCAACCTACAAATAATAGGAATAATAGGACGAGTTTAAATTGGGGCGGGGCACCCGTGAGAAATCAAAGATTTGAAGGAAGAGGTTATGATCCTAGACGAACTTATGAATCTGTAATTCCCGGAACAGGAAGTGGAGTTCAAAATAATGTGCAAAGGAATTATCATAACAATCAGTCGACGAGAATTGGAAGAAATGATCAAATAAACCATGTAAGATTTTATCGAGGAAATAATCAGCGAATAAGTAATTTTAATAGGGGTAGAGGTACTAGTTTATTTAGTGCAAATCAAAGAGATTTTAGGGGTGTGAGATTTGAAAGAAGTAATCAAAATGAAAGAGTTGAAAATACACAAAGCACAGAGAATGATGTGAGTATAAACGATAGCACCAACCTAACCAACAATGAAAGTAATAATCAGAGGGAGATGGAAAACTAAAAACCAAATCATTTTGTGCTCTGGAAAGTGGTTCGGTGAGGATGACACAGGGCGAATTGAAAGTTGAAGATAACGGAAATAAGCTCACTCTCTTGCAGAAAAATAAGGAATTGGTTAACCCACCTCAGATAATTATTTACCTATGGGATAAAGAATATACAGCCTTAATTGATACTGGAGCCAGTTCTACTGTGATAAGTGAGGAATTGTTTAAAAATCTGTTAGCTAACTATAAAGTGGAATATTTAAATGTGTGTAACGTTTACTGCAGTACTGCAATTGGGAAGAAAAAGGATAGGATTAAATATCAAGTATTAATTAAGGGGCGAATAGGTGAATGGAATTTCAATTTCATTGCGTTGGTAATTCCACATTTGGCAAGAGATGTAATTTTGGGTAATGATTTATTATATGAATGGCAAAGTGTATTGAATTTCGAAATGCATGAAATGAAGGTTAAGACAGAAAATGATTTATTAGTAATAAAATTATTGGAAGAAGATGGAAGAAAAGAAGAGAACAGGGATAATATAAATAATGAAAGGTTTTTTGTGGAAGATATACTTTTGCAAGAAAATGGTAATATTGAATACGATGAAAATGAAAATTGTGGGAAGAATTTAATTATTGATGGATTGCAAAATAATGTAACTGACCTTGAAAAGCATTGTTGCCAATTATATACAATACAAGATAAGAACGGCGGAAGCCAAGTGGAGGAAGAAATAGAATTCCAGAGAATATTACAAGTAAAGTTAGAAAACACATACAATTTAGACCAAGCGAGAAAAGAACAGTTGAAATTGTGTATATTAAAGAATAGAAAAGCCTTTAGTTCAAAACCTGGACTGTGTAACAAATACACACACACATTTAAAGTGAATGATACTGATCCCTATACACATAAAAGCCTTGACAGTAATTGAAACAATATTGAATATATATTATGTGTGTGTTAAATAATAATAAAAATAAAACATTGTTAAACATCAATATATTGTTGTATTTTAATTAATGTTAATTTATTGTTGTTAAATGTTCATTTATTATATTTCATCTAATGTATGTATATTATTATATTTTATGTATGTTGTATTGGTGTTGTGTAATATTGGTGTAAACGAAATTGTTAATTGGGGCTGTTCTTCGAAATATATGGAAACCGATTGTTAATTCCTTTATTTGGTTATTTTCCATATATTTCGAAGAGGGGCATTTGTAACAGTATTTTTGTTTAGTAATGTTCGAAGGAATAATAAATATATAAAAATGTATGTAGTTGTGTGATTGGCCGAAGTAGTAGTGGTATGACGTGGTGTGATGACGTGTCAGTGAATCGGCCAATCACAAAATAAGGTGGGAATTGCTATGGGGACAAGAAAATCAATAATCTAAGAAAAAGTGTTAGAATCTTGTGTCTTGCTGGAAAACGAGGAAAGATGTTACGATGATTGTAATTGTAAAGGAAAATTAAGAAGATTCAAAAAGTGTTATTCAATATTTATAATAGATAAGAGTGAATCATAGTTCATATTATATAATTAAATAATATATTACAAAATTGGACTCATCTAAATTTTATTTTCACCAACAATCCGCATCCACACCTGAGAAAAGATCTCACGACTCTCAGTAGATTAAAACTCGACTTGGATCTTACAAAAAGTTGGCTTGCTTCTTATTAGTTGAAGATGAACGAAAATATAATCCCGTTACAGAGTATTGGTAGTGTTTTGTCTATGTTGATATTTGTGTTATATCTATTTTTGGTTATAACATTTCTTAAAAATATCCTGATGATGAGAGCGATGTACGCTCCGAAAACGTCGATTTCTAATCGTCTTTTCATCTGACTTGTTTCCCGAGAAGATCTTGAACATATCATAATTTGTTACAATCTTCACTTATCCCTTTAGGGATTTAGCAATTTCTTAAAAAGATAAATGAAGTTTGCAAGAAATTATTTGTTGTTATAATATTCTGTAATATAAGAGGCATAATCTAAAAATTACGCATAGAATATTCTAAAGACTATTTAGTTACACATACGTGTCTGACATGCAGATGCTACTTTTCTACATAGTCTCGTTCTTTGTCTAAGGATAGCTGCCAGCATTCAACCCACTTCCGATAATACGTATATTTTGTAGTATTCTTCTCGTAGAGTTCTAGAGACTGGTAAACAGCAGAACCCAAACTTGATGAAAATTGCTTCCCAAGAAGACCAAGTTACCATGAGTGAAACACCAAAATTCACAGGCAGCAAGGTCTGATAAATTCGGAGGGTGTCTCAGTGCTGCAATACGTAATCGAGGAGAAATTCTGCAGCAACATCTACCAAGCGTAGTGATTCCCTTATCAGCAAAATGTGGATCTGAGCGGCGTCTCTTCAACATTACTTCACAGCAAGTCATTCAGTTTCTTTTAAATCATGCAGCATTCTGGGTAGACAACGTGCACTCACTTTTGATATCTGCAGGTCCTCTTTAATGATTCTCGGCACTATTGCATTGCTTAAGCCTGTCTAAATACAAATTTGTTCATCGATTATCCAAAATGAGTTTCTCAACACGTACCCTGTTCTAATCTGAGCGACGAAGATCACCTCCCTTCTCTTGGCAGATCACTCGTGGACACTTTTCTCGTTTTAAACTGTGTAATCCACCTATTCACTTTGCTATAGTGTGCACCTTTATCTCCACGCATCGAGATAAGTTCACGATGAATATTGATGCAGTTTTCAATATTTGCATAAATAAATATTATGATTGCACGCTCTTCCTCTCGCGAAAACACCATAATTCCTAGTATAGAAAATATCATTCAAACAAATGTTTATTACACTTTCTTCTCCTCACAGAATGGGGCTGACTGGCATACATGCTTCTGGCAGAAGGTCTGATTTCGCATCTCCTTCCACTTTGCGGCTAAACAACCATGTACAATTATCAGTAAACTGATCAGTGCCTTACTTTCAGAGTGCACCTCCAAATAATGGAGGTAATAATAATAAAGTGTGATAACTTCTCGTAATAATGAGAAAGTGTGTTGAATCCACCATGTATTTCATGTGTGATTCATTTATGTGAATCAGTTTATTTCATTCCTGAAGAGTTCTTCGCTTCGCTATTCGTCAGTCCTCCTCCCCCATCCACCCAACCATTGGTCTATATGTTTGTCTTATCTATTTCTGTCTGCCTAATAGATGGTGATAGTAAATCAAATATTTATTGTGTGGTATAAATTTCTCCAGAACTTGCACTGGCAGAGTGCTATTTTCAAAACTAAGCCACGCCTACGCTAATGCGTAGCGCTAATGACGTGCCGAGTAGAGACAGGGTGCGGAGACAAGTAACAAGAAGTCACTGGTTTCCCCTCCTGGAAAGACCGTGAAACATCCCGTATGTCTTTTCTCTCCATTGTAGAGAATTCTCGAGAAAAACTGGCTCGCATATAAATAGGAGCGCGCTGTGCCTAGTCAGTCAGTTTTAAAGTTTTGAGTCAGACATTACGGGGAGGTGCCGAGTGGAACTGCAAATTGGTGAAATATAATTGTATGTGGTACCTAATTCTGCTGTGATCTGCAAGTGTACCAAGTGTAATTCGGCGAAAATAAAAAACGTTTTGAATTTGGGCAATTTGGACTTCAAATTCCTCGAACCCACAAACCCACAATTGGCGTCAGAAGTTGGATATTACAACGATGGAGGCTTCATTGACACAGATTCTAGAGAAGTTGCAGGGGGCAAATAACAACCCGGCCACAATGATGGAAACAGCTAATAGCAACTTGGCTGCGACGATAACCACGAAGATGGCAGAATTGAACACAGAAATGAAGGCTGTGAACGAAGCCCTCGCCGCCAAATTTGAGCAGCAGTTGGCCGGCGTAATGGAGGATGTCACGGAGTTGGACGAGGGCGTCGAACACCCGGAAAGCCGCGTTAATTACCTTCAGGAATAGGCGGCCATTGACACCAAGACCCTGAACGCCATGGTAGAAGACGTCGTCGACAGGAGTTTGAACGATTTGAAGGTCGACGCACCGGAACGTAACACAACACCTGCGCGCGTCAAACCTCCCAAATACGACGGTGCGTCGACGTTCGAAGGCTTCTGCTGCCAGTTCGACAAAGTTGCCAGGCACAACAAGTGGTCACCGGAGGAAAAGGCCACACAGCTAATAGCCAGCCTCCAGGGACGGGCCGCAGAATTCCTAAACGTGGTCCAGACAACGGAGGCTCCCAAGGATATCTGGAGGCTCTGGAGAACTGTTTCGGGAACCACCGCCTAGCTGCAGCCTACCGCAGTCAGCTGAAGACAAGGTTTCAACAGATAGGGCAGACGCTGTGGGAGTTCGCCCTGGCAATTGAGCAGCTGGCTAGCAAAGCTTTAGTTAGCCTCCCGCCAGTGTTCGTATACCGGGAAGCCGCATACACCTTTGTTGACGGTGTACGAGTCACCGAGATACGTCAGCAACTATTGCTTGGTGATTACAAAACTAGCCATGGGGCGCTAACGGCAGCATTGAGGATGGATAAGGTGACAGGTACCCCGACGTCGAGAACGAGGAGAGTCCGCTACAATGGAGACGGAAGTCCAACCGAGGGACGCCGGCGAAGACCTAGTGGCGTGTGTTAGGGGTGTGGACAGCCGAGACACCTAGGGAAAGGTTGCCGACACCAGGATGAGAAGCCGGAAGAACGATTAAGGCCCAGCCTGGCAAGGATCATGTGGGCAGCGACATCACCACCCCCTCGAGTGACACTGCGCACCGTCAGGCCACGGATGGATGACAGCCTCATCGCGGGCGGTTGGGTGAGAGGGAAGCCATTCCGCGTGCTCGTGGACACCGGGGCAGCCATGAACGTCATCAGACCTGACATAGCCAAGGGTTTGCCGTTCAGGAAACCAAGACGACCATACCAGCTGATGACGGCATCGGGCGACACCTTGCCTGTGGAGAAGGAGGCTCTGCTGAAGTTGACCTTGGGATGGAGTGCCGTACGTCTGTGGGTGTTCATCGCAAAGGTAACTGAGCAGGTGATACTAGGACTGGATGCCCCCAGGAGCCACGACGTGACGGTCGACGTTGGCAGGAAGGTCTTGCGGTTTAACGGAGAACATGTGGTACTCCGGCTACCCGAAGAGCGCCTTGGAATCTGCAGGGTAGTCTTGAAGGAAGGGGAGGTTGTCCTCGAGAGAAGCGAGATGGTGATGACGGCGCGTCTGGAAGGCCAGCGAACGAGGAACATGATGCTGGACAAGAAGACGCCTGTACACTGGCTATGTGTAGCCAGAACAATGTTGGTGTGCCAAGAGGAGGTGCCAGAGAGGCTGCAAAACCTGACGGATACCGATCACGACATCCAGGCTGGGACGGAGCTGGGGACGTGCGAGCCCGTGGTCAGCGTGACAGCAATCCACAAGACCGAGGAGACGGTGCCGACGCAACACCTAGGGCCTCGTCTGGAAGGCGTATTGGAGAGGGCGGCCAACCACCTGACCGTAGAACTGCTGGAAAAGCTTCGACGACTGCTGAGACGATACCAGTGCGCCTTCAGCCAAGGTAACAGCGACTACGGCCGCACGGACAAAGTGCTTCACCGCATCGACACCGCAGACGCCCGGCGTATTCGGCAACCACCTAGACGCCTTCCACTGGCAAAACAAGCGGCGGTACGAGATATGCTAGAGGACATGAAATCCAGTGGAGTGATTGAAGAGTCTGACAGCCTTTAGTGTTCCCCTCTATTTCTGTAACGAAGAAGAACGGTCAGCTACGCTTCTGCGAGGACTACAGGAAGCCGAACGCTGTCACCAGGAAGGATTGCTTCCCATTACCCCGGATTGACGGCACCCTGGACACGCTGGCTGGTGCGCAGTGGTTCTAGACCCTGGACCTGAAGTCGGGCGACTGGCAGGTAGCTCTAGATCCAAGAGACAAAGAGAAGACCACATTCTCGACAAGCCAAGAGATTTGGCAGTTCACTGTTATGCTCTTTGGCCTTTGCAACGCACCAGTTACCTTCCAACGCCTCATGGAATCAGTAATGATAGGATTGACATATGACGCCTGCCTGCCATACCTAGACGACATCATCGTCGTAGGCAAGACTTTCAAAGACCTCCTGGAGAACCTTAGCAAGGTGCTACAGCGACTGCAGCCGACCAATTTGAACCTAAATGCAAAGAAGTGCCAGCTCTTCCGCAAGGAAGTCAAATACTTGGGCCACATAGTCTCACCAACCGGAGTGGCCACAGACCCGGAGAAAACACAGGCCGTGAGAGATTGGCCTCAGCCAAAGGATAAGCCAGAGTTGCGCAGTTTCCAGGGGCTGTGCAGTTACTATCGCCGCTTCATGAACGGGTTCTCCAACATCGCCAAGCCTCTCACCCACCTGACAGAGGAACACTGACCTTACGTGTGGACGGATGACGCCGAAGACGCTTTCCAGCGGCGGAAGAAGACACTGTGTACTGCTCCTATTTTGTGATTCCCACAATCAGGTGGCGCCTTCATTGTAGACACCGACGCCAGTGCCCACTCTATTGGAGGCGTTCTATCCACGAGCGGGTGATAGCCTATTACAGCAAGACGCTATCCAAGGCAGAGAAGAACTACTGCGTCACCCGGCGAGAGTTACTGTCGGTGGTAAAGACATTGGAGCACTTCCACAAATACCTGTATGATCAGCCATTCCACCTGAGGACTGACCACTCCGCCCAAATCTGGCTCCTTAATTTTAGGAATCTGGAAGGCCAGACAGCCAATTGTGTACAGAGGCTGCAAGAGTACGACTTCACCTCTGAACATCGTAGAGGAAAGATCCATGGCAACGCAGACGCCATGTTCCGAAGACTCTGCCCAGAATCGTGCGGGCCGTGCACAAGAGTGGAAGAGAAGGAGCGTGCTGCAGCTGTCAGAGTGATTACGGCAGTGCCTGCGGATGGCTGGGATAGCGCAGACCAGAGGAGGGAGCAGCTGGCGGACGCAGACTTTGGACCACTCTTGAGAGAAGTGGGGGGCAGGGACAAAACCGACCTGGGAGGACATCGCACAAAGGAGCGCCACATACAAGTCATACTGGGCCCAATGGGACTCGCTGAAGATTAGAGAGAGCGTGCTGTTCCGTGTATGAGAATCACCCGATGGGAAGACGCAGAGAGAACAGTTGGTGTTTCCCCGGAGTAGCGTCCCAGAAGACTTGGATGAAATCCACGCCGGCACTTCAGGAGGACACCTGGGAGCAAACCGAACGATTGACAAACTACGGCAGCGCTACTACTGGCTGAGGCTCGGAGCAGACGCTGAGAGATGGTGCCGTCAATGTCACGTGTACGCGGCGAGTCGAGGCCCCCAGACTAGGAGCCGGGGTCACATGCAGCAGTACAACGTCGGAGCACCATTCGAACGGATCGCCGTCGACATAGCTGGACCATTCCCAGTTTCCGAGAGGGGCAACAAATACCTGATGGTGCTCGTGAACTACTTCACCAAGTGGCCGGAAGTGTATGCTATCCCGAACCAAGAGGCAAAGACAATCACAGGGAGCAAGTGTTCTGCCGATTTGGGGTGCCGTTAGAGCTTCACAGCGACCAATGCACCAATTTTGAGTGCAACTTAATGGAGGAGGCACCAGAAAGACTTGGGGGTAAACAAGACCCGCACTACACCTCCACACCCCAGTGGTCCGGCCTGGTGGAGAGATACATCAAGACCTTAGGAGAGCACATGAGGAAGGTCGTGGCCGGCCATCAGCGAGACTGTGACTACAAGGTGACACTGTTCTTGCTGGCCTATCGCTCGTCTACACACGACAACACTGGAATGACGCCGGCCAGCTTAATGTTCGGCTGAGAGTTACGCCTCCCTTATTACCTGGCATTAAGAAGCCCTCCGGAAGCGAAACAACCAGCGACCGAGTATGTGGAGAAGCTGGTGGACCACCTCCACGACATGCACGAGGTAGCTCGCCAGAACATCCAGAAGGCGAGCGACCGAATGAAGACCCGGTAAGACAGGCAAGCCAACAGCCAAGGGTTCCAGCAAGGGTTCCAGCTTTAGAAGTCATGGCAAGGACCGTACCGGGTGGTGAAGAGGATTAACGTCGTGGGCTACCGCATTCAGAAGGTGCCCCGAGGGAAGATGTTGGTGGTATACTTGGATCGCCTGGCCCGCTACGATGGTGCTGTTCGGGATGACCAGCCTTGAGGAGGGAGCAGTGTCACGAGGCAAGAGGGAGAGGGAGAAAAAGGGGAGTGGCGGAGGCAGATGGTGCTAAGCCATGCCTACGCTAATGCGTAGTGCTAATAACATGCCGAGTGGAGGTGGGGTGGGGAGACAAGTAACCAGAAGTCACTGGTTTCCCCTCCTGCTGCCCTCCTCCTGGAAAGACCGTGAAACCTCTTATACGTCTTTTCTCTCCACTGTAGAGAATTCTCCAGCAATGCTGGCTCACTTATAAATAGGAGCGCGGTGTGCCGGTTCATTCAGTTTCAGAGTTTTGAGTCAGAGTTTGCGGCGAGGTGCCGAGTGGATCTGCGAACTGTTGGAATGTAACTGTGTGTGATATGTAATTCTGCTGTGATCTACAAGTGTATCAAGTGTAATTCGGCGGGGAAAAAACGTTTTGAATTTCGGCAATTTGCACTTTTAATTCCTCAAACCCACATTGCCACAATATTCTACGTGCGTCGACGCTCTTGACACTATCGTTTAATTTTGTTTTTTCCACATAACTATATTTTAAAACACTTGATTTGCTATACCACTTGTTGATTTTCTGTCAGACATATCAGCTGCCCAATCTACAACCAGATATTCTTTCATTTCTTCTCTACAACTTGATCCATACTGTGACTGTAGGTAGTATTAAATCCAATTTGCGGAAATTCTAATTGTTCTTTATTTCAATTCTCACGTAACAACATTACATCACTTATACAACACAATCTTCCAAGGTCGATGACAATAACAAACAGCTCTTGCTACAACAACACACTCAGCTTTTCTCTGCTTAACTCTCGCTGTTTTACAACTGTCCACTTGCGTGTCTCAATCTCTTATATATCTCATTCATAATTCGAGAGACTTTTCGAACAAATAAGCAAAACAACTGTTCTCTGTCAATCGAGATATCACCAGAACTTTCCAAACGTGAAATCCTATCTGTGCCGGCAAGCCCTTTATCTTAACTATCTTGGTTTGCCGGCTCTTTGTGAACACTAGCCGCTCTCTCGTTAAGTGCTTATGCAAGGTCTTTATTACCCTGAAACACTGCCACCGTCTTTCATCTATTTGCACCGAAATTTTAATGCCCGTTACCGCGACAATACCTTAACTTTAGAGTTCTTATATGATATAAATATTTCAATACTCACAATGCATGTTTGTAGTGGGTATCATCAAAGGCACTTTGAAGACGTCTGAGACAAATTACTGCATAACATACATCTGAACGTGCACAATTTGCAACAACCATAATGCTCCTATAAGATTTCTATACTTCAATTTTTCATACACATTCTTAGCTGATTCAAGTTTCATATTGACTTCCATGGGTGTTTCAAAATTTTTGAGACTTATAATGGACTCTTCTTGACTTAAGGTCACTTCTTTTTCCTCTGGCACATATTTCACGTTAATTCCCAACTATTCTTCCTAAGTCTTTCGTAAAAAAAGCTGGTTGCTTAGCATCTTCTTTACTTCTCCAATACTTCTCATTCACTCACCAAAGGTCATCCACATATAATATTATATATGTACTTTATTTACCCATGTACCCCGCAGATAAACAATAGTAGTATTCAGATCTTTTGAAATATATTCTGCACATAAATTCATGAAAACATTCATACTGTCATCCGGACGTCAGAACTCCCGAAGGAACCGGCCAGCAATTGGACTTTTAATTTCACGAACCCACAAAGTCACAATACCAATCTCGTGAGCACTCTTGCAATACATATAGTTATTTCTTCAGCAAACATACTTAATTTTCTTCAATGTTATATCCGTCTGGCGGATAAATAAATACTTCAGATTTAATTTCTCCACTTAAGAATGCAGTTTTCACATTCATTTGTTCTATTTGCCATCCTATAACACATGCTGAAGACAAATATATCTTCTATGCAGTCATTTTTGCCATTGGTGAATATATTTCTTCAGTTTCTTAATACATGTTTTGAAATCCTTTAGCAACTACACTTGTTTATACTTTCCATTTGATGTGATTGCATAAATTCATTTCACTTCTATTATGATCTTATCCAAAGATATTTCACTACTTTCCCGCATTGTTATTCTCTGGGTTTCATATTTCTATTTCCACTTAATTGAATCAGTATCTCTAATTACTTTTTCATAGTTTATTGGAAGACTTGCATTACAAAAAATTGCATAAATGACATAGTCTTCATATTTTTCTGGTAATTTCCTCTCTCTTTGTGGTTTTTTATTTGCTATCACCTCCTTGGTTTCTTCATCGCTAGCTACCTCATTACTTTGAGCTCTGTCTCTCTTCTCTTTATTTGTATCTCTTATGTTCTCATCATGACTATTTTATTCAATCTCAAGGTTTGGGTGTTTCTTTTTTTTTTTTTTTTTTTGTAATTTACGTCCTCCAACGTTAAGTCCTATCGGATGGTGAATGAAATGGGTGAAATGATGCTCAAATGTGTCCAGGGCCCATGGAGCTTAGAGCTACCTGACATTCGTTTTTAAGGATAAGGGAAAACCCCGGAGAAAACCTTATCCAGGTAACTCACCCTCACCGAGATTCGAACTCGGGACCTCTTGAACGTGAGGCAGACATGCTACCATCTACGCTACCGAGGCGGACATTCTCTCAAGGTTTGGTCCTTAAGTACTTACAGCATAGTAAGTCGCCACGAAAGCTGTGTGTCTCATTGTATATAATAATAATAATAATAATAATAATAATAATAATAATAATAATAATAATAATAATAATAATAATAATAATAATAATAATAATAATAATAATAATAATAATAATAATAATAATAATAATAATAATAATAATAATAATAATAATAATAATAATAATAATAATAATAATAATAATAATAATAATAATAATAATAATAATAATAATAATAATAATAATAATAATAATAATAATAATAATAATAATAATAATAATAATAATAATAATAATAATAATAATAATAATAATAATAATAATAATAATAATAATAATAATAATAATAATAATAATAATAATAATAATAATAATAATAATAATAATAATAATAATAATAATAATAATAATAATAATAATAATAATAATAATAATAATAATAATAATAATAATAATAATAATAATAATAATAATAATAATAATAATAATAATAATAATAATAATAATAATAATAATAATAATAATAATAATAATAATAATAATAATAATAATAATAATAATAATAATAATAATAATAATAATAATAATAATAATAATAATAATAATAATAATAATAATAATAATAATAATAATAATAATAATAATAATAATAGTAATAGTAATAGTAATAGTAATACTAATAGTAATAGTAATAATAATAGTAATAGTAATAATAATAGTAATAGTAATAATAATAGTAATAGTAATAATAATAGTAATAGTAATAATAATAGTAATAGTAATAATAATAGTAATAGTAATAATAATAATAATAATAATAATAATAATAATAATAATAATAATAATAATAATAATAATAATAATAATAATAATAATAATAATAATAATAATAATAATAATAATAATAATAATAATAATAATAATAATAATAATAATAATAATAATAATAATAATAATAATAATAATAATAATAATAATAATAATAATAATAATAATAATAATAATAATAATAATAATAATAATAATAATAATAATAATAATAATAATAATAATAATAATAATAATAATAATAATAATAATAATAATAATAATAATAATAATAATAATAATAATAATAATAATAATAATAATAATAATAATAATAATAATAATAATAATAATAATAATAATAATAATAATAATAATAATAATAATAATAATAATAATAATAATAATAATAATAATAATAATAATAATAATAATAATAATAATAATAATAATAATAATAATAATAATAATAATAATAATAATAATAATAATAATAATAATAATAATAATAATAATAATAATAATAATAATAATAATAATAATAATAATAATGCGATTCAGGATTACGTTTGCTACTTTTCATCGTTTAACTAATTTATAAGCTCTATCAGTTGTTTCAGTATGCAGGTTTAGTACTTATTATTTCTGAATACATTACTTCGTATGTTCTGATAACTCCTCTAACACGACTTATTATACCGTGTCTCAGACTACTTCAATCCTGATACGAATGTCTGGAGGGATAATAAGAGTTAACGACAGTGCGACAGGCTGCTAAAAATAACACTAGAATTATCTAAGTCAGCGCCATTTTTTTAAAGGGCGGGTCCAGACCCGTCGACCCCGTTGGCGATCGTCCGTCATACAGTGCCGTGCGCTATATCGCCTCACTCATGCAGTTAGTCCTAACATGCTGGGAGAATTAATGTGTTATTGCGTGGGTTAGTAGGGTCCCGCATTAGCACCCCGGTTAGCCCTGTAATATATAATTTTTTTTTAATTTACGTCCTGCAACATTAAGTCATATCAGACGATGACTGAAATGGGTGAGATGATTCTCAAAGTGTTCGTCGTCCATGGAGCTTAGAGTTAACCGACATTCGTCTTTCAGGATAAGGGAAAACACCGTAAAAACCTTATCTAGGTGGCTCACCCTAACCGAAATTCGAACTCGGGACCTCTTGAACGTGAGGCAGACACGCTACCATCTACGCTAACGAGGCGGGCAGTAATGTATGATGCTGGCATGCATTACATGCGAGCGCGTCAAAGAATGAGATCCCTGGCTGTAGCCATGAGCAAGTCCTGAGTGCAGCCAGCGGCATTTAAGGTGTTCATGCAAAAGGAAATGCGTAAAGCTGTTAACGTTACGTGCGTTTTCTAATGTTTAAGTGTACCGGTCATGCAGGGAGATGAGTGGTTAGGTGGAGGGATCGATAATGATATAAGTTGTGCGTGGTCCCCTCAATGGGAGCCGTGTCCGTTCGTGTACCTCCTGTTCGCGCCAGGTCCTCGTCATGGTGTCCACACTTCCGCGCAGTAGCATAATCGGCTAAGACGGTGCAGCTGCGGGGAGTGTGTCACTTGAGGGGGGCCCCTTTGCCCCTTCGGGTCCACCTTGGCTGGGCAGCTCAAGGTCTTCTAGAGCAGCTGTCCCGGAGGTCCCTTACGTGAAGAATCTGTAACAACAGACGAAGTGTCAGTGAATCAGGTTGTCCAGGAAGTCTTAAATCTCGTTGTCTATGTCTGGGTTTGTTAGATTTCTGTAACATAATGAAAGAGGTCGTTTGTGTCGGTCAATCGTTGTCTCGTACTGACCGAGGTTAGATATTAATGTGTCATGGTGTGCGGGTAGTTTACTGTACATGTCGTTTTTTTAATAAACTGCTCGATTGTGTGCATGTGTAAGTCATCGTGTAGTTCTTCTGATGGCGTGCTAATTGGCACTCTGCATATTATTCTGAGTATTTTGTTCTGGAAAGTTAGAATACGTTTGATGAGGGTCTTAGCCGCGTACCCCCAGACCGGCGTTGCGTAAGTTACAATTGGTCTAATAAGTGTCTTGTATAGCGTTAATCCCATTTGGAGTTTTAACGAGGTGCTAAGACTGATTAGCGGGTATAATTTGCGAAATTGTGCGTAGGCTTTCCTGCGTACCTGGTCAATATGTGGTCGCCAACTGAGAACTTGGTCCATTACTAGTCCTGGATATGTGACCTTGCTTGTCCAGCTTATATCGTTGTTGAATAGGGTTAGCGGAGCTAGACCGTGTCTCGGGTGGTAATGCTTCTTGCGCTTAGTGAATATTATGGTTTCGCTTTTTGCTGTGTTCACTTTAATTCGCCATTTAGTAAGCCACGGCTCTAACTGATTGAGCGACTCCTGTAAGTATTTATGTATTAGTGTTAATCGGGCCGATTGAGCATAATCGTGGTGTCGTCAGCGTACAGGAGGTATCAGTGGCGGCTGGTGGATTAAAATATTGGTGGGGCACAAATGAAAAATAAAATACAGAGTATTCATGACTCACGTATTTATACAGGAACCCTGCTCTCCTCTCCTCAGACCTGACGAATCTATCAAAAGTTTTGCTTTGAAGTCACTGATCTTCATAACAAAGTCTCTCTCAATTGAAAGCACTGCTAATGCTGACAATCAGTCCTGCAACATTGTGTTCATAAGGAATGTTTTTACTCCTTTTAAAGTTGAGAAACAGCTTTGTGCTTCAGCGGTAGAAATTGACATAGCTAACAGCACTCGCAGGAGTTTGACACATTCGCTGAATGTAACACATAAATTTTTTTCCTTAATGAAGTCCAAGCACAAGGCGCCAAACATTCCACACAATTCCTCTCGACTGTAAATTGCCGTCTGTTCAGTACGGATTTTTGTTCCAATGATAAAAGGATAGAACCATATTGTTTCTCTAAGAGAATCCTCTGGAAGTGTCTTATCATAGTCGGAGAACTTTTCTTGATGAACCAAAGTCGAAACTACCAGATTCCCCGTGAAGCTAGATGCTTTGTTTCTCTAAGAATAATGTCACAGACTTCAAGAGCTTCTCTTCTTTTCACATCATGATCTTCTATTCTTCTCCTCTTAATTGCAGTTTCTTTGAGTTCCTCAATATCTACGTTATTTCTTAATTTTTGCACTTCCCTTTCAAATGCGTTTAGCTGGGCGAGGGCAAATGTTGCATTGCAGTCTCGTTTCTGCAGATGATTGTGCAAAATGTCCACACGGGGCATGATCTTGTGGAGAAAAGACAGCCAGAATACAAAATTATCATCAGTTGCTTTTTGTAGGTGGCCCTTAAGGGCATTAACGAAAACAGCATTGAAATCTATTAGGCCCCGAAAGATACCAGGGTGTTGTGATTTATCGGAATCATCATTACCTCTCAAAGCCAGCTCAAATGAGCCCCACAAAACCGTATATACTTTATTATGATATTCAGGACATATCTATTCTGCGTAACTTTATCGTTATACGACTGTATATTACTTCTGTATACACTGCCCATTTGTGCGGCAATATTAATATTGCCATACATTGCTAAACTTAATGCATTTTTATATGAGACGAAGAGGACTCATGCTTTTTAACATGGTCGTGCATGTGCTGTATGTCTTTCATTCCTTGCTTCACCGAGGTATCGTTTCCTCCAAAGAGCAGGCATGGAAAACAATATAAAGAGTTAATAACTTCACATCCACATAACCAGTTGTGCTTCTTGTACATGTCAGGGTTGTATTTCCTATTGAATGTTCTAGCTTTCGTCTTAATCGTTTGAGTTATAGAAATGCTTGGCGTATGCCTCCACATTCGTTTTACTTCAGACTTTTCTTCAGCACTCCGTTGCGAAAAGCGTTTTTCCAATAAAGATTGAACGGTATTCATTCTATCAGAATTTTAAAAACACATAAAAACAACACCAGACAATAAGCACTATAAATAAACTGCTAGAATACCCAGCTTAACCTTAAACAAAGCTTTATTAATGTTCTGCGAGCAGAAACCACACCACAAAGCAAGCAGACACACGGATACATGCTAAGTGCAACGGCACAGTACTGGCAGGCTGTATTAGCCCAGATTGTTGCTGCGTGATCACCCAGCATTGGATTTAACCGCAAGTAGGATTTTTTTTTCTTGGGATATTTGAGGATGAGTTTATTTGCATTAGGATGATGGTTACATTTGAGGTAGAAATTTACTCCTCTGAGGAGGACAGGATGCTTACCTGTTGCACCTGGGCGATGTAGTAGATTTAATTTAATTTATTATGGATAATTTTGAGGCCAAACAACTCTTGGTAGATTATGGACGCTCAGCTTTTGCTGCTGCTAGATTTGCTCCATGGTTACCTCGGATGCCCGGAAGCCACACGGGGGACCCGGAATAGTCGGCGATGACGTCTGGCTGGATCATAATCACCAAGAGACCTAACCAGGGCACTTATGTGCGATGGTAAATTTGCGTACAATTTTGTAGGCTGGCGCCTAATTTCATCCTCCATGTATGGAAGCGATGAGGCTTCGTGAAGGAACCCTACTGGGAAGAATCGACCTACTGAATATATGGACCTAGATCCTCTATTCCGCGCCCGTTGAAAATATGCCAGCCAGGAATCTGCGGCCATGCCCCAGACCTCACAGGCATATAGCATCAAAGGGATTATGAGTGCTCGAAAGTGATATAACTTTACGTAGACTGGCACCGATCGAGAACCCAGCATAGGGTACAAGGAAGCAATAGCTCCCTGAGCCCTCGCCGAGAGTTCCCTGATGTGTCGGCGAAAAGTCAAAACTCTGTCTAACTCAACTCCCAGGTATTTGATAGAGGGTACCCATTCTATTCTTCGACCTCTGAAATTGAAATTTGGACACTGTGGAGGTGTGGCGCTTAGTGAATAGGCCAGGGTTAACGGACATCCGCCACCGCCGGCACCACCCTTTTGTGAGACGGAACTGTGCCATTTCGACGCGCAGCTCGTTTGGAGAGTCTGCCATGTATACACTGAACAGTGTGGAAGATAGTACAGAGCCTTCTGGGACTCCGCCTCTCGCAGGTCTAAGAGAAGACGTTTTCCCCGCGACTGTGACTTTGAAAGTGCGATGCTTAAGAAAGCTGTGTAGTATGTTGATTAATTGAATTAAAAAACTAAAAAATAAAAAATAATAATTAATAAAAAAAAATAGAAAATAAATAAACTGTGCTTTCTTGTGTTCCGATGCCTAGAGTCTATATCGGAACCTTTTAACTATTTATTATTTATTCATTTATAAACTTATTAATTATACGAATAACGTTTTAGTTGTGTGCAGAAACAATAACCTAAATGACTGCTAAACTTTGCAGTCAACTAACCTAACATACTATTCTAAATCTTTTCCTCCTATCTTCAAATATTTATCTCTCTCTTCAAATATATATATAGCTGTCAAGTCAGTCCGATTTAAATCTATGTCACCTTTTTTGATTGGTTATCTCTTCTCCTCCCAATTCATAGATATTTTTAATACCACAATCTCCTTATTCCTCTTCTTCTGCTAGTGTTGTTTCATCAATTGGATCCATTCCTGTGTTCAGATTTCCTTCCATCTCTCGTCTTTGGATTCTAGTTGATCGTCTTATTTGTTGAGTTGTTGCAGGTGTAGCCAGTTCTATTGGTGTAGATTTCTTAGAAGTTATATATTGTTTCCAAGCTTTTGTTGAGATTATGTTTGATATCACGTCTAACTTATTGAACTCCTCTGCATCTCTTATTATTTCCCATGTTGTCTTTCCTTGTAGCTCTTGTCTCAAACTATCCACCTCTCGATGCTCTTGACACTCGAAAATTTGATGTTCTGGTGTGTCCTCTATGCTGCATACTGTACATAGACTCGACGCACGTCCACCTATCCTTTTAAAGTAGGTGGCGTAAGGTCCATGTCCACTAATAAAATGAATTATTCCCTTAGTCGGTTTGAAATGACTAATTCTTAGCCTTTCCTCTATTGTTGGAAGTAATTCATAGACTCGACGTCCTTCCTCTATGCTGTCCCATTCGTTTTGCCATTCCTGTAATAGTGTCCTTTTAATTTGCATCCTTGTGCCACATCCTTCACCAACTATTTCACGTACTTTGTGCCTATTATCCTTCCTTCTCCAGTATTCTGCACCTCTATATCTTATGATCAAGTCCATGGGCCATATCCTTAGGATTACGAATAGAGGCATCGTGGGGGCGGTCTTAGTTCCGCCTGCATGCCGTTAAAGTATCTGTCTCTGCGTTCTTCTTATTAGTATCTTATTTCTTTTTTTGCAAAGCTTTTGCGCCCTATACTTGCACCATATCCCATGATCCCAGCTGCAATGCTTGTATGATACAGTTTGATGATGTCAGTGGGTAATTTAAAATTCCTTTGAATCAGCGACGTTAACTTTCCCATTATTTTTAAAGTTCTATGTCTTATGTATCAATATGCATATTAAAAGTCAAATGCTCATCAACAATTATTCCTAAGTATTTAAAACTATGCCTTCTTGGTATCGGTGCATTGTTTATTCTAATTACTAGATTCCTCTTTAATTTACCTTTCGTAACTACGTAAGCTGATTTTGAGGAAGCGATGGTTAGTTTCACGTCATTGCCGCAGTCTTGCAAGGTCTCAGTGATGTTCTTAGCCTTTTCTTCTAATTGATTATTCCCGTCTATAATTACCATAAAATCATCTGCATAAGCTATAACTTCAGATGTGGAATCTAATTGTCTTAATCTCTCCAGAATTGGTACAGTTAGTATGTCCCAAAAAATAGGACCCAGTATTGACCCTTGAGGGCATCCTCTTGTAATATCTCTGGTTAATCTTCTGCTTTCAGCTACTAATGTTACGGTTCTGTCTTTACAATAGTCCCTCAACATATTATATAAACATCTTGGATAATCTTTATCTCTCATAATTTTGAAAAATTCCGGCCACCACAGATTATCGAATGCACCAGAAATGTCAAAGAATATGTTTTTGACATATTTATTGAGATTTGTTTTTATGTTCTCTATTGATTTATTTATTGCATCATCAGTTGATCTGTGCTTCCGAAACCCGTATTGAGTATCTGTCATGCCTATCATAGTCCTAAACTCATGTATACGTTTACTTCGTAGTTTTTCTTGGATCTTTCCTATAGTGTTTAGCAAACACACTGGTCTGTATAATTTTACTTCCGTAGGATCTTTATCGTTTGCTTTTTTCAGAATTACTGCATTTGCGTTTTTCCAACAATATGGAATTCTTCCTTCATATATACACCCATTAAATAGCTCTGTAAGAATAGGAACCAGTGGTTCTTCCAACGCCATTATGACTTCAGAGGGTATTCCATCTGGTGCAGGTAATTTCCCTGTTTTACAATCTCTGATTGCTAGTTGAACTTCTGAGTTATCAAACGGAAACATTAGCCTCTCTCCGTTATAACTTTCTTTGAAAGCATCTCTTTTCCTTCTCTGGCCATCGTTTTCTCCTTCCAGTATATCCAATGGTAATAGTTTGTGCAGTAAATGATTTGTTGATTCTAGCCAAGTTCTTGTCATTTGACCGTCATCCTTTTTAAGTGTAGATATAACCTCCAGTACATTTACTTTTTCCATTGCAATCTTGTATGGGATTCCCAATGCGTTATTTGATAATTTTTCTTTAACGAACTTGTCCCAGGAGTTTAGTCTGGATTCCTCTAGAATTAGCTTATATTTTTCTTTTATTCTTCTAAAGATATTTAGATTCCTCTCTCTTTCTTCTGAGATAACTGTTCTCTGATGTATTCTTCTTGCTTTCCTTAATTTACTTCTTAACTTTTGAAGTTTTCATTCCATACATTCCATTCATTATTCTTTGGTCTTATCCTTAACAAAGTTCTCTTCATAACATTTTGCACACTTTCTGTGATTTTCTTCGCCTTGGTGTCAATATTGTCATCATCTAGTATAGCCGGTAATCTGAATTCTTGGATAGTCTTCTGTTTATCCATATTTTAGCTATGTATCTAATTGGTCCAGTATGTGATGATACTTCATTTTTCATCCTTATTACATAGTCAAATAATATTAGATTATGGTCACTAGAAGTCTGTTGTTGTGTCACCTTCCAGTTTATTATTTTAGATACAATGTATCCTCTAGCTAAGGTAACGTCTATGCTTTCTTCTGCTCCAGCCCTTCCTTGAAACGTGTATGTGTTATTACGTTGGTTCAAAACCTCCAAACTATATTCTTGGATTAGTTCTTCCATTTTGTCTCCATTTTCGTCAGGATTTTTACTTCCCCATAGGACTGATTTTGCGTTGGCATCTAATGTTATTAATATTGCCTCCCTATTGTATTGGTCCAGAATTTCCCTAGTCTTTTCCAAGTGCAGTTCTATATTATCTTTATATTGATAATATTGATTTATCAAGATATTAGTTTTACCTCTATATGTCATTTCTAGACAACATAGCCATTCATCATTGTGTTGCGCTATTTTAACTATATGTATTTGTTTGTTAAATACAGTAATTATCGCTTGAGGACTTGTGCCTGTTGTTATGATTCTACTTCCAATTGGCATGTGCACCACTTTTCCTCGCAAGGTGTACGGCTCTTGTATACAAAGGATATCAATTTTATGCTCTTCTGCCAATATCCGTAGTTCCAACATGACCATTTTACTGCGCATAGCGTTAACTTGTCCAAATCTTATTAAAGATATTTCATTAGAGTTACATTGTTGATTATCTTTATTATTATAATTATTAGCCATAATTTGTTCTTGATATGATACGTTCTCTCAGCATCACATATGTTGGACGTTGTCGTTTCTCTTCTTTATTCTCTGTGCAGATCTTTTTCCTTAGGCTACATGGTATGCATTTCCTCTGTTGATCTTTCTTATCACAATCCTTTCTATCATGTCCTTCCTCACCACAGTGAGCACATTTACTATGTTCAATTTTGCAAAACTTGGCTACGTGTCCAAGATCCTGACATTTGAGGCATCTAGGGACTGTTATAAAATCCTTTACGCTAACCGATTGAAAGCCAATATATAGTCTTCCTAGCATTACAGTGCGCCTTCTTAGCAATGGCTCGACCTCC
The DNA here is from genome assembly GCA_030765055.1 of Mantis religiosa. Lineage (NCBI taxonomy): Eukaryota > Metazoa > Arthropoda > Insecta > Mantodea > Mantidae > Mantis > Mantis religiosa. The sequence goes on along the minus strand of JAUKNK010000241.1, from coordinate 702,183 downwards.
ATGACATGGTGAACTGTTGCCTTATTTCTTGGTCCCGTTTTGAATCTTAAATTAACTTTACTGTCAAAGTCTTCCCATGACATGTCATCAAAATTTTGTAGGTACATATTGCGTTTTATTTCCTCCTCTTTTAGTCCAGCTAGTACATCGTAAATTATTACTAGAGGATTCCTCCTTTTTGGTTCCTCCATCTTTAGGTCTTCCTCGTTCAAATTTTTACTATTCATTATCTTTTGAATATCCTCCTTAGTTTCGGTCTCCACTATTAATGTCCTTCCCGTAGACTTTATAAAGCTAATCTTTATTTTCTCCTGAGCAGGCTTTAAGTTCTTGCTTACTATTTCCTGAACTTCTTTAGTTGTTTTTCCTTTTGCAGATGAGATAAATAAAGTATGTCTTTGCTTTCTTGCAGTTTTTTCTATTTTTTTCTATATTCTCAACTGTCTTCGGTTTTTGTAATACTTGTGAGAAGCTTGCAGCCAAAGGTTGTATGGCTGTTGTTTCTTTGCGAATGGCTAATTCCGTTCTCAATTTGATATTTCCCTCCTTTAGTTTATCAACTTTCCCAACAATATTTGCCAAGTTACTAAATATCGCTTTCTTTCCATTCACAGACATTTTGTCGGCACCTAATATTGAATTCATTTCTTGAATTATCTTTGTTATGTCATGTTCAGATGGATATTTATATACTGCATCATCTACAGTAATTTCAATACCTTTAGCATCTTTGTCATATCCGGCAATTTCTTTCGAGGTCGAGGTAGCATCCGGAGATCTAACCAACGACCTATTGGGGGTGAAGGTTTCTTTTTCATTTGCATCCTGTGACTTACTGAATTTCCCTCTGTCCATATTTTAAGCTCCTCTCGGCCTATAGAGCACAAAACTAACTCTATAGCTCAGGGTCGGGGACGTGAACCCAGGAGCAAGTCCTGACAGCCACCTACAGTCGTGTGCACACGCAAGACACTGTAGGTGTAATCTCACACTAGTCACCTTGACAGGGTGTTAACTACCAAAACTTCCGACCCTTGATTAATTGAATTGGTAGGCCCAGGTGAATAAGTTTGTGGAGGAGTCCGGTGTACTAGGTGGTAGAGAAGACCTTCTTGACATCCAAAGACACCGCCGTCGTGAACGTCTGTTCCTGGAAACCCAGGGCAGACGTCTCCGCGACTCACAGCAGCAGTTGAACTGCCGAGTGCCCAGGACGGAATCCAAATTGATGGGCAGGTATGGCTGGAATGTCACCCAAAACTGGGGACAAGCAGGTGAGCATTACCCTCTCGAAAACTTTCGAGACGGTAGAAAGGATACTTATGGAACGGTAGTTTGAAGGATTTACCGGGTCCTTCCCAGGCTTCAATATGCAGATCACTCTGGGCTCTCTCCATTCTGACGAAAAGTGACCGAGCGTTAGACACATATCGAAAACTTTTGTGAGGAACAACACAGCGTTGAAAGCAGGATGGGGGAGCATGAGGGGGTTAGCCCATCAGGTCCCACCGCCTTTTTAGGTTTGAGACGCTGGAGAGGGCCTTGAACTTCAGTATGGACTTCACCTTGGACTTCACTGGACAATGGAAAGTCGGTCTGCATCCTCAAGAGGTCAGCGAAAGAATCGACGCACCTCCCTCCGGACACGTTCCGAATAGATATCGTCCTGAGATTCTTCTCTTGGGCACATAGTACGCTCAAGGTAATCTGCAAACACATCTGCCTTGTATTTAGGATCATAGGCCAGACCCCATGTACCCTGCAGTGGGGAGTTATATTGACCTCGGCGGTTTCTGGGGGTCTTTGCAATCCTCCACATGTCGCCATCTTCTATACGCAATCTGGTCATTGTATCCTCCCACGCTTGCACTCGTTTCTCTCGTAGGCGGACACTGGCCTGACGACGTAGTCGCCTAAGTAGCGCGCGATTATGTGGTGTGCGGTGACATTGATAGAGTCACCTTGCCACCCATGAGCGGCGGATCAGCAGGATAGTATCTAGCGGAAGGATATCTGGGTGTAAACGAGCGTCAGCACGAACTGTCAAACTACTGGCAGCTCGCGTGACTATGGAGGTGAAAGATGAGACCGCAGCGTCGAGGGAACGGATGCTATGAACCCTAGGGTTCGGCGGTATGGAGGTGCGGAGGCAATTCCTTACGTCTTCCCAATCGACTTCCCGTGCTTGAAACGAGAGGTCGTGACCGGCAACCCTAGTATTAATCTCTGTCTATACCGGATTACGATCGGAATGGAGTGGAGAGGTTAGAGTAAGATGAAATGGGAAGTGTTTGGTGATAGCGAAGTCGATGACTGAAGCCAGTCCTCCACCTCGTGGGTGGTGGTTGGGTTGCCAGGGACGCTGTACCTTTAATTGTGGGTCCGCGTCTATAAGGCGGATTATTTCATTTCCTCTTGCATCTCGGCGATTGCAATGCCAGCGCTCATGCCTAGCATTAAAGTCGCCCGCCATGATAACCCTAGGATGCAAAGCTAGGATGAATTGGTAGTCACTCCTTACGAATAATCTACCGGGAGGATGGTAAATGGACACCGCCATGACCTCCGATCCACCGAGGTCTAGACAAACTGCCGTAGCTTCTAAGGTTTGGAGAGGAGGAAGCTGGAAGGGCTTTGGATCACATTCTGCCTCACAAGCACCAGCGTGCCACCACCAGGTCGGCCTTGGCGATCCGTGCGATAGCAGCTGAAGCCCGGGACGCAGAAACGGGAATCTGGACGCAGATGCGTTTCACAGACCAGGATGATATCCAGAGCGTACTCTCGAGCAAAGTGCAGTAGTTCGCTCCCGTGACCATCCAGACCACTAGTATTCCAGAATGCGAATCGGAAGGAGGTACGTGACCTATTCCGATCCCCATTTTGAGGCTGTGGAATGGCGGAAGTCAGAAGGGCGAGACACTCCATGAGGACTAGCACCTTGCCGGCGGGATCTGTGGCAGAAATGATTTTAACTAGCAACTCGCAGATACGCTGTCCATATATCAGCAAAGTTTGCTTCATCCACAACAGCAATCCAGAGAAGTCTAGTTCAATTGTTGCTGGAAGGGGTATGGGGAAGGATCACCTGATAAGTGCAGGCCTGCCACCATCCCGTATGTCCCTCAGCTGAAGTTGTGGCAAGGGGGAAGCCTGCCCCTCAGTCAGCCGATGATTCACCTTGGGCTCGCTTGCCGGCCTGCTCCCTACGCTTGACCGTGGGTTTGAGGTTTGCGGCTCCTGAGCCCGTGACTGTTTGTGTGATTTTGTGTTTCCATTGGGTGTCCCCCGAGACATATTAGGGTTTCTCAGGGATCTTAGCACCACTTGGGCAAGTTTTGGTGTCTGCTCCTCTTCTTGTTGAGGTGGTCTGGCCGTTGGTCTCAGTTTTGGCCAATCGCTTCTTTCAGGGGCCAAAGCGTGCCCACGCCTAGTGGGAGTTGATGGTTGCTGCTGCTGTTGTCTGACGGTCTGCTTCGGCCTTCTGGCGGCAATAACCGCCTTTTGGACCGGGCAGTCTCCGTAGCATGCCACATGCCCACCCTTGAAATTGGCGCACGTAGGTATATATGTGGTGGATCTAGGACATTTCTCCTTTTTGTGGGGTTCGCCGCACCTCAAGCAACGAAGGTTGCGACGGCAGAAGTTGCTAGAGTGGTTAAATCCTAAGCAACTATGGCATTGGGCAGGACCGCCAGGGCTCCTGACGTGTTCCAGGGTTACTCTGAGCTACAATATGGTTCTGACACTATCCAGTTTGTCCTCAGGGACTTTAGCCCGCTCCACTATTATTAAAAATAGAGGGATGGGGTTAGGGCCAGGTCGGCCCTCTGGAGCTGGCTTTGTAAGTTGCTTTACAATTCATGAGGATATGCCCTGACGTCGGAGGTCGTCCTCTATGTCCCACACAGACATATCCACTGGAAGACCCCAGATGACCCTACGGATGTCTCGAGCCTTCTCGAGGCCGAAAGTAAAATAATGCACAGGCCTATTATCCAATGCCCTGATGAGTAATTGGTAGTCTTCCACGCTCTTAGCCGGGAAGACGAATCTGCCTTTCCTTTTGTTAACCGGGCATGACCCGAGAGGGTTGGTATAACCTCCTTTAAGAAGCCGACCAGCCCCTTTAAGTCATCCATGATGATAGGCGGGATATGTTGTCTTGGTGGCTCCCTGGTCTTGGGCACCAGCAGACGACACATCTGTAGCAGTTCTTCTCTTCCTCCGAGAGGTGACTTCCTGAAATTCTGCTTCGTCGACATCCGTAGAGGTGTTCGACGACCTTTCCTCTGAATCTGTTTCCATCGTGGATGGCTGAAGGTGTGGAGCCTCGGCTCCATCAATAAGGCCTGCTTCTGAATCTTAGAAGGTATGCTGGGAGATCACGCTTTCCACGCCTATACTCGGAGATATATCCCAGAAATGGCCCTGATTGTTTTGTTGTCGTTTGGCCATAGCCAGTCGTTTGGCTTTGCCGTTTCCGCCCTGTTGGCGTTGTTGGCGAGGCCGCTTGTTACTGCCGTAGCCTGGCGCACAGCAGGGGGATGAGTAATGCCAGTATTGGTTCTAGGAATAGCATCCTGTGTAGGGCATTGAGGTTGGGGTGGATTGGAGGCTTCTTGGGTGGGCATGATTGCCCTGCACCTTGCGGTGCAGCACACCAGCTACTTACGGGTTAACACTTAACAGTACAGGGTGCAATGTGCGTGAAGCACAGAGGGCCGGACACTAGATGCGCCTTTATAACCGCCCTGAGGCGTTGGCTATGGCCTTCTGCTTCTCCTGACCGATTTTGTGCTGTTGCTGATCACGTGTTTTCTTTTAGAACTTCTTCTGGCTGGCTGAGAGACACGCTGATATGCCACAGTTGTGCAAATTGCCGGGAGCTGCCCTAAGGTCGCTCCCGATGTGGAAATTTGCTGGCGCTCTGAAGCTCTGGAACTCTGGAAGCTCTTGAAGACACCTCCGCTCAGGACGACTCCTAGAAGTCCCATGCCAAGCGAAGCCTGAAGGTCACGTTATATCCGTTGCTAGGAGTACTATGATTGGATCGTGGTTGCTAGGAGTAGTAGGAGGGAGGTAAATAAACCTCCATTTAAGCAATGTATAAGAAACCACTCCCAATCACTTCACCTTCCCGCAACCCCCTTAGAGAGCCTACATTTGGACGAAGAGGTTAACTTTTCCTAGTAAACCTGACGACTCCTACAGCTAACATCTGTTTATTTCGGCTATAGTGGTTATGGGTAGCTAAAGACGATAAGCATAATTGAAACATGTTTGTATGTAACACAATGCAAACAAGTACAGCTTTAATGTGCAAAATACACCTGTAGTATATTCAAAATCAGTGGGTGTAGCGCAAACCTGCAACCCTATAGAGGAGCCACCCCTGAGAAGTATGTGCTCGCTGGATTTTTTGGCATATCATTTACATATATGTTGAACAGCAGTGGACCCTGGACCCAGTATACTACCTTGTGGAACGCCTGCCTTTTTGGGCGAGGCGTGGATGTGGCATATTCACGACCGAGAAGTCAGCGCCACACAGCACAGAAGTGTCGCTGAAGGGCGTCCCCCTCCACAGAGGAGGGTTCTTCGACTATTGCCATACCGGGAGTACGTCGCTTACTGGCTTAAACAGTAGTTTTTAACTAAGGGGTGGTGATAGTGTTTAGAGAACTGTTTTGGAAGTTATAAGAAAGCTTTTGTAGGTGTAAGGTGTGGTTTTATGAGTTTATGGTGGGCCTAGCACAAGTCTGGATCTTTTGTAACTTTCTCTGGGGTCTAGGTCGTCCTCCCCGAGACCACGTATGAGGTGGTTGAAACTTGAAGGAAGTTGAGCATAGAAGCTCCGAGAGAGGTGTAGGACGTGGTCTGTAAGTTATGGAAAATTAAGGTTGGAGTGAATGTTGTCATTGGAAATATAACAATGAGATGATGTAGCGGTACGAAGATATCGGTTTTGGAGAATCTGCAGTTTATATAGCTGGCTTTCTGCTGCAATTCCCCAGACTTGGCAGGCATATCTGATTACAGGTCGCAGAACCTTTTTATACAAGAGGATCTTATTGCTCAGCGCCAGTGTCGATCTTCTACTATAGAGCGGACACAGCTTTGCCATCTTCCTGTTGGCTTTATTTGCCAAAGATGTTATGTGGGCCTTCCATGTAAGCCTCATATCTAGAGTGACCCCTATATAAGTGGCCGTTGTGGACCAAGGCACTTCTGCTAGCCCGAGATTGGGGACGTCCTGAAGTACTCGACTGGTAAAAGTAACTGCCTGAGACTTTGTAGCATTTTTTAGGCACCAGGTAGTAAACCAAGCGGTCAGCAAGTCGGCATAAAACTGAGCTCGCTTCACCGCATAAGTGTGATGTTTAGAAGTGGCTGTCAGTGCGGTGTCATCTACAAACAAATATAAGTTGCAGCCTCTTTAGGTCGGAAGTGTGTTTTTGTAGATGAGAAATAACAAGGAGCCCAGGACACTGCCTTGGCGTACCCCTGCATTGATGGCGTAAGCTTGAGAGATAATGTCGTTCCTGGCAACGACGAAAGATCGTTTTAGGTAGCTGTGAATTAGGTGGATTAAGTAGGAGGAGATATCATAATGCAGTAGGCGATTATGGAGACCTTCATACCATACAGAGTAGGAGGCTTTGGAAATATCAAGAAATAGGGTTGCAACGTAGTGACGACTGTTGAATGCTCTGACCACTTCTTCCACTATACGGAGGACCTAGTGGGCTGTTGAATGCTGACGCCGGTATCTAAATAGCTCTGGTCGTAGCACATGATGACGGTCCAACAGGGCTTGAAGACGCAGCAGAAGAACCTAATTGCTGGAAGGAGGCTAATTGGCCGATGACTATTCAGTTGTTTCAAGTCCTTTCCAGGCTTTGGGGAGTGTAATAATTTTGTCATGTTTCCATGCTCCTGAAAAGTGAGCCAATTTAAGTAAGCTGTTGAAAAGATGGACCAATAGCAGGATCCATGGTACAGGAAGTGCTTTGTATGCTGTATAAAGCAGATTGTCAGCTCCTGCAGCTTTATAGGGACGGACAGATTGATGATACTCCTGACTTCCATGATATTAGTTAAGCTAACTTCATGGCCAAGTGGGGGAGTTCCTAGGTAGTTATTTACCGTTCTTTCTATCTCATCAGTCAGTTCTGCATCCTGTGATTCCGCTGGATGAAATGTGGATGCAAGGGGTTCAGCCATTTTTTTAACTTTATCCCTTGCTGACATGGCAACGATCGCACCATCTATTAGCGGAGGATCAGAAGATGGGATTCTAAGCAAAGCCCTAGACATCCGCCATAATGACGTGACATCAGGATTAAGAAAATTTATTCTCCGCTCCCACTCTTCATTACTGTACTCAGCAAGCTCTAGCTTGAAAAGGTGTTGAAGTCTGTTCCATTCTCTTTTACCCTGTGGGTTTCGTGATAGTTGGTAACATCGCCGTGCTTTATTCTTGTCTGCAATGAGACGTCTTAGCTGATGAGGCAGGCGCTTCTGAGCGCTAGTAGCAGTGCGCCAAGGTGAGGTAGCTTGGAGAATAGCTGAAGTCATAGTGTAGTGGTAGTTATGCTATGCGTTAAGTTATCAGATTCTTCTGTGCTATTGCAGGGCCGAAGTTCTGCAGGTTGCATTTGCATCAACTCTGTGAATTTACACCAGTTCGTGAGACGAGGATTTTGAGATCTTGGTGGATTCTTTGTAGTTGACCTGGCTTCATACAGAAAAAGCAAGGGTTAATGGTCAGAAGATAGCTCTGGAATTTATATCACCTTTGGATGACCATGAATATTTTGTATGATAGCTATGTCTAGCCAATCTGGTGGATGGCGGTCCCCGTGTGTTATTGTGGGTGATATAGGAGCAAGTGCTGCAAGATTGTGGCGTTCTAAGTAACGCTCAAGTAGAGCACCTCTCTGGTTCCGCATAGTAGAATTCCACAGTGGGCTTTTAGCATTAAAGTCACCCGTAGCTATTGTGGGTCAGCCTGCAGAGAAAATCATCTCCAGTTCCCTTCCATTGAGAGGTCTGCCTGGTGGTATGTAGAAAGACACTTGTGTACACTTGGACGCCTGTGGCTTCTAGTACGCCGGTGGATGGCAGGTGATATCGATGATGTAAGGTGCAGCTGACGTATACTGCCGTACCACATAGCCATCAGCATGGTCAGTACTGTGGCAGATTATCCCTGGGATGAAGGCTTTATGATTCCAGACTGACATACGCCCTAGCGCAGGAGTCCTTACTCATAGAAGACTCAAGACATCAGCTAGCACCAGCAACACCTTAAACGACAGAGCATCTAAGGGGAAAAAGAAAAAAAGGAAGAAATTTGGATATAGTTTTATTTGACCGACGCTATGCTATTCAGAACTGGATGGAATTAAATCAGCCCATGCGTAGCGCAATTGAAAAGGCTTGCTGTGCATGGGTTCCATAACAAGTTTTGTACCAAGGTAACGTATCATGAACCAGACGAACAATGCGTGTGAAATTTGCGTGGAAAAGGGTGTGAAAAATACGATTTTGACACATGTGTGAGAAGAAAATAGACACTTAACGAATACAGCAATCAGAACAAAACCATGTATATTCCTGTGATTGTTTTTCTTATATGGTGAGGCAGGCTTCCCCGATTGGTTCAGGGGAGGTATTATCTTTTATTTGATTAGATGATGTAACCACCTCCTAGGAGTACAGCTCTCTGGGAAATTTTTTAATGGCTGTTCCCGCCTCGGTAGTATGGAGGTAGCGTGTCTGCATCATGTTCAAGAGGTCCCGAGTTCAGATCTCGGTCAGGGTGACTTACCTGAATAAGGTTTCTCTGGGGTTTTTCCTTATCCTGAAAGACGAATGTCGGGTAACTCTAAGCTTCATGGACCCCGGACGCATTGAGCATCATTTCACCCGTTCCATTCATCGTCCGATATGACTTAATGTTGGAGGGACAAAAATTATAAGTGGTGAAAGAATTTGAGTACTTAGGAGTTAGGATGAATAATATTGGAGAATGGGAAGCCCACGGCAGGAAGATGCTTGCTAAATGAAAGGCTGCAATGGCAGGAATAATGATATGTAAAACGAAACTCTATATGCCAAGTAAATGGTTAGAGAGAATGTATGAAATACTGGTAGAGTCAAAGATGTTGTATGCCACAGAAGTATGGGGGATGTCAAAAGTAACAAATAAAATAGACCAACTTTACAAGCAATTTGCCAAAGCGGTGTTGGGACATCCCAGAGCAGTGCCAGCCGATGTAGCCTTAGTAGAATTAGGTAAAACCAAAAGAAAAGGCAGTATAATGAAATAGTTATAAACTTTTGAATTTTTTATATAAATGTTTGAGGAAACATGAGGACGAAATCCTAAAGGTATGTCTGATACAACAAAATAAAATAGGAAATAGGACACTCTGGGCGGCTGAGGCAGAAAAATTGTAGAAGAAATAGAAATGGGCGATTTATGGAGACTAGAAAATAGGAATGTGGAAGGGTTTTGGAAAATAGAAATCGAGTGGAGGATATAAAAAGACAAGAAATATGGAGAGGGATAGAAAACAGAAGATCACTTAAATTTTATAGGTAATGAAGAGAGAATGGGTAAGAGAAAGATATATAGATGAATGTAACAGATACGAGAGGGAAGGAATGGTTAGGGGTCACTGTTTTTAAGAGGACTAAGAAGTAACAATGTAGAAATGTGTGAATTATATGGAGAAACAGAAAGTGAAGTTCACATTTTGATAGAATGTGAAGAGTTAGCAGCATGGAGGCAGGACGTATGACAGAAGAAATCGGAAAATATGCATAGTGAGTTGATAGCCGTTACGGGGAAAAATGAAAATAGAAATATAGGGGACATGTTTCGGAAAACCAAAGAGAAATGGATAAGAAAATTGTAGAATGGAAAAGAAAATATAATGGAGTAAGGGGAAACAGCAAGTGAGATTACAGGACAAGAGGATGATTATGCCATTCAGCAGGCTAAAAGGCTTGGGAGATAAGCAGGCTGAACTGTCAATGTTAAGAAGGGAAACGGCACCATAATTTATACAACTAGATTTAGGAATATGTATGTATTGTAGATGAAATATTGTAAATAGCAAGTTGTATAAATAAATAAATAAATAAATAAATAAATAAATAAATAAATAAATAAATAAATAAATAAATAAATAAATAAATAAATAAATAAATAAATAAATAAATAAATAAATAAATAAATAAATAAATAAATAAATAAATAAATAAATAAATAAATAAATAAATAAATAAATAAATAAATAAATAAATAAATAAATAAATAAATAAATAAATAAATAAATAAATAAATAAATAAATAAATAAATAAATAAATAAATAAATAAATAAATAAATAAATAAATAAATAAATAAATAAATAAATAAATAAATAAATAAATAAATAAATAAATAAATAAATAAATAAATAAATAAATAAATAAATAAATAAATAAATAAATAAATAAATAAATAAATAAATAAATAAATAAATAAATAAATAAATAAATAAATAAATAAATAAATAAATAAATAAATAAATAAATAAATAAATAAATAAATAAATAAATAAATAAATAAATAAATAAATAAATAAATAAATAAATAAATAAATAAATAAATAAATAAATAAATAAATAAATAAATAAATAAATAAATAAATAAATAAATAAATAAATAAATAAATAAATAAATAAATAAATAAATAAATAAATAAATAAATAAATAAATAAATAAATAAATAAATAAATAAATAAATAAATAAATAAATAAATAAATAAATAAATAAATAAATAAATAAATAAATAAATAAATAAATAAATAAATAAATAAATAAATAAATAAATAAATAAATAAATAAATAAATAAATAAATAAATAAATAAATAAATAAATAAATAAATAAATAAATAAATAAATAAATAAATAAATAAATAAATAAATAAATAAATAAATAAATAAATAAATAAATAAATAAATAAATAAATAAATAAATAAATAAATAAATAAATAAATAAATAAATAAATAAATAAATAAATAAATAAATAAATAAATAAATAAATAAATAAATAAATAAATAAATAAATAAATAAATAAATAAATAAATAAATAAATAAATAAATAAATAAATAAATAAATAAATAAATAAATAAATAAATAAATAAATAAATAAATAAATAAATAAATAAATAAATAAATAAATAAATAAATAAATAAATAAATAAATAAATAAATAAATAAATAAATAAATAAATAAATAAATAAATAAATAAATAAATAAATAAATAAATAAATAAATAAATAAATAAATAAATAAATAAATAAATAAATAAATAAATAAATAAATTCAAATTCATACATATGTACAACAACAGTTTTAAACATGAATATAACAGATAATAATTAGTTAGAAGCAGTTTAATTTATTAAGAGCTACTTGTTCATAATGTACATTTAATACACTTATACGACAAAAGAGTTCAAATGCGAGTACATGCTCTACATACTCATTTATGGAATAAACAATATGCAATAGTAGGAACGATTTTAATTGCTTTTTAAAGTGATTAGACTTGGTGATTTCTTTAATATTCGGTGACTCTATGTTAAATAATTAATTTGATACCCATGTTTTTACGCTATGTTTTTGTCTATATTTGTTCTACAGAACTGAATATGCAATGCATTCTTTTGTTTAGTGTTGTGTTGATGGAGATATTGGTTTGTTTCAGGCTCATTGTACATTTTATATGGGTTAATGTCTCCAGTATAAATACATAGGCAAAAGGCAATATTTTTAGCTTCCTTTCAACTCGAAGGTACAAAATTTTAACCTTACAAGAATCTTCAATCTCAAGACCCACATCACATCCTACAAAATCTCGAAATGAAATATCTTACCTGCGGTAAAACATATAACTGGTGGACACACACAGCACAGAGGTGTCGTTGAAGGGAGTCCTCCTCCGCAGAGGAGGGTCCTTCGACTAGTGCCACACCGGGACTAGGTCCCTTATTTGCATTAAGAGGGTTTTTGAAGAATGATGGTGGGTTGATGGTGGTTAATTAATTTGGGATAGGGGATAGACAGTCAGGGAGTGAATAATTGTTGAAGAAACAGTTGGGAACTAAGGAGGTCCTAGGACAAGTCTTGGCCTCTTATATGATTCTCCAGGGTCTAGGTCGTACTCTCCAAGTCCTCGGATGAGGTTGTTGAAACTGGTTGGTAATTTTGAATAGAAAGAGTGGGACAGTTGTAGGATGTAATCGAAACGTTTTGGAAATGATAGGTTTAAATGGATGTTATCGTTTGGGATGTACCATTCGGCTGCAATTGCAGTCCGAAGGAAGCGATTTTGGAGGACTTGGAGTTTGGAAAGGTTGGTTTTAGCTGCTGCACCCCAGACTTGGCAGGCGTATGTAATTGCCGGCCTCAATACCTGCTTGTAGAGCAGAAGCTTGTTGCGAAGAGCCATTGGCGACTTTCGGTTATATAGTGGATATAGCATGGCCATCCTTTTACTAACTCTGTTAGCTACCGCTGCTATGTGGTCCTTCCATGTGAGGCGCATGTCTAGGAGCACTCCTAAGTATGTTGCCTGATTTGACCATGGTATTTCGGTACCACCTATTCTTAGGTTAGGTACATCCTGCAGCTCTCGTCTAGTGAAAGTGATTGCCTGAGATTTTGTGGCATTTAGCTTTAAGCGCCATGTCGCAAACCAGACGGACAACATGTTTGCGAAGGTTTGTACTGTTTGTACAGCAATTTCATGCCGTTTGGACGCTGTTGTTATGGCGGTATCATCGGCGAACAGGTACAGGTTGCAGCCTCTTAGGGTAGGAAGAGTATTTATGTACGCCAGAAAAAGCAGGGGCCCAAGGACACTACCTTGTGGCACACCGGCATTTATGGCATATGGCTGTGACAGGATGTCGTCCTTCATGACAACAAAGGATCGATTTTTTAGATAATGATGGATGAGATGTACAAGGTAAGATAGGATATTATATTGGATGAGGCGATGTAGGAGGCCTTCGTGCCAGACAGAGTCGAAGGCTCGGGAGATGTCAAGAAAGAGAGCTGCAATAAAGTGCCGGTTGTTAAAGCCTTTAATCACTTCATCCACTAGACGAAGTAGCTGGTGAGTGGTAGAGTATTTTCTCCGAAATCCAAACTGCTCTGGACGTAGCACCTGATGTTCATCCAGAATGCATTGGAGACGTTGCTGTACCACCTTCTCAAACAATTTGCTGATTGTCGAAAGGAGACTAATAGGCCTATGACTGTTTAGGTCTCTTGGGTTTTTCCCTGGCTTTGGTAAAGTGATGATTCTTGCATGTTTCCATGCCGTTGGGAAGTAGGCCAGTAACAGCAAGCTGTTGAAGAGGTGCACTAGTAGACGAATCCAAGATTGTGGTAGTGCTTTGAAGGCTGCATAAGGGAGCTTATCAACTCCAGCGGCTTTGTAGGGACGAACGGAGTTAATAATGTTTTGAACCTCAGCAAAGGAGGTGAGGCTAACCTCCGGGACCTCGTGAGGAACACTAAGGTAACGGCGTACCGAAGCTGATATCTCTTCGCTCAGGTCATCATCAATGGACTCTGCCGGGTGGAAGGTGGAGGCTAAGTGTTCCGCCATCATTTCAGCCTTCTCTCTAGCAGACGAAGCTACTCTTCCTCCATCAATTAATGGTGGATCTGATGAAGGGATCTTGAGTAGTGCCTTGGTCATTCTCCAGAGGGAGGTGTCCTCTGGATCTAAAGTGCACAGCTTTCTTTCCCACTCTTCATTGCAGTGTTCAGCTATCTCAAGCTTTGTCAGATGTTGGAGGCGGTTCCATTCACGCTTGTGTTGGGGATCGCGTGTTAGCTGATAACGACGTCTAGCTTTATTTTTATCTGCAATGAGTCGCCGTAGTGGTGGTGGTAAAGGTTTCTGGGCACTAAAGCTGGCACGTCTAGGGGGAGCAGCTTGTGCCATGGCTGTGGCCATGGTAGCTGTGATAGTGGAGGCCAGCAGATCTGCCTCTTCAGTGGAGTTGCAAGGAGTTACATCCACATTCTGCTCCGCCATTATAGTGGTGTACTTGTTCCAGTTTGTGAAGCGTGGATTTGGTGAGTTAGGGGGTGCCTTAGCAGTTGCGCGGGCTTGATAGAGAAAGAGAACAGGATAATGATCTGAGGAAAGTTCGGAGATGGATAAAACATGAGGGTGTCCACGGATATTTTGAAGGATGGCAATATCCAGCCAATCTGGTGGATGGCGGTTCCCATAAGTGATTGTGGGTGATGTAGGAGCAAGTACAGCAAGGTTGTGGCGTTCTAGATAACGCTCAAGAAGAGAAGTCTCGGGTTATATATTGTAGAATTCCACAGCGTGCTTTTGGCATTGTAATCACCCATAGCTATTGTGGGTGTACCTGCAGAGAAAATCATGTCCAGTTCATTGACATTGAAGGGCCTGCTAGGTGGTATATACACTGAATAGATATTTAGAGGTCCTTTATTTGTGGCCACTTGGATCCCTGTAGCCTCTAACACGCCAGTGGTAGGCAGATGTAGCCGATGGTGTTTCAAGGTGCGGTTTACATATATTGCTGTGCCACCGTATCCATCAGCCCTGTCTGTCCTATGACAGATCATTCCTGGGATGGTGGCTTTAAGATGGCTAGATAAATGTGTTTCCTGCACCAGGAAGATCTGTACTTTATTTACAGCCAGAAAATTTGCGGCTTCCTTCAATTTATTTCTTAAGCCATTGGCGTTCCAGGAGCATAATTTTAGACTCAGAATATTATTCAAAATTTTGTTACTGTCCGCCATATTGTCCTAAGAAAGTGAAGACTGTGTGCACTAGAATGGTTGCTGGTTGTATGGTGGCTGGTCTCTGCGCCATTGCGTCAGCCAAGGCTATAGCAAAGTCAGTTTGCAACTGAATAGGTATTCTATCCATGAGCTTCAGAAATTGGGCGTCAGGGATAGCAGAAAAGTGCAGTGAAGATGACGGAGCGGTGGATGTTGGAGGACGTGTAGCTGGCAGCCGTTGTTGTGCTGGTTGCCTTGTCCCAGATACAGGTGCAGCATTGGGATGGGTAGATTCCAAATTCCTGGAGGTAGTGCTACGTGTTGTAACATTTTCTAACTTCCTCTGTTGCATTGGGAGAATTGTTTTCCCTGGGTTAGTTGCCGGTTGCTGGGGTTTTATAGCAGTTGCCAGTTCCTTCACTGTTGAAGTTGTCATTTCAACCTCAGATGGGTTGGTGTCTGCTCTACTTTGAAGGGCAGCTGCATAACTCTTGTGCTGTATCCTTATTGGTGGTGGCAGTCCAGGATAGCGGGTACCTTTAAAAGCTTCCTTGGGGAGGGCCATGGGATTTGGTACCTTTGGAGCTGCATCGTGCCTTGAACGTTGGCCATTTTTATTCAGGTGCATCTCAACCCTTGCCTCTTGCCAAACAGGGCATTTGGCATACCGGCATGAGTGATCACCACCACAGTTGTAGCAGGTGGACTTGGATCCAGTTACTCCCAGTCTCGGACAATCTGCTCTTCTGTGACCCGCCTCGCCACAATATGAGCACGCAGGTTCTAATTTACATCCCGCTGCACTGTGCATAAATTGTTGGCAGTTTGTGCATTGCAGTGGTCTTGCAGGTGGGCGGTATGACTCAACACGAATAGATGCGTTGAACATCCTTGACTCTTTATAAATTAATTGGTAATTGCCCTCTTTACGTAAGGCAACACGGAAATGAGGGAGCAGTTCGTGCGATGCGCTGCGGTTTGACCGCAACTGTCCAACCCTTTCAACAGGATATTGCTTGAGTTTTAATTCTTCGATGACTTCTTCTTCAGTTATGTACATCGGCAGGTCTTTAAGCGTTACATATAGTAACTTTTCCTCAGGGAGCAAGGTGGTGAGGTATTGTATTTGCCTATCAGTAAATAATTTTCGGAGTGCACGGTAATCATCCGGGGAATCTGGCAGGAAAGCAATTGTGCCACTCGTGTTCCGGATGGAGAAATTCAAGCTTGGTTGCGTAGATTTGATGGCACTTATGAGATCCCGTGCTTTACTCGGGTCTCTGAGGTAGATGGGGGTAGCTTTGGCAGAGCGAGCTGCAGGAGCAATTGGCGTGGCAGCAGAAGTAGATGGTGTTGCTGATGAAGGGGCCATTGTTGCGGCTTGGGAAGAAGTCTCCTGCCCTGAACATCTCCTTTTGTTGTTTTGCACCTGAGAAATCTCATCATCTGGCACCATAGGCAGTCTTTGAAATTTATTAGAGGTGGTTAAAGCCTCCAACTGAAGGGCATGCTTTTGTGCTTTACCCCTTGCTTTTGTTGGGGTTACTTCCCATCTTGGTAGGTTGGCTTTGGTCTTCTCATTTTGAAGCAAGTACTCAGAGATTGCTTCAACCCTGGCGCGGTGCGCTGAGTAGTGGCGGAGAGCATTTGCAGTAATAGCTGGTTCTGCATTTGCTGTGTTGTTGAAGATGTGTTGATCTGCCAACTCAAGGAACATAAGCCTGGCTCTTTTTTCTAGGATCAGAGTCCTTTCATCGTCTCTAGACAGAGGCATATGGGGGCTGACGATTAATGGTTGATTCAGGTATTTACGAAGGTCACCTCCTTCCACATAATACCTTAAAAACTCTTGGTCATCAGATGACTCTGGTGCTATGTGCTGGTCATCCATAGCTTCAACTGTGGCTTCAGTTTCCATGCTGTAGAATTGGGCCAATCACTGGGCTCAGTGCAACAGCCAATAGAAGGAAGGTATGGGCCAATGAGCAGTAAGGGCAATTTGCCCTACTGCTTGATAGAATTAGAGGAAATAAGGAAAAAATAGAAAAGAGAAAAGAGCAAGTTTAGGGCGCTGAACAGCTCGAATTGCAGAGGGCTTACCCAAGGGGCGCCTAAAAACCAGTCTAAGCGACTGTTGGCTGCAGCCTTGCAATTCTACCCAATTACTTTGCTGTGTACTGTGCTGTGGCTTCTTCTTCAAGTCTCACAGGCACAATGATGTCGCTGCGCAGCAGCTAGGTCACGGCGTGGAATATTCCCGGAAGAAACGCTGGTAGGCAAGGGCCAAGCCCTGAACTGGTGGACACGCAGCAAAAACCTGGCTTTATACAGCCAGCCAGCATCTCGGTCGGTCGGTCGGATATTTTTAGCTCTTTGAAAAGATCTCTGCAGGTCGACCGACTGTCCTTGTTACTTGTTATTCTAATTGCCCTTTCCTGCAATTTAAATATTTGCTCACTTTTATAACATGTTCCCCAAAATGGTATGCCATCTCGGTGGATTCCATTCTCGTCGGAGAGCCTTGGCGGACTCATTTTGGGAGAGTTCTTCAGCGAGTTCTTCAGCATCGTGGCACGAGACCGGCTGCGCCAGTTCTTCAGGGCAGCTTCACGCGGACTGTACAACGCGTGCATTTGACGGAGCCCACAAAGGAAGCAGCAGCCCGGCAGTGCCTTGTCTCTGCGCAGCGTAGCCTGCGCAGCAGCCTTATCCTGCAGGCGCGGCAGCGCCTGCCCTCTCCCGGCTAGAAGCAGCGCCGCATGGCCCTACTCTCAGCACAGCAAGCAGCGGCAGCATAAGCAGTCGCCGGCCAGCAAAGCAGCCTTCCACTGTCTTCGGCGGTTCAAGCCATAAGAGCGAGAGCCAACAAAAGAGCGAGAACCCCTTTTTCTCACTACTCTTACGTCTGTCATCTTTCTTTCCTACTGCGACAGACTGACTGACAGACAACAAAACAGCGGGCTAGCAAGACCACAGCCAAAGGTAAGGGCCCTCGGCCCTAAACCTCGAGCCACTATGGTTCGCGTAGGCGCCTCCTCACGGAGTGTCCGGTCCTCTGTTAGCAGCCGGATGGTAACCGCGCCAACTGACACTGAGGGACCAGGACCCAGTACACCTTCCACCTCCCAGAGCGCTGATTCTGCACCCGCGCATAACACGCGCACTGGGCAGAAGCGTCTAGCTTCTGCTCCCAACTCTCCTCCATCCATGGACCTCCCTCCATGCCTCACACCTCTGCCTGAGTCTGACGACTCAGATATAGATGATTTAATCGTGGTCGAGGGACGCAGGCGGAAGCGGGCGTCAGCCGACCTGCAGCAACCACCACCACCACAGGGCCAACACCAACCCCCACCCAAAGGGGGGCCAAAAATGCCACCTATTGTGGCGGACACATTTAAAAACCACGTGTCCATAATGCGCCTTCTAGCCTCTCGCCTGAAGCACCGCTTCGAGGCCAGGAGGAAGCCTAGAAAGGTTCAAATAATCACCAGCTCCCTGGAAGACTTGGAGACGGCGAAAACCGTTCTGAGGGAGCAAAAAATCGATTTCTACAGTTATTCCGCCCAGCGCCCACATGTTGAGCGCAGAATCATAAGGGGGCTAGACTCTGACTGTACCCCTGACGAGGTCAGGACAGCGCTAAAAGAGGAACATAACATCGAGGCCCACTCGGTCGCGCAACTGCGCAAGACCGTCCGGTCGGACAGTGGGCCGGTTAAAGTGCCTATGCCGCTTTTCTTGGTCCTTGTGGACAAAGTGCGTGACGCTGAGATTCAGCCGATCGATACTGTTCGCAGGCTGATTTTTACCGTCGTGAAAGTCGAGCGCTTTCACGGCAAAGAAGGACCGGTGCAGTGCCATCGATGTATGGGCTTCCACCACTCCAGCGCAATGTGCGAGCGCAAGCTTGCGTGCTTGAGGTGTGCGGAGCCGCATATGTTGAGGGACTGCCCCAAGCCTCCTGAAGAACGTCAGTGTGCGAACTGTAAAGAACCGCACGCTAGCGTCTACAAGGGCTGCCAAACGCGGCAACGCATCATCGAGAGCCGCCGTCAGGGGCATCCTGAGCCGGCCACTGTTCGCCCGGGGGTGTCTTTCGCGGCCGCCCTCAAGAAGGCCGAGACCACGCTGCAGCAAGCGGAAGCGACTGCTGTCCAAGCCGCAGCCCCTACAGCACCGCCTCCGACCGAGGAAAGCAAACCTGAACCCTCACAAAGCAGGGGGAAAAAGAGCGGGAAGTCAAGACGACAAAAGAGCGGGAAGCCCGCTATTCCACCTCCTGCGCCGAGAGTCAACAACCAGGGCCAGCCTGAAGCTCCGGCCTCAGCTGCTCCTGCACCGCAGCCTGCGCCAACGGTGGAACCTGCACCAGCAGCACCCTCGGCGACATCAGCCAGCTCACCTCAGTCCGCTGCTTTTGGGGGCACTATATCCCAGGCAGACCTGGACGAATTCCAGGCCCTCTCCCTGTGGTTCGGTGACCTAATCCAGAGGACCCTCCCGGCCCTACGCAACTGTAAGCTGCAGGTCGAGAACCCTGCATTAACTCCAATGCAGAAGCACGCCATTGTGCTCAGAACGCTGGAGGAGCTGTTCCCGGGGTCCGCTAAGTAATGACCTCCAGACTCGTCCGGAGGCCATTACGTGCCGCGTTCTGGAACGCGAACGGCATCCGGGGTCACCACCCTAGCGTTCTTGAGTTTGTACAGTCCTTTGGTATTGATATTCTGATGGTCTGCGAAACCCATCTGGATGCCACAAGCAACTTTTCGCTGCCTAGCTTTGTCACCCATCGGACCGATCGAATCGGCCGACGAGGTGGCGGCACCGCCATCTTCATCAGGAACCATATCACTCACTCACCTTTCCCACTACCCCCACTCCAGCACTTGGAAGCCTGTGCCATTCGGCTTGCCATTGCCGGGCTAGACACGCTGCTGGTAGTGGCCTACGATCCTCCTGATGCTCGCTTCTACGGGGCGGACTTCAACCTCCTGTTCAACCTTCATCCAGTGGTATGCATCGCCGGCGATCTCAACGCGAAACATGCCCACTGGCATAGCCGCACAGCTAACACCAAAGGGCGAGGGCTCTACCGCCTCATCAGCGGAAACCCAAGCCTTGTCGCGCACGGCCCGAGAGGTCCTACGTTCCATCCAGCCCGCGGTAGGCCGGATGTGCTCGACATCATGCTCACTAAAAACTTCCCATACCATCTAGACCTCTCGGCAGTCAACGAACTGGACTCCGACCATGACCCGGTCCTGGTGGACGCCAGCGTTGACATGCCAGCTCTGTTAAATCCAGACTGGACATATGAGATCGACTGGGATGCAGCCGTCCTAAACCTGAGCCAGTCAGTAGACCCGCGTGCACGTATCGACTCCATCGATGCGCTGGAAGCGGCAGCCTCTGACTTCTCCAGCCACATCGTAAATGTGGTACGTTCCCACACTTACCGCATTCCCTCACACCACCACAACCCCATGACCATTCCAAACGAACTCCGGCAGCTGCTTAAAGCCAAAGCAACTGTCCGGAAGCTATGGCAGCGCTACCGCCACCCTAGGCTACAGGCAGTCTACCAGAGGTTCAAATCCCTGGCCAGACGGCTGCTTCGTGCTCACCGCTCTGCGGCCTGGGAGGCAACAATGAAGCGGGTAGACCTCGCGGAGAGGCACCCGTGGCGGATCATACGTTCCTTACGGAAGGACAAAACCCAATACCAACACCCTCTTCATGGCACTCGAGGGCGACTCGCCTTTGAGCCCCAAGAGAAAGCCACAAGTTTCGCAGACTATCTAGAGTCTCAATTCGAGCCACGGGAAGACCCGCAAGACGACGAGTTCACCGAACTCGTGGAGGAGGCGGTGGAATACCTCTACGAGGACCCCCCTCCCCCACGCGAAGTGATCCACATACCCATTGCCACCCCCAAACAGGTGGCAGCCCAAATCCGCAACCTCAAACCAAACAAATCACCGGGGCATGATGGTGTTACGGCACTCATGCTCCGAAACCTTCCCAAAAGAGCTGTGATCCACTTGACGCGGATTTACAATGCGTGCCTCTACCTCCGCCACTTCCCAACTCGTTGGAAAGAGGCGAGGGTGGTATGCATTTTGAAGCCCGGCAAGGACCCACTCTTTCCGTCAAGCTACCGGTCCATAAGCCTTCTCTCAGTCGTCTCAAAGGTTTTTGAGCGACTGCTCTTGGCCCGCCTGACTCCTCTCTTCGAGGAAAGGCACCTCCTACCGGATCACCAGTTCGGTTTCCGTCGGGGCCACTCCACGACCCTGCAGCTACTGCGATTGGTAGAAAAGGCTGCCCTGGGCTTCCAGGACAACCTCAAAACCGTCGCGGTGCTGCTGGACGTGGACAAGGCCTTCGCCACAACGTGGCACCAGGGACTGTTATACAAGCTCAAGGAAGCACAACTCCCCGCCCCATACCTCACCCTGATCAGTAGTTTCCTCCGGGACCGAACCTTCAGGGTGCGGGTCGAAGGCAAACTCTCCACCGTCAGACCCATAGCGGCGGGAGTCCCGGAAGGCAGTGTACTGTCGCCGTTACTCTTTGCTGCCTACATGTCTGACTTCCCCACAGAGCCTCGCACTGTTCTGTGCCAATATGCTGACGACGTCCTCATATTGGCCCAGAACAAAAATGTCCGCTACTGCCTCCCTCCGCTGCAACGATCACTCCGAGCCATCGGCACGTGGAGTGAAAGGTGGAGGATGGCCATCAGCCCGCAGAAGAGCTCTGCCCTTCTGCTGGGGAAGGTCCTCCGCTGGCGCCCGGTGGGAGACCTGCGGTTGAGGCAGAGAAGGATCCCTTGGGTCCGGACTGCCAAATACCTGGGTGTCCGACTGGACCGCGGCCTCACATTCACCCCACATGCCCGTGAAAAAATCGGCCTCGGCCATGCAGCGCTCAGGCAGTTATACCCCATTTTCCGCTCGACCATGCCCATCCGCCTGAAACTGCGGGTGTACCGTGCGATCATCCCGCCCCTGATCCTGTATGGATGCGAGGTCTGGGGATCGGTGGCTCGTTCCACCATCCGCAGACTGCAAGCCGTGCAGAACAGGGCGCTTCGGATGATCTATGGTACTGAACGTATGTTTCCCTCCTACATTCTCCACACCCATTCTGGCATACCTTACATCGAGGACGTAGTGCGCGAGCGCTCGCGCTCATTGTATGCCAGGATCACATTCCATCCTAACCACCTAGTGAACACACTAGGGCAGTACGACCATCGATTACCTAGGAGGAGAAGGAGCTACCGCCTCCCCAAGGATGCCCTTGGGTGGTGAGACCAGCCTCTCATCCCCCCAAGTTTACTCTGTTCCGGCCACACTGAGGCCGGACCCGGCCCGCCGGCTGAACCCCGGCAGCCGGGTCCCCCGGTGTGACACTAAAAACCTAAACATAGCGATCCCTAACTTACCCGACCTCTCGCTCCTGGCCCCGCCACGCTGGACGGACCCTGCAACGCAGACCGCCAACAGCTGGGCGGATCAGGGCACTGGCCTCCTTGGAAGCTACCCCCGCCACCAGGAGCATTAGCAGAGGTCGAATCAGGTCCTTCAGTAGACAATGACATCCAAGCTTTGGAGAAATGACTAAATCTTCAAGACCGCACGGGTAAATCCGCACAGCGGATAGGTACCGTGGCGATCTACCCACCGTCCGGGAGCACCCGGACGACTTGTTCTCGCTCTTGGCTCTTGGCTCTCTTGGTATGCCATAGGACTCAAGGCTGTGGAAATTTGCATAATACTGTCGCGAACCGTATCTACGATCGCATGGTTTGTTTACACAAAAGAAACTGATAGGAGGGCAGTGTGAAAACCAAGAGCCCGCGGACAAAGGTAACAGGCAGATAAGGATCTGCCGAAACAAACAAACTGAGATAAATGGAAATTTCTAGTTACTTCTGGACTGATAGAGATTGTTCGCGTTCTGGTTTATTTGCGAATCATCTAGAAATTATCTGTGAAGTATTTAAAGAGGCGACGATTGGCCAAGAGGGAGTTGCAAGTTGTAAAACAGTTAATTGTGAAACAGTGTTGTGAAATGAGAGACAGCCAGCTGTGTTGTAACGAGAGCTAAGGACTTAATCTGCTGTCACTGTTATTGTGATCGACCTTGGCAGACTGGTGGTGTATGTAACGTAATGCTGCTGTAATCTATAAGAGTATTTCTACGAAAATAAAGGAGATTTTTAATTTCTGCAACGCGGCCTTTTAATTCTACTAACCCACAAAAGTCACATACACATTTCTTCGGAAATTGAAGTTTACTTCATGATTAATAGATCTTAGTAAGTAACACGCTGAACTCGATTTAGAGATGCTATGTAATAATAATCTAATATTTAAGAGTAAATCTTGCATAATACCTCACAAGTTCACAGCAGGATAGAGGCAGTAAGGTTTTCATCATGGAAAAGATTGGTGCTTCAGCCTATTAAAACACAAACAAGGCACACCATCAAAAAGTGGCGCGAAGCGAATGATCGCTCATTGTTTTGCGGTACCTACAGAAACAAACCCGGAATCGACCACAACAAAATATGGAAAATGGAACGAGTGATCAGTTCTTCGTGTTCAAATAGTGTGCACAGTATTAAAATAGAACAGCAAACATAATATGCTGTAAGTTATCAGTTTAATAAGCTAATGCGTCACTTAATTTGATTTATTGTCATAGTACTGCTATATACTGCTACTGTTGCAAAATTTATGTGCGCTCATGCACCGTATAACCGTCAGCTCCGCCTTCTTGTTTACTGAAGCCGGCTCTAGAAATAAGAACGAGTTGCCTAGGTGAGTCCTCGGCTGTGATGTTTTCAGTTTTAGTGTCCGGCCAAATTGGGATTCACGATAATGTTGATGTTTGGTTTAGCTAGGCACACAGGCTAGGCGCCTACATCAGTTACAGTAACTATGGATTTTTTAACACCTCTGTGTTGTTCCTCACTCCTTCAAGTAAAACACGTGGGCCGACAGGCCGCTGGTCATATTTTGATGAAGCAGCACATTTGTATAACTCGGCCACGTTTACCGTAAACAGAACATGATATTTTGTCGGCTCCTGCGTAATTTGACCTAATGCCGGAATTTTTGCTTCGTATTCGTCGATACAGCACTGTTTGTAATTGTGGCATACGATGGACATTTATTTTTCATGTGCCACAATAACCTTACTTTTTCTCATGAATTATCGGCATCTTTCATAGTTTTCTTCCGTGTGGATCTTTACTTCTTTCCTATTGCTTTTTTTATTTCTGCCCGCATTTATATACTACTAAAACAAAAATAAGTTTTTCGTGTATCATTCACGTCCTGCGTTAATTTTTGAACGCAATGGTTTAACCTCGTGGTTGGCAGTTGCGTTACAAGATAACCCAGCTTATAGATGAGTAGAACAAGATTAGATCATTATACGAATTAAAATGGGAATCACGGGATTATGAACTAGTTGACCCTGTCGAAGGTTGAGGATCAATTTGCTGTTGATGTTCTGTGGCGTTGTACTTCTGGCCACTGCGTCGAAGTAGAAACTGCCAGCAACAGATTTGTGCTTACGATTCTCAATAACCCAATAGAAGCTGCAGTAAACAAAAGATTTCTCATCTCAGTGTCTGAGCGACTATTTGTAAGTTAATAGGTAAGGAAAGGATACTCATTTATTTCAGGAAAAGCGCAATTGGATTTTCACTTCTAAGGAAGAATTGCTAATCTGTTACATAATTATTCTGTAACACGCGGGATTACATAATGCTAATACACACTTTATGATTGCTTGTTAAGAAAGAAAAGGGTAGAAATAGGTTTTCATCTCTTTTTTGTAATTTTAAATAAAAAGTAAATGAATTTAAGGCATATACAACCAAAATAACACATTAACTTAAAAATTTCGGAATATTCACTTTAAAAAATTAAAGAGAATCTCTCCCGCCTTATAAGAATAAGTTAACCACATATAACGTCCCAAGTTATCTATTTTATAGTAATGGAAAATATATGGGTTTTCATAAAATAATTAGGTGTTCTCCAGGGCCATTCATTAACTACTCTGCCTCTGATGAAACTCATTACTTCTACTGTGTAATTAAGTAGAGGATTCAATGCAAAAATTAGATATTGAGATTTCACTAAAAGGAAATTTTTTGAGACTCCCAGAATTTACAAAGGCATTTATTCAAAAGCGTCCGTGTGTGTCTTCATGAACAGCATACCTCAAAAATGAAAAGACATATAAGTTCAACATCTTCCAAGGATGGGAACTAACTTACTGGATGTTTTAGGGGACGACCCAGTGGCCG
Source organism: Mantis religiosa (assembly GCA_030765055.1). Classification (NCBI taxonomy): domain Eukaryota; kingdom Metazoa; phylum Arthropoda; class Insecta; order Mantodea; family Mantidae; genus Mantis; species Mantis religiosa. The sequence continues at coordinate 676,990 of JAUKNK010000241.1, read as the reverse complement.
TAGGTAAGGCACTGCGGTTTGTTGCCGAAATCGATTTTAAAAAACGTGTCTGACTTGCTTTTTATATTTGTTATTTTTAGTGATTTTAATTTATTAGTTTTTGGATGGTTTTTATGTACTTTTAATAGTGGAGTGATTTAATTGTATTTTACCTTTTTAGCCTAATTTATGTAGATTTTAGGTTTTAGTCTTGACTTGGGGCCCAAATGACCTAGCTGTCGACGGGCCCTTAAACACCACACACTCACTCACTCACTCTTCCAAGGATGTCACTTAGAGACTTTCAAGAAAATCCCCTAACCCGAACACATTTTGAAAGTGTTGATTTTCTCAAAAATGGCTCTAACGATTTTGATTAAAATTTTCCTGCAATGTCCTCATCATTATTGTCGATGATTTTTACATAATTGGTAAACTTTAAGAAATATATAATCTTACCATTTTTTTTTTTTTTTTTTTTTTTTTTTTTTTTTTTTTTTTTTTTTTTTTTGTGTGTGTGTGTGTGTAGAGCCAGTCATTCATATTCCTGGTTTGAATTTTCAATACTGAGGAAAAGAGAGTTGTGATGTGGGCCATGTACCATAATTGATAATGAGTACAGTTTGATTCAGATGAGGTGGCAGCTCTTGAAATGTGTGCAGAAGATAGGACATGTTCATCTTCTGTTGTTGGAGGAGGAAAGTTAGTTCTGATTGAGACATTTGTGGTAACTTGTTGAGAGGTTGATAATAACATAAACATTGGAGTTCTTTAAGTTTGTCCCCGTGTTATAAAATTCAAGTGGATAACCATTTCATAATGTTAATTAGTGTTATTAATTGTGTTTGTGATTGGTGTGCACTTCTCAAAACATTTAATTTTTGGATGGACTGAGGACGAATGCAATTTGCCTTCGAAATCAATTTCTATTAGAAAGAAGAAAGAAGTATTAACATCAATTTCTTAAGATAAGTGGAGATTTAGTAACAAATATTTATATTTGTGTAATATTTATTGCTTCACTGTAACTGGCTTCATTTAATTCCTTATTTATTTTTATACTCTGTCCATAAATATTGGACAGTGCCATTAATGGTGAGCAAACTGAAAGGAAAGGCGCTACATTCACAGACTTGTGAACTGTTAAGAATATATATAATTTCATGCCAAAAAATGCTCAGTTTGGCATGGTCTCTGTTAAAAACATTTGGAAGAGAGTAGCTGAGTCTATAGGTGTGTCAGAAGGAAACATTGAACAAATAATTAAGGAGACCAGGTATGTACATTCTGATGTTTCTACTTCTTTATCCATATCCCACAAGAAAAGGCCCAAAAGATCATACTGAGCTGCCTTAGCGATTACCAAGAAACAAAAACTTGCAGTAAGGAAGGTGCATGCCAAGTTAAAAGATTTCATAGATTTTGAAGGAAGTTTAAGTTTATCTACTCTAAGAAGAATACTTCTGAGCTTAGGCTTCAAGAGAAGAAAGACTAAAAGCAAGAGAATATTACACAAATATAAATACTTGTTAATGAATCTCCACTATCTTAAGAAGTTGATGTTAATACTTTTTTCTTCTTTCTAAGATTGATTTTGAAGGCACATCGCATTCGTCTTCAGTTTATTATAAACTGAATTATTATAAAATTAAAATTAAACTGAATTCAGTTTATAATATACTGAAGACGAATGCGATGTGCCTTCGAAATCAATCTAAGAAAGAAGTATTAACATCAAGATAAGTGGAGATTCATTAACAAATATTTATATTTGTGTAACATTTATTACTTTACTGTAACTAGCTTCATTTTCTATGTAAGCAAGAGAAGAGTTTTAATGGAGTATCGTGAGATCAAAGCAAAGCAATTCCATTAGATCAGGACGATACAGTAATACTGGAATGAAGGCTGCCCTATTACACAGTTAATATTATAATAAAGATTGTTAAAGTGATTAAGGATATTAAACCTAAGATTTGAATTATTTATTGTAAAATATTAGACTTTTTGATAAGAAATGTATATATTGGTGAAACTTATTTATACTTCCCATACATCAACACATGGTTGTAGTGATGACTGTATCCATGGACGTCTGTCACCAGTATTTAAAGGCTACTTAGTAATCTTTAATGCTGGAAGGAAGCAAGGGTTTATCCCCAATGCATATGTTCGATTTAAGTCTCAAAAAAGAATGGTGACTATCATAGCAACATGAACTAAGCAAACGATAGGAAATGGCTGAAGGAGCAAATGATAACTGACCTGCCACCAAATTCTGTTCTAGTAGTGGATAATGCCCCTTTCCACAATGTTCACCTTCATAAAATACCCACTTACGGATCCAGAAGAGATGTAATGATAGACTGTCTTAGACGGAACCTTCCATGGAACAGTTTCATGCCATTAACTTCTCAATCCTGACTTCTAAATTTAATTATTTTGTTAAAACCCACATTGCCACCTAAAATAGATAATCTTCTCTACCATAAAAATGCAATCATAGTATTTTGCACTGACCTCCTTATCCTGATCTGAACCCTACTGATCTTACGTGAGTCACCGTAGAACACTGGGTGGCTGACAGAAATGCTATGTTCAGAATGGAAGACATAATTTAGCTAGTTGATGACAAATTTGCCAGCATTTCAGCACAGGATTGCCAAGAAAGACGAAGCTATGTGAAGAAAACTGAAGCAGAATATATACAAAAAGAAAGATTACTGGATGCGGGGCAGGAAATAGTAATTCATTTGGGAGAGGACAGATTCTTCAAATGGGGAGGATGAAGACAAATTTGAAACAGAAGAACCAATAACAAATGAAGCAGCCACTTACTATGACTAAAATAGTGCATGAAATCAGCCTCAGAGTAAGAGTTGTTATTCACACAGCTTGCAGTGAGATAAGAGAGCTAGCACATGTCTGCATGTTCCACCCATCACACTATTCCCTACCCCTTCATTGCACATCAGATTTTCATGTGAATCAAACTGTACCTTCATTTTTTTTAATCTCTTCGGCATACAAAGAGAAAATAATTTTCTAGCCATCACATAGCAATCAGCTCTTAAAACATTTGACTTACCTTGCACCTTGTGAGCACCTACAAGAAAATTAGCAATAAATGTTTATCTATGGCATGACGTAGATAGAGGAATAAGGTTTATAAGAAGAGTTTGCGCAAGAGTAGAGAGTCTTATGACTGCAATACATCAGATTTTTTTTGGTTCTTTATTTATGTTTTGATTTCTATCTCTACCATGTAAGAGCATGTTGTGGGTAGCTCAGTTGGTTAGGCACTGGCCTACTGGTCCCAATATTGTAAATCAAAGCCTAATTCAGACCATAATTGTGCTTAAAAGCAACAGCCCCATATTCTGTAAGGACTATGATACCATGAAGCACAAAGTGATATAATTTTGAGTCAAACTAGTACTCGATGTTCCATATGTTTCTATTGTTTATGTAAAAAGCATTTCATTAGGATCTTTCTAACATCCTCAGCTAACGTCAACTGTTGTATTTTCATTTGGTGAACCCCTTGGAGGAAATGGGGCCTCTCTGTTGGTATCTTGATGAACATGAAGTTCGGGTTTTCTTCAAAGTTGGTGTTGAAATTGAACAGTTTGACTTCATATTTTTCTTTATGAATATCTTTTCCCACGTGGTTAATGCAGTTGGGCCCTGAGTACTCTTTAATAAATAGATTTCTTGTTCCATATCATGATTATCCAAAAATAGTACGCTACTGCCAATTTGTCTGTTTCTCTGTTCTTAATATTTCTAAAATCCTCTTTAAGCTTAGTGTTCAAATTCCTTATAGTTTTGCCAATGTAAAAGCTGTCACAGCATTTGCAATTTATATGGTACACACCTGAATTTTTGTCTGTAGGTTTATATTTTATATGATTTCAAATGTTGTGTTCTTTGAAGACTTTTTGGAAAAATTGTGTAGCTCTAGGATGGTATGTAAGTTTTTTGTATGGAATTTTTTTACTGATCAGGGAAAGTTTAGTTATTTGTTTGCATCTCTGTTGTCTTTTGGCTTTATCAATTTTCTTTTTGATCAGTTCAGCATTGAATCCATTGTATTCTGCAATATGAATTATATGATTGTACTCTTTGATACATTCCATCTTGTTTAAGCTGACATTTTTTTCTCTTTTTCTATGGAAAATTTTATTGCAGGATTCTGTAAATTAAGTAGTCTTAATGCGTGATCCACTTGTTTATTATTTCTATCGCCTGGATGTTATCCACATATCTATATCAATGTTTGAAAATTAGTGGGAATGCCTTTGATACAGATTTCCAAGAAGCTCATGAAAAGGTTTACCAGAAATGGGGACAATGGTTTGCCCATAGTTAGTCCTGATTTTTGTTTGAAAAATTTGTCATTGAATGTAAAAAAAGGACTGTTCATTGCAGATGAAGGTATTCCTCTATGATATTTTGGCCTAACTGTTGGGACTGAAACTAGTTAAATGCTAGCAATATATGGAGCGTTGAGTACTAGTTCAACATAAAATTATATCAGCCTCATATCAGTTGCTTTACTAGCATGTAAAAAAACTGCAGATGTGGCACACCAGCAGCACTGATATGATTTTGGCATTTGACATGTCATTAGCAAACAAATCTGTTGTCGTTATCATTATTATTATTATTATTATTATTATTATTATTATTATTATTATTATTATTATTATTATTATTATTATTGTTGTTGTTGTTGTTGTTGTTATTCAACTGGAAAGCTTGTAACCTATTCACCTTCTATTTTTAAGACATTTCCTTATATGTGAAATATATCACTAAATGGGGACAACTTCATTGTTACAAATATGTTTGCACAGAGGAAAGTGCCAACTTTAGTGGTAAAATCAGCAAAAATGGTGCAATTTTTATTTCTTCCAAACACACTCATTACTAATTTATAAATTATCCATTATTTGAAACCAAGTCCCTTTCACCGTGTTTCCAGATCATTGTGGTTTAGTTTCAAAGATCATATGGCTTCAATCTGGCCTACAGTTGTGACCAAATTGCTTTCTAATAAACTATTCATTGACTATGCTTTATGGTTAGGACTGTCTAATAATATTTTATATATAAATTAACACATTAAATTTAAAGGGAGTTGATTAATGACACTAAAGAACTCTTACTTTTAAATTTTTCCGGAACATGTTTCGGAGACTTTGCCTCTATCCTCAACTAGCCATCGACTGGTTCTCATTGGTGTAGTTGACGATATTTTGTCATAGGTCTCCTCTGGTGGCGGTTCAAGGAACTTGCTGAACAAATCTTTCTGGGGGATGTCGAAATTGAATACTTTGTTCCTATTTTTTGAAATGAAGATTTGTTCCCATGTGGATAGTTCTTGTTTTCCTGATGTATGTTTTAGTAGTTTTGGTTCTGGATTTACGTTGTGGCTTTTTTCCCCAACATAAATCCAGAACCAAAACTACTAAAACATACGTTCAGGAAAACAAGAACTATCCACATGGGAACAAATCTTCATTTCAAAAAATAGGAACAAAGTATTCAATTTCAACATCCCCCAGAAAGATTTGTTCAGCAAGTTCCTTGAACCGCCACCAGAGGAGACCTATGACAAAATATCGTCAACTACACCAATGAGAACCAGTCGATGGCCGGCTGAGGATAGAGGCAATGTCTCTGAAACATGTTCCGGAAAAATTTAAAAGTGTTCTTTAGTGTCATTAATCGACTCCCTTTAAATTTAATTTATCATAACAACACTGTTTTCAACACTTCCAAGAAAGGAATTGCAAATTTACACATGTTGCTCTATTTTTGGTTCATATGTTGGTGACTTTTTATAAACAGTACTGCCACTAAGTGCCTGTTCGGCTGAAGTGGGGGTTTGTTTTGGTACATAATTTAGATACACAATAACAAAATGTGTCTTTAAATTTCTGGGAATGTCCTTTTAATTCCTCTTCATTGAGAAGGAAGTTTGTATAATGGAGAAACTAGAAACCGAAAAGTACTGCAAGGTACCTTAAAACTTCAAAGTGTACTATACAAATGCAGATCTTTTTTTAAACTGAATTTATTTTAAATAATCCTTTGTGAGAGAAATCTCTGAGATATCCATAATTATTTATTTGAATGTTTCAATAGCTTCTAATATTTAAAATTAATCAATGAGTTAACTGAGACTCTCTGTACTGCACATACCACAAATTTTCTTTCAAAGAGTTTTGCCTCCACTTGAACACATTATCAAGATATTGTCAACAATATCAACATTACTTCAGTGTTAATTCCAATTTAAAGTTTTCAAATTAACCTTGTAATATTTTTGGGAGACTAATGACTGTATCAAATGTCTGAGCATTGAATAAATAAATATTTTTAAAGGCCTTGCTATTTATTTGTTTCTTTCAAAGCCAGTATACAGTGACCAATTTTTCAAGATTTGACTATTTCTATTCCCTTTGTTCCTATAGCAAACTATGTAGTGAAACTATTTATGCAAATGTTGATCACAATTGACTTAAAGTAGGAAAAAGAATAAGCTTCTACAAGGATAGGTTGGGTTGGTTTAGGTTGGGTTACCAACACTCCCCATATGGCAACTAAGGCCTTCGGGGCAAACTTGCCCCACCACGTGATGGCGGGACCCATTTCTCATGTGGAGGCACCCAGAGGGTGGGCCCATTACCCCCAATGATAGAGTGATAGTGAAAATGATGGTGAGGCAAGAGGACCTACAGTTTATACTGTGGACTCCGAACCATGTTGTACATAGGAGACACTTCACATGTGCTAGACAGAGGTGAAGGCGTGAATAGGGCTGACTTAAAATCACCACCCCAGAGCTGGGAATCGAACTCAGGACCCTTTGCATGGGAGCTGCAGACGAAACCACTGCCCTACCTCGGCGCCCTGCAAGGATATGTTATAAATGCTACATAAAAGTAAAGATTGATATTTCAGAGTATTTCGTAATGCTAGTACTGAAATGAAAAATTAATACTAATTTCAACTTGCAGATTGGTATATTCTAGTAATATCTTAGTATCATATTCAGAATGATTGCATTATTCAACTAGCAGCATGCACAGGTTTTTGAAAGTTAAGAAAAGCCTGTTGTTGGAAAGCACATTTTTGTACTATACAACAGGAGCATACTTGAAATTTGCATTTAATCACCATAATGAGCTTTTCTTCTCTGCAGGAAGTATCAAATGTTTTCATTAGTTGGCACTTGAGAAATATAACCAAGTTTTGTATTAAGAATTTTTATCAAACTAGAGTTAGAGAACTTTCCAGACTTGCAACTTTCTCCTTCACACATGTAAATTGCACCTGAAATTTGTCTTTATAAAGGTAAGTTGTCTTTCAATTTCACTGTTTGAAAAAGGGTTTTGACTGCATCAATTGCAGTAGCATCATAAGAATTTAGTGTTTTAATAACACATTTTGCCATCTGGAAATATTTGCAGTAGTAAATTGCTGAATATATTTAACTGCTTCATTCGATAATGATAGGTTCTGGTGGGAATTGAATACCAGGTATCTTGTACTTCAAGAGTAGTTTACAAGATTTGACAAAAGTTTCTTCATCTCTGACATTAGTTGGTTGAATGCATGAAAATTGAACTGTCTTAGAAAATCTTTAATAAACCAAATATGTATCAATTAAAATAAAGGTCAAATGTTTACTCTTTCTCCATTATATTCCTTCGTTTATACTAGTTACCCACCTTACAGATGCCACAGCTGTCATTGTGGTATAGTAAACTCTCGCCAATCCGGCCATTCCTTCAGACATGGGTGCTGGGTTAGCAAAGTGCCAGATTATTGATTTTATAATGTTTAGCAATGCATTGTACTTTATTAATCCAATTTAATTTTTGTACAAAACTGATACATTTGATATGTACATACATTATCACTCACTGTCTCAAATTTTTAGTTGGCTCAATGAAGATACACTACAGAAATATGCTTTATCATGCAATTGCTTTACAAATGTTACATCGGTACTACATGCATCTGATTGTTGCATAATGTACTCCAGGAATATATCTGCAGCTTCATCACCAGCGATGTGAGAAATCTTCATGCCCTCTCCTCCTATGTCCTCTTCTTCATCAGTTTCAGCATTACTTTCCTGCACACTTGATTATTTCTTCACCTGTTAATATTTGATCTACCTCAAAGTTTTCTGCACTTAGTCAAATATTTGATCTACTTCAAAGTTTTCTGCACTTAGTCACTTAGCAACATCTTCATAAATTTCTCCTCCTGTAAGCTTGTGGAACATGTCAATGTACAGAGTGTCAGCAGTTGATGTTCCAGAATTGGCTGGCTCATTGCTATTGCTCTGTACTGGCTCTAACTCAGCTCAAAGCATGGCCACAATTTTCTCAAGCTCTTCATTATGACAGCATTTTCCACTTTATCCCATGTTTCCGCTGTTTGGAAAACAACATTGCATAATTAATATAAATTTGAGTCGAACTAATACTCAATGCTCCACTTATTGCTAGCATTTTTTTTTTTCAGAATTTATTTACTAGAATGCATTTTGTTAGGATCTTCCTAACATCGTCAGCTGTTGTCGACTAATGGAGGTTGGTTTGGTGAACTCTTTGGAATCGATAGGTGCATCTCTGTCTGTATCTTGATGAACTTGAAGTTTGGGTTTTCTTCAAAGGTAGTGTCGAAATTAAACAATTTTTTTTTCATATTTCTTTATGAATATCTTTTCCCATGTGGTTAATACAGCTGGACCTTGGACACTTTTTAATAAGTGAATTTCTCGTTCTATATCATGATTCTCCTTCCAAAAATGGTACGCTACCACCAATTTATCTATTTCTTTGTTCCTGATGTTCCTAAAATGCTCTTTAAGCCTAATGTTCAAGTTCCTTTTTGTTTTTCCAATGTAAAAGTTGTTGCAGCCTTTGCAGTTTATCCGGTGCACACCTGATGTTTTGTCTGTGGGTATCTCCTTTGTATTATGTGATTTCAAAAGGTGTTGTACACTAAATTTGCTCTGTGGGGGCCAAAGTAATACTGTGCTCTTTGAAGACATTTTGGAAAAGGTGTGTAGCTCTGGGATGATATGTAAATTTTCTGTATGAAGTTTCATTGCCGATTGGGGAAAGAGTATTTACTTGTTTGCATCTTGTTGTCTTTTGAATTTATCAGCTTTCTTTTTGACCAATTCAGCACTGAAACCATTGTATTCTGCAATGTTGTGTTGTCTTGGGTTCTATCCATCTGCTTTTATGAAATTTTCTGTGTGTGTTTCCTTCCTGTGTATGCCAAATTCAAGTTTATTATGTTTTCTGGTAAGTTTCAAATCTAAGAAAGGGATTTCATTGTTGTCTCTTTTTCTATGGAAAATTGTATTGCAGGATTTTGTAAATTAAGTAGTTTTAATGCATCATCCACTTGTTTTTCATTTACTATTGCCCAGATGTCATCCACATATCTATAACAATGTTTGAAAATTAGTGGGAAAGCCTTTGTGATATGGGTTTCCAAAATGCTCATGAAGAGGTCTGCCAAAAATGGGGACAATGGATTGCCCATAGATAGTCCTGATTTTTTTTGAAATTTTTTTTATTGAATGTAGAAAAGGACTATTCAATGAAAATATTTGTTAAGTGAAGGTATTCCTCTATGATGTTTTGGTCTAATTGTAGGGACTGAAGCCATATTTGCATGTACTCCATGAGTTTGTTTCTTGGTACACTTGGGAACAAAGAGATTACATCAAAAGATACCATTCGGTCAGTGGGAAAAAATTGTAGATTTTTATTTTGTTGATGAACTCCAACAGATTTTTAATACTGTGGCTTTCAAATTTTGGTAGCTTCTTAAATTTTTTGTTTAGCCATTTGGATAATTTGTAGCAGGGTGTGTTTATGTTGTTAATGATTGGGCGCATCTTATTTCCTGTTTTATGAATTTTGGGTAATCCATATATATTAGCTACTGTAGGGTTGTCTGGTTTTAAACTTTGTTTAATTTCTTTTGGTATGATCATTTTATCCTTGATTGTTTCATATAACTGTTTTACGCACATATTTAAAGGGTCAGATTTCATTTCCTGGAATTCATCACTTGCCAATAAATCTGTCATTCTAGAAATGTAGTCTTGCTTGTCCATGATGACCGTCTTATTTCCTTTGCTTTCGTATAGACAACATCTTTTTTATTCAGAGATTTAAGTATTTTCAAGTATGGTTTGGGTTTACCACTTTACCTTTCTATTTTTTCTAAGCTCTTCCCACATTTGCTTCTAATTGCTCATTTCTGCACAGTATTTTGTTGTGTGTACCGGATAAACTGCAAAGTCTGCGACAACTTTTACATTGGAAAAACAAAAAGGAACTTGAACATTAGGCTTAAAGAGCATTTTAGGAACATCAGGAACAAAGAAATAGATAAATTGGCGGTAGCGTACCATTTTTGGAAGGAGAATCATGATATAGAACGAGAAATCCACTTATTAAAAAGTGTCCAAGGTCCAGGAGCATTAACCACGTGGGAAAAAATCTTCATAAAGAAATATAAAAGAAAATTGTTTAATTTCGACACCACCTTTGAAGAAAACCCAAACTTAAAGTTCATTAAGATACCAACAGAGACGCACGTGTCGCCTCCAATGAGTTCACCAAACCAACGTCGATTAGTCGACAACAGCTGATGATGTTAGGAAGATCCTAACAAAATGTGTTCTAGGTAAATTCTAGCAATAAGTGGAGCACTGAGTATTAGTTCAACTCAAAATTATATTAGTTTTGTGCTTCATTGTATCATAGTCCTTACACATTGGAACATTGCATAAGTTTAGTGCTTTCCATGCCTTCAACATAGCCTCAGTAGTCATTTTCACACTGTAAAGAGACAAGAAGTGCATGTCAGTAATGACATTTAATTGATTCTCAAATGCCCTGATCCATGGACTGAATTAGTGCAGTAACATTTGGTGTGAGAAAAAGTGCTTGTATACTATCTGTCTGTAAGGTCCCATCAAAAGAATGACTGGGAGCATTGTCAAGTATAAGGATGACTTTCATAGGCAGTTTTTTTCTTCAGCTCTTTTCAGCTGGTTCAAATGTTTCGTGAAACCACTGAGAGAATATTTCTCTGTCCATCCATGCTTTCATCCACGTTTTCTTCTGAGCACAACATTGCACTCTATTGGGATTACCTGTGGGTAACACCTCATATACTAATATAAGTAATTTGGCAAAACTATATTGTACAAGCTATGAACAGAAAAGTTTTCATCGATAAATCTAAAAATATATGTATTGCACTGGTAGTGGTTTGAAAACAACTTAGATGCTAGTACTTCCCAATCACCTTGAGCGGTAGTTTATGGCTCCTATTTTCATTATAACAGCCATGTTGTTGTTTCCAGTTTGATAGCCAACCTTCGCTTGCTGCAAACAAGTTACTGCTGCCAAGTTGTTTTTTAAGTGAAACTGCTTTTTCCTTTATTATCGGGCCACTGATGGGAATTGCTTTACTGCATTGTTGAATGAACCAAGCTGTGTCCAGTTCATTCTCACTCTCTTGCATAGCCTTCTGGTTTCCCAACTCGCTGTTCATTTGGCTTGCATACTGCCGAATACCATTTTCTTTCTTTTTGATGTCATAGACAGTTATTCGTCCAACACTGTACTTAGCAGCAATGGGTTTCTGTGAAGAACATCAGTTCAGCTTATCCAAAATTTTGAATTTCTATTTAAGGTCAAGCGTAACATGTTTTCTTTTAGAAGCCATTGTATGTATAGAACTCTAGAGGAAGCCACAAATCCAGTAACACAAACAACAATAGTATACAATAACTATAAAATTGTTGAGACATTGTTGCGCATCTTTTCTGCTTTAAACATTATGCGAGCTACAAGATGACAGATGTGGGCCAGATTACTGAGGTGCTGGACCACTGAGGGCTGGATTAGTGAGAGTTTAGTGTACTAATAAATAGACACATCCTTATACGAGTAACGAGGGCTTAAGGGTCCTTAAGCACAAAGCTAGCTGCAGGATATTTTTATAAGAAGTGGAGTACAGATAGCCAAGGACTGCAACTGCAAGCAATAAAAAATCACAGCCAAAACATGTAGTTAAACCCAATGATACAGAAAAGTGGGATGGGGGAATGTGCATTATAATTAAATTATAGGTAATACACACTTTGTTAGCATTTCTAGTAAGGTTAGTAGAAGAATAGTTAAATTGCATCAACCTAGTAATTCACCCCCTTCTTATGTTGGCACTTTCATTCCTGCATGTGCAGTATAGTCATCATGACATATTCTGCTATGCTTAGACTATAAATTGTGTTTTAAAAGAAAACCTTATTCTTAAGCCAGGTGGTTGGGCAAAAACATGTAACCCATGGCATAACAGCCTGCTAGCGGGCCAGAGCCTGCCAACCCGACTGCCGGCCTCATGCCCACATACGCAAGGCTGAGTTGGATGATCATCCAACCAATACGGGGAAGAAATGTGGTCAGCATTATACCACCCAGCCAGAAAGTTGGCTTTTTAGACTAGGGTTCACCACCTAGTGAAATTCCTAGCTCAATTTTCTCACGATGCTGAGTGGGCACTGGTCCTATACCTGGGATCTGATAATCTGCACCCCTTAGAGGTGGGATCAGTCCTGGTCGCATTCCATGGCAGGTAACCAAAGCGCAATGCTCTAGCCCTCTAAGCTACAGTGCAAAACCAGATGGGTGGGTTACAAAATTCTAAAGGGTAACATCTCCTAATTCCTAAAGGGTAACATCTCCTGCAATTCTTAAGGAATCTCATGCATTTTACTCACTTATTTTATACTTCCTCTTCTCCAGCCAGGGAGTTATGAACTTCCGAAACATGAATTATTTCTAACTAATTCAATTCATTTGTAGTGAATATGTATCATTGTTGATAGGACACAGATAAAAATTAAAATTTTATATACTAAAATAAAATGATGTCTAGATGTGAAGTGTTAGATTACAAAGACTGGATACAAGAGACCAGAACGCTGGACCACACCACCCCATGATGTTTCCGATAGTCAGAGGGGAGAGGGATAGCAGCCACACATTAGGTCTCGGCCTAGAAGAGGCTCTTGTGTCACAGGTTTCCTTGGATAGATATAAAAGGTATCTCCCATTTTAACATTTTTGTTTGTTAATGGCACTGTTAGGATCATATCAGCTCCACCAGTGTATTGAAATTTTGTTGCACATTTCTTTTACATTCTGGTAAATCTACTGACATGAAGCAATCACTTGTAAGCAGACTTACAAATCATTGGTCTAAGCCAGTTCCTAACCATCTGAGCTACCAACAAAGGGTCTTTTGTATCAGATCTTTCCATACTTCTATAGCCAACGTTCATATCTAAGGGATATTTGCAGTTTTCTTGGAAGTGGTGGTTCTTGGCAGGTCTATATGTATGCTCAGTTGTCTGTCGAGAGTGAGGCAGTAGTACACATTAACCGGCTCTTTAGCTCTATACGAGGGCTGTTCAATAAAGAATATTCACTTTTTTTTTTTTTTACACAACGTACCTTTACTCATCCTCAATTTTGATGGTCCTTCTCAAAATAGTCTCCCCTGAATGTGATGCACTTGTCCCAGCATTTCTGCCAGTCTTCAAAGACATGCGGGAAACCATCTTTTGAGGGATCCTTCAAAATCGCCTCCGCAGCCTTAGACACTGCTTCTGATGATGGCTAATGCCTCCCACAAAGGCGTTTCTTCAAGTAAGGGAATAAAAAAAAGTCACATGGGGCTAAATCCGGACTATAGGGAGGATGAGGGATGCACTTCACGTTGATTTTTGCAAGATATTCAGCAACAGCATTGGCAATATGTGGCCACGCATTATCGTGGTGCGGCATCTGGCCTGCTTCACGGAAATGTGACCTTTTGTGCCTGATATGGACTTGCAATGTTTTCAGGACATCCCTGTAGTATTGTCAAGTTACTGATGTGTGTGCAGGTACAACATGCTGATAAACCATTCCATGAATATTAAAGAATGAGATGACCATAACTTTCCCAGCAGAAGCAACCACTTTTGCTTTTTTGGGGGTTGGTGATGAAGGAGATTTTCACACTGAGCTTTGCTGTTTGCTCTCAGGATCAAAATGATGTAGCCAAGTTTCATCAGCAGTGATTACATTTGAAAGAAACTCTGGATCTTCCTCTGACATCAACTTTAACTGCATGTTACCTCCATTGCAGCGGTAGGCGATACTGAACATGTCTGAACTTGCCTGGTTCTCACAGGCGGGAACCAGGAGTACCAACAATGAAACTATTACTGCATTATTAAATTTTAGATGAGTCGTATTTTTTACACATCTACTTCACTTTCGTACCTATTTTGAGGACATGTTTCGCAAATCTTCGTTTGCATCTACGGCTCTTGTGCGAGTCGCACAAGAGCCGTAGATGCAAACGAAGATTTGCGAAACATGTCCTCAAAATAGGTACGAAAGTGAAGTAGATGTGTAAAAAATACGACTCATCTAAATTTTAGTAATTTTTCGCTTCACTGTGGTGTTCCAATACAGTTAAATCTCGATATATTACGGCATTTTGTTTCATATTAAGCTAATAGAATATAATGAGGTGAAATTTTAGTGCGAAAAGTTATGACCGTAAAAAAATTATGATCATTCTTTATTGAACAGCCCTCGTAGTATTAGCAATATTCTGTGTGCGTGTGAGACATTTAAGTGGTTTTATTATTGCCGATGAAACACTGAAAATAATTTCTTTTACAGCTTTTTACTGAACCACATTTTGATCGTGGTTAACAATCATGTATACCAAGCTCTTGGTAGTGCTCTGCATTGTCCCGTTGTGTATTTGCCAACTCTCCAGTGATCCACATGAATTGCTGGATTGGTGTATGGATGCAAAACATCATAAAAGTAAACCTGGACCAGAAGATGAACTTTACCATCAAGTAAGTGAAATATATAATTTAGACATGGGAATATTAAACAGCGTCAGTGCATAAAGTGTGTGAGACATAAGCACTGTTTCGAAGAAGGGGTATAGTATGTATATTTGATAATGGTTCCATGAATACCTTCTGAATGAAATGATGAAGAAAGGGGCATTAAAAATGTAAATATTTATATAACAAAGTTTAAGAAAAAAATGTTTTTAGAAAGTGTGTAGCCCACCTGACCTACCTTTTTAAGACATCTTATATACAGAATTCATCACTGTCAGAAAATTACACCATTAGGTCAATCAACACATATTAATTGTTCTACTCTGGCATTGGAAATGTAAACTCACAGTGAAAAATACAACACCAAAGCTGGATTTGAAGCACGTATCTTATGATTTCCATTCAATAGGCCTAAGCAAGTGGGCTGCCATAGCAACACGTTGGCTCAACATATTAGTGTGAAAGAACAAATAACAGGTTAAACTATGGAGTCTGTTACAGATTGTAAGCACCATTGGGGAATGTCATCTCAAAATGAATTGAGATCTGCTGTCTAGGCTTTACTGTATAACTTACAATATGTAACAACTCACTCTGCTGCTCGTTCAATGCTTTCTCTTGCCACCTCCCCCCCCCCCTGCTGCACCACTTGCATAGATGAGTAACCTAGCAACATTGTTAGAGGAAACGTACTGGATTGAGGATCAGTGGGGGAATTGGGCTTGCAGTCACATACACATGTTCAGCTTTCTTGAATATTGTAACGGGGAGCGCTGAAACACCCTGTGAGCAGCTGGCAACGGAAGACAGGGGAGGCTCGGTTAGCCACGCCTTTCCCTCGTTTGTCTTATAGTGGTGACAGCCAGCGGTCGGAAAGAAACATACTGTGCGTCTGTTTTCCTTCCACCTGTTTCTCGACCTTTCGTTTACTGGAACATTCTCCTGGTCACTAGAAACCGGCGATATTCCGATATAAAGAGGGTTACAGACAGACGGAGTTAGTTCAGTTGTTGGTTGTGTTGGTCAATCAGTTGGTTAGTGTGTGAGCGAGAAGACAGTCGCAGTTCTTGGTGTAAGAGTTAGTGACGTGTTAATGAACGAAAGGATTGTGGAACGGAAGGCTGTACGTAACTGGTATGAGTATCGGAGTTTATGTAATCGCGAGTACAAGGAAATTGTAACGGACGAACGGGTAAATTGTAATTGTGTGCAGCAAGTAATTTTGTGTAATTGGCAAGTGTTAAACTGTAAGTCGGTGGAAATAAAGAACATTGTTGAGTGGTGTAATTGAACTTTTTATTCCACGAACCCACAAAGTCACACTGGTGTCAAGAAGTGGGATAACAAAAGTCACACTGGTGTCAGGAAGCGGGAAAACAACATCACCGAACATTACAACGATGGAGGCAGCATTAGAAAAGATTTTAGCGGAACTGCAAGAAATAAAGACGGCTAAAGACAACATCACCAGGAAGATGGAAGAAATGCAGGCCGAATTAACAGAGAAGCTGGAGACTAGAAATAACCTGGCCGCGGAAGTGCTGGAGACTAGAAATAACCTGGCCGCGGAGTTGAAACTAATCAGGACGGCTAGGGAGAACATCGCCGAGAAGATGGAACAAATGAAGGCCGAGTTAACCACGGAAATGAGAGCAGCGAATGACGGTCTGGCTACCGAAATGAAGGTGGCGAATGAGGCTCTCGCCGCCAAGTTTGAGGAACGGTTGGCCGGCGTGGGGAATGACGTCACGAACCCGGGCAAGCGGAAGGGTCAAGTAGACGACCGCCTTAATGATTTAGAGGAAAAGGCCGACAACATCGCAAAGCCCCTCGCCCGCCTGACGGAGGAAAACCGGCCTTATGTGTGGACGGAGGACGCCGAAGACGCTTTCCAGCACCCGAAGGGGACCCTGTGCAGTGCTCCTATTTTGGGTTTCCCACAACCGGGTGGCGCCTTCATTGTGGACACCGACGCCAGCGACCATTGCATTGGAGGTGTCCTATCGCAGATCCAGGACGGCCACGAGCGCACAAGAGTGGAAGAGGAGGAGCGTGCCGCAGCAGTCCGAGTAGTTGTGGCAGTGCCTGCTGAAGGCTGGGATAGCGCAGGCCTGAGGAGGGAGCAGCTGGCGGACGCAGACTTGGGGCCACTCTTGAGGGAAGTGGACGCAGGGACGAGACCGACCTGGGAGGACATCGCACCGAGGAGCGCCACCTACAAGTCGCACTGGGCCCAATGGGACTCGTTGAAGACCAGAGTGGGCGTGCTGTTCCGGGTATGGGAGTCACCCGATGGGAAGGCGCAGAGAGGACAGTTGGTACTTCCCCGGAGCAAGGTCCCGGAAGTCTTGGAGGAAGTGCACGCCGGTACTTCAGGAGGACACCTGGGAGCGAACCGAATGATTCACAAACTACGGCAGCGCTACTTCTGGCTGAGACTCCGAGCAGATGCTGGTGGTACACCTGGACCGCCTCGCACGCTACGATGGGGCTGTTCGAGGGCGAACAGCTTTGAGAAGGGAGCAGTGTAACGGGGAGCGCTGAAACACCCTGTGAGCAGCTGGCAACGGAAGACAGGGGAGGCTCGGTTAGCCACGCCTTTCCCTCGTTTGTCTTATAGTGGTGACAGCCAGCGGTCGGAAAGAAACATACTGTGCGTCTGTTTTCCTTCCACCTGTTTCTCGACCTTTCGTTTACTGGAACATTCTCCTGGTCACTAGAAACCGGCGATATTCCGATATAAAGAGGGTTACAGACAGACGGAGTTAGTTCAGTTGTTGGTTGTGTTGGTCAATCAGTTGGTTAGTGTGTGAGCGAGAAGACAGTCGCAGTTCTTGGTGTAAGAGTTAGTCAGTGACGTGTTAATGAACGAAAGGATTGTGGAACGGAAGGCTGTACGTAACTGGTATGAGTATCGGAGTTTATGTAATCGCGAGTACAAGGAAATTGTAACGGACGAACGGGTAAATTGTAATTGTGTGCAGCAAGTAATTTTGTGTAATTGGCAAGTGTTAAACTGTAAGTCGGTGGAAATAAAGAACATTGTTGAGTGGTGTAATTGAACTTTTTATTCCACGAACCCACAAAGTCACAATATATTTAAGGTTAAAGAATTGTATATAACACATAAAGCACAAAAGATTCAAACAGTTGAATAGTAAAGGTTCTGTTGATCGTCCCTGACGTGAAAATGATAATAATTCTATAATCATATAAGAGTAAACACCCACAATCACACTCAAACCTGAGTGAATTAACACTTGATTTCAGAATACCAGCACTTTGCCTAACATGGAAACCATCAATACATATATTGAGTATAACTGACCCCTTTTGATTTTTGGTACATTCAACTATGGTATGAACACAAAGAGGTTTCAGTTCACCATTTCTAACGACTCAGAATAAACATCCAGTGATTGTTTTATTAAACTTAGTTCCCAAAAAGCGAGTAAAATCCAAATAAATGTTTGAATTAAATAGTCTGGAATTTTCTCACCCAACACGTGATTGACACAGATGAAGCAACAGACCCTTGATGTCTGGAACCTTCCTGGTACCAATGTTACTTCCGTCATAACTCCCAATCTGTAGTATGGCTTTGCGTCGTAGACTCTCATATCCTAGTCACCTTAGTGGCGGACTCCCAGCTGTGACTCCTGTACCGGGCAAACTCTCGTCATAACTACCTGCCCGTACTGGGCATACTCTTGTCGAGACTGACTGCACGTACTGGGTGAACTGATCCTTGGCTTGGGAACGTGGTCCTTTTATAGTAGCCTGAGGAGGGCGGAGCCAAGCCAAACAGGCTTGCAGCAAACATAATGGCCCGAAATTTCCTTGGGCCACCTTCTTCAATATAAATCATTGGACGAGCTAACGTGCATAACGTTACAGATCTCATTGTAATTTACTGGGAAAAAATTGTGATTCAGTTGGAGAATTTATTATGCTGACATGTTGCCATGGTAGCTCAGTTGGTTAGACCATCTGACAGAAACTGGAATATCCATGGTTCAAATGCCAACCTGAATTATTAATTACTGACATGTGCAGAAGAAAGTGCCATCACAAACATGCTAGCACAATACATAAAAATAGTATATTTTTAGTTCTGAATTCACTCGCTATAAATTCACCTCTATGCGGCATTAAGAAGCTTAAGATTTATATAAATACACTCTCTCCTCCTTTACTGCATAATTTCTAATATTATCCTCATATTAGTTGAAGCATTTCACATACATGCACGTGTGTACATACTTTCACATTCATAAACCATAACCTAATCTTGGGTAAATCACAGATCCAGAAGGTCATGTCAATTTGGTGCAGCCTCATGCCTATGCCGACCACATACTCTTTTAAATATCATAGAATATTATTCATATTCATTTAGTGGCTTTGATCCCTCGCAGTGTTATGTTTCTTTTTTACCACTCAGATGTTGCAACTTTTACGTATGAACAGTACAGCTGCAAAGTGCCACTACCAACCAAAGCATGAACTAATTTGAAAAGGTAGACTGGTAGAAAGCTGCTAGTTTTTGTCAAGAGAGTTTCTATAAACTGCTGCTTCAGAAAGTTTCATTCTAAATTGCTAGGGTTAAAGAATGCACAAGCATAACAGTATGCTCGATGAAACAGTGAAATTTTAGATTTATACAGTACTTTGCTGTCTACTTATTTAAAAAAAAAAAAATTAACTGCTGGTACACATTCCCTATGGATAGTATTTTTTTTTTTTTTAATTCACGTCCTCCAAAATTAAGTTATATCAGACGATGAATGAAATGGGTGAAATGATGCTCAAATGAGTCCAGGATCCATGGAGCTTAGAGTTACCCGACATTCATCTTTCAGGATAAGGGAAAACACCGGAAAAAACCTTTATCCAGGTAACTTGCCTTGACCAAGATTTGAACTCGGGACCTCTTGAACGTGAGGCAGACACGCTGCCATCTAAGCTACTGAGGCGGGCATGGCCAAATGCCTATCATTTGAGATGTAAAAGCTAGCTAGTCAATGTAATGCAGCAAAACTATAAGATTAAGCAATGATTGAATTTATTACCATAACTTATTATTTTTTTATTGATGAGTTAATTGATTAATTTGTGTAGAGCATAGATGTCTATTTTTATCATTTAACCATTTTTTCGAAACCTTAAAGTGGAAAGTTAATGAATTATGAAGATTATGAGGATTATGTTCAGGTCTTATTAAAATGAGAAGGAAGTGAACACAGGCCATTTTATAGTTTCTGGTTTAACACTAAGGGTGAAGAGATTCTAACCAATATTAATTAATATTAACTAATAATTCTTTCATACATGACGTGTGTCATTGAATAACTTAATAGTGGTAATCTAAATTATCTATAAAGCCTGGGACTTACTCTGTCCTCTGCATTCTCGTGACTCCTTGGATTGGCCAGCTTCTTTCTCCTCTCACCTTATCCTTCCTCCTGGGGATACCCCACTTAAAGCATAGGCATAATAGATTAAGACTGGTAATAGTGCTGAATCCTTTCCATAAGAATTTATTCTATCCTTTCCTACCATAATGTTGGGGTTTGTTGTTTCGAAATAATTTTTTCATTTCAAATAAAATTCTGTTGGTTTACTGAGAAAACTGCAATAGTAGCTTAGTTGGTTAAAGCAGTGCATGGTAAGCTGATCCATGCCTCAAACTCTCAGTGGCATTGAGTTTTCAGTCTGATTCTGTTTCCAACTTAAACCTATACACAGTATGTGCGAAAAGAACAATTATTTAACATTTATTAATGAGGAAATGACACTTTCTTAGTAATTTAATAATATTTTGCACATTCTGCAAATTGTTATTGTCATTGAATATTGGAATCTGTATTGAAAATACATGTTTGTTCTTTGAAAATAAAATCCATGTATGAATTAAACATTTGTTTTCTCAGTACAGGATTTATATAGCTTTGAAAATTTATAGTGAAATTCTTTCTTCATGTAATGATTTAAAAAGTGAAAACATCTGAATTTAGCCTCTTAGCAAAAACAGTAATCTGTGCATGTTAAGGAAGTAATTATTTACTGAACATGTGAGACAGGTTTAAACTAATTAGAAAGGATTGAAACACACAGCAGTTGTAATAGAAATGTGAAGAGAACCAATTACAGCTAGGACATTTCCATAGCAATTGCATTTGCCAACTCTGCATTGTCAATAATAAATGTGTTCATGCAATTGTTAACAAAGCAACACTTGACTCACATTGCAATTTAGTATTGGAATATTTTGTAGATTGTACTTACTGCATTCAATATCCTTTAATTAAGTTTTTGTTTTACTAAAATGTAATAAGTAAGCAAAATAGACTTGTTTTGCAAAGCAGTAATTTAAATTGGAGCTGATTTAAATATCTAGATCCATTAATTAGATATCTGACAAAAGTGGATAGCAAGTTTAAATTACCTTAAGGCAATGCTTAATATAGGGTAATTAAAACATACAGTAACCCTTTTGTAGGTTCTCTTCTCTGTGGCGGGAATTGAGAATTACCAAGAAAATGGTGCCTGCAGAAGCACACAAAAATCCTTATCTAATAAACAGACCACATATCTATCAATGTAGTAGTAGTAGTAGTAGTAGTAGTTTTTATTCATCCGTTAAGTCAATACAATGACATTGGATACGTCAATACAAATATTTAGAACAATACAAATAATATAAGTATAAAAATAAAAAAATAAGTTGCATCAAGTGTAATTAATAAGATCTAAGCATGAACTCATAAATATATATAGTTGCATGGCTCTACAACTACACAGCATTTAAAATGCATCACAAATATATACAATTATATGGCCAGCTACAGTGTATCTAGAAATTCACCTATATCATAATATGAATCACTTAATGTGTATGTGTGTAGCTAATGCTCTGGAGTCAACAATGAAGTCATCCTCCTTCTGGCTTCCCAGTACTTAGAAGTTATATCTTGATAAATTTAGTAAAGCTGCACAGTTTTGTAGATGTTCTCTATTTCTGTATCTGGAGAACAGTACACAATTTGGAGAAGTTAGTAGGTTAATTCTATGAAGATTTTTTCCTAGGCAAACGTGTGCTGTAGTAGGCCTCATCATGGCAACAGCAGATTTATATGGCAATTCTGGAATTAAAGAGATTTTCTAGAAGTATTTTCATAGTTTGGTTACCAATTTTTTTCAGTTAGTCCAAATTTGTAATTATCATTAAATTTTTTATTTATAATTCTTTTAATTGATCCATATAAAACGGTTTTTTGTTTCCTTTTATGTTCTCTGTTTGCTAATATATCAGCATTTTCATTCCCCTGAGTTTCACAATGGCCTGGAATCCATTGTAAAACTACATGTTTTTCAAGTTTTTTTAATGGTTTGGATTAGATTTTGTATTTCTAGAATTGTTTGCATTTTAGGTTCAATATTTCATTAAACAAAATGGATCCTGTGTTTTAGCACTTATCACACACTACCTCCAATTTTCAAGCCATAATGAGGTAATTCAAGCATTTGTCAAAATTTTTTAGATCAGTTGTAACAATAAACCAGATGAAATAGCTGCCAGTTTAGAAAAAATTGTAAACAAATGAACTTAAATTAATTCAGTGTGTAAGGACTATGATACAATGAAAGGTAAATACTAGCGATAAGTGGAGCATTGAGTACTAGTTAGACTCAAAATTATATGAACAGTCTAGGTGTAACATGCTAGCTTCTAGTTCCTGAGGACACAGGTTCAAACCTGGCAGAAGTCAATGGACTTTTTTGGGCATAAAAACTCATAGCATGGTTTCCTTAAGAAGGTAAGTAAAACTGGTATCCCCTATTGTAGATTTACTACACGTAAAACAACCTTAAGTCTAGGATTAATAGAGTCAACATAAAAAATTCAATGTCACAGCTGGGATTTGAACCAAGCATCTACTGGTTTCCATCCATTCACTCTTACCCATTGAGCTACCATGGCCAGTTTGCCGTCATGACATTAAATTCTCCAATTGACTCATATATTTCCCCAATAAACCACTAGGGAGTCTCGCATCCGAGACACACCGTTTGTGACGACTTACCCTTGTAAGTACTTAGTTACAGGCTTCATCATTTAACACTTATTATTTAAGTTAATTGATGGAAATTATTCATTTCTTCACACTAGCCGTAAACAGGCTAAGGTATTGGATTGATAGAGTCGACATGAAAAATTCAATGCCATGGCTGGAATTTGAACTACAGATCTACTGGTTTCCGTCCAGTCACTGTTATCCATTGAGCTACCATGGCCATCTTGCCGTCATGACATTAAATTCTCCAATTGGCTCATATATTTCCCTGGTAAACCAATAGGGGTTCTCATATTTGAGATATACCATTTGTGGCGACTTACCATTGTAAATACTTGACTCCCGATTAGAGAATTTAATGTCATGATGGCAAATTGGCCATGGTAGCTCAATGGGTAAGAGCGACTGGACGGAAACCAGTAGATCTGTGGTTCAAATCCCGGCCATGGCATTGAATTTTTCATGTTGACTATCAACATGACCTTAGCCTGTATACGGCTAGTGTGAAGAAATGAATAATTTCCATCAATTAACTTAAATAATAGGAGTTAAATGATGAAGCCTATGACTAAGTACTTACAATAGTAAGTCACCAC
The DNA here is from genome assembly GCA_030765055.1 of Mantis religiosa. Classification (NCBI taxonomy): domain Eukaryota; kingdom Metazoa; phylum Arthropoda; class Insecta; order Mantodea; family Mantidae; genus Mantis; species Mantis religiosa. The sequence continues at coordinate 653,357 of JAUKNK010000241.1, read as the reverse complement.
AAATGGTATATCTCGGATTCAAGACTCCTAGTGGTTTACCGGGGAAATAAATGAGTCAGTTGGAGAATTTAATGTCATGACAGCAGATTGGCCATGGTAGCTCAATGGGTAAGAGTGACTGGATGGAAACCAGTAGATGTGTGGTTCAAATCCTGGCCGTGGCATTGAATTTTTCATGTCGACTCTATCAATCCAATACCTTAGCTTGTATACGGCTAGTGTGAAGAAATGAATAATTTCCATCAATTAACATAAACCGTAAGTCTAATAAAAAGACCTGTGAGTAGAACTAAGCAGTCTTTCATGTTGATAGAATGGGTCTTTGAGAACCATAGAAGTTAAAGAGCATGTAAAATAAAATAAAAAGAAACATATTTAATTTAATATTCAAGTGATTAGCATGAACAAAATCAATATTAGGTTTCAGAAAAAATTGTGCTAATGCTCAAAACATCTCACAGTGACCTGAAAATTGGCGTGTATGGTGCGATAGATGCTAGAAAAATAATATATCCTATTTTGTTTAATGAGATATGTTGCCTGTTTACAAGGTTAAGATTTCAGTGTCTCTTTGCTGGTACCATTTTGTTGGCGATTCTCAGTTCCCTCACATAGCGGAGAGGGTCAGTGAATGAATTACCATATTTTTTAATAAGATTCTATAGTGGCACAACTTGGAGGTGCAATGGAACAAAGAAACATGTTTGATATCAGTTACCAACATACAAATGGATTACGTCCTGCACGAGGGGTACTTCCCTCTATTGTCATACTCCTTGAAGTAAATATTTTTGGTTATCAAAGTGAGGATGAAGAGGCTCCTATACTTCAATGAATAATAGTTGAGTTTATTATTAAAGTATCCTAAATTAGGCCCCAAATTGCTTGACATAATTTTTTTTAACACTTTGTTACAGTGTCAGCCTTGGAAGCAGCGATCATGTTGCACACATAACACAACCAGAGAAGCTCATATTTCAAAGCTGTACAATTTCAACTATGACCACTGCAGGAATATGTCGGAAAGCTGTCGAAAGCATTTCCTACAGGATCTATGTTTCTTCGAGTGCTCTCCTAATGTAGGGCCTTGGATTGTGACTGTAAGTATAAGTTCTTGACATACCAGTAAGTCTACTGACATGGGACTGTCGCCTTTAAACACACTTAAGAACCACATCTAGACCAGACTTGAAGCCTCAACCTTAGATCTGTAGACCAGTGCCTAGCCCACTGAGACACTCAACTGACCTAATTGTGCAAGTGACTTTATGTAATTTAACATATCTGGTTACTTCATATTTGCTTGGCTTGTGAAGCAATTGTTCATTGCTAACCAAAATATATATATTGCGTTACACCGAAAATTGGCTTTATTATGTATTATTATGAGCATAAACCAAAAGTAATTTAACATAACTGCTAAGTTTATATGGTAAATTAACAGCTAAATACATTCATTTTATACGTAAAATAGGAAGCTATTAACAGTGAAGCAAATAAATGTATACAAATATAATAATTTGTAGCTTAAAACTTCACTTATAAGAAATGATGATAATTTTTATAAATTCTCTGAGATCGTGATTTCATGATTTCATGGCTGAAAATGTGTATAAGTTTACATAAAGAAAATTATTCCATTGTGTAAGGACTATGATACAATGAAGCACAAAATTAATATAATTATTAGTCGAACTAATAGATAGATAGATAGATAGTTTTATTCACCTTAGGAATATACAATATTCATGGCTTCGTCAAATTTGTACCCATAAGAATAATACATTTCTTATGAGTAATACAATTATGAATAATACAATAGTAATTAAATAATACAATAGCAGTTAAATAATACAATAGTGATTAAAGTAATGCAGTAGTAATTAACAGAATAATAATACAAATAGTAATTAAGAATAATGCAACTTAGGTCACATAATAGTTTAATGTATTACATTTTTAAGAACTAGGCTGTAAGAGACATAATTTTTACCAAGAAAAAAATCAATATTTACTTTATTATTTAATTTTACTTCTTAGAAACTCATCTGTTGTCTGTGACATTACTTTTAGTAGGATATTTTTTACAGCTCCCCTGAATATTACAAGTATCACCTCCGAAGTTGCACAGGTATTTATTCACAAACATCATTTTAGGAAGCATTGATATGTTGATCATGTTTTAAGTATTCTTCCACTGAATAATAGCAACCTTCTCTTAAAAATGATTTTACAGTCAGTTTAAATCTTTTTTCCGGTGTTAAGATCGTTACTGCGCTGATTATAATTGCATACAACTACTAAAAGCTGTTAATTGACTAGCTGAATGTACCCATGTATTCAATGCTCCACTTATTGCTAGTATTTACCTAGAACGCATTTCGTTAGGATCTTCCTAACATCATCAGCTGTTGTCGACTAATGGACGTCAGTTCGTTGAACTCCTCGGAGGTGATGGGTGCATCTCTGTCAGTATCTTGATGAACTTGAAATTTGAGTTTTCTTCAAAGGAAGTGTCGAAATTAAACAAATTTCTTTCATGTTTCTTTATGAAGATTTTTTCCCACGTGGTTAATACGCTGGACCTTGGACACTTTTGAATAAGTGAATTTATCATTCTATATCATAATTCTCCTTCCAAAAATGGTACACTGCCGCCGATTTATCTATTTCTTTGTTCCTGATGTTCCTAAAATGCTCTTTAAGCCTAATGTTCAAGTTCCTTTTTTGTTTTTCCAATGTAAAAGTTGTCACAGCCCTTGCAATTTATCCGGTACACACCTGATTTTTCGTCTGTGGGTATCTCCTTTGTTTTATGTGATTTGTTGTGTGTATGGATTATGCAAAATTCATAGAACAGGAAATAAGATGCGCCCAATCATTAACAACATAAACACACCCTGCTACAAACTATCCAAATGGCTAAACAAAAAATTTAAGGAGCTACCAAAATTTAAAAGCCACAGTATTAAAAATTCGTTGGAATTCATCAACAAAACTAAAAATCTACAATTTTCTCCCACCGAACAAATGGTATCTTTTGATGTAATCTCTTTGTTTCCAAGTGTTCCGAGAGACAAACTCATAGAGTACATACAAATATGGCTTCAGTCCCTACAATTAGACCAAAACATCATAAGAGGAATACGTTACTTAACTAATATTTGTATTGAACAGTCCTTTTTTACATTCAATAAAAAAATTTTCAAAGAAAAAAAATCAGAACTATCTATGGGCAACCCATTGTCCCCATTTTTTAGCAGACCTCTTCATGAGCTTTTTGGAAGCCCATATCACAAAGGCATTCCCACTAATTTTCAAACATTGGTATAGATATGTGGATGACATTTGGGTAATAGTAAATGAGAAACAAGTGGATGATGCATTAAAACTACTTAATTTACAAAATCCTGCAATAAAATTTTCCATAGAAAAAGAGACAGACAATGACCCTTGACCCTTGACCCTTTCTTAGATTTGAAATTTACCAGAAAACATAATAAACTTGAATTTGGCATACATAGGAAGGAAACACACAGAAAATTTCATAAAATCAGGTGGATATAACCCAAGACAACACAAGCATGCTGTTATCAACAGTTTAACTTACAGGCTGGTTAATGTACCTTTAAACAAAATGGAATATATCAAAGAGTACAATAATATCATTCACTTTGCAGAATACAATGAATTCAGTGCTGAATTGGTCAACAAGAAAATTGATAAATTCAAAAGACAACAAAGATGCAAACAAGTAATTACTCTTTCCCCAATCAGCAATGAAACTTCATACAGAAAATTTGCATATCATCCCAAGCTACACACCTTTTCCAAAAAGTCTTCAAAGGGCACAATATTAGTTTGGCCCCAAAGAACAAATTTAGTGTACAACACCTTTTGAAATCACATAATACAAAGGAGATACCCACAGACAAAAAATCAGGTGTGTACCAGATAAATTGCAAGGGCTGTGACAACTTTTACATTGGAAAAACAAAAAGGAACTTGAACATTAGGCTTAAAAAGCATTTTAGGAACATAAGGAACAAAGAAATAGGTAAATCAGCAGTAGTGTACCATTTTTGGAAGGAGCATCATGATATAGAACGAGAAATTCACTTAATAAAAGGGGTCCAAAGGTCCAGCTGCGTTAACCACGTGGGAAAAAATCTTCATAAAGAAACATGAAAGAAATTTGTTTAATTTCGACACTTCCTTTGAAGAAAACTCAAATTTCAAGTTCATCAAGATACCGACAGAGACGCACCCATCAACTCCGAGGAGTTCACCGAACCGACATCCATTAGTTGACAACAGCTGATGGTGTTAGGAAGATTCTAACGAAACACGTTCCAGGTAAATACTAGCAATAAGTGGAGCATTGAGTATTAGTTCGACTCATAATTATATTAAAGAAAATTAGTTTCATGAATTACCAAAATTAAATGAATTTAACAAAATTATCTACCCCATTAAATATACCAAATTCTGTTGTGCTTTTGTATGCAAACCACTGTGCCTGTTCAATATATCACTAAGTAGACAATATATTTGGAAACAGCAATTCTAAGATAAATTCACCACCAAATTAATATATATATATATATATATATATATATATATATATATATATTTTCATATGTAATATATTAAATAGCTTATAGCTTATGTATATGTAATATAAATTCATTATTTTGTAAATCCTTTCATGGAAGTGTTGAAAACAGTGTTGTTGTATAAATTAAATTTATTGGGAGTCGTTAATGACACTAAACGACACTTACTTTTAAATTTTCCCGGAACTAGTTTCAGAGGTCTTCCCTCTATCATCAGCCAGACATCGACTGGTTCTCCTTGGTGTAGCTGGCAATATTTTGTCATCAGTCTCCTCTGGTGGCAGTTCGAGGAACTTGCTGAACAAATCTTTCTGGGGGATGTCGAAATTGAATACTTTGTTCCTATTTTTTGAAATAAAGATTTGTTCCCATGTGGACAGTTCTTCTTTTCCTGTTGTATGTTTTAGTAATTTTGGTTCTGGATTTATGTTGTGGTTTTTTTCCCAAAAATGCGTGGCAACTGCTGATTTTTCTAATTGTTTGTATTTTATGTTCCTAAAGTGTTCCTTTGCTCTTGTTTCTAAATTTCTTTTGGTTTTTCCAATATAAATTTGACTACAGTCACAGCATTCAATTTGATATATCCCAGATTTTTTGTTATTTTATATTGATATAGCTTATCAAAAATTCAATTAGTGTTGACCATGTCAAATTTTTCATATATTTATGAAAATGTTCAGACAGATTGAAGTTGTGTCATTTGAGGGTAATGGTGGCGGTGGCGGTTTTGATCATAGTGCATGATATAGGACACGTCAATTCAGGATTGATGACTGACTATATATTAACTATTGCATTGACCTACATTCTAACAACTGTCCCAGAAATCTAGATTCTTATTATCTCTCTATCTTATTATCTCTGACAGTCAGAAGTCATCCTAAAGAAGAGCACTTTAGAAAATATTCCAGAAAATTTAAGACATACATTTCATTTACCATGATAATGGCTCAGAAATATTTTAATTAAAATGATTAAATCAGTTTTTCAGTAAATCAAAAAAAATGTTAAAAGTTTCTTGTAATAGATAGTTTGTGTTGAGAGATTTTCTGGAAAATCTTAATCTCACATCTTTGGAAGATGCTGAACTTAAAAACCAAGTTTGCTTTTCAACTGACCTTTCAGTTTTTAGTTATGCTGTTCACACTTCAACAGGCCATCTTCTAAAAATTGCTTGATGGAATACAGTGCTTCTGCTACTTAATATATGCAGCAGTTAAAAAGTATAATTTTTATGCCTTATAAACAATAATCTATTACTACTTCATTTCTAGGTGGACAAAATGAAGACAAGGAAAGAAAGATTTTACAAAGTTCCTCTGTGCAAGAGTGACTGTGATGACTGGTTTAATGATTGCATCAATGACTACACATGTACAGAAAATTGGTTTCACTGGGACTGGGGTAAAGGAGGCAATACGTGCAGGAAAGATACTACTTGCAGACCTTTTAAGGAGGTGTTTGGTACGGCAAAGAACTTCTGTGAAAAGGTAATTATTCTAAAAAGCATTAGATGTCACTTTCATGTTACTTAAGGAAATTAAATTTGCTAGAATTGAAACACTAGCATTATCCACATCCAACCTCCTGCATATGATAGTATTTAATAAGAACATGCTGCAACATAGCCAAATTGTGCACTTGTGTAGGGAGATAAGAGATAGTATGCAACACAATGTAAGAATAGCATTTTATTATATTACTGAGAGCTATTAAAAATAACTGTACATTAAAAATCTAAATAAAATTTGACTATTCAACTAAAATAAATAAATGGCTATCAAAATGGTTGGTGTTACCAACACGCCCCATATGGCAACCTTCGCCTTCAGGGTAATCTCGCCCCACCACGTGATGTCTGGACCCATTTCTCAGGTGGAGGCACCCAGAGGGCAGCATCCATTACCTTCAATGATAGGGTGAGGCAAGGGAGGCAAGGGGATCTACAGCTTATACTGTGGACTCTGAACCACGTTGCGCATAGGGGACACTTTACAGCTTATACTGTGGACTCTGAACCACGTTGCGCATAGGGGACACTTCACATGTGCTACACAGAGGTGAGGGCGTGGATAGGGTCGACTTAAAATCACCACCTCAGAGCTGGAAATCGAACTCATGACCCTTAGCACGGAAGCCGCAAACAAAACCACTGCTCTACCCCGGCAATTATTATCAAAATTAATATACCAAATTGTTCTGGAAGAATGGTCAGGACTTATAGTCTTTCCAGAATACATCTGAACCATTATCAGTGTCATTGTTGCTTGCCACACTGCTATTGCCTTCTGTGTCACTGTCTTAAATTTCTTCAGATTGGGTGGTCTTGATACCCCATCAAGATCTTGCAAGATGGATCTTGCCATCTATGGGTACTGGGTACATCTGGCTAGCTTGGCTGCCCAATGGGATTGAGGGATGCCTAAAATAATTCTGGGTACTAGCCTGCAGAGCTAGTAGCATGGTGTGCTAGATCACCAGAGACACTACTGAGGTTTTCGGTAGTCTTCCTGATGAGTTGATGTTTATAAGTGGTGTATCCACTTTCATCTGAAAGGGGAGGCTTTTTAGACTCCAGGTATTGCCCCAAGGAAAGAGCCACGTGGTTGACAAATAAGAGGGGGAGTTTCGACTCCCAGGTAGACCTGGCTCAGCATGTCTTAAACATAACACAATTGATTCTAAAATTTCTTCCCTTCCTATTTTTTAATGAAATTACTTTCCTATAGTAATGCCAGAAGAATATTTTGATTTAAATTTTGATATCACTGAAACATTTTTTGTATATTTGGTAACATTGTTGCTTTACAAGTCTTTATACTGTTACATTTTACAGATGCACCTTGATTGCCTTTTGTTGTAGAAGAAGATTTCCAGCAATATTTATGAAGTAATTATTAAGTGTTTTCCCTATGAACTTTGGGTTTCTTATTATTTTTGAGTCATTCTGCAGATTTATATTTATTTGGCTTTATCTCATTCTTTAATTATTATTACTCTCCATGAAGCTTTCATTTTGTTCTGAGCACTTTATGTAGTTATCATTTGACATCTTTTTTATTTGCTTTATTACTTTATTTAGTATGGCTTTATACTTTTTTATATATTCATTAAATTGGGGGGTTACATCACTATTTGTAACATTTCATGTAATTTTCAATTATAGACACAAGATGTTTGAATTCCTTTAGTGATCCACTTGTTCAGTGAGATATTGATTTTTTTCAGTTTTGAATAGTAATGAGGGTTGCAGCTGCTCTTTTTTTGTTTTGTTCTGTTCATTGCTCTTTTTTTTAACCATTCTTGAATTTCAGTTTTGTGTTAGATAAGCTTGCTTCTTTCAAGTAATTAATAAATTTGTCCAAAAACCAATTTTTGAATGTTTATCATTTCACTGTGGCTCTGTCTGCGTTGACCAAAACATCCACTTGCTCTCTGGTAAAAGTGTTGTTTCTCTCAACCTGCATGACACTCAATGGGGCGACTACTGTTTCCTATAGGCACCTTTAATCCATCATTTTTTGAGGAGTCTGTTCAAATAGATTTCATGGCACAATTTTGGTTCATCTAAGCTTCATCTGAAAAATATTTGTTTCGTATCATCAGTAACTCATATTTCTTGCATTGCAGTTTCAATCCTTTCTACGTTCCTTGTTTTCCCACTTAATTTGTTCTGCACTTTCTTGATTTCTGTTTATTTACACACATACAGAAATAATAGGCACACTAGATGTGGATTTAAACCTACAACCCTCTGCACAGTGAGGCACCAAAAACATATGTACACTTCAGCAACCACAGTTACGAGGGCAGTCAAATCTTGACCCAACAATTCTTTCTATAAGGAATTTACAGCCATCTCTGGTTTTCCTATATCTGAAGCATAATTTTGTCAACATTCTTAAGGAGGAAGAAGTTAGTGATTGGCGTATTCGAATACAATGCAAAGTTCTCATTTGCATTTGTCCTGGGTGCTGATCTCAAACACTTTTTGCCCCAAGTTCTCGTTAGGTGCAAGTGCACTGAGGTGGAATTTGAATCCAGATCTCGATTCAGTTTCACAGATTCTGATTGGTGCCCACAGATTCACATCTTAAAGGTCAGGCAGCATAGGGGGGAGAAGTGAACTGGTTGACAAATAAACATTGTAATAGATAGGACGAGACATGTTTATAGATATTAAAATATACTGTTTATGGGTAATGGACCTGCTTGCATCCCAAGGTTATCAGAGTGACTCAAAACAATTATTTCAATATGTGATCAATATATTTAAATTACTAAATTATGGGAGAAAGGAATGTACATTATGAGATATGTAACTATAATGAATGAATAACTGTTTTAAATTCTAAACCAAATCCAAATTTATAATGTTGACGTACTATTGATTTTCAAGTACACCATATCATATAAAATATAGTGTAGTTATATGTAAAGTCCTGTTAATGTGAGTTTGACAATGAAAATAATGTATTATTGTGCTATGTCTTGCTTCCTGATATTGATTCAATTATTAATAAGCAAGTGGTCAATAATGACTTTTCTTTTTTGTTTTAACATATTAGTATGTGCTGTCACATTCTTTTATGCTTTACTGCTGTATGCTTTGACACTGCCTTAAAATATGTTCAACAGTTCTTGGCTTGAAATAAAATGTTTTCCTGATCGGAAACACTGTTGCATAGTGACCACATACAGAGCAAAGCAATTAGTCATGAGCGTTGCAACAGTGAATTAGAACAGGAATAAATGATTCAAGATCGCATATGCCAATTGCTTTTGATATCCTATACTTCCTGCCTATGGAAACAACAAAACATTTATTATTATTAATTATTATTATTAGTTTATTTTTATTTATTATATATATAATCATTTTCCTTGTTTTAGTCGTTTTTATTTTTATGTTGTTTTTCTCTATGTTTACTCATATACACAATACACACAAACACCATGCCCAAGGCAGGACTCATACCCATGGCCCTCTACGCAGAGGAACGCCGAAGGCATCCGCTCTAACGACTCCGAGCACTTGCATCGAATACATGCAAATGTACTCGTTTGAAGTATCTGAGAACTTGTTTTTGAAAACAAGTAAATGTTCTCGATCTTTCTAAATAAAAAAATATTTAATTTTCCTTCTTTTCATCATTTTTATTTTTATGTTGTTTTTCTGTATTTTAACACATATCCACAGTATAAATAAATACCATACCAAAGGCGGCACTCGAACCTGCAACCCTCTACGCAGCGGAATGCCAGATATATCCACTCCAGCGACCCCGAGCACTTGCTTCAAATACGCGCATATGTTCTCGTTTGTAGTATCCTAGAACTTATTTTGAATACAAGCAAGTGTTCTCGATTCGCAGCATGTGACATCATCCGAGAACTTGCATTCAAATGCAAGCAAAAGGTCTCGTTCATAGCAAACTCAGTTCGCAGCATTGACATCATACGAGAACTTGCATTCGAATGCAAGCAAAAGTTCTCGTTTGTAGCAAAATCGATTCGCAGTGTGTGACATCATCTGAGAACTTGCATTCGAATGCAGGAAAGTGCTCTTGATTTGCAGCATGTGACGTCATCCAAATGAATTCATCCAAGAACTTGCATTCGAATGAAAGTTTTGATTCTTCAAAGTATTCGAATACAGTGTAACTGATTCTTAAAATCATTCGATTCTTTCATCACTTGAAGAAATAGAACCTTTGTAAGATATTTTTTCCTGTAAAGAAGTTGATTTGCCTCATAGTCATTGCTCATAGGAAGCTCATCTGTTTTTAGCAATAAGAAGTTCACTGTGGTCATAAAGTTCCAAGTTGATAGCATTAGAACAACCTCATTAGGTAAAAATTTAGGTAAAAGTGGGAAGTCCATCAAAAACAAAACAAAAACAAATGAACAATTTATTTATCTATGATGTCATATTTATTTATGTTGTTGTTTTCTAATGCCTTGCATCTGGCAATGAAGCCATTAGCATTCGTGCTTTCCAATACTTTTGAACTGTAGTTTCTTATTTATTTATTGTTTTCCAACCTTTATTAGGTCCCACTCTTTCTATACCACGTATCAATTTATTTGAATTGGCTTGCTAGCTTTTTACATTGTTTGTCCCTAAATTACATTAATTAGCTGTATACACCTAACACTAATTTGTAATTCCTAATGAGTAAGTACTATGATACATTGAAGCACCAAATTAATGTAATTTTGAGTCGAATAGTACTCCATGCTCCATATATTGTTAGTATTCTACGTAAACACTGGCAATGTATGGAACATAGAGTACTAGTCAACTCAAAATTATACTAATTTAAGTTAATCACTCCTAGCCAAAGCATAAATTAAATTATATGTGTTTGGAGGAATTTAGTAACAGTGACGTCAAACTTAATCTCAAAAACTATTTGTAGTTGGTTTATTGTTAAATTAAATTGCTACACTACAGGGTAGAATGCCTGATACAATCCATGAGTTCTTGGAAACAGTCTACTAAATGATTCATGCAGTTGACATGCCACAAATACTCATAACTGAGTATCCAGATTTTTGTCACCATTTATGTGCTCATTTAAAATTAAATTAATGAGAAGCAACAGTACTTAAAAAAATCTTGTCATTTCCCTCTTTCCATATTTTATATACAATCCATTTTCCTTATAAATAATTTGAAAACGTAAATTGTAATTAACACTATGAAGAAATGTAGTAATTAAAAGCATACTATAAGTTGACTGAGACACTCTGTACTTCACACATACTACATATTTTCTTTCAATGCATTTTGCCTCCACTCGAAGGCATTATCAAGAAATTGTCGACAATTTCTTGTCGAAACACAAAAGGAGAAAGAAAATTTGTGGTATGTGATGTAGAGTATCTTGGTCTACTCATTGTATAATTTTAATTATTCCTTATAAATATTTGAAATGATTTGTCTAGTATTTTTTTCTCGGTTTGATTCAAAGTATTTCCATAGAAATCATTATTGTTCTAGTGGACATACTGGGTCAGTTTTATTATGTATGTTATTTTTTGCCAGGTCTGGGATGATGCTTGGGAATACACACCTGATGATCAGCCCTGCATGAGACTTTGGTTCAATGGAGAAGAGGGTAACCCTAATGATTACATAGCAAAATGGAAAGTGGAGCAACTAATGAAACAAAGAAATACAGCAGCAAACATGAGCAGATCTCTCAGTATGCTGATTTTGACTGTAGCAATTACTGCACATACTGTGATGAAGGTTATTTAACAGCAATAACACAGCATCTTAAGGGAGACAAATGGGGATAAATGCAGCTAATAGAAAATTAAGTATATGTAATATATTTTGATACATATCTTAATGACAAGTGCCTGTAAGTACTTGAATACTGTATGCATTGCAATAAGAATCTGAACAAGCCAATGGTGATTCACGTACTTAAAGATGCTCAGTTTTTTTTGTGCTGATACTAATGTTAAAATCAAATTTTTAGAATTTATGTTGATTGGGCTTCTAGATTGTAGTTCAGTTTGTAAAAGCTGTAGAGCTATATTTTATCAGAAGTAATAGTACTAAGTGTAGACTTGGCAGTCTTAAGGAATATAATTCGGACTATAGGTTAGGTGCAGACAACATTGATAGCTATTACAGTATTTTGCATTATAATGCTGTGTTTTTAATCTCATTTTTTAAGTTTAAATCTCATAAAAAATGCACGTGGAGTTGACTCAGTGAGATAACTAAGCAGCTAGATTTTTTTTTTCCCCCTTAGTTTGAGGTATCCTTTTATAGATAGTAGTTTACAAAACTATGTAAAACATGCTACTAATTTTATGGAAGAAAATCATTTGGGCTAGCTTTCAGGGTGACCAGAAATCGCATAGGAAGTCTCTAAACATGTCCTAGATTTTTAACCTGTGTCAAGTAGCTTGGAGAAAAAAAGTCCTATAATGAAACACTTGGTTTAAGGAGATGTGTTAATATTGTACCACTTGCACCACTAAGATCCTAATTGAAAAAAGCAGTTTTTTCTTTTCCTTGAATAACGTTCTAGCATGAAAAATAATGTTCTTGGGCAAGTGGTTTTACATTTAAGATGTAAATACTAATTTGAAGTTCAAGTTTCTCCAATTAATGTCGGAATGAGGCCAGAAATTATTTAAATGCTTTTCTCTCCACTTGGGTCTTATTTATTCAATACTAGTTTCTGGGAACCTCTTAATAATGGAGATGAGGTTCCCAGAGACTTGTCTTGAATTAATAAGAATAAATGGATAGAAAACAAACGTAGGCTTTCATGGCCGGCATCTTGTTCAGTAGAAACCGATGATGCTTGCCGCAGTTGTAAGCGAAACGTCTGGGAGAGAAAAGAAGAAACCCAGTGGACCACGGCCTTACAGCCCGGAATCTTATACTGAACAATGGATAGGAAAGCTGTTAAATAATTTGCCAACTCATTCCTATATTGATTGTCAGTCCGCTGTATGCAATATTGCTTATGAAGTTTCTCTGTTAACCTTAACTGCATTATTATAAAGGTGTGCTCTGTCATAAACTATTCTAATTGTTCTTATTGCATATGAGCAGTTATACTCCCCCTCTCTGCTGCAAACTTTAGAGTTTGCAACTTTTAATCTGATTACAAAATATGTTTTAACATATTACAAATCTTTATTTTCCCAATTTATCACATTAATTTAAGGAATTGTGTTCCTTTCGTATCCCATAATAATTAACATTCAGGTTGTGTATATAATTGACTGTCATTATATTGAATCTTGGCACATAAATGTTCTAATATCTGTGTATATACTGATTCGTACAATATTATTAACATTGTCATTCTCTAATTTCCGTTCATGTAAGTGATCAAAATAAGTGTTGTAATAATTAAATTAAGGGTGAGTTTATTAATGGCACTAAACAACACTTACTTTGAAATTTCCTGGAACATGTTTCGGAGGCTACTTTCCTCCATTGTCAACTGGACATCGATCTACTTAGGTTAATTTTCATTAACTAAAAATTTTTTTATTTGTTACAGAATATTTGTTGATTGCTTTGTCATTCTCATTGGTGTTGCTACTTCCCAATTTTTGTATCTGTAGAATTAGTAAAATGTTATGAATGTACTTTTTCAAGTTCCTTTAATGTGAAATTAAAGTTGCATTGCATAAAATTGTTTTTAAAATATGATGAATACAGTCCTGGTTATTGTTTCAACTCTTATTTTAGATCAACTTAGGTTAATTTTCATTAACCAAATTTTTTTTTACTTATTACAGAATATTAGTTGATCATTTGCTTGATTATTTTGTTTAAATGTACAATGATGTAGAGACTTACTAAGCAAGTCTTGAAGATTTCAGGATCAAGCACCTCTGTGGATTTGGTACCACGCTACTACACAAAGTGCCAACATATTGCTCAAGTCATCCTCTAGTTGCTTTTTATGTTGATCTCAAATTAAATTAATGAACCGGTTTCTTTATGTTACTCTGACATACCATGCATATTTTTATCATGGAAATCTCCTGTCTTGCTCATGCCAAATATGTTTCTTTCCATTGTTGCCATTTTCACAGTTTGAAGGGAAGCCCATTTTAAGAAGAAAATTTGCTGTTAATTATTGTATTAGTTCATTTTATATTTGTTTTTTATTTTGTTATTGTTGGCTTTTTATTGTTATTCTTGAATTAAGTCCTGTCAATGTCACCATTTTTTGTCCAGGCCAGTCAATTTGCTTTAACCTTATTTGTGGCACACAGCTGTTCATCTCTCTCTTGTATGGCAGCTATTACTCTGATTGTGGTGTTATTAATTTCCTAGGTGCAGTTTTTAATTTTCATGTGATTCCTGAAAGAAAATCACTTTTAAGGCCCAATTTCGATTATGCATTTGACTGCACGATTTGGGATTGTTTACCTTTTTTGTTGGTGGAGCTGTATAATACGGACATTAGGTATAGTAAACAACACTTTGCTCAAGAGAAGAATTTTTTACTACAAAGTTGAATAAATATAGGGCTCATTTAATGCAACAGACCTTATAAGTAAATAAGTTGTAATATTTTCTAAGGTACAAATTACGAACATTAACAAAAATAATTTCATGTATATTATATATACTGCTAGTGTTCTGTCAAAATATTGTATGTTGAAAATGGTTGAGAACATAAACACTTACTAACTTTTAAATTAAGTGCAAAATTAACTAATGAAATGCATCTAAAGAACATAGAAAAGTCAAATTAAGTGAAAAATCACATTATTAGATGACAATATTAAACATATGAGAAATTTGCAGTTTACTAATTCAACAGCAGGCTTTCTTTCATACACAGCATTAATACTAGTATGTTATCAAATGATGTTTTGGAGTCAAAATAAACATTTTGTTTGTTCCAGCTATGTGAAATGTGGCAGAACTGTTCTTAATGAGTAAGGTCTATGATACAATGAAGCAGAAAATTAATGTAATTTTGAGTTGAACTAGTACTTCTGCTCCATATATTGCTAGTGTTTACCTAGAACTGAACGTTCATAACATCCTCAGCTATGTTGACTGTTGAATTTAGAGCAGCACAAGCTCAATCTAATAGTACATATTTCATTCAATTCTTGAAGAAGGGCATGGAGTTTGATTTGCTCAAAAGCTGGAACTTAATAAATTGATACAGCTGTGAAGCTATAATGAATAATGCTTTCCGTGAACGTTTCCCGTCTTAAGATTACTTCTCAGTTTCTGTTTGTTATCCTTGGTAAAGAAGCCATTTGCATCCTCATTCAGTCTTTCTATGATGGTTTCAGATGGTAATGCTTCATCGCTTTTGATATTTTCTTCAGTCGTTATCATCTTGACAGTTTGGTCTTGGCAATCATGCCCTGTAACCAGCCTAAATTTTGCTACTGCTGTGACAATTTCTGGTTTCTATATTAGCATAAACCATGTTTTATTATGTGCTTTGGTTGTAGTACTTGGATATGTTTTACTATATATTTAATTTTAATTAGTCTTTTCATGGGTGTGAAAAGTAAGTTTTTGTTGCATTTTTAATCAAGTTAAAAACCTGTTTTGCAAGTCACCAGTTTCTTTTCCAGCAATTTCACAATTTGTAAACATTTGTCTACCTTAATTCGACTTTTTCTGTAATTTTTGAAGTATCTAAGTTATTTGATGAAATTCTTTAATTTGGCTTGATATTATTTTTATATGAATTTATTGCATAAATAGTAGCTTTAGCATCTGAAAATTGATAAGCTTTTGAAATTTTTTTTCTATATAATAGTTGCTGCAGAGAGATATGTATTGTTGCATAAAAATTGTTGTGTAGTTTCCGTACAGGCTGATAAAAAGAGAAAAAGGCACCTTAATTGTTATTACTAATAGACCTATATGTGTAGTTATGTAGACATTGGTGGATACATTTTGTTCCTAATTTGTAGTGAGAGTGCATTTGGAAGCTGGTTCTTTTAAATGTACTTGAATGGTTGAAAGGTTAGATTTTCTCTTGTCAAAATATTTTCTTTGAATTCAGGAAGGTCAAGTTCTACTTTTAGTTTTGCAACTTTAAATAGCAAACTTTTTTTTGTTTTCAATTTAGATGGTTGAAATTGTTTTTTCTTCCAATTTGTAGTTTTAGCCTTAACATTTTTTTTCCATGTGCATTAGTGTTACGGTCACAGGGCTTAAATTTGACAAAAATAAATTTTACTGACCTATTTCCATATAACATTATTAATGACATCTGAGTCAGAAAGATTGAATTGGAAAATTTGTTGCTGTGGCATATTCAGTTAGCTCTTGCATTTAGATTGCCATTGGTTTGATGCGGATTATATTTTCTGCTTCTATAAGAACTTTTCCAGCATCCTTTTGTTCCTGCTAGTCATAATTTGATGTTACAAAACCTTGCATATTAACCTACATAGGCGATTTCAGAATTAAATTTAATAAATAGGCTTCGGACAATGATGCTATTTCATTGCACTTTACCTGGAAAAGTTATGTGCGCATAATAATAATAAAAATAATAATAAAACACTTCTGTTCTTAATATAATGCGTGATTTTGAAATCATTTATTACTTTTATAACAAGCAATATTACTATTATTGCATGCATTTTATTAGTAATAGCAGTGCTAATGATTACTGGGAAAAACTTTGAATCTGATGAAAGCAGTATATTTGATTGCAATTACATTATTTGTATAATAAAATTATGTTTTTAATTATGGAAGTTATAACTTATAATATTTTGAAAGACATGAACAGCCAATGGCATTCAAGATGTTGCAAAAGCTAAAAGATGCATTTGGATTGGTGGTTTGTAAGTATATTGGCAGTTTAAATTTGGAGTTATGTGCCATTAATTTTATTATTCTTCAGTTCCTACTGTAATAAAAATCTGTTGAGTAAGAATGAAATGTGTAAAAAATGTGCATAGGCAGAGAAGTTTGTATTATTGAATGTTGTTAAAGAATGTCTTAATTTCTCCAAATCAAGAAAATGTATTTACCTTTTGTTATTAGTGTACTTTCAAAAATGTGATACATGGCATTCCTTCTAAAGCTGTGATATTTGTTAACATATGTTTTAAATGCTCAAAGAGCACCAGAGGTGCCTATTTTTCCAGGATAATGTATGATTGTTATGCAGAGATTGTTAGAAAGGAGAGCAACTGTGCTACAAGACTTGCTTTATAATTGTTAGGTAGTAGAATAGCTTTAAGGGAAGAATCTCAAAGTAGTTTTATAGGTATATAAGGATTTCCAAGAAATTCCTGTTCAAAATAAAATACATTCTTTTTTAAATTTTGAAGAACTTAATAATTTGTTGTTATATGTATGTTGTAAATGAAACCTGTGATTTCTGGAGCAATAAAAGATAAATACTGTCAAAACTGCAGTTGTGAATGTTTGCTGATTAATCAAGATTAGGTAGAGCCAGACTGAAAAATTCAATGCCATAGCCGATATTTGAACCACAGATCTCCTGGTCTCCATTCAGTTGCTTTTAACCAATGAGCTACCATGACAGTATGCCAGACATTAAATTCTTGAAC
This sequence comes from Mantis religiosa, assembly GCA_030765055.1. Taxonomy (NCBI): domain Eukaryota; kingdom Metazoa; phylum Arthropoda; class Insecta; order Mantodea; family Mantidae; genus Mantis; species Mantis religiosa. The sequence continues at coordinate 635,676 of JAUKNK010000241.1, read as the reverse complement.
GGACTGTATTTTTCTCAGTATACCACTAAGAGTTCTCATATAAACATGAGACAACTATCTTAATGGCAACTTACTGTGCTGTAAGTACTAAGCCCAGGCTTTATAGTCAAAATAGTTTTTTTCAGTCTGACTCTACTTATCCAAACCTTGTTCTATACATTGCTTATGTGAAAGAACAATTAATTTCCATAAGATTACTATGTACTATTATAGTATCTTTGAACTATTCAAATAATCAACTTCCTCAGTTGTCAACTATTGACAATGCAACTGTATTCTGAATCAACGTGTTTGACAAAACACATTATCATGTTACCATTCTTAACTCCTGCTTATCAGACCACACAGCTCAATGTATAAAATTAAGTGATTTAGGGCTCCTCAAACAGTGCACAAGTCATTTAAAAATCATAAACTCATTTAATGAATTAAATCTATGCTCTCTAAACACAGTCTTATCTAAGGAAGAGTGGGTAAAATGTCTATGCCGCTCAAGACCCAAATGTGAAACTAAATACTTTTTATGATACTTTGTACTATTACATCAACATACACTGTCCCCCCAAAACTGTAAAACATTGTAACCCTAAACATGTTTATCAGGAGAATTGGATTACTCCACAAATTAAATATCTACGCACATGGCTCAAACTTAATGCTTTACATTACAATACAGACAAGACTCTTCAAGCGAATAACTATAAAAAAGTAAAACACATTTATGATCAATTAGTGATTGATGCAAAATGTAACAGTATAAGCAAAACCATATTAAAATCAGACAATGTGTGTAAAACTAGCTGGCAAACATTAAATAATTTACGTAAAACTCATGCTACTGTAGAAAGCATAACCATTCATTTTGATAATAAAACAATAAATGAACCTACGCAGGTAGCTGAGACATTCAATAACTATTTTACCTCCGTTGGAACTAAATTAAAACTCAATCATACCAAAAGCAATTTCAATACCTCTCTGGGACTAGCAAGCAACTGCAAATCCTCACGTAGTATATATCTACATCCAACCGACAAATATGAGATATCAAACATTATTAAAAATTTAAAAAACCGTAATAGTATGGGAAATGATGGCATACCCATCTCTTTGATAAAAGCATGTAGAATGGCAATAGCTGACCCAATTGCTAATATTATAAACTCCTAAATCCTTTCATGGAAGTGTTGAAAACAGTGTTGTTGTATAAATTAAATTAATTGGGAGTCGATTAATAACACAAAACAACACTCACTTTTAAATTTTCCCGGAACCGGTTTCTGAGGCCTTCCCTCTATCTTCAGCCGGACATCGACTTGTTCTCATTGGTGTAGCTGGCAATATTTTGTCATCGGTCTCCTCTGGTGGCGGTTCGAGGAACTTGCTGAACAAATCCCCCAGAAAGATTTGTTCAGCAAGTTCCTCGAACCGCCACCAGAGGAGACCGATGACAAAATATTGCCAGCTACACCAATGAGAACAAGTCGATGTCCGGCTGAAGATAGAGGGAAGGCCTCAGAAACCGGTTCCGGGAAAATTTAAAAGTGAGTGTTGTTTTGTGTTATTAATCGACTCCCAATTAATTTTATTTATAAACTCCTGTTTAGAAGTTGGAATTTTCCCAGATACCCTAAAAAATAGCAAAAGTTATACCAATTTTTAAAAAAGAAAGAAAGATGCCATAAATAACTACCGACCCATCTCTATCTTACCAGCACTATCAAAAATTTTTGAATGTGTTCTTTTCAATAGAATTATGAATTATCTCTTAAAATTTGACCTTTTACCCACACATCTGACCGGTTTTGTGAGAAATAGCTCCACTACAAAGTGTATCTCAAGTTGCATTGAAGAAATAAGCAATATAGATGCTGGTAACTATGCGGCTAGCATATTATTAGATCTCACTAAAGCTTTGGACTGTGTTGATAGTAACATACTAATGAAAAAATTATATGATCTTGGCATCCGGTGCCTTGCGCTTAAAATGATGAAATCATATATGACAAATCGAAAACAGGTGAATTTAGGTCAAAAACACAAACTTTAAGCCATGGAGTTCCGCAAGGTTCCATTTTAGGAACATGCACGATATTGACCAGCTTATACCCAATAATGCAAAATTATTCCAGTATGCAGATGATTCCACAGTAACAGTTTGTCACAGAAATATTACTACTCTACAGAATACCTTAAATGAAACCACTGATAAACTGTTGCATTATTTTTATAATCTGAACATGTTTGTGAATCCCAATAAAAGTGAATTAATTACATTTGGAGCTAAAAGAACAGATCTTCTAGTCCATTTAAACGTTGACAATGAACCAGTAAAAATGGTCAAGAATGCTAAATTATTAGGTGTTACACTAGACAGTACTTTAAACTTCTCTGAACATAAACTTGGCAATACCATCAGTAAAACTGTGTTCATTCTGAAATGTCTAACAAAATATATACCTACGCCCACAGCTAAAATTATCTATTACTCTTTAATCTACTCGTACCTCTCATATGGGATCAAAGTATGGGGTAACACAACTAAGGTAAATTTTAACAAAATCTTTGTATTGCAGAAAAAAGCTGTCAGACACCTTGGGAATCTAAAACATAACGAATCTTGTCGTCCAGTATTTATAAAATTGAAACTTCTAACCCTTCCTAGCTTATACATATACCACACAATAATGCACCTTCGGAAATTTAACCTACACCTTGAAACCAACTCTGATAGACACAATCACAACACTAGACATAAAGACGACTTAGCGATTCCTACCCATAGACTGCACTTTTATGAGAAGACACCTAGTTTTATGGGCATAAAATTTTATAACATACTACCAGTCACTATCAAGAATTGTAAAGATAATAATTTTAAATTAATGCTGAAATGTTTCCTAATTGACAAAGCCTATTATAGTGTGGATGAGTTTATTAATACTAGTTAGAACTTTATTTTTATAAAGATTATTATTATTACTATTATCATTATCATCATTATTATTATTATTATTATTATTATTATTATTATTATTATTATTATTATTATTATTGTTGTTGTTATTGTTAGTGTGTATGGATTTATTAAAGCAAGTTAGTATTTTATTTATATCACACAACCTGTATAGCTGTTGGGAAGTTGGGAAGTTGGGAAGAGATTGAAAATGGAGGCCAGGGCCTTTGAAACTAGTCTCTCATAAATATATGAAAAAGTAAGTGACGAGTGTCAATAAACCAACCACAAATAATTTTATATTAATTTTGACGTCACTGTTACTAAATTCCTCCAAACACACATCTGTATAGCTGTGTTCTAAAACTGTATAAATTCATATGACATGGTTCTTTTGTGTATTTAACACTATACTGAACTGAAAATAAATAAATAAATAAACGTCAAAACCAAGAAGGTGATATGTGATGGAAAACAGAAGCACTAAACCATGTTAAAGTACAGTTGGATTTCCTTTGATTTTACACTTGCAATGGGGATTACCGTGTTTGATCCCTAATCGTAATTGAAAAACATTATTTTACAATTTCCTGGGTCTGTCTCTGTTACACGGATGTAAATAAACACACTGATTACCCAGTGTTGATTAAAAGACATATATGTTTACTTTGTTTGGTTTGCTCCAGGCATTCCAAGTTTTGCTATACGTCCATTTATAAATAAAATCATACATTTTTTTTTTATGTATCATTTGCTTGGTTTTCAGACTTCAGTAAGTAATACAGTGCTGTTAGTTTAAGAATCACTGCTCGCGACAGTTGCAGTGCCGTGGTAGTCACTTGCTTGCTTGGGAGTTTTAACTCAGAAACTAAAAATAACCTAACTTAGTTACTGTGCTATATTAATTACAGAAGTCGGTACTAACCCTAATCACAATAGCTTTTGGAAGTGCTGTCCATTTTGTGCTATAAACAAGTCACACCATCATAAAAAACTTGCATTCCTTTCATCAATTCCACTGCACAAATCTTACAAATTTCCCTATGCATGGGCTCTCTATAAGGAAGTAACAGGTGAAAAAGTAAGCAGACGTGAGTTCCAGTTCATATACAACTCAGCAGAAGAGTTGCCTTCAGCATATAAATCCACAAGGGTACAAAATGAACTTCCTAACACAGTACCTCAGCAGAGCAACATTTGGAAGACCTGCCAAATTGGTGGATGCAGAGGGAAGAATAGGAGCAAGCATTTATGTAACAAGTGCAGCAAATATGTTTGTGGGCCATGTTTAGGCAACGCTGAATACATGTGTGTTAGGTGCTATGATGCTGCAGGTGGCTTTGAATGAGCAAAATGAGGTTTAATACTGTGGTTAAGGGAAGTTATCCATTTCACATTTGGTTATCGTTTTTTTGTAATTTACGTCCTCCAACGTCATATCGGACGATGAATGGAATGGGTGAAATGATGCTCATATGAGCCCGGGGTCCATGGAGCTTAGAATTACCCGTCATTCGTCGGAAAAACCGTATCCAGGTAACTCGCCTTGACCGAGATTTGAACTCGGGACCTTTGGATTAATTAATAGGCTTAAAATGTTCATTTTACCATGTAATTCTTCAGACAAAAGTAAAATTATATACTGGTAAACTGTATAAATAATATTAAATAAACTGGTATGCATTCAAATTTGTTTACTATTTTAAAAAGGTTTAATAAAACTGCACCCGCCAAAATGATGGCTTGGTCCTTTTCGGTAGACCATACTCGCCGGTCCTTCTAGTGGCATTGAATTTTTCATGTTGACTATCTATCAAAAACCTTAGCTAGTGTCAAGAAATTATTAATTTTCATCTATTAACTAAAATAATAGAGTTAAATGATGAAGCCTGGGAGTCAAGTACTTAAGGTAGTAAGTCGCCACAAACTGTGTATCTTGGATGCAAGAGCCCCTAGTGGTTTACCGGGTAAATATACAAGTCAAATGGAGAATTTAATGTCAGGATGACACGTTGGCCATAGTAGCTCAATGGGTTAGAACAACTGGATGGAAACCAGGAGATCCGTGGTTCAAATCCCAGCCATGCCATTGAATTTTTCATGTTGGCTCTACTATAATCTAGCCCACAATTCATTCAACTCCATTTTTTTTTTTTCAATGGAAAGCTTTAAACCAGCTGCATGGAAGTGATCATTTTCCAATTATTTTAGAAACATTTTACTCTTCCAATATGGCCTCTATACCTGAATTCACATATAGAAAAGCTGATTGGAAGACATTTCAAGGTTACCTAAACCAAAACATGGGGAATCCCAGCACAGGATTTTCATAAGACAACAACTGACTCCATAGTAGAAAAATGTTAAAACCTAATAAACAGAGCTGCAGATATTAGTGTTCCAAAAAATCCAAGTGTACATGGAACAATGGAACGATTCCTGTGTAAGATTACAATTAAGAATAAAAATGCTGCATTCAATCATTACAGAAGGCACCCCACTCAAAAAAATAGAATAAATTTCCTAAAATTAAGAGCTGCAGCCAGAAAATAAATCAAACAAAGCAAACGTGATTCTTGGTTTATTTCATCTTCTGCTTAAATTCACTTTCAACTACAACTTAAGTGTGTAATGAAATTCGGAGAATCAGAGGAATGAATTGCAATAAGGGAATCAAACTACTTAAAAATCATGAGGACAATATAGTGTTAACAAACCCCAAGGAGATAGCAGATTTTCTTGCCAATACATCTGCAGATTCATCAAGCAATCCAAACTACTTGAATGATTTTATCAAAATAAAAGTGCAGAAAACACTTTATCTAAATATCATATACAATGAAGAGTCTGACCAAGATATAAGTATGGAAGAACCAACAAGGTCATTAAACAAAGGTAAAAGCCTTAGTGCAAGGCTTGATAATATTACATATGAATTATTGAAACATCTTCCTTAGAGAACTTTAAGTTATCTTCTACATATGTTGAACCACATATGGATCCACAAAGTGTTTCCAGATCAGTGGCGGAGAGCTATAATTATACCTATACCAAAACCTGGTAAAGATAATAATAATAATCCTCAAAGTTATCAACCCATTTCCTTGACCAACACATTATGTAAATTAATGGAACGAATAGTCAATGATCACAAGATGGATGTTAGAACACCTAGCATTCTTCTCCAGAATGCAAAGTGGTTTTCCAAACCAGTGGTTTTTAGAATTTCCATTCTACCTTGGATAATCTTATATTTCTAGAATCTGAAATATGGCAAAAACCTTTGTTAACTCACAAAACTTAACTATGGTTAGTCTTGACATGGAAAAAGCTTATGAAACTATCTGGAACGACAATGTAATGCAAGTACTTATGGACAACATTAAAGGAAATATTTTAGCTTTCATATACAACTTTTTACAACAAAGATAACATACTTATGAAATCATAACAGACTCAGTAAGAGCCAAACTGATTATGGAGCTATTGTTTATAATTCTGCATCTCCAACTGCTCTTAAAATGTTGGATACTATTCAAAGTTCTGCTCTGAGAATAGTGACTGGTGCATTCCTTATACAACAGAAGAAAACATTTACCTCTGCATTATGCACCTAAGCTAGCAGCAAATAGAAGTTCACCAACTTCACACACTTAAGAGTAACAAAATATTATAAAGAACTGAATTTCACCGTTCCATCACTGAAAACAAGGGACATTGATAAATTACCTCCTTGGACGTTATCATCACCTACAATTAAATTAGATCTACCAAAAAAAGACACCAATCAAGCAATTTTCAAGTGCAGATTCAATTAAATAATGAGTAAATTTATAAATTATATATTGTTGCGTATATAGGCTGAGTAAGACCTAGAAATTACTATAATCATTGTTATTTAAAATTAATTTCCTTTGTCTTGAGTTTGGGCAAAGCTGTATCATGTAAACAGTGATTGCACAAGATGATTCAATATTTGGGAGGTAAATAATAGCATGGGAATTGCTGATTTGGTTAGTAGCAACCATTTTGAGTAGGACTCCTATTTAAGCTTGGTTGAGTTAGCGCATGTGTGGACTTTAAGTTGGGCTCTATGCTGGATGAACTTGATGCTGGGACATTGCTCCGTGATCTTGCACAAGAGTTTACTTTGAAAGTGCTTCTTGAAGTTAGATCGTTAGCGGGGTGCATTGGTCCAAATATCTTTTGCCAGTTGGATAAGACTCAGCCATTTAACCAACACATCAAGCAAGGTATAGTTACATCATGTCACTATGTACGAGGCATGTTTTTTAAGTCAGCACCGTTTTGCGATTCCGCCGCCGCAGCGCTACGGTCGGCGTTCCGCGCATGCGCGCTGGTTACCTACATCTCTTGTCTACGCACTGACGCCATTACAGTCTGATTCTTCATTGTTTACGTTGGTTACTGAGTATTTAAGATGCCTCCGACAATCGTGAGTCCCGCCGATTGTGAAGTACGGGCTGTTATACGATTTCTTAGTGATAAAGGCGTAAAACCGATCGCTATTCATCGTGAGATCTGTGAAGTTTACGGACAAAACATTATGAGTGATGTAATGATAAGGGAATGGGTGAGAGCATTTAAAGATGGCCGCACAAATGTACATGATGAAGAACGGAGTGGGTGTCCTTCGGTCGTTACTGAAGATTTGGTGCAGAAAGTGGACGAAAAGGTGAGAGAAAACAGACGTTTTACAATTTCATCATTGTGCGACTATTTTCTTCAATATTCTCGTAGTGTTTTGTATCGCATTGTGACCGAAAACTTGAAGTACCGGAAATTGTGTTCACGTTGGGTTCCGAAAATGTTGACGGATTTGCACAAAACCCAACGTTTAGGCAGTGCATTGACTTTCCTTGAGCGGTACCACAATGAAAGTGAAGATTTTTTAGACCAAATTGTTACTGGTGACGAAACATGGGTGGCCTACGTCACACCGGAATCGAAACAACAATCCATGGAATGGCGACATTCATCATCACCCACAAAAGTGAAGTTTAAGCAAACAATTTCTGGCCGGAAAATCATGTGCACAGTTTTTTGGGACAGAAAAGGAGTATTGCTAGTGGAGTTTCTGCCTCGTAATACAATCAATTCAGCATCTTATTGTGAGACATTGAACAATCTGCGCCGTGCAATCCAGAACAAAAGATGTGGCAAGTTGAGTAAGGGTATCGTTTTGCTGCATGACAATGCCCGTCCACATATGGCTAATTGGACCAAAGATCTCATCAAATCTTTTCAATGGGAAACTCTAAATCATTCTTCATACAGCCCTGATCTGGTGCCCAGCGACTACCATTTGTTCCTGCACTTGAAGAAACATCTGGGCGGTCAGCGTCTTCAAGACGATAACAAAGTCAAAACAGTTGTGATACAGTGGTTAACAAGTCAGGCGGCAGAATTTTATGAGGAGGGTATTCAAAAACTGGTGCCACGTTATGAAAAGTGACTCAATATTCACGGAAATTATGTAGAACAGTAGATTAAGGTACAAGCTTTCATGTAAAAATAAAATTATTGCGATATCTACGCACGTCCTTTTTTAATTCCAAAACGGTACTGACTTAAAAAACATGCCTCATGTTTAAATATTCCTAAAGCGCCCCTGATCTCTTCAAGATCCAGGGAGTGCCCTGTAGTGTCGCTATTCAGTTTAGAATACACTTATTAATTTGGGTTTGAATTTAGATGTTTCTTCTAACCCCCCCCCCCCTTTTCATGTAGCTATGCTCCCAGTTGCTATATAGGGTTGTAAATAAAACCCTTACTTTTAGTCCCTTAAAACCCTGTATGTAACAATATTAATATACACTGATGGACCAAAAATCATTACAGGGAGTGGATATGCAGTAGTGTACCAAGATAAAGTTCTAACATTAAAACTTCCCAGCTCCTGTTCTATTTTCACCTGTCATCTATAGGCAATTAAACAAGCACTGCTAACATTCAATTAAACATTGAAAACATGGAACATCAAAAGTTCATTATCCTTTCTGACTCCTTAAGTCCCATAAGTGACACATGGACAACCAATATACTGATTCAGGACATTCAGATACTGCTCCATTTACTGAAAATGAAAGGAAAAGAAACTGTTCTCCGATGAATACCTGGCAACGAAAAGGCAGATCTTGCAGCAAAGAAGACCATACAAAGCTCAACCACTAACAATGGCATTCCAACTTCTCACAGAGGTTTAATCCCATTCATAAACAAGAAAATAAAGCAACTCTGCATCACACAATATGACAGCTGAATGCAGATACACTTGAACATATGTCCTCTGTTTATAAGCTAAAGAAGAGATATTTTACTGACAAGATTGAGAATTGGACACGCCAAATTAATCCACTCATTTCTACTTTCCAAAGAAGAACCACCACCTGAATGGCATCAGTGTCAGCAGCTTTTAACCATCAAGCACATCTTTATAGAATGCCCAGCCTATGAACCAAAAAGAAGAGAATTCAATATAACTGCTCATGTATCAACAGTATTCAGTGGCCCAAAAATGATTCACTGTCCTTAAATTTCTATATGCAACATTAATATACAACAGACTGTAACTTAATGAAGTATAGGACTCCCTCTGTAACAAGTAAAAATTATGTAATATAATATATTGTATCCTATTCTTTTCTGTAATGTATACTGTGTATATTCTGTAATTTTTTATTATTATGTACTGTTAAATTTAAAATGAGTCAATTAATGACACTAACCAACACTTACTTTTAAATTGTTCCGGAACATGTTTCAGAGACTTTGTCTCCATCCTCAACCGGCCATCGAGGATGGAGGCAAAGTCTCTGAAACATGTTCCGGAAAAATTTAAAAGTAAGTGTTGTTTAGTGTCATTAATCGACTCCCTTTAAATTTAATTTATTATAACAACACTGTTTTTCAACACTTCCAAGAAAGGAATTATGTACTGTATTCAATCTTCTGGATTTTCTGTAAATATTATGTTGTATGTACATTGTACACAGCTTTCTGCATTACCCAGTGATAATTCACTCTGTCCTTAAATTTCTATACACAACTTCACTACATAAGAGACTGTAACTTAAAGTATAGGACCCACTCCGTAACAAGTAAAAATTATGTAATATCTTTACTGTAATGCATACTGGTATATTCTGTGATTTTTTATTATTATGTACTGCATCCAATCTCCTGAATTTTCTGTGAAAATTATGTTGTAATGATTGTATTACTCGACAGAGCATTGAGGCATATTGACCTTCCGGTAACCAGCACCGCAATCATGCCTTCTCTGGTCGATTAGAAGAGTGAAATATTAGTAAGTTGATGTACAGTAAGTTACAAAACACAAATAGAGCAATTGGAAGCTCTGTGTGTCTATATGATATGATTTCTTGTGCCTGCCGATTTATGACACATTGCTGTTCAGAAGACATGATTATATCTGAACAGAGTATGCATACACTGGACTTGCCATGTATGTGTAAGCTGAGGTAAATATCTCTGTGTTGTGAATTTTTTTTTATATGCTTTCTCGCTTTGCCATATATGTACATTGTACACAGCTTTCTGCATTGTACAGTGCTTAGATTGTGCTTTGTCTGTATTACTATGTATTGCATCCGATCTCTTGATTTTTAAGTGAAAATTATGTTGCTGTAATTTGTATTATGTTTCTTGGATGTTGCAGAAAAACTATTAGTAGTTAAGCAACAATAAGTAAATATTTTAAAAGATGGTATGAAGAGTGTAACAAGCCAAGAAGATATTCCATAACCAGTCACAATAAAGTGTCACAGTTGAATTAGTATATTAACCTTTTAATTGGATAGCCTGACCCCAAATCCTGGCATAATGAACAATGTTGGTTGGTTACCAAAATGCCCCATATGGCAACCTTGGCCTTCGAGGGAACCTCACCCCAACACGTGATGTCTGGACCCACTTCTCAGGTGGAGGCACCCAGAGGGCAGACTCATTACCTCCAATGATAGGGTGATAGTAAAGATAACGTTGAGGCGAGAGGACCTATAGCTTATACCATAGACTCCAAACCACGTTGGGCAAAGGGACTTCACATGTGCTAGACAGAGGTGAAGGCATGGATAGGGCAGACTTAAATTTGCCAACCCCAGAGCTGGGAATCGAACTTGGGACCCTTAGCATGGCAGCCGCAAACAAAACCACTGCACTATGCCGGCGCCCTCATGAACACTGATACATTCAGCATTTATAACTTTGTCAGCTGCATGAAATAACTTGTATGTTTATACTGGGGCAGCTATTTTGGATTACATTTAATTATTCTGCCTATTGTAGGCACTCTGTCACATTTACTATAAAAATTGAGCTTATTAATTTAGTTCTCCATCACAGGATACTTTATGAAGCTGTTTATTGACAATATGTCCAAGGCCAAATGTTAATTTATGTTATACTGCTGAAGTACTACATGGCATATAGGAAAATATGTGTAACAGTGCAATTGTTCACACAAGCTTATTGCAAATACACGGAAAGTCAGTGTATGTACACACTGTTCAAAGCAATCACGTCTTCTAGACAGAAGAGTGTAATAACTGGGCAGGTGCAATAAATCATATATAAACATGACTCAATATTGGGACAAGGAGAAGAGGGAGTCAAAATGCCTTTATGTCAAGCGATAAAACGAGTGGCTGCATTTAAGTATTAATAATTGGCTAATCCTTTGTGTTACACACACAGCTCCCAAGTGCTTTATTTGTGTTTCGTCACTTACTGTATGCCAGGTTACTAATACATTGCTATTCTAATAAGATAAACAAGAAAATGCAGTGCTCGTCAGTGAATATTGTGACTTTGTGGGTTCGTGAAATTAAAAGTCCAATTGCACAAACTCAAAATGTTCTTTATTTCCATCAACTTACAGTTGAACACTTGCCAATTACACAGAATTACGTAATGCACACAATTATGATTCACCAGTTTGTCCGTTACAGTTCCACTGCACGTTCACAGTTACGTACACTCTTCCGATGCACGTACACAGTCTTCTCGTCCGTACACTAGCACGGCGCTCCTATGCGACTCGCCAAGAACTGACTCAACTCACTCACTGCAGCCCTTTTTATAGAAATATCGCTGTTTTCTCGAAGTCTCTCGTTTCAGTGAATCACCGCGAAGGTTCCAGATGGCAGGGGAAGGGGGAAGAGGCGGCCAGCGACAAGTGACACTTCCCTAATCATCCCCTCAGTTAGTGACTGAGATAAATGGGTGGGTGTGGTCTGGAATACTTCACGTCTGACCCTCCTGCCGGCCAGTTCTATAGGGAGTTCCGACGTTCGGGTGACAATATCAATATGCCTCAACACTCCACAATGTACGAATTCCAAAATCACTGGCTAACCTACTCTGTAAACTTGCTTTTAGAAGTAATTCATAGCTAAGAATTATTGAATTATCTTAAAACTTTACGACTTACGCTTCGTATACTCCCTCTTCTAATTTTTAATTCTGCTTCTTCTCCTTTTAACATTTGTTGTACACATAATGGAAAAGTCTGTTGTATCTTTTTATACCACATGAATATTTTTCTGTATTTTCTTTACTTTGCTTCATATTTATTTTAACCTTATAGATATTTCCCTACTTTCTTCATATATTCATTTAATTTTGAGTTAATCTTACTTTTAGTTCTACTAGAAATTTTTATCATTGAATTATGATGTGATTGATTACATTTAGTGCATCCTTCCTCCATTCTTTTCCCTCTTAGACCACTTGAATTGTTACATCTGTTTTTGCTCATGGATAGCCCATTCTGGGCTGCTTGTTGCAAACTTTGACATACTTTTCTCTTCTCCATTTCATTTTTAAATATCTGTAATCTATCAGAATCTATCAGTGCAGAAAAAAAAGTCTAAGGTGCGTCTTCAGCCTGTCAAGTCGCCATTCAGTAAAGGAAATTTTTAGACGACAATGTATACTAACCGTGGTATCATTGTTTGTGTATAAGGTTATTGTACTTGTTAGGACTAACAGTAAATTCACATCACTAAATAGGGAACATTATCGTTATAACACTAGAGGAATAAACAACTACCATAGAGAATATAAAGCAAAAACCTCTAACAACAAAGACCCATACATTGCAGATATCATTTTGTATAATAAACTTCCTTCATATATTAAATCAGCACAAGGCAATATATTTAAAAATCTCTTGAAAAAATACCTCATGGATAAATGTTTATACAGCCTAAGTGAAGTATAATTGTCTTATATTCTTGTTGTAATTATTATACCTATTTCTTATATATAAATATCTGTAAAGTTTAAGGGAATTAGAATTGTACTATATTATTATTACTCTATACTGATGTAGTTATTATATACTTACTAGTACTAGGAATATGTAAATATTGTAAAAAATGTGTAAATATGAGTTCATGCTTAGATCTTGTTAATTGCACTTGATGCAACTTATTTTTGTTTTTTTGTTTTTATACTTGTATTGTTTGTATTGTTCTAAATATTTGTATTGACGTATCCAATGTCATTGTATTGACTTAACGGATAAAACTACTACTAAAATAACTCTGTATGCAATAGTTGTACTAATTATGTAACACAATAATTGTTAAGGTTAATGTAAATGGAAACTCCTCAAAGCTAAATACTCATGTACATACTTTAGAATGTGACAATGTCTAATGCTTGTAACTCACAAGTTTACAGACAATAAAGATTATTATTATCAATGATCTCTGAAATTACTGATAATTTCTAGATTTTCAATATCCTCTACTCTTGTTCTAATTTCTTTCCAAAAACCCTTATTTCTGTTGTTTCTTTCTGTCCAAATATCCCCAATTTCTATTCCAATGCTGTCGGTATCTTGTGCATCCATGTTTTCTTTTTTTTCTTGTATGGTCAGGCACTGTTTTAGTACAATATTTTCCCCTATTAGCTTTATTCCTAACTAGTATTTGACAGCTCCTTTTATAATCTTACCTTTCGCCCCCACTCTTCTAGTTCAGTTTGTGCTATAGTCAAGGCCTCATCAACTTTCCAGTGTCACTTAAAGATTTGATTTTGCCCTTCTCTGTGGTGAAACTTGATTACACATTCTATACACATATTGTGGAACAAAATGTTAAGTTACTCCAACACCAAAATCAAAGATGCCAAAGTGGAAATCCAACCAGATCCTAAAATGAACATGGCCCAAAACAAGCCGTCACAAGTGCTATACATTTGTCAAGCTATCGCAACCTAGAATCAAAGAGGCCAAAGTGGAAACTTAAAACAGTGACCGTACTTATACTTCATTTGCTGAGCTGCTTGGTAACCCAATGATTTTGCAAAAATGTCATATATTGCATCTACATTTTCTCAGCCACCACATATCTGCTGTGTATAGCTTCCTTGCTTCTACCATGGCTATACATCATTTCTAGCTGAGTAATTTACATTCCTGGAAATGCTAGCCATATGTAGGCTAAGGTTTCAATGAGTAGAGCCAGACTGAAAAATTCAATGTCATAGCCAGGATTTGAACCACGGATCTTCCAGTCTCCGTACGGTTGCTCTTAACCATTTGAGCTACTATGGCCAACATGCCCAACTAATTCTATGGGGTTGTACTGGCAATAAGGAGATAAGCAAATAATTTGGTGCCTTTTTTTCTAATACAATTTGATATAGCTAGCACCTTTTTTTCTTGCATTTTGTAATGATTTACTTTTTGTAATAATTTTGCTCTAGTTTCAGAAAGATGGGATGTTAATGTGCCAGCCAGTTCTCAATATATATTTTTTTTCTTTTTAATAAATTTAATTCAGGGAGGTTTATTTAAGAGCTTAGGATGTAGCATACATTATACATGATGGTGTGCATCTAAAGGAAAAGTGAAAGTGCATAATTGACATCCTTTAGCTGCACACCATCATTTTCAATATACTGTTGTATGTGGCTTTGAAAGTTATTCATTATGCATTGCAATGTCAATGGTTGAACCTCTCTTATTGCCTCACAGATCCTCTTACTTTAATTATTCCCAGTTGTGAGGCCTAGAATTTTACTCAAAATGCGCCGCACACTTGTCTGACATGTGCAATGCAGTTCCATGCTTCTTTGTTGATTTCTTCGAGCTCTTCAGTACAGATTCCTTTACCCGCACAATGTTTTTGTGGCATATGTACAGATTCTGGCTGATCAGGTGGGGATTTGTGTTCTACACTACCTTTCTGATAGCAACATCAGAAGGATATTCATGCTGATTCTGCTGTCATCGAAATCCTCGTCTCTATTATGGAACCTGTTTTGATGAACCACACAACAGTGGCAATGCTCTCCTCTGCTGTCCAATAATCCATGGCTGAATAATCAGTCTGAGAGAGAGAAGCAGTTGACCAAAAATATCTCCAAGGCTGTCACACATAATGAACCAAAGCCCTGTATAATGCATAAACACGAGAGTCAGCTATGTTTATTTAAGTAAAATAACTTGAGAAGTATATGGTGTAGAAGCATGATCTTTGAACAGGCTGCCTCAAACATTTTTGTTTCATATACTAAGGCACATTACAATGTTAAATTTCCAGTAATAATTTTGGGAGCATGGGAGAAAATAAAAACTTTTGCTCATGCTTGTGCTGTGCATGTCCAAAATAGGCAACCCTACTTGCCTATGATCTTAGGTAAGCACTCTAGGCGAGCTTTTTCCTAACTTTGCCTCATATGCCTTATAACCCACCATTATCAGTTCTATATTTAGAGGCCTTTCTGTTTATGAACACATGAACAATGCCATAGATGAGCAAAACTACTAGCATATGCATATGAAAGACTTGATGAAAATCTAGCATTTACATCCTATATCTAGTTCTACCTCTTATGTCTAGCAAGTGCTAACTTTGAAAAAGATCACAGCTTTTACTAAGCTTAATATGCATAGTACAGTTGCTTTAATGGCTAGGTCATGGACCACACAATACTTTTATTCGTTACTCAATCAAAATCAAGTGAAAACCTTAAATAATGCCTAGTACAAGGAAATACAGTTTTTTGTTTATATCACCCAATGTAATACATCACAACCACGCAGGTTTTGCTTGGTAACTTTCTCAATATATTTTCTTTTTTTTCTCTCTCTCTATTTAGGATCATAGATAACCCAAACAGATATAAAGCAATAAATCAATTTGCAAATTTGTAGAGGAATAGGTCACAAAGCCAGGTTGTAGAATCAAGTATTAAACTTACACTGAACTTATAATTCTTTTAACACACCAAGAAAGAATGTTACAAACATGGATAGGACATGGTTTACTTTGAGGCACTGGAACTTCCTCTTCTCTGAATCAAATTTCTCAACTGTTTGACTGGAAAAAGTGTTAAGTAAAGTGTTACATAGTAAAGTGTTAAGTATGTTCAACAACTATTCACATATCATTAATTTCTTTCATTTCATTTAAGTGTATGAGAATTATTGAATGAGGATACTTTTGTTACTGCAGAAGTTCTGATAAAAAACTTCTACACAGTTATCAGAGGTGACGTTAAATGTGTCTTTAAATGAAAACTGGTGAAATTTAAGAATAGCATGGACATGGAGGAATTTTAGGAAGGTCATAATAAATTCATAAACCTGGAAATAAAATGAGACCTATTGTTAATTATATAAACTTGCCAACTTACAATTTAGCTAAATGGTTACATAAAAATGTAGTAATTTTGATAATTTTGAAAGTTTAAGTATTAAAAATTCTTTTGAACTAGTAAAAAAGATTGAGTGTTGTATTATCTATAACTGATAAACTTATTTTTTTTTATGTAACTGCCTTATTTCCCAGTATTGCTAGAGAAAAACTTTTGTTAATTTATTTTAAAAAAGGGTTGAATTCAATAAATTTACACGAGGACTTTACCAGTTGATTTTGTTAAACTTACTGATTTTTGTTTGGATCAAAATTTGTTCAGTTTTAATGGTGAATTTTTTCAACAAACTTCTGGCTTAGCAATGCGTAATCCTCTTTCACCTTTTCTTGCTGATCTTTTTATGAATTTTTTCGAAATGCAAGTCACTAAAGCATTTCCTTTAATTTTTAAAACCTGGTATAGATATGTTGATGATAACGTAGAAAATGAAGCTAGCTACAATGAAGCAATAAATATTACACCATTTGAAAAGAACTATCAACACCAATTTGTTAAGATGAATGAAACCTTAGTGGCAAATATTTTTATTTGTGTAATGTTGATATTTTTGCTATTGTTCTTGATAAACAAATTAACGACATTATTAATTATTAGATGAGTCATATTTATTACATATCGGCTTCACTTACGTACCTATTTTGAGTGACATGTTTCGCAAATCATCGTTTGCATCTTCGGCTCTTATGCGACTAAAGCTTGATCCGGTGGTGTGGGTAATTCTGGAGTTGCTGCTGCCATCTGTTGATTTAGTGATGAACTTAAATGTGGGATTCTCTTCTGGCGGGATTTCAAAGTTCATTACTTGGTTTTTATGTTTTTCTATGTATATTCTCTCCCATATGACAAGTTCACTATGTTTTTGTATGTATTTTAGTAATTCGGTGCTATCTTCAATTTCATGATTTTCAGACCAGAAATGAGCTGCTACTGCGGACTTATCAATATTTTTGTATCTTAAGTGCCTGAAGTGTTCTTTCTTTCTAGTGCCTATGTCTCTTTTTGTCCTCCCTATGTACATTTTTTCACAGTCTTTACACTTAATCTTGTAAATGCCTGACTTTTTCTCTGATTTTATCTTATCAATACTATTACTGTTAAGTAGGTTTTTAATGTTGTAATTGTTTTTTGGTGCCAATGTTATATTGTTTTTCTTGAATATTTTTTGGAACTTTTTTGTGGCCCAGGGGTGGTAAGTAAATTTAGCAAATCTAATTTCTTGTTTTATTGGTGTGAGAGCTGTGATCTGTTTTAATCTCTTTTGAAGTTTGAATGATTTTAGTTTTTTATCTACAAGGTTTTTTCCATATCTATTTTTAACTGCAGTTTTTAAGATTTGATGGTATTCTTTTTTATATTCTTGCTGGCTGAGGTGTACATTTATTAATATGTGTGTGTTAGACGGTTGATGGTGGCATGTTTGTGTGGAATTGTGTTGAAACTATTTGCTTTGATGTAATTATCTGTGTGTGTTGCTTTTCTATGAATACCAAATTCTAGTTTTTCATTGCCTTTTGTGATTTTAAGGTCCAAAAACGGTAGAGTACAGTCCTCTTTAGTTTCTACTGTGAATTGTATGCTGGGTTCTTGCAGGTTGAGTAGTTTCAAAGCATCATCCATGTGTTTGTAGGGCACTATTGCAAAGATGTCTACGTATCTGTACCATGTTTTAAAAATATGAGGGAACGCTTTAGTTATGTGATTCGAAAAAGCTCATGTATATGTATTGGCCAAAAATGGTGATAGCGGGCTTCCCATAGCTAGTCCTGAAATTTGTTTATAATACTTTCCTTCGAAAACAAAATAATTTTGATGTATACATATTTCAGTCATTGCCAAATATTCTTCTATTGCATTGGCATCTAGGTTAATAGAATTTAGCCATTTCTTAAGTTGAATCAAAAGTTTGTCTATTGGAATGCTAGGGAAGGAGTGGACATCAAAGGATACTAAAGTGTCTTGAGGGTTTAGTTTACGATTTTGAATTGTGGAAAGGACTGAAATTTTTTGGATAGCCATTTTGCCAGAAGGTAAGTAGGAGTGTTGACATTATTTACAATGGGTCTCATGGGTATGTTGGGTTTCTGTATTTTAGGCAAACCATATAATCTTGCAAGGGTAGGGTTGTCCGGTTTGATAGCTTTTCTTCCTGCAGTTGTTAAAATTGTACTATTATTGATGGGTTTTTTAGTTAAATCTAGATAAATTAACAACACTTTAAAATTACTAAATTTACAAGATAAAGCTATAAAATTCACATTAGAAACTGAAATTAATTGATTTCTTCCTTTTCTAGATTTGAAGATAAATAATAATAAATTCGATTTTGGTATTTATAGGTCTACTCATATTAATAATTACATAAAAAAGAAAAAATTTTAACCCTTTTTCACATAAATTTGCTGTTTTTAATAGTTTGATTTATAGATTAATAAGTATACCCCTGAATAAAGAATTTAATAAAGAATATAAACATATTATTAATACTGCTTTAATTAATGATTTTAATAAAGACTTTATACAAAAGAAGATTGAAAAATGTCAATATTTCTACCCCTAAAAAAATAAAAGATTATAATTTTAAAAAATTCACTTACCATCCTTGGGTTAATAAACATTTTCAACATTTTTTTTAAAGAAGTTGGTATAACTTTAGTTCCTCAAAATAAATATAGTATTAAAAATTTAATATATTTTTCTAAAAAAAAAGATAAAATCCCTAATAATAAAAAATCTGGTACTTAACAATTTAATTGTTTAGATTGTGATCAGGTTTATATTGGAAAGACGAAACGTAATTTGGAAACCAGAACAAAAGAACATTTTCGTAACATTAAGTATAAACAAACTGATAAATCGGCCATAGCAGATCATTTTTGGTCATTTAACCATGAAAGAAATCCTGAAGTTAAATTATTAAAACAAATGGTTTGAGAAAAGATATTTTAAAAAATAAACATCGCGTAATGAATTTTGAAATACCAGCATTTGATTCTGTTTTTAGGTTTGCTTCGTTTTCAGATGTTGGTAATACTTATAAAAAAAAAAAAAAAAAAAAAAAAAAAAAAAAAAAAACATGGTAACCGGGATCCTTGACTACAAAGTTGATGATGAAAACAATCTGTTTTTGAAATTGATCTCCATTATAAAGAAGAATTAACACCATTTTCTTAAGTGAAGCCTTTTGTTACAAATATTTATATTAGCGTAATATTCATTGCTTCACTGTAGCTAGCTTCATTTTCTACATAATTATATATAAAAGTTCTAGAATTTTGTGCCACAATAGAAGCTACGGTAAGTTTTATTCTCAAAAATTTAGCTCCTAAGCTACTTTAAAGATATAAATCTTTAAACTGAATAATGCAAAAGTCTGTTAAAGTATTAAATCCCCAAGGAGCAGAGATTTAACATGCCATTCTCAAATAAATAATTATTAAAATTCGATAAGTGTCTAAAAAGAGCTAGTACTGTAAATAGCACATTCAATTAAGGATGAGATGATTTCATAATTCTTTATTTCCAGTGTGTTTATATGCAATCTGTATGAATGAGGGTGTTGTGTGTAAATGTGCAGGATATTTAAAGATGAAAGAGGACAAGAACGCAGGTCTATCATTGGTGACAAAAATTTGCTTCAGAGAGTTTATCAAGCAATTCGAGAGAGATGGAGATTTATGATCAATGAGTTGTCTGTGGATTTTCCGGTCATTTCAAAATCAATTCTGTTCATGATTATTACAGAACACTAGACTACTGAAAATTTTATACATGTTGAATTGCAAAATAGTTTTAAGATCACAAAATATGGTGCATGGCATCAGTCTTATCTTTTCTCAAATATTATGCTGATGTGGGAAAGGAGTTTTTGAGTATCACTGTGACAGGGGATAAAATGTGGATTCTTTGACAATCCAGAATCCAGGGAACAATCCAAACGGATTGCAAAAGCCTGCAAAATTCAAATACAATTTCAGTAATAGGAAGACCATGAGTACTGTTTTTTGAGATCAGAAAATTATGTGGCATGTACAGTTTATGGAAAAAAATGTGTACTACCAGACATAATGGTGCCTATGATTGAGCCATTCAGTACACAAGAAGTATGCTGTCATCCGGAATTGTTTTAATTCATGACAATGCAAAATCTCATACTGCTGTAGCTGCTTACTCAGTTTCAGTGGGAAGAGTTCGATCCTCGAGCATACTGGCAGGTCTAGCAGACCTACAGTGGAATTTAAGTTACTTTAGGAACCTGACATTTA
Source organism: Mantis religiosa (assembly GCA_030765055.1). NCBI lineage: Eukaryota > Metazoa > Arthropoda > Insecta > Mantodea > Mantidae > Mantis > Mantis religiosa. The sequence goes on along the minus strand of JAUKNK010000241.1, from coordinate 614,742 downwards.
TAGGGAAAGTTATGGGAGGAAGGATTGCTATGGCAACAATAGTGACCACACCTCTTGAAGGCCCTAACTTCAACTGATTAAGTGAGACTTGCCCCTTCGTCCTTTTGCCAAAAATGTTACTGTGTTGTCACGCTGATGCATGTGTCATCTAAAGCATTGCTTGTTTCTTATTGTACATAATCTAAGCATACTTGTTTGGCTATAGTTTAACTTATAAAAAAGCCGGCTTCTTCATTAGTTATTTAGTCATTTCATAAGTGTATCAATATTTTGTGGGTCATTGGTGCTATAGTTATTATTTGCATAAGCACACATTTTCTCAAACTACCAGCACCACTTAAAAACGAGGTGGATCAAGAACTCACTCTCCCAAGAAAAAATATTCAAAAGCAGGACAGGGATCTGCACCATGCAGACAAGCAAGAGGACTGGTGTGTGCACTGCGTGAATATTTTGAGGGAACAAGGAGGCCCCCCCCTCGTAGACATCAAGAACAGAACATCTTTCTTAAGGCAATGCACAACTGAACATTTTAAGCTTTCAGAAATGTAACTTGTTTACTAAACCTACATTAAGTACATTGTAAGCTAAAATGCACATTCTGAATTCTTAGTTTTGAAAAGCCTTTCAGTTTTGTACTTGCTAATATAATATAGCATACAGAGAACATAGATGTTTTAAAAACTATTCTGTTATTTGGGTATTCAGAAAAATAGTTGAGTTAACTATTACATTTAATGCCAAACTGTAGATTAGGTTTCTCTTGCTTGTTCTTAATTCTGGCTTTCTAAGGAACATGTCAAGACTATTTCCAAATTTAAACACTGGTGAACATTTTTAGCATTGTCTCAGTTTCATTTGTACATTGCCTTAACAGAGTATCATTCAAAACTTCGCATTTGTTAGAAATATCAACATTTTAATTTAGGTAGTTTTAGCCCCTTCTGCTGTCTAAACATTGCGTGCCAAGGTGTTCATAAGCGGCAACGTCACTTTCCCCAACAGCACTTGCTTACACTGGCAGCAGCAACCTTTTATGAGTAGGATATTAGTAATGACAAATGTCTAAATCTTAACAGTGACTATGTGGAAAAGTAACTGTAACTGTGATTGACCCTGGTTATAAAACCATTTTGTGATTCACATGTTTTTCTGTAGGCTCTATCAGAGGTATATAAAAAAATAACCCTTTTATATCTGTGAAAAAAAGTGTAGGAAGGAAATGTACTAAATCTTTTAAGACACTTCCTTTGGCATTTGCAGCTGAAACAGGAAAATCTGGTGAGTTGCTACGGTAGTAGTTAATTGCAGAAATATTCTTCAGATGTTTATTGATATGACTGTTGATTTTTATATTTATGTGAACCTTTATTTTCTTCATATTTCAGAGTTACTGTAATTGTAAAAACAAACCTACCATTCTTATAAGAGCAATCAATGATAACTGTTTGTTCTGACACACACAAACCGAACTTTGAAAGATAGAATCAAAACTGAAATATTTAATACCATAGCCAGAATTTGAGGCACGGATCTTGAGCTCTATGCTTGGGAGCTCCACCACTGAGCATGCAGTGGTAACATGCAGTACAACATTAAATTCTCCAATTGATTCACATCTTCCTGTAGACCATGAAGAATCTCAATTCAAGGTCATATACCCCATATGACAACTTACAATCATAAGTATTTAAGTCCTGGGCTTTAAACTTTTTATTGTAGTGTCCATTTATAAAGACAATGATAACTGATTCTTCTAACAGACACATACCTTGTGTAGGCAAACTATGAAAGGTAGTTAATTGATGGAAATTAATAATTTTTTCGCACTAGCCATGTGTAGGCTAAGATCTTTGATAGATAGATGAAGCCTGGGACTCAAGTACTTACGATAGTAAGTCGCCACAAACGGTGTATCTCGAATGCGAGAGCCCATAGTGGTCTACTGAGGTAATATATGAGTCAACTGGAGAATTTAATGTCACGACGGCACGATGACCATGGTAGCTCAATGAGTTAGAGCGACTGGACGGAAACCAGGAGATCCGTGGTTCAAATCCCGGCCATGGCGTTAAATTTTTCAGGTTGACTATCTATCAAAGATCTTAGCCTACAAATGGCTAGTGTGAAGAAATGATTAATTTCCATCAATTAACTAAAATAATAAGAGTTAAATGATGAAGCCTAGGGCTCAAGTACTTACGATAGTAAGTCGCCACAAACGGTGTATCGAGAATGCGAGAGCCCATAGTGGTCTACCGAGGTAATATATGAGTCAACTGGAGAATTTAATGTCAGGATGGCACGTTGACCATGGTAGCTCAATGGGTTAGAGCGACTGGACGGAAACCAGGAGATCTGTGGTTCAAATCCCGGCCATGGCATTGAATTTTTCATGTTGACTCTATCTATATATGAAAGGTAGAATAAGAATGAAATCTGAACAATGCATCTTTCTCTCTACATTACCACTGAGCTACCATGGCAACATGCGGATAAAAGGTGAATCAGTTGGAGTATCAGAACTGAAAAATTCAATGCTGTAGTCAAGATTTGAACCACAGATTTTCCACTCGATGCTACTCTGGCAACAAGCAGTAAAACATAAATCAGTTGGAGAATTTAATGTTGTAAGAGCTTGTTGCCATGGTAACTTTGGTGAAACAGCCACGCAAGAGTGGAAGATGATGGTTCAAATTGAAAAAGTTTTTAATTCTGATTCTACTTCTCAATACCTATCATTTGTTTATTCACTTAAAACTATTAGATACAGCATACTGTATATATGAAAATGATATATTACCAATAACTTACTGCAAATAGTGAACATTAATACTACAAAGGAAGACAAGTATGCCCGTTTGCTTGCCAAAATTGCATATAGTGCACAGCTATAAAGGTGGATGCTGTAATTGTCATAACAGCAAGAAAGATAACCCCATGCTTGCACATATATGATACGACTGGCAGCAGAACTGTGAAAACAAGGTACATGGCACTCAGCACTGACATTGAAGATATGGTAAAATACCTTCATATTTTAACATCCCAAGTTGTCAGAAAAGGATTTTTTAGAGGTTTTCCCATATATTAAGAATATTGGTTAACTAAAAACTCCACGCACTCTGAGCTAACTGAACGTTATTTCACCCAGTTCATTGACAAAGTAATATGACTTGAAATTAAAAAAATGTATGCCTTTTAATACAGATTAAAAACAGAGGCCAAAACCAGTAATTATTATTGTCACATGACACAGTATGTGAAAAAAAAAAAAGAACCTTTATTTTTTGCATAGCATGAACAGATTGTTTTTGGACAAAAGAATGTACAAAATTATACACAAATGTCAGCTGTTAGCCTTGTAATGAACAGCAAACATTAATAACTCAATATTGGAAAATAAGAACAAAAGAATTCCTAAATTCAAATTTATGAATGCAAATAATTTATGGGAAGCCATCATCATCATCCTCAGCCATCTCTTTGGCTAATTCCATATCTTGCTGTTCTCTCTCACGGCGCTCTTCAGCTGATTCTAAATCCTTTCCATAAGACTTAGGAGGGTATCTCATGGCCTTCACACTCTGATTGTGTAGATCAAGACAGAAGGAAATGCGCTGATGGAAAGCCAACTGTGGTTCTCGAGTGCAGTATATATCAGTGGTTTCCCTACTTCTCATGTATCCCCTCTCTGGATCCAAGGTAGCTTCAATTACTCCATCACGGATTGCTTTAGCGACAATGAATTCTGCATCTTCAGGGGAGTCAAGACCTAATTTTTTGGCAATGTCTGCTGGTGAAATGCGTGAGTATGACAAACCTACAGACCGAATGGCAGTTTTAATAACATTGTGACGCAGGCGAAGGATCAATGTGAAGGTATGGTCATTGCGGAACTGAGGCCCAAAATTCTCAAGAACTTCACTGAATCGGCTCAGGTTGCCCATCCTTACTGCCTGTGTAAGCTGGAAGTAAGGTGCCAGTGATCTGCGTAGTGGTGCCTGTCTAAATATCTGCCTTTCAGGTATATCTCCTAAAAGTAGTTCCACAGTCACTGCCAATTTTTGGACTGTTTGCCGAAAGCCTACAGCTGCATTCTGGGGTGCTTTTCGCATAGCCTGCACAAGGTGCTTATGAGCTGCTGAGTACTCTAGACGAGCAGCTTTGATACGACCCAAGTAATAAAAGAAGCGAGCCCATTCATTATTGCTTGCAGTCTCTGGGAAAACTGATTTTGACACCAGCTTATCTGCTTGATCATAGAGACTGTAATGAAGATAATTGCGAAGAAGGCAATTGATAAGTACACCTTGCCCCTCATAGTCATTTCGTAAAGTTGCTGTTCGAAGACGAGAATGGAGAAACCCACGAATTTGATCCAGCTTATTCGTCAGCTCATAACACCTAGAATGATAGAAGTAACACTTAGCTGCTACTAAATCAATAGTGCGACGATTCTGGGCTGTCACTTTCTGCATCAATTGGTCTGAGCACTGAACTGCTTCGGGATATTTCTTTGTGTCAATCAACCTTAGCAGAATTAAAAGATGAATGTAGGCATCAACTTCTGGTAGCAGTGGTGCTGCTGAGCTTTTACCGCTTCTCATTCTCTGACTGCTGCCACCACTTTCAGTTTCCATTGGTTCCTCTACAAAAGCCAACAATGCATCTCGTTCTGCATTAGAATGTGTATAAAAACCAGTAATGATGCCACGTAAGACTGTGGGATTTAGTTTTCTTCGTGTGTTTGGTAATGTACGCAAAACACGCAAAATGAATCGTGGTTCTTTACTTTGTACTGCCTTTTCAATTTGTCTTGAATGTTCCCTGATATCTTGTATGGTGAGTGCATCTGCATCTTTTTTTGTTTCTGAATCACCTTCTCCTGATGGACTATCAGCATTTTTCATCTCCACATCAACTGTTTGTTCAGCTACTGCCACCATTGTTTAATGTACCTGCAACAATTAAATGCCTAATGTCAAAAACAACTTTACTGTATATATAATGCATACCTTTTATCTTTTCCTGTTTACTGTGTCCTGCAACATGAATATCCACACACCAGTCAGGGATACACATAATGCTACACAGAATCTTCTCTGAGAAACACACTTCTGTATTACTCCAAATGACATGTGCAGAGCATATGGTATCAGCTGCCTATGGTAAAGTGATTATTTCTATTTCCAAATAACAAAGAAAATGTAACATATTGTGCATGAATTGTTAAAACATATACATTAGCACATTTTGAAAGTAAGAAACATAAAGAAAAATGACATCTCATGCTTGCTTTCATTTACTGCTTTTGAACTAATTCTTGTAACCAGGGATAAATGAAAGCATTCACTGTGGCCATGTGCTTGTAGCTACACTCTATGTTTTTCAAGTGTTTCAGAACACCATAGTGGGATAGTTGGTTAATGTTCTCAGTATTAATTTGATTTTCACTGCAGTATTATCCTTCAATTCTCCATTTGCAACTGTTGTCTGAGTTAACACAGTTCAGAGATTCAATAAAAACATCAAATTTTCATTTAAGTTTTTTAAAATATAACTCACCCAGTCGACATTGGAAACAGTATTCAGAATATGTTCTAGACATTCTCGGGCTTCGAGCCAGGTAGGCAGATGTTGAGACATCGACATTTCGGGAGCGTACATCTCTCCCATCTTCAGGATGTTGAAGATGGGAGAGATGTACGCTCCCGAAACGTCAATGTCTCAACATCTGCTTACCTGGCTCGAAGCCCGAGAATGTCTAGAACATATACGCCACCAGGAAAGATTCAGCTCATATTTCAGTATTCAGAATATTTTGTATCTTTTATTACTTTCCAATGGGTGTTACACCACTGAAAAATGGCCTCTTGGGATTCAGGAAATGACTTCTTGGGCCATAGTTGCACTCAAGGCATTTTCTAAACATTTTGTAAGTTAAAGCACTCTTCCACATTGAATATCTTTTCATTGGTGAAAAGAATGGTTTTGTGTTGAAAAGCATGGCACTTTTAAGAGTGCCTTTGTTTTCTTCAATTCAGGAATGGGAAAGGGCCCAGTTTATGGTATGCCTTCACTCCCAGGACATACCTGAAGATGTGCTTTATACTGTGTCTGGAAACCTTCAATTTGGATAGGATTTAGACAAGCGCAAAGAAACATCTCAATAATTTAAAGTCTAAAGAAGAAGTAAAGTCAGCAGTAGCTGTATACTTTTGGCTAGAAAATCATTAACTTATACTTTTAAAAAGCATCTCAAACTTGAAACAAACAATCTGGGAGAACATTGTTTTGAAAAATACAGGTTGAGTGTTTAAGCTAATTTCTTTATTTTGAAAAACATAAAACAAAAACAAAAGTACAACATTGTGCTAAACTTACTTATTCTAAGAAGAGGAAATAAGTTGTTAGAAATGAAGACAAATGCAATGAAAATATCTAAATGACTCTACCTAGTTGCCAATGTTCTTGAATAGAAGCAACTGTCAACTCAAGTGCAGTCCAAAAGAATTGGTCTCTAAATCAACAGTAAGGATTACGCTATCCTGGATCTTTGAATTCAGCTTTGCAGATTCAAGCTGTGCTCTGTTAGCATTACACAATTGTAGCCATGTCATTAACCGCTTCACCGATGGCCATTTAAACCCTGCACGGCCGGGAACGGATACCCAATAAACAGAACAAGACATTTAAATTGTTAAATGCTGCAAAAATGCTTCATAAATAAATATTCGTATCTTCCGTATTTTCTAAGTTATTTCAGGGAAACAAAAACTGGTTACAAGCCCATTAAAAGCTGTATACATCTGCGGTATCATTAAAATAGAGACTATATTAATAAAGCGATGAAATTTCATTAATTTGTATCACATAAAGAAAGCCATTCTTTGCGTCGAACGCTTTTAATTCTGGGTACTTTTGTTTTACAAGCTATATGTGTATATCAGCTGAATAAACGAAGTGTTGGGTTCAAGGTTTCTAGGCTTCAGTTCATGCTAACACGTAATAATAACTGTTTATATTGCATTATACACGCTGGAAGAAAACTCCATCTGCATCTCTCTAATTGCACAACGGAAGTTTATGTTAGCTGACGTAACTTCTTTCTTCGCTCAGTTGACATTGTAATTTAGATTGCATCAGAGTTCCAAGCAATTTCTTTAGCTAAATCACAGTTGAAATAGTTTTCTCAGTGCTAATCATGGCTTCCACTAGTAATGTAGCAAATCAATTAGCTAGTGTAGGACGAGTGCGGGCTTCTGATATTACATCAGAAAATGTGGAAGACTTTTTGCTGTTAGACAGTGATTTGGATATTGATGGCGAGTTTTCAGATTTTGAGGGGGGTGTTGAGGATATAGGTAGCAGTGAGGAGGAAAATGACTCATTTCCGACAGGTGTTCGTGAAGAATCAACATTATGGAGGTGTCAAAATAACTCTAACACTAATAGACATACGTTCACGAGCACAACCTCTGGTGTACAACCGCATACTCAACTAACTTCTGACAGCCAACCAATTGACATTTTCACAAAATTTTTTATTACTGACTTACTGTCTCTCATTGTTTCGGAAACAAATGTATATGCGAGTAGGGTGAAGGAAGACCTGATTTCTAAAGGCAATTTAGGACCTAAGAGTAGATTGCAGAAGTGGACAGAAGTAACAATGAATGAGATTTACAGACTACTTGGTCTAATTATGCTCATGGGTGTTATTCGTAAACCTACGCTAGACATGTACTGGTCTACAGATGACATGCTAGCTACCCCATTTTTTGGGAAATGCATGTCAAATAACAGGTTTACTTCCATTTTGCGCTTCCTTCATTTCACCTGCACAGAAAATGTGAATGATAAACTATCCAAAATCAGACCAGTTTTTGATTACATTATTTCAAAATTCAAAGAAAATTATGTGCCTAGTGAAAAGATCACTGTTGATGAAAGCTTGATGCTTTGGAAGGGCCGTTTAGGTTGGAAACAATACATCAAAACAAAGAGGGCCAGATTTGGCATAAAGAGTTTTGATGTATGTGAAAGTAAAACAGGATATCTTTACAATAGCTGCATATACACTGGCCAAGGGACTGATAACACCGGAGACAAAGATTTGGGGTTATCTGGTTCCATAGTAATGCACCTGATGGAATCTGTACTTGATCAGGGTAGGACTGTATATTTAGATAATTGGTACAGTTCCCCTAAATTATTCATGGCCTTACACAAAAGAAAAACAAATGCAATTGGAACAGTACGTTCAAATCGTATTGGTTTGCCAAAAGATGTGAATACGAAGGCTCTAAGAAGAGGAGAAATGCAGGTGCATCAGCTCCCACCCTTGACCTATGTTGCTTGGCAAGACAGGAGGGTTGTTACAGCATTATCCAATTGCAGCTCTAAGATTTTGATGATTGACACTGGAAAAATTGATGCTCGTAACAAAATGTCAATTTTCAAGCCCGATATTATCCAGGAATATAATATGCATATGGGTGGAGTGGATCTAGTAGATCAGGTATTACACGCATATCCCTCTTTGCGAAAAACAATCAAATGGTATAAAAAAGTATTTTTACACCAGCTGGATATAACCATATACAATTGTTTAGTAATTTGGAGAGCTCTAAACCCACGGAAGACAATGACGTACCTGGACTTTCGCATATCAATAGCTCGCAGCCTAATTGAGCAGTATAAAATTCAGAGACCTCTCCATACTGGGGGTAAAAAATCCACCACCCCAGCACCCCTCAGACTTGAAGGAAAACATTTTCCTAAAAGGATAATGTTTTGAGGTGTACATTCAAGAAAAAACTTTTAAAGGTAAGCTTTTACTTCTTATAGAATTTATTTAAATTTACTGTAAAACATAAGGTTTAAAAGAATTATCATTAAATACGCATTATATGCATGTATGCGCAGGACATCTATACACGTCCATATCGGTTTGGGGCCTTTTAACTTGGACGTCATATGACGTCCATATCGGTGAAAGGGTTAAATATGTGTTGGGGTAGCAATTATGAAAACCCTGCCTTTGCAACCAACCACATAAAACATGGTATTAAAAGTTCATTTCATAAATTTTCATTACTCTTTTAGCACACGACAACTTCATTATTTGGTTAACACTTATTGACAATGATTTTTCCTATACACCCTGATATTGCAATATTTCTTGTTCAAACCCTATACACTGTTCCTTGATGCTTGACACCACCATTTTCCAGATACTGGTCAATCACCAATTTTGGGTCACTTATTTTAGGATTTATCATCATAAATCTCTCTTAAGCATCCTCAGTTACTGCATCTCTCCCTCTCCTTTTCTCCCTTTCAGCTGTTATGGATGTCTGTCCATACCACGCATTAAACTATATTTTTTTCTCTTCACTTTCTAACAATGTTCTCTCTGGCACGCCTCGGTAGTGTAGATGGTAGCATGTCTGCCTCATGTTCAAGAGGTCCCGAGTTCGAATCTCGGTCAGGGTGAGTTACCCAGATAAGGTTATTTCCGGGGTTTTCCCTTATCCTTCAAGACGAATGTCGGGTAACTCTAAGCTCCATGGACCCTGGACTCATTTGAGCATCATTTCACCCAATTCATTCACCGTCCGATATAACTTAACGTTGGGGCGGACGTGAATTAAAAAAAAAATGTTTTCTCTGCAATTTCTTTGTGCATACGAACCTTAGCATTAAAGAAGATAATTAGTGGTCCCTGTTCAAAATATTATTACTCCTTTACATATTTTAATTTTAAAAAATTAATTCATTATCATAATTTATGATTACTGTTTAAATAACAATATAAAACATTTCAATTAATATTCTACAAACTTAAGTTTTCAAAGAAAGCATGTCTTCTCAAATACTTCAAACTTGGCTTAAGTAATATTTGTGTTACTAAATGCAATTTCTAATGGGTAAGAGTTTCCAGATGGCTGATAGTAAGTTGACAAGCTGAAAGCTCTAACTTTTGAGCGCCCTCTTAAGAGTAAAAATTGATCTTCAAAGCAAAGGCAATTGCTATATTTAATATCCAACAAGTGATGAACACACAAATACATTTTAGAAAAACAAGAACAATTTTACAGTGACAACTCTTAAAATACTGTAAATAGTCCATGTAGATACCCTACCGCAACGTGCAGTGAGTTATTTTTATTATGTCTTTATAACAAAGTATACAACTAGACGACACTGCCATCACTGACATCGCCGCTGCTGCTATTAATTTGCCAGCATGATCATCTGGTTCTACAGATATGAAACCAGTTAAAAGTATCATACACACGGCAAATTTGAAAAGTGAAGAAAGTTCAGAAATAGTGTTATAAATACCCAGTTATGGATGGCAGTATATATTGCTTCTCTGAAAGCTGTGATCCACACACCTACCCTTTCAAGTTGTCATTCTTTTAAAGGAAAACTGCCGCATATTGGTCTAGAATATTATCACTGGTTTTTAGCTAAACTGATGTTATGGCTACACCCCTTCCATCTTTGGCTGCAACAGCTCCACTCCTTGGCTAAGCTTTGAGATTCCTCACGTTATGGATACAGTTTATTACTAGTTAGCATCTGTGGCATTAGGGCACAGAATGGTGCTATCTTCAATGAGAATTTGAAATTGAGGTTTAGAGTGAAACCACTGGGACAATTAGCCACACGCATATTAGTTCATTGTATTATACATTTTATGTTAATCTTGTTTATACTTTTGTAGGGGAATGTAGAAAAATTTTGATCAGTCTGTAGAGGATTAAATGTTTTCTCATTGGCAATATATGAATCAGAAACCAAACACTCGTGGTGGGAAAGTGTCTGTAAGTCATATTATTATCGCTATTATAATAATATTGCTACTAAAAGAGTCAACATGAAAAATTCAATGCCACGGCTGGGATTTGAGCCACGGATCTCCTGGTTTCCATCCAGTGATCTCTGGTTGAAATCCCGGCCATGGCATTCAATTTTTCAAGTTGACTATCAAAAACCTTAGCCTATATACAGCTAGTATGAAGAAATGATTAATTTCCAACAATTAACTAAAATATGACTACTAGTTCATGAAATATGGCAAATGTGTGAAATATTTAAAATAGACAGGTTCCCTCTGCTTGAAATTCCTGCTAAAGACATGGCAACAACTGCTTCCCCCTCTCAAGAAATGTCAGAGCCAGAGAACGGCTGGCCAAACTGTACTTCATGGCATTATCAAGAAATTGTCAACTGGCTAGAACCTTGATGTTCCAGCTGATCATGGTTCTCCAGAGATGAAACAAGACATGTGGTATGTGAAGTACAGTGTGTGAACTCACTGTGTAATTTTAATTATAACCTTTGAATGTTCACAAAACATTGTTAATGACAGAAATAGAAAAGGAGCTGTTATATTTCCAACATGTCTTTACACTATTTTCCAAAAACAGGCTCTTCTTTAAAAGTCATTAACAGTATCTTGGTCAAGACTGTTACATGGAAGAAATGTGTAGTGTTTAACGCCCGCTTTTACTACATACGGCACCGCAGGCGGTGACACTGATGATGCATGAGATGAAGATGGAGCACCGGTGGAATGAGATGGCGGGGGAAACTGGAGGTCCCGGAGAAAACCCGCCCCAACTCCGTGTTGTCCACCACAAATCTCACTTTGCGGTCACCTGGGATCGAACCCAGGCCGCCTTGGTGAGAGCCAAGCGGTCTAACCATTGAGCCACGGCGTGGCCACATGGAAGAAACTCAGTGAAAAACTTCATATAGATACTTCATTTGCTCCAAATGTAAGAGTAAGCATTTTTCTACATCACATTTCTTTTCTCATTTAACCTTGGTTGACATGTTACTATACATTTATTTGTTTTAACATTTGCCTAACAGTGTGAAATACTTAGAAGGATCATCAGAGATGTAGTTGAGATGAGTTTTGAATTTCACATTAATTGCATTTTTATGTCACATATCTCTTCAAATAAATCCTTTTCAGATCACTGTAACCTGGTACTTTCTCTACTATCCTTATCTAACATGTGCTATAGAAAACCCCTATGGTGTTCCCTAATTACCAGCAGTGGTGTTGCATTTTTGCAAATTAAGTATCAGTTATAAATGTGCAAACTGGTTTTAGAATTTGAGAATTTTGCGATTAAAATAAGCATAGTGCTGAGAATTGTGCTATTGTCTGTGTTAGTTCAAGGAGGCATGGGAAGAAAATGAAAATCTATACAAACACATGATAGGAAAACTGTGGTCAATGTCCATAAATTTCTACAGCCGAGTACAAAAATGTGCAAAGTCAATTATTTCTGTGTGTATAGTTAAAAAAACTGCTGTATTACAAGTGTTTCATCTCATAATATGAAAAGAATACTCAAGGAAAAAAATAAAGCACAAGAAATTGGTAGTTGAACAGGCACTCCAGGTAAAAAGCATTCAAATAGAAAACCCACAAAAACAGCAATAGACTCTTTATGTGTGCTATAAATCTATTTGTTCATTTTATGGAACTGATTTTCTGCTAAGCTTAGAAGACATAAATGAAGTTTTAAAAGAAAAAATCTAATGAAATTTATAGAATTTACAAAAAGTTTACAAAAAAAAATGAAATTCAGATTTGTAAAGAATTCATGCAAGGGAAAATTTCTGATGGAATGGCCAGACATTGCAAAAAGATGCGCATCTCTAACAAAATTAAGAGAGATAAGAGCTTCCAGTGCACCTATTATTTACCTAGATGAAACTGGATCAATATAAATCATATTGTGACTTTCTGGGTTTGTAGAATTAAACGTCCAAGTTGCAGAAATTCAAAATGTTCTTTATTTCTGTAGAAATACACTCTGTTCAATCCTTACAGTAGCAGAATTACGTAACACATAGATAATGTGGATGTTCTCGGTTTAACAGTTTACATTACAAAAACGAGCCATCAGATACATAGCCAATCTGCCAATGTATAGTTCTTGTAAGGAAGCATTCAAAACTCTTTCAAGACTAACCTTTCCCAGTATCTTTATATTAAAATCCATACTGTATATACGAAATAGGTCTTTGCCTTAATATTCAGCTATTCATAACTACAACACTAGAGGAAAACAGAACTTGATAAATCAATCACATAGATTAAAATTATATGAAAGAAAGATTGATTAAATTGGCAGTAAATTATTCAATAAATTACCAACAAAGTTTAGAAATATTACTCCATTACCTAAGTTTAAACATATATTAACTAATTTTCTTAAATCAAAAGCTTACTATGACGTGGAAGAATTTCTGAATGATGATACTGTAATTGACCTACAGTAACTTTTTATCAATGTATTTGTATTACAATCATCTTTACGTATTATTTTAGCGCTTTAACTGTTATTTCTTCTAATTGTATTGATTGTCTTTATTTATTTTTAACTGGACTATGATCTTAAACAAGTTTTCAATTGTGTATACTATTGTACTTGTTATAAAGAGCAATAAAGAGTCAATTATTAAATACAATCTCCTAAGGTCATTGACCACAACAAAGAGTTCACTACCAAAACACACACCAGTTCCAATTACCGCTCTCTCATTACGACTCTGTTTACTACTACTCCGCTGGCATGTCGCAATCTCTTATATATACCTCCATTGATAATTCTAGACTGTTCTAAAATGTTCTCTATCAATCAAGATGTCACTAGAATTTTCCATTTATCTAACATAATTTGTTTCGGCAGACCTATTATCTCCATGCTGCCTATCAGTACGTTTGTGTGCACAAGCCGCGCTATCGCAATAACGGGTTCACGACAATATGGAAAGCAAAGAATGCAAAAGCAAAGAGAATGATTTTCAATTTCCACGACTCCAATAGGCAAAAGACAGCATTTTATAACCTTACTCATTGGAGTTTTGACTGGTTTTATTCCCAACACTGTGCTCAATTTTAAATCAATATCAAGCAAAGACTATCATAAAGAAATGGACAGTGAAGCTTTAAAAATTGGTTTATATATGCAAATTAGTTACCTAACATTTCCTCCCATGCATCTTATCATCCCATAAAATTAACAAAGTTCTGATATCACTTAAATCAGTAATGCATTCATGGTTCTGTGACAATAATATTGGAATTTAGCTGCATTCCACCAGAGCTGCATTGTATAAAGTAATAAAGCTGAAAAAAATCTGGAGTCACCAAACAGCTGAGGATGAGATCGAATGATCTTGAAAACGTTTCAATTATACAAGTAAGTGAAGTTTGAGTGTAAACAAAGTGACTTATAAACTCAAAAATCTGGAAATTTATAAAACAGATTACATAGCATAATTGCACAGTCACTCTGTAATTCAACTACCTCCATAGCATTGTGACTCAAATGCTGGTGAACTTAAAGGTGTGCAGGTAAAGAACAATGCTGCATAACACAGCATATCATTTAAACACGGTGACATAAAAGTGATAGTGCTGTGGGTGATAAAATTACCTCAACCCCCAACTTAAGTCAGTATTATAGGTTAAGTAGGAAACCTTGTTCTCTATTCCTTTCAATGCAAATTATCCTTTTACTGTCCCAATGCCTTAAAATATATAAATCGATGGATACTATGTGAACATGAGAACAGGCAAATGACAAATGTACTGGATAATGTGCATTGCTGTAAATACTTCCTTATTCAAATAAAAGTGAAATTGCATGTGTTACCTTTAACTTCCCCCCCCTACCCTGATCCATCATTTATGCATAGTAACGTGGTGACTTACTTGACCTCAAAAGTCACTTGGAGGGGAGGTGTTGAGGTGGGATGATCAAAGTGGAGTTGCAAAGTGCTCAGGAGACCAAGCAAGTTTACAATTACCCTTATTCTTCCTACCTCCACATACAGCTAGTAAACAAAATATAGTTAGTTACTAACACTCCCCACATGGCAGCCTTGGCCTTCGGGGTAACCTCACCCCACCAAGTGATGACCGGACCCATTTCTCAGGTGGAGGCACCCAGAGGGCGGTGTCCATTACCTCCGATGATAGGGTGATAGTGAAGATGGCGGTGAGGTGAGAGGACCTACAGTTTTTACCGTGGACTCCGAACCACGTTGGGCATAGGGGATACTTCACGTGTGCTAGACAGAGGTGAAGGCGTGGATAGGGCCGACTTAAAATCGCCAACCCCAGAGCCGGGAATCGAACTCGGGACCCTTAGAACGGGAGCCGCGAACGAAACCACCGCGCTACCCCGGCGCCCCAGTAAACAAAATATTGGGACACCTATTTTAACTGTATTTTAACTGTCCCTTCTATTTTAACTGTATAACTGGAACCTGAAACTGAAAATAATTTCATTTTCTATTACTTTCTGTAAGTCCAGTTATCTCAAAACTGAATTAAAAGTTGTTATGCATCTTATTGTATTAACTGTAAGAAGTGTATACATTCAAATATTCATATAACTGTTATCAAAATAAATATTGGCTCACCTCTATTTGTACGCCCTACTATACATTTCACATACTTTCTGGGAGGGTGAGGTACACTGGTCCAGTTATGAGTGTTAACGGTCTCAACTAATTAATCAAAAGAAACAATTCAGTTACACAAAATGGGGCATAGATGTAAGAATACAACTTTTGAGCAAAGGTGACTCATCTTGCATAGTGAAAAAGGGAGGCATTACAGAATGATTGCTGAATTGTTAAAAATGAAGGATAGTACAGTTGGAAATATAATTAACAGATACATACATGAAATGTCAACAAATGTCATAAATTGAGTGCTCCCAACTGTGCACTGAGGAAGGCTGTAATACTGGCAAGAAAGTAATCTCCACAATGACCACAGAATCCCATGGCTTTTATAAATGAACTCCTTTGCAAATTTTAGCCTTTTTCTTCTGTTCTTTTTATTTATATCCTTATCAAATAAAAAGAAGGAAAAGGCTAAAATTTGCAAAGGAGTTAATTTAAAAAGAAGGTAATACGGAGAATGTTCTTTAGGCGGATGATAGGAAATTTAACGCTCTTTGGATCAGATGGAAGAATAATGGTGTGGAGGAAACAACACGAAAATGGAAAAAAAGAAAATAATAATAAAACATGGTGGTGGGAGAGTGACGGTCTGGGGTTGCATGACAGCATCTGGAGTTCGAGATCTGATTTTCATCATGGGCAAAATGGATAAAATGAAATACTTGAACCTTCTGAAGGAGAACCTATGCAGAACTGTACAGAAAATTAGTATCCGTGCTAGTTCTATGAGGTTAACGACCCTAAACATGGTTGTCCAGGAATGACTAGTCTTCAACTGTACACATATCCTTCATTCACCTTCACAATTCACCAGACTTAAACATAATTGAGAATTTACAGGGTGTACATTTAGCCAATATATTCAAAGGAGTATTATTTTCAAAAGGAGGCTCAGTAAAGAATGGGACAACATCTCAGCTCATATACTACTAAACAATCATGTAAGTAGCATGTCCAATCGTCTGGTACAGGTCATAAAATGCAGAGGAAATCCAAAAACATGTTGAAACTTTTGTTTTGGTGCACAAGATAGATTTACTTTTCTTCAGGTATCCCACTATTTATTTTGCAAGGAAATGTGTAATGTTTTGTCTTTATATTTGCTCACCTTAAAGATATCAGAAAATAAATGTTATCTTGCTTGTACATAGCATATGATACATTTTAACGAATGTGAACATTTCTGATTGTACAATAATCGTTACTGAGAAAATATAATGGAATATCAAGATGTCCCAATATTTTTTTAAATCAATTGTAAATCTCCTGATAACTGTTTTTCGTTCAAAATTTCTCACACATTACAAAGTTTATATTTTACTCAACCAAAGACTCTGTCAGCAGGTAAAAATTGGAAAACAAAGGAACACTAAGAAAAATTAACAGAATAAACCCTGAATGTTCAGTATTTCTAACAGTCCAAATAAAATAACAAACAACAATGAATGTAATGCTCAAAACGAATACCAATTACATGTTTAACCAGTTATCAATTTAATTTACCAAATTAATAAAATGCTTAATAAGTCAAAATAAAATAACTTAATGACTTTTGATACTAATGGTCAAACTGCTGTTTGTTGAGTGTTACTTTTCGCAGCACAGTTTAGGCGATTTCAAATGTATTTTCATGGAACCTGATTGTAAGAATGGGTACAACATAACACAAAAAACGCGACTGCATATCTAACTCAACTTTGTCCACTAAAGTTGTCCACAAAAATTGCTCCTCCTACAGGTTAATACATGGGAACTATTATAGAACCAATGATTACTCCACATTCTTACCTCAAATTATTAGGCCGAACAAAAAGTTTAAAGCTGCTTTCTGCGATCTTATCCAATTATCCTTATTTTGGCAATTTCTTTTACCTTTCAACACACAAATCCAGTTTCACGAGTCATCCATTTAGTGCGGCAACACATACGCAGATTACTTTCCCTCTTTATTTAGACAAAAACTCCCTTTCAGCAACTAAACTTCTCACAAACGAAATCTATAATTCTCATCGCGGAGACCAGAGAGATAAAGGATGTATGCTCTCTGGAATCGTGAATAATCCAATAAACAGGCGAGTGCACACATTGGTGTACTCTGATACACATTTTATACACCTACTGCTAAAAGTAGAGTTAATAAAAAGAAGGCTGAGAAAATTAAGGAATAAACGACCTCTAATAAGCTATGAATGAGGAACTTAAAACATGTGGACAAATGGACTTTTATGTTATTCATTATATGATCCTTTATTTAGCTAACACACTTAAGTTTTGTGTTCAATAGCATCTTCTCATCTTTTCATTTTTATTTTTATCCCAACAGAGAAAATTAGCAAACATTTTATTGTAATCAATGCACTAATCGCAATCTCTTCTGCCTATATATAGAAATAATATTAATTCACGTGAAAGGTTGGTTCCGTATTGAAAACATGTTGCCTTTACCCGGAACAGGTAAATTTCGCTGCACAAGTTCATATATTTTTCTATAATTTAAGGCGTCCAACGTTAAGTCATATCGGACAATAAATGAAATTGATGAAATGATACTCAAATAAGTCCAGGGTTCATAGAGCTTAGTTACCCGATATTCATCTTTTGGAATATGGGAAAAATTTAGGAAAAGCCTTATCCAGATAGCTCACACTGACCAAGATTCGAATTCTGGACCTCTTAAATAGACACTTTACCATCTACGATACAGAGGAGGACATGTCGGCACACATTGCACCATTGCGTGCATGGGACTTTCTGCAGAACCAATAAATGTCTTGACATAACTTTTTTCAGTGACATTTATTTGCTGTAATTTTTATTAGTACACTATGCGATTACCAACCAGGTTGCATATATATATATATATAATTTTGACGTCCTCCAACGTTAAGTCATATCGGACGGTAACTTATTTATTAAGAACTCACTATATTATGGACGTTTCGTATTTTTCTTAATTGCTGTATCCCCTTTTGTTCCGTCCATTGACGTATCCCATGTCATGCACCGATGATCAGAGGATGAATAATGTGTTTTCAATTGAGTGAGAGTTAAGCAATCACGAGTTCGAATCTCAGTCAGGATGATTTATCTGGATAAGGTTTTTCTAGAGTTTTCCCTTATTCTGAAAGGTGAATGTCGGGTAACTCTCAGCTCTATGGACACTGGGCTCATTTGACCAACATTTCGCCCAGTTCATTTTGTCCCATATGACTTAATGTTGGGGGATGTAAATTAAAAAAAAAAAAACAAGATAAAAAACAACTTACGAATGAAATCAAATCTCGTCGGCGTGAACATCCTATAATGGACTTAAAGATTCTGTTGTGGCATTTATCACTGTAAAATATCTAAATGGCATTTGAGTCAAGTAATAGCAATGCACTACGGATATCAATTCACAAAATTCCAAAGAAAGAAACCTTGCCTTTGAAGAAAGTAAACGCAATAAAATCTAATCGAGCTTCACAGTTAATCAGCCGTCTCAGGGTTAAAAATGTCGAGATTTTTGGCCATTTAAAGCTCCATGGACTTCCTCAGGAGCTGAATGAAGCTACGAGTAGTAACGCTCACCGTGAACATTTTAAACCTTACAACAGAATCGGCATATTTTAAATTATTGCTACAATTTCACATAAATCAGTGTGCCCGCCCCTGTAGTGTACGTAGTAGCGTGTCTTTCTTACAGGCCGCGAGCTCGAATCTCGTTCAGGGTGTTAATATTTTAATGTTGGATAATGTATTTTTTAACTGGTTTTCCTTTTCCTGAAAAATAAATATCGGCTAACCGTTGGCTCACTTCACTTCTACCAGCCCTGTGACATTTAATTCAGAGTGGTAGTGGACAGAAGAACGATAGAATGTCCTTGTTATTGCATAAGCTAGTATAGAATGGAAGTTTTATGAACTTCCCTATATAGGTTGATGAGTTCATAGGGCTCATGCTATACCTTGTGTCACATTGTGGAGTGTTCTTTACCAGACAGGAAAGCATTGTTGGTTTTTCTTGGACTAGAGATAGGGACGCGATATAATTCTGTAGGTGCCAAGCACTCTTGGTGCAAGTAGATTTGGAATATTTCGAATTAGCCGTTCTTTCATACATTTGAATTGTAACTGTTCGTATCGTTGCGGTATTTCGCTTTCATTCCCAGATTTCCGATAGTCAGGCAATACCTAATAAATCGTCTATCGTCCACTTGGTTATAAATTATTTTTGCAATTCGACAAATGATTTAAATAAGAGTATCATGTCATGCCTTTCCATTAGGATGTAAATTCTTTTGGTTTATTCTTTTTCCAACGATAGTCTAATGCATGTAGAATTCTTTTCACACTTGTATTGGATACTTTGAAATCAATATCTTTTTTTGTTTTTCTAATTCTGTACGATGTTTTGCTACAGTAAGTAGTTCTCCTCTATACAGCAGTTGTTAACAATACGGCGAACAGCACCACTATCAAAGTTGCCAAGAACATTTTAACCATTTTGGACACACACTATTTTTGTTTAGTCTTTCAGACAATTACAAAAATGCTTACCTACTAAACAGCCACTCCTTTCTCTGCCTTTATCCGATACATTGTGTTTTGTGATACTCCAACCAGAGCGACAAACTTTTCAATTCATTTCAATTTATTTTATTGCCACTAAGCTACAACAGGCAAAGTCAAAGTAAATAAAATATACAGAAATCAAATTAGATGTAATACCATAAGATAAATAAACACACACACACATGATATAATGTACAACAACAAAAATAAATTATTTATATAATATACGAGCTAACTGATTAAGCAACAGATAATATCACAAACTTTAAGTACAAGATTGAAATTCTTCAAGGTACAGCATTGGTTATATCATTAATCCCTAAACAAAAATTATAAAAAGTGTATACTTTTCTGTTATATTTCATTTACATCATGAACAAAATTCAAAATATTGTAATATAGAATAGAAAGTAAAATTTACTAAAAAAACCATAGTCACTATTTTTAAATATATTTCGCTGTAGTTTAAATAAATCTTGAGGTAATTAGTTGTACAATTTCAGCTATAATATTTCATAGCCATTTATTGATTTTGATAATCTTTGAAATGGTACATCCAATTTTCCTGCAACCTTTCCAATCGATGGTGAAACTTTCCGCTTGGGCTTTTATTTCTATGAAATCCAGTACGTTTGCAACTGTGGCACGGGTCTGAAGTTCTAGCACTCTGTGATGAAGAAAGGATTTAATACCACTCATTCTCAAAAAGTACCTGTTTTAATCATAGTATCTCGCATACACAGCATTTAATAGAACTTCAGTAAAGAAACCTTTGTACTAATGTGTATTGGTCTCCCCTTCTGGTGGAACCGTAGAAGTGGGGGACGTAATTTTGCAACGCTAAGGGTCTAAATACATGAGGAAACAGTCGATGGATTAAAATTTGCTCAGGCGAATTTACACTGATATTTTGTTAAAGTGTTACAAACGTTTATTCCTCTGTCTACTTCAACTTATTCGAGGTAAATATTCCCAGATATTATCTCATTGATGATTTTCTTATAGGTACAAGGGCAATATGAAAACACGTCATGCATAAAAGGACAGTCAAATCGTCAAAGACCTGGTCGCTTTGTGGTGGTTTTAAAATTCCGCTCTCTTTGTATGACAGTTTAAAAATGAACAACGATCTTCCATTTCAAAAAAGTATACTGCAAAAATGACACAAAATTAAATAACTGCGTTTGAGAGTAAGAATTTGTGGCAACATGGTGCAATTTTTTGACTGAGTAGCCAGTTTCTACTCGCAATTAGCTACTCAAACGTTTTATGAAACCATTTAAGTAACGTTGTCCATATTTCCAATGTATAGGGTCTGCGACCTCTTTCTTAACTTCCATTGCGTCATGAACTGCCAATAACCTGACAATCCTTGCCTCAGTATCCCTCCGTTCGAAGTCCTACACTAGGACAACCCTCCCCATGGCTCGCTCCTGGTCGGCTTGGTGACTCTACCAGCGCCACCGCACCCATAAAATCGGCTGGTAATCCGAAGTTTACGCGAGTAGATCAGTGTCAGACTGCGGGAGCACAGAATGCAAGGGTAGGAGAACAAGATGACCAGATTGCATGTCGTGAATGGAGACGTGTCAAAGATCACTAAAACACTTTGAACTCTACAGGGCACTCAACGTCTGGAATAGGTCCCCAAACCAGGGTGAATGTGTTCGCTGGCTAACTTGAACGCACTTGTGCCCTAGAGAACACGCCCAGGACGACATATTTTCCGATCCGGGCCATTGAGAGGTGCGCCGAAACTTTCGAGTCAACCTCCAAAGGGAACGGTTCTCATCAATCGAAATAAAGAATTCCAAGGTGTATTCCGGCGTCTCAAAACCCAAAAGGGTGGCGAGAGCCAATGGGTTTGTCGCACCATGCTCCACCACATTCCTTTGAACGTCGTTCTCTTTCTCGAGGATATTCAGCATATCTGCATCTTGAAGCCTGGGAAAATCCGATACACCACGTTCCAACCGGAAAGTGCTCGAGGTTGGTCCTAAACCGCTGTTTCCCACTCTTGGAGGATATTCAAGTCATCATTGATATCAATTCAGATATCGTTCTGAACACTTGACTCTCTAATTTGGACACTGTCGAGGCTCCTGGGGACGGCCGCCCTCTGTCTCCTCTCATATCATCTTCCCTCTCAGGGAGGGCATAGGTATAATAGACCAAGTTTGGACCTCCGTGCCGAATCCCCTCTGTAGCGTAGTCCAGTCTCCAGAAGTTGCTGTGGTGTCCTTGAAGGTCGATAAGGCATATTTAACGTCCTGATATGCTGGTCTTTTATATAAACGTATCCAATTTGAACTACATACACCAAAACTCACACAAAAACAATTACCTCTGTAGCGTAGGTGGCAGCGCGTCTACCTCATGTTCTAGAGGTCCTGAGTTAGAACCTCAGCCAGGGTGAATTACCTGCATAAGGTTCTTTTCTGGGGGTTTCCCTCATACTGAAAGATGTATGTCTGGTACATCTAAGCTCTATAGACCCGGGCTCATTTGAACATCATTTTACCCATTTCGTTCATCGTCCGAAGGACGTAAATTAATAAAGATACATGCATAATCACAGCTGTTTTCCACCGTACACTTAAAGTCACAGTAGCAGGGAGCTGTGTGTTGGTTATGAGGCGACGCTAGGGAGGGCTCGCCTAGAGTGACTGTACCATCATAAGCGTGCAGCGTTGCCTACTTCGGAAAGCACAGTACAAGCATGAGCAACAGAGATTTCTGTTTTTCATGAGCCTAAAATTACTACTGGAAATTCGACATTGTAATATTCCTTGGTATATGCGGCAAGAATTTTTGAGACAGCCTATACAAAGGCAGTTTTTCTACGATGTATGGTTCTCAAGTTACCGCTTCGAGAATAAACACCTGACCCCGTGTTTATGTTTATGATATGCTTCAACTTCCAATCTTGCCCGCGTGTTATTCCTTTTCATTAAGCGGCACTGAGTAAGACAGTACGAATTGCCGTTGGGAACTGTATATATTTAATTGATAAATTAACTGACGACAGATCAATGCAGTCTAAGATCTCACTCACATATTCTTTGAAGTTTTGTCAAGACCAGTGTGTAGAAGAATTTGAGTGTAAGGTACTTTGTGTAACTGTGAAAATAAGCTGATAATTCATATGTTTACACTGTGTTTTTTTTAACTAATAAGAATGTTGCTTTCAAAGCCTGGTAACCAGTGGCGCAGGTACTAAGGATAAGGTATGCAGCTACCAGACCAGAAATATTATGTTTAAAATGTACAATTTTTTTAAAGAAATTTCATCTAAGAAAGTGCATGACTTGATCAATTTTTTTCACAAAGTCAGGAACTAACCACCAGAGAGTGCAATATGAGTGCGCATACTATGTTGTTTATTGTGAAACAGGACAAAACTTCTAGCGCAGAAATTGGTGAACCTTTATTTATTTTACTTAAGCTAGTAGCTCGTCTACTATAAGTCCTTTCCAAAATTCCAGATACGTTATTTTCAATTAATAAGCATTTTAATAATGAAAGTTACAGTTTATATGTTATAATTATCCTTTATTGCGTGGGTTTACGTTCTGACAATTTTTCAGACAACAAATGCTACTTTCCTCGTCCGCTCTCTGGTGCATCAGTTGACAACAGGGCAGTCACGTGTGCAGTTCATGGGCCTTCTGAAACTGTACACGCTATAGTAAATGCTACTCTGAGCTAAGTCTGATGTGAGTGGTACACAGCAAAAACATTAATTCTGAATCTAACTTGCCAGCAACCACAGACGCACGGAGGGTCACACTTTGAATCCACGGGTTTGTCGTTTGTGCGCAAAACGAGAAAGATTGGAGAAAAAGTGAAGCTTTCTTCACTGCACCGTATGCAGGCATTACCTCGAATTCTACACTTCCACCTAATTACAAAGATTTTATTTGTTATGTTTTAAGAAACGAATATCTAGCCTGTTCTATTTGAGAATTTCATTGTATATTAAGGTAACGAACTCACATTGAATTTGTTGCTGATATTAACAAGTTACGAGGTGTTTGTGCATATAACGTGTATATCGTTTTAAAGATACATTTCAATTGTGTTGCATTGCCATACTGCATTATATTTATATGACAATTCAATGTTTTACATGAAATAAAAGCAAGTATTCTTAAGTTTATGGCTTTCTTATGTGAAATACTTGTTACGTTATTAATACCGTCATTCTGTGTTGACTTTAACAATGTGATACCCATAACTGCTAAACCTCTAGGAAAGCATAATGTGACTTTGTGGGCTCGTGAAATAAAAAGCCCAATTACACAAACTTAGCAATGTTCTTTATTTCCACCTTATTCCAATTACAGTTTACTATACACAATTACGATTTACCAGTTTGTCCGTTACCGTTCCGATGCACGTATACAATTGCAATTTAATTTACACCATTCAACCTTGCCAGTTCGTCTTTACCCATCCACTCAACCCGACTACACGTCCGCCCGGCTCACGGTCACTCACTCAACTCACAACACGTCCGCACACCGCGACGTCCTCCACTCCACTCACCGTCGCCTCGCTTGTATCGATCGCCCCGAAACCTCTGGATTCTTCCATTATGGAGGGGGAAATCATTCTGGAGCCTTCGAGCACCTTCGCGCGGTAGGAGGAGGTGCCACCCCTTGCGTCCCCCCCCCCCGCCACCGCCGGTCCGCATTATCGATCGGCAACGCGAGTTCGCCTTCTGCGTCACACTGCTCCCTCCTCAAGGCTGGTCGTCCCAAACAGCACCATCGTAGCGGGCTAGACGGTCCAGGTGCACCACCAGCATCTGCTCGGAGTCTCAGCCAGTAGTAGCGCTGCCGAAGTTTGTCAATCGTTCGGTTCGCTCCCAGGTGTCCTGTAGTACCAGCGTGCACTTCTTCCAAGACTTCCGGTACCTTACTCCGGGGAAGTACCAACTGTTCTCTCTGCGTCTTCCCATCGGGTGGTTCCCATACCCGGAACAGCGCGCCCTCTCTGGTCTTCAACGAGGCCCATTGGGCCCAGTACGACTTGTAGGTGGCACTCCTCGGTGCGATGTCCTCCCAGGTTGGTCTCGTCCCTGCCTCCACTTCCCTTAAGAGTGGCCCAAAGTCTGCGTCCGCCAGCTGCTCCCTCCTCAGGCCTGCGCTATCCCAGCCTTCAGCAGGCACTGCCACAACTACTCGGACTGCTGCGGCACGCTACTTCTCTTCCACTCTTGTGTACTGGCCGCACTCTTCTGGACAGGGTCTTCGGGACATGGCGTCTGCGTTACCGTGGCTCTTCCCTCTACGATGTTCCGAGGTGTAGTCGTACTCCTGCAGCCTCTGGACCCAACGTGCTGTCTGGCCTTCCAGGTTCTTAAAGCGGAATGGTCAGTCCTCAGGTGAAATGGCTGACCGTACAGGTACTTGTGGAAGTGCTCCAAGGTCTTTACTACCGCCAGTAACTTCCGTCGGGTGACGCAGTAGTTCTTCTCTGCCTTGGATAGCGTCTTGCTGTAGTAGGCTATCACCCGCTCATGGCCGTCCTGGATCTGCGATAGGACACCTCCAATGCAATGGTCGCTAGCGTCGGTGTCCACAATGAAGGCGCCACCCAGTTGTGGGAAACCCAAAATTGGAGCACTGCACAGGGTTTCCTTCAGGTGCTGGAAAGCGTCTTCGGCGTCCTCCGTCCACACATAAGGTCGGTGTTCCTCTGTCAGGCGGGTGAGGGGTTTGGCGATGTTGTGTGCCTTTTCCTCTAAATCATTAAGGCGGTCGTCTACTTGACCCATCCGCTTGCCCAGATTCGTGACGTCATCCCTCACGCCGGCCAACCGTTCCTCAAACTTGGCGGCGAGAGCCTCGTTCGCCACCTTCACTTCCGTGGCCAGACGGTCGTTCGCTGCTCTCATTTCTGTGGTCAGTTCGGCCATCATTTCTTCCATCTTCTCGGTGATGTTATCGTTAGCCGTCTTCATTAGTTTCAGTTCCGCGGCCAGGTTGTTATTTGCCGCTTCCGTCTTCTCTGTTAACTCGGCCTTCATTTCCATCATCTTCTCCAAAATTTTTTCCAATGCCGCGTCCATGGTCGTAATGTTCGGTGGTGTTATCTTCCCGCTTCCTGACACCAGTGTGACTTTGTGGCCTCGTGAAATAAAAAGTCCAATTACACAAACTTAACAATGTTCTTTATCTCCACCTTATTCCAATTACAGTTTACTATACACAATTATGATTTACCAGTTTGTCCGTTACCGTTCCGATGCACGTACACAATTGCAATTTAATTTACACCATTCAACCTTGCCAGTTCGTCTTTACCCATCCGCTCAACCCGACTACACGTCCGCCCGGCTCACGGTCACTCACTCAACTCACAACACGTCCGCACACCGCGACGTCCTCCACTCCACTCACCGTCGCCTCGCTTGTATCGATCGCCCCGGAACCTCTGGATTCTTCCATTATGGAGGGGGAAATCATTCTGGAGCCTTCGAGCACCTTCGCGCGGTAGGAGGAGGTGCCACCCCTTGCGTCCCCCCCGCCACCGCCGGTCCGCATTATCGATCGGCAACGCGAGTTCGCCTTCTGCGTCACAATAACTTATCATTTGAATTTACATCCTACTAAATTTCAGCTATCCAAAATTTATTCTGGAAAACTCAAAATTTATACTTATCTTCCAACTAGTGTATTAACTAATCCACCAGCGGTGCACGCTGTCTGTAGCAGCCGGTTCATCATTCCCTGAGGAGCAACAAGCTACCTCCCTTCACTACACCCCACTTAATCTACACCCGTCATTCTGCAAAACCCACATCCCGCCACTACGTGGTAAAGCTCTTCCCAGAGCAGGTACACGATTTGACCACCCTTCGGGCTGTTCCAAACAGCCCGCCAGCCTGGAGTTGAGTTAACAAAATTTAGTGCTATTGTTTCGCATTCTTGGAAGATGCTCAACTTAAATATGGAATATGATACTTGGCTGATTACTCGTTTTGGAAATCTGCTGTTCACACATAAGCGCACGCCCATGTACACAAAACGTTTATAGAATATTTCGATGAATGCAATACTTCCCCTAATTACAATAAACATTAAGTACTTAATGGAACGTGGTAGATAAAATAAAAAAGGAAAGAAATAACGACTTCTCATTTGAGAAAATTATATGTACTATTACGAGGAATTCTTGGAAATGTTAACCACTAAACATGGGTTTGGCTTAAATTACATTATTTAACGAGGTCTAAGTTTTGGCAGTACGATTCATCTCTTTTACGGTTTGCCACTTATCTAAAAGTCATTCAGAATAAAGAGAACTTCAAAGACGATTCAAAGACATTTCAGGGTAAACATTTTGACATAAAATATCTTAAATGAGTGATATTTTAATTAGAATAATCTAAGGGGCAGTTTATGGTTGGATTTTTTCTTGTAAATCTTCGTGTCGTATTCTTCGAAGATGCTGAGCTTAATATGAAGTTTGGCGTTTAATCACATTTCGTTTTTCGACTTATGATCAGAGATACAAAGACACGAACCCCACGTACGTATACGCACACCTCTTTCCAATTTTATTGTTCATGGAGGAAGTCCCAAATAATTTATTTCCGATTTAACCTCAGTAGCAAATTTTTAGTGGAATACAGCACTTAGCCTTCTTATTATGACTACGTAGTATAAACTTTAAAGATTTGATGCCTGCAACATTACTTGCTCTAGTCATTCTTGTACAAACTGCTCTCAAAAATGCACATCATTTTAATGGAGATAAACGCGTGTAAAAAAGTTTTATTGTCTTAAATATTGTCTTATGGTTACAACGGGAATAAGAGAGTACGGTATATGTGATGACTTCGGCACTATTATCTTGTCATGACCATGAATAACATATTGATAAAAGTATTTGAATATACATACTAGCAAGGAATATCTCGAAAATTGTTGCCTCAAAAAAAAAACCTATTGCATTCACAAGGCTTTCTCTACTCTTGAACGAACAGTAGAGTATGTGAAAGTCTTAATGCACGAGGTGTCCCTTCCGTTACCCATCGAATACACCAATGATTTTAAGTGTTTGGTTAGTTGGACCCAATGTACCTGTAAACAGACTTATGGGACCGAAGTGCACAAACTTCCTGGAAAACACCATACTTCCTGTTTAATCAGTCGCCAACACGTTCACTTCTTGCATGATGGCGCTTCTGCACCCTTCAGTCGTATGGCTCGCCTATACTTGGATCGAAGGTTTCCTGATCGAGGATAGGTAGAGATGGCCTAATTGCTTGACCACGTTCTTCCGTCTCGCTGGCTCGCT
This sequence comes from Mantis religiosa, assembly GCA_030765055.1. Classification (NCBI taxonomy): domain Eukaryota; kingdom Metazoa; phylum Arthropoda; class Insecta; order Mantodea; family Mantidae; genus Mantis; species Mantis religiosa. Next base: position 586,359 of record JAUKNK010000241.1, on the reverse strand, counting down.
GTATAAAGCCAGAAGGTTTCCACTGCGTGCCCACCGTTTAAGGATTTTACAGCAAGTAGGGTTTCTAAAGGATTTTATTGGAGGTTATGTGGCTTTTGGGTAGAGTTTTGTTGTGAGGTAAAATTTATGTTCCTCGGGGTGAAAAGATGCAAAATCTTATGCACCCTGGTGTTTTATATCATTCATTTTTAATTTGGGTCGAAATGTTGATACCAAACAGCTCAGAAGGATTATGTGGAGCTCAGCTTTAGCTGTTGTAAGGACTAGTTCCTTTGTCATCTCGGTTGTCCGCAAGCTATGCCTAAATCGGTGCCTAGTGCCGTCATAATCTTCCAAATATCTAACTAGGACGCTTATATGCGATAGTAAAGTAACATAAAATTTTGAAGCCCGACGTCTAATTTCGTCCTACATGTATGGAAGACCCGAGGCTTCATGAAGCAACCTGGTAGGAAAAGAGTGACCCAAAGAATAGATGGACCGAAGTCCTCTATTCTGTGTCCATTGAAGCCATGTCAGCCAGCTGTCTGCGGCCATACCCCAGATCTCGCAGGCATATAGCATCACGGGGATTACATGCGCTCGGATGAGGTGCAACTTCAAGCCAACTATAATCGAATCCGACCCTAGCATCGGATACAGGGAAACGATGGTCCCTGCACCTTCGTTGGGAAGTCTCTAATGTGGTGGCGGAAAGTTAAACCTCTGTTCCAATTTAACTCATAGGTATTAGACGGAGTTAGTCCACGTTATCCTTCGGCCTTGTAAGCTGCATTTGGTGCACTCTGCAGGGGTGTGACGCTACACCACTGTTGTGTGAGGCCGAGATGTCGTTGTAAGGGGTTGAAGGCTCTGAGTTTGTCTATGCATAACAGCAAGTAACGACCAGGCTCTAAAAGTGCAGGTAAACCATAATGCTCCTAAGACTAACTTGGCTACCTCCAGAAACACTACAGAGAAACCTGCAAATAACACTGCCCTTGATGGCAACAAAACTGCTACTTGGCAAAGAACAGCACCACCAACAACCAGAGAAATGGCTCAGCAGAGGCACACACCGCCCACCAGTGTGGCTGTGTGGGGAAGTCTGCCATAAAGACACTGAATAAGAAGGGGATAGTACAGAGCCTTCGGGGACACCGCCTCTCATAGGTCTTAGTGTAGATGTTTTCCCCGCGACTGTGACTTGGAAGGTGTGGTGTCGTAGGAAGCTGTATATTATGTTGATCATCTGTGTTGGGAGACCCAGATGGATTAATTTATGTAGGAATCCCGCATACCATGTCGTTGAGAGGGCCTTCTCGACGTCGAATGACACCGCGGCAGTAAAGTCACCTTCCTGGAAACCCAGAACAGCAATCTCCACCAACCCAACAATTGCTGGACTGTCGAGTGAACAGGAATAAATCTAACTGTGGTCAGGAATATATTGGATGTCACCCAGTATTGCGGACAAGCGGGTGAGAATCAAGTTCTCGAGGAGTTTCGAGAGGGTGAAAAGGAAGCTAATGGAGTGGTATCTGGAAAGATCTATCGGATTCTTCACAGGCTTCAAATATCACGCGAGTCTCCCTCCACTGGCGTGAAAAGTACCCTCATTCAGGAGAGATATTGAATATCCTTGTTAGGAAGAGATGACGGAGCATAAAGAGCATAAACACCTTTTTGGACTTTGAACGCTGGAGTACGCCCTGGACTTCACTAGATCAGAGGGTAGGGAGACTTTCCACATCCTCTGGAATGTGACGTAAGAAACGACGCACGTCTCTCCGGAACACGTTCAAAAAGGGTGTACTCCTGGACGTCTTCTCTTGGGTGTTCCAGAGGTCCAGAGGTAGTCCTGGTCGGCGGGCAATTTTTCTTTTTCCCCGTCCGGGTGTCTTCTGCCGCTTTGCGGCTTAACCTGCGAAGTGAGTCAGGTATGAGTTTTATGATCTGTTTGGGGTATGTTGTAGTTTTGTTTAAAATTGTTGTGTGTATGCCCTTGAGTAGTCTCAGAAGGCAGCAGCTTTGCGGTTTTATTGCGTTCTCCCGTTGGGGGAGATTCGGTTTAGTGTTTTTGCCCCATTTTGATTATGGATGGTCTAACGCTTGAGCCATGGGTTAACCAAGGGGCCTCAAGACGTCTCTGGGGAGTTTCTATGATGGCAAGCGTCTTTGCTCCCTCTGGTCATGCTTGGTCTCCACGCTAAAAGAAGCAAAGGGCAACGCAGCGGATTCCGAGCCAATTAACCACATCCAGAAACTACAGCACCGTCATCCGCGGTGTGCCTCCGTACTGCACTGTAGATTCGTGTTCAGCGCAACATAGGTGGCTTTCTGCTATGAGGAGCTACGAATATATTTATGTAGAGACACCACTACACTCGTCAGGCTACAGCACCCGACGTACCCAACCTCAATCCCGCCATGAATGCGAGCCTGTCTTTACTAGGGCGGAGCCTCCACATATAGACCAGTCATCGAGAGCGACACATATCCTGTCGGTGTTGCTGTGGCTAAGGACACGTAGCCTCTACCTGCCACTACTACTAAAAAAGGCCCCATTGCCTGTGCACCATAGTCCAGGGGGCTTTTTCACTTTTAAGTCCAGCACCTGTTTTATAAACTGGACATATTCAACAAATTGTATGCTTTTTTAAAATACAATATACAAACATTGAACAATTATATAACAAAATAAGTAACAGAGGAGAAGATTTATAAGTTAACAACAAACAAATAACATATAAATGCAAACATTGAACAATATAACAAAGTAAATTACACATTAGGATAAAAAAAAATAAACTACATTAAATTAAAATACTCTCTATATTTCCTAATAGAAAATATATCTGTTAAAGAATTAATTAACTGAAAGGTATGCTCCTTTCTTATTAAGTCAAACATACACTTATTTCTTAGATGCCATAAAATATTAGCATTCTGATCCGATGTTAATTGACATTTCCAAAGTGTGTGCTAAGGTGTATCCGCAACTCCATAAAGACAAAGCTTATTTGGAGATTGGCCAAATCTGAAGAGGTGTACCCCATACGGACTATGCCCGGTATTGTAATGAATGAAACCTTGCGAAGGCATTAAAAACCTAAATGATATTCTTTCCCTAACCTCCTACCCGTACGTGTCCCATCCCAAACATTCTGCCATTGAGTAAAAATAATTTCATCGAGTTCCCATTCTTCCGTAATCCTCCCACCTGCCAACTAACTAGCCCTGACTACATTACCATGGCGAAGCCAATACCGGGCACCCCTCCTCCACAGTTCCAAAAGCAAAGGTAGCAGCCCCAGGATTACCAACAACGCCTCAGTCGGTGTAGTAGAAAAAGTGCCAACTAAACATATTAAAATTTTCCTTTGAAGGGATCTTAAAGTTCTCTGCGCACCCAACAAAAATACCCGATGACCCCAAACCGCTGCGGCATATGTAACTATAGAGACAAGAACCCCATTATGAAGAACTTTAACCAGCCGATATGAAATTTTCTTGGTACATTTAGCAATAGTAACAATTTTGTTCAACATTCCAAATGCCTTAGACGTAATATCTATCAAATATGTTTTAAACCCTAAACCCTCTTCCAAAAATACACCCAAATACACGGCGCTGCTAACCCTTTTAATTGATTGCCCATATAATTTAATAATTGGTGACCTTAGAAGTTTCCCTTTTAATAATACAAAACTTGTTTTGGTTGGCGAGATCGTTAACTTCATATCGTCGCATCCATGTTGTATAACACGCAAAACGATATTACCCTTTGTTTCCAATGCTAATCTGCAGTAAGCTTCAATAATAAATATAATATCATCTGCATAAGCTACAGCCAAATCAAGATCGTTAATATTACTAATTCTGATGAGAGCAGCCTCAATACCAAGATTCCAAAATAGTGGACCACAAATGGAACCTTGCGGACAACCAATAGTTTAAACCTTGGAATAACTTTCAGATTCCATCTGAAGTGTGACTACACGATTTCTACAATAGTCCCTACAAGTTTTGTACAATACTATTAGAAAACCAATTTCTAATAATATTTTAAATAAAATAGATGGTTAAAGGCACCATCTGTATCTACCAAGATTGCAATGACATTTTTATTAGAAGAATTCTGGACATAGTCAACGACATGATTTAGTGCATCAGTTGAATATCTTCCTTTGGTGAAACCAAACTGGTTATTGAAGAAGTTTCCCTCCGTACACAGCCCATTTATCCTGTCACAATGAAGAACTTCAAAAAGTTTACCCAAAACATTTAGCATGCAGATTGGTCTGTATGAATTAGCCAATTGTGGATCTCTATCCAGATCTTCCTTGAGAACCACCAGCCGTCCACGTTTCCAGATATCCGGGAAACGAACCTTAGTATAACATGCTGAGAATAACAAAGCTAACGGCTTAGAAATCTGGCCACTTAAATCGCGTATCCCCTCTGCAGTGATACCATCTGGTCCTGAAGCTCCCCTAGTTTTTAAACAACCGATTGCAGATTGGACCTCTTGAATGTTAAATCCTATATTGTCCATAAGATACGGTTGTGCTCGGGCAATATTCTCCCTGCTAGTTCTATTATGATTCGAATCTTTTGTCTAGATGTCATCAGGCAACAAGGAATTTGCCAAGTACTCAAGGGTTTCCCATCCTGGAGAGGTATACTGACCATTTTGTAATCTAAGGGTAGTTTCCTGATGAAACATATCCCTCGTAATTCGATAAGGAAAACCCCAGTCATCCCTTTGGAGACAATCCTCCACCAGTATGTTCCATGATTGTCTCTTGATCTTCTGAAGCAGTTGGTTATAAGCAATCTTTCTGCGCTGATAAATTAACAGTCGTACTGCTCTTTCATCTGGAAAACGACATTTTTGTTGTTGGCGTCTTGCCTTGCTGGTGTTTCTGCGGAAGCACTGCAACTTTCCATTCCAAGGTCCTTTCCTTGTCGAATTCGTAACAACGTTAAGAGGAATAGCTATTCACATAGATGTTATGCTCGCTTTTGTGACATCAGCCGCAGCCCTATCTACATCCAAGTCAAGCCCCGCAAATCTTGAAGGCACAAAGTGCTCACTCAAACTATTCCAGTCAGCACGTCGAAAACTAAATCGGTATAACACCTCCACATTTACCAAAAGCACACCTACATCGAAACTGATCATATGATGGTCATTCTCAGTTTGTTGCTGCAGAACCCTTCAGTTGGAAATTAAGCGGCCAGAATTCCGGTTAGTAAAGGTTACATTGATACTGGCGTGTACTCCGACTCGACCAATGAACGTAGGAGGATTTCTAGATCTAATTTGGACTGTAAGATCTAGTTCCATTAACAGAATTTCAACAGCATCACCCCTGTAATCTAGTCTTCCGCTATTCCAGGGATGAGATTTGGCATTTATATCGGCCGTAATGAAAACACTGGGCAACAAAAAAATTATTTTTGAATATTTCGAGCACTTCATTGGGCAATTCCTAATAATTTTGGGTTGAGAAAAACTAATATGACGATGAAAATTTTTATTAGCTCTAGTTTCTATGATACACACAAGGTGGAAGTATTGCATATTAACGGATTGAGAGAAAAGGATACATTTTAATTACATGCTAACAACAATGAAAGTACATTTGATTTTTTTAACTGATAATTACATGCTAAGAGTTCTAAATTGCTGCAAAAATACTTCTACTTCGCAGATTATCGTGCCTGAAGAGAATTATGTGGTGGCCTATTGACTTCGTCGTCTTTTAGCTTGCCTTTGTGATGGAGTTCCGCAGAATCCCTATACAAAAACCAGCAGTAATCCACAAGCATTATTTCATTTCAACAGCCCTGATATCTTTGTTCCATAACAGAAATGTCCTGATGGAATCTCTCCCCATGCTCATCACTAACAGCCCCACAACTAGGAGGGAAAAAGTCTAGGTGCGAGTGGAGAAAACGTATCTTAAGGGACATGTTGCATCCAAGGTTACGGTATTTTTGCAGGAGCACCAAATGCTCGTAGTTGTCATCTCTTTTGTTGCCTAAAAATCCATGGACCTTATGTCGAAAGATGAATTTGATGAACAGGTTAGCTATAGACCAATTACTGGAAAGAAGTAATGCTCACATGTATTAGAGATAAGTCCCATGGTAAGACACCTTGTTGAGGAAGCACAAATTTTTTATTCATTCCTCTGCGGTTTCAATTACAGATTTTATTAATGTTCCTAGGTGCCACAGATACCAGGATCTGGGACACATTGTAAAATTCTGTCCTAAGGATAAACAAGTCTGTGCAACTGTAGTGAAGAACATCATTTTAAGAAGGATTGTGAAGAGCTAAATTTGCCACCAGTATGCGTCGTATGCAAAAACAGAGGGAAGAGTAACTGTAAGAAACGCAACACAAACGTTTGCGAAATTTATAAATTATTGAGAGCTCGACTTATACAGAGAATCGATTATGGCTAATTATTTTGTATACAATGTTATATTTATATATGTATTTTGTATAGAATTAATATTAGGACAGTTACTTCTGGGATGCAGTTCTGGTCTGGGTTAGTAGGTGTATCCGTCCTCTTTTCTAGGAAGCTTTCTACGTAATTTGTATAACTTCTGTAATGAAGATTGGCCAAATTAATGCTGCCAGGAGTAAGTTAGTTATGCAAGAAATAAGAAGATTGGTGGAGGAGGACAAACCTGACATGGTCTGCATACAGGAGCCATATTGTTTTAATGGCAAGGTTGGATTTATGCCTGTGGCATCTTTAATGTTTCCTACTGAGCAGTCTCCTAAGTAAATCTTCAGTAAATCTTTTGCAACGATTTTTGTAATTGCGTACAAATTTTAGGTTCAAAGTGTTGTTTTATTTTAGTAAACATGTATTTCCCTCATAGTAGAGATATTGTAGAGGGTTGAACCCGGCTCAGAAACATTTGTTTTGGTCTGGAAAGATATCCGATTAACTGGGCAACGATGATAATGTTTCGGGCTTAAAATAGTGAATTTACATGTATTTCCCTCTGCTGAATTAAAAAGTCACCATAAAAATGATAGATTAGCTCTTGTTAAAGTGATATTTCATTTTTTAGAGTGAAGTTTTTAAATTTGGGGGATTTTTTTGGGAGTTGGCACACTTATCAAATAACAAAACACAATCAGAGTGAAATTTTGGTAATTAAGTGATGCGAAAGTTAATGAAGGCATTTTTGTCGTACCACAAATATAAAAACGTGTAAAGGATCCTGCATTTGACAAAATTTTGGAGGGGAAAGAAAAGGAAACTTGGGAAGCCTTCAAGGATGAATATGATGATGATCATCATAATAATGATGATCATGATCATGATTACTGCTACTACTACTACTACTACTACTACTACTACTACTACTACTACTACTACTACTACTACTACTACTACTAATAATAATAATAATAATAATAATAATAATAATAATAATAATAATAATAATAATAATAATAATAATAATAATAATAATAATAATAATAATAATAATAATAATAATAATAATAATAATAATAATAATAATAATAATAATAATAATAATAATAATAATAATAATAATAATAATAATAATAATAATAATAATAATAATAATAATAATAATAATAATAATAATAATAATAATAATAATAATAATAATAATAATAATAATAATAATAATAATAATAATAATAATAATAATAATAATAATAATAATAATAATAATAATTATAATTATAATAGTAATAATAATAGCTATTACTATATTAATAGTTGGTTAGGGTTACCTCAGAGATACCAAGGTCACAGGTTCAAATCCGTCCCAGTCAGATGACTTTTAAGTGTGTTTAAAGACGACAGCCTCATTACAGAAGATTTACTGGCGTATAAAAAAGCTCATGCGGGACGAAATGCTAGGCGTCACTTACTGTTATATAACATCTTGTTGACAGGAAGAAAACTAAGGTTAAGGACACCAGGAGCCAGGCTAGCAATAAGTTGAGTACTACTACTGGTTAAAAGTGAATACATTTTTAATCCTACTTCAACTTATGGAGTAACGGCAAGGATCTTCTTAAGCAAAAAGTTAGCTATAGAATAGCCAAGAGTATATATACTTAAAATGTTCAACTGTTTTTTTTTTTTTTTTTTTCTGAGATGAAATGGGTGAAATGATGCCTACATGAGCCTAGGGTTCATAGAGTTTAAAATTACCCGACATCCATCTTTCATAATACGGGGGAACTCCGGAAAAAAGCTAAATAACTCACCCTAACCGAGATTCGAACTCAGGACCGTTGAATATAAAGCGAATTCGCTATCACGGCGCTACAGTTTGAAGATATATTGCCCATTATTTGTATTTGGATATTATTGTGAAATATCATCGGACTGCAGTTTGGTATATTTCAACGTTAAATTCTTCTTGAAGAAGGTTTTTTTTTCTTCTTCTTTCTTCTTTTTTGTATAATTTACGTTCTCTAACTTTCTAAGTCATATCGGAATGTAATGGGTGAAATGATGCCCAAAACCCGCCTCGGTAGCGTGGTGGTAGAATGTCTGCCTCACGTTCAAGAGGTCCGGAGTTCGAATCTCTCTCAGGGTCAGTTACCTGGATAAGGTTTTTCCGGGTTTTCCCTTATCCTGAAAGGCGCATGTCGGGTAACTCTAAGCTTTATGGACCCTGGGCTCATTTGAGCATCATTTCGCCCATTCCATTCATCGTCCGATATGACTTAACGTTGGAGGACGTAAAATTACAGAAAAAATGATGCCCAAATGGGCTCAGGGTTCATGGAGCTTAGATTTTTTGGGGGAGGGGGAACTATTTATTTATTAAAACAGAGGTGAAAAATAGGAAGGAGGTGGAGCGGCTTTATCACAGCCAGGGTGGATCCCGCTAGCGCACTCCCACTATTCTAGGCGGAGTTGCAATGCGAGTTGCTAATAGCAGCACGCGGGTAAAGAATGATGGCCAGGCGTCGATCATGACCAAGGCCCTGATCGAGGCGCGTGGAAGTAGGGTGCAACTTGTAGAGACAATATCTCTTTGGGAAGACAGTAGGGGGGGGGCATAAGTCTTGGGTGTAGTTAGTCAAGTTGGATTCATAGTTAAGGCGGAGGTTGGAGCCAGCTTGCTCCTTGAGGTTCAGGTCTTAGTCTCGTTGTAGTGTGCAGACGGTGACATGCTGGAGATCGGTAATTCTTCGGTGAAGCTGCACTTGTTCCTCCAGGATCTCATCAAGTTTGTCATGAATGCTGTGTTGATCTTTGGTGGTGATGTGTTTGCGAAGTTCTTTAGTCAGGTTACATAGATCAGTGAGTTGTGATGGTTCGAAGGTCCTGATGTCGGTGATTTGCGTCCCTAGCTGTTGAGCCTTCCGTTTAAATGAGAGGAGAGCATCCTTGTTGGCAGCTGCGGTAGATGAGATCCTTTGGACCTCTGTATGAATGTCGGTGATTACTTTGTCGTGAGTAGTGATGGAGTCGAGTCTTGTGGACAGATGCTGCAATGCTTCAGCGGCGGCGGCGTGATATGAGCTGACGGCGGTGACTGCAACTTCCAGATTGCCTATGCGAGTATTGATATTCAGTACCTCCGAGTGGAGATCCTGAATCTCATCAGAAGAGGTCCTGGGTGAGGTGGCGGCTGCGAAACTCTCCTCAAATTGTTTTAGGCGCCTGTTGGTGTGCCGGAGTTCCTTGCGCAACTCTTGCAGAAGGAGTGACGCATCGGACGAAGCGGTAATATGGTCGGCGTTGGTGGTTGCAGTCCTTCGTGATGGCTGCGTGGGGCGAGGGTAGAGAGGACACTGCGCCTGTCCGGTGTAGTGGCCTAAAGCCCTGCAGGTAGCGCAGTATCGGCGGCGACGTCGTAGATCGTGTTCTCTCCATTCTGGTGTGAGTGAGGGGGCACCACAGTAGTGGCACCTCGGTGGCGCAGTGCAACTGGAGACGTCATGCCCGTACGCGCAGCATCTTCTACAGGGGAAGTGTTGCTGATGCTTGCTGGTTTCTACTACCAGGCATTGCCCTAACAAGGGCAGGCCGGTGTTCAAGGCAGCGTGGCATTCCCCTGAATCGGTGAACTGAATTCGCACAAGGGTGGTGGGACCTCGCTTGGTGGTGATCCTGGTGGTTCTGGTGACTGAGGGCCACTGATGTGAAGCGACAGTGTAGACGAAGCGAATGGGGAGATCGCGAGGATCTCCAACAATGACGGTGGTGAGGGTTACTGGAGACTCGGTTGCTGGCTGTATCTGCAGTGAAGGTGTTCGAGTGCTGGTGGCTTTGGGTGAGGGTGGCCGGCTGGGGTTGCCTACAGACAGGTGGGTGGCTGGCGATGTTCTGCGGGAAGGCCCAGGTGCCAAGAGAGACGGCGGAGGGCTGGGCACCTGGCGAGAGTCCGGCACGGTAGGAGAAGCCCAGAACTTCCCGACCAGTTCCGCTGAAGTCTCCTTCTCGGCTGCCGAGAGTGGCGGAGAGACGGGCGATGGTGGCCGAGAGTTGTCTGGCGACGGCTGCGCTGAGCCTTTCGTCGGCGGATGGTTGTGCTGCTTCTGCTTCTTGCCGGCGGTCTTCTTTACCATACTGCGTGTCTACGAAGAGATGTTCACACCTCGGAGTCTCGAAGAGAAGTGCATGACTTTCGTATTTTAGGATAAGGGAAACCCCCGAAGAAAACCTTATACAGATAACTCACCCTGACCGGGATTCGAACTCTGGACCTCTTAAACGTGAGGCAGACATGCTACAATCTACGTTACCGAGACGGGCTTTGAGTAAGTTGTTAAACTTGCAGCTGTGGCTAGCTGAAGAATTGAGGGATCCTAAGCTTTGAAGCTACCAATATCATTCATTCTAAAGGCTCCTGAGGTGTATGGGATTCCAACACGGATGGATGTTTGTTTATTTATTTATCTCCAACGTGGGTCACATCTAACGATGAATGAAAATGTGTGAATTGGTGCTGAAATGAGCCCAGTGTTCCATACAGCTTAGAGTTACCTGACATTCATCTTTTAGGATAAGGGAAAACTCGTGGGGGTGGGGGGAGGCCAATATACACATAAGTTACTCTAACCTGTTGAATGTGACGCAGACTCGCTACCCTCACACTACAGAGGCGGGCTAAATGATGGATCATTGTGAATAAAATAATATGAGTATTGTGGCTGGTTCTATCAATATATTTACTGACGCTATTTGTGTTTTATTGTTATGGCAATGTTTGTGTATTTGCAAATGTGATCTGACAGAATCTGAAGGACACATAGAGAAGTTCGTTGTTGACAGCCTTTCTGTATTGCGTTTATAAATTTTAAATCTTGAATTGTTTGCTTTGTGTTTTGAAGGAAAACATGATAAAGCAAACGCAAAGAAAAGAATGAATAAGAGCTAAGAAAAAGAAACAACTAAGTGTTGCGTACTGTTTATAACGAATCTCAGTAAACAACCAGTGTGCAGTATGAAAGCGGGTAATGCATTTTTATGTACATAAATATCGCATAAACTTTGAAAAAAAAGTCAAGTTAGTCTTCAAAGTTATGAAATGCATGACGAGATAGTAATTATTATCACGCGATAGTGTCTGCTTAGGTTCAAAGATTGTCGAAAGCAGCAACTGTAATTTTTCATAAAGGCGGACTTTAGCTCTTAGGTTGTCTCAGCTTTAGTATTGACCCATAAATCAAATCTTAAAGACAACAGTGATGCACAACGTTAAAAGGAGTGAGTCAAACCATCAGGCTGCATTACAAACAGTTAATTATACTTGTTCAACATTATTATTTTTTTTATGTATCCAGATTTATGAACCGTATTTTACACAGTGGTATATTAGGGTTAGAGTTGATACATAAAAATACACAATTTTAATAAAAATATTTTAAATACTAGAAGGAAGAAAATATGTTATAATCTGATGCGTATTAATTTAAACTATTTCAGACGTTTAAACACTGAGTTTATAAACATCATGAAAGTGGTATATAAGGGTTAGAGTTGATACATTATTTAGAACATTACTTACATTATTTACAACATTATTTAGAAACCTACTAGTTATCAAAGCTACAAAACAATCTTGCGTTACATTCACATGATTTTCTCTGCGTGTTTATTTTTGTATTACTTGCACAGACTATTTTCTATTTACGTATTAATAGAAATAAACATCTACAAAAATAGTTACATTACACCGTACATGGAAACTATAAGATGGATACCAGAAAACAAAGGGATAGTTGTTTAAAAACCGCCTTGTTTCTACCTTGGGCCAAAATTTCATTTCTTTTCATAACATTGCGAGAAGCAAATGAACAGCGACAGCACTTTAAAAAAGAGAAAGCTGATAATAATTTAAACCTGTAACAGTGTAATCGACTGATACCAGAAAAAAGTTATGTGTGTTTTAAATGTTTTGTCTATCTCTTAAAAACAAGTTGATGTATATATTCCCAATTTATGGGAAGCTGCACCTGACCCTGAGAAAGGAAGAGCAGAGTTGGCGAAGCTTTTGATTTTCTTGTAAGCACTTCACTTATTGTAGTTCACTCTCCTTGGGAGTTCCTTTTACAGTTCTTATGAGCACTTTAATAACTTGTGACCCAAACACGAACCATTTGATGTCCTTTTATTTAAAAGGGCAACCGCACCCTTGTATTTTTGGCGCTCACCAAATATACACCTCCAAGCCGTAAAGTGTAGCCGAGGGGATAGCTTTCGAGGCAGGGGGAATCAAACAACTGACTAAAAAGCGGCCTCAAAATGTAGCCACAATATCTGTGAAGCTAAGTACTAGGATGGGTCGAGAGCGGTTTTCTCGATACTTGATTCTCATATCGATACATGACATTTTCCACGATACCCGATACTTCGATAACATCCTTTCCACTTTAGTTTCAATAGAAAGTAGAATTTTGGAAAACTGCCGTACAAATTGATTGTACGGCAGTTTGTGGGATGAACCGGATCTTTCCCAGGCTTCAAAATGCATATCACCCGAGCTTCCCTCCACTTACATGGAAAGTGACCCAGCGCGAGACACATATTGAAGACTCGTGTCAGAAAGAGCACGGCCCTGAAGGGAAGATGACGGAGCATGACCGGGGTTGTCTAAGTTCTAGGGGTCATCTCTAGGCCTCGTTGTCCTCTCGAAATAGTCGGCAAACACATTTGCTATGGCCTGGGATTCATAAGCCAGGCTTTGGGTACCCTGGAGGGGTGAGGTAGGTGGTCCTGTACGTATCCGAAGTCTTTTAGCGACCTGCCACACGTCACCATCACACGGTGATGCTGGTATAGTCGACGCGCCGCCCAACGGCGTATCATAAGAAGGATGTCGAAAAGTAGGATGGAGAGGAGCAGGAGTGTGAATGGTTAGGTTACGGAGAGTTCGCACCACAATGGAGGTGAAAGGAGAGACCGAAGCTTCAAGGGTAGGTAGTTCTGTGATGTAAGGGTTTGATGGAATGGAGTCATGGAGGAAAAGTTTGACGCAGTCCCAATCTAGGTCCCGGTACGTCATGATTAGCAACCCGGGTGTTAACCTCAGCAAGAACTGGGTTATGGTCTGAATGAAGGCTTGAGCGAGGTAAGAGGTAAATCAAATGGAAAATTCTTAATGATTGCGAAGTCAATGACGGATGAGCGTCTTTGGCCTCGCGGGTGCTGCCAGGGGTCCTCAATTTTTAGTTGAGCGTCCGCATATACCATTCGGATAATGTCACTGCCTCTTCTGTCCGCCCGAGGACCACTATGCCAACGTTTATGTTTGGCATTTAGGTCCCAGGCCAGAATGACATTTAGGGGTGGAGGGAAAAAATTGTGAAGTAGTCATGGGCTAAGAGCTGTGTTCTGGGTGGGTGATAGACGGATATTATCAGAACCTCGGAACCGCCAAGGTCCACGCAGACGGCCGTAGTTTCGAGGGATTGTAATGGAGGAAGCTAGAAAGCTCAATGGACCACCTTCTCCTCACCAAGTTCGCCGTGCTACTTCAATGGTGACCCGCACGATCCAACCTGAGGCACTGCAAGACCGTGAGATTAAAGGGTGTATGGCCACGCCGTGGCTCAGTGGTTAGACCGCTTGGCTCTCACCAAGGCGGCCCGGGTTCGATCCCAGGCGACCGCAAAGTGAGATTTGTGGTGGACAACACGGCGCTGGGGCGGGTTTTCTCCGGGATATCCGGTTTCCCCCGCCATCTCATTCCACCGGTGCTCCATCTTTATCTCATGTACCATCAGTGCCATAGCCTGCGGTGCCGTATGTAGTAAAAGCGGGCGTTAAACACTACACATTTCATTTGAAGGGTGTATTGGGTCGGAGGTGTGTTTCCGATACCAGGATTAGGTCCGAAACCGAGGATCTTACGAACTACAGGAGCTCGTCTCGCTGGTCCTACAGCCCATTCGCGTTCCATAAAGCAAACCTGAACGAGGTTATTGACCTAGTTTGATCGGCTATCCTGAACTGGCTGGGTGACACAGGTCAGAAGAGCAAGTCCCTCCATTGCAAACACCAATCGAGCAGCGGAAGTGGAAGTGAACTGCACCAACAGCTCGCAGAGAGCTGGCCATGGATTTGCAACAGTTGTTGCAACCATGTTAACAGCCCCAACTGCTGTGTGCAAGGAGAAAAGGTATCTGAAGATGTAGTTGGTGAGGGAGAAGAGCGCCAAGTCGCTGGTCTGCAATTCACCCTCTCATCACTTAGCTGTGGAGCGGGCTTGGATAAACAGCACCCACCAGAAGCCTCGGAACCAGAGTCCGGCTTTGCGGCAGCCTCAGCCCCCTTCTCTCTGTGGGAAGAGGTGGTAGTGGGGGCTGGAGCAATGTTTACAGTGCGGGATTTGCTTGGCTTTGCCCGGGAAGACGCAGGCCAATCCGCAGGTTTGCACGCTACCTCACTTGCATCCTGCCGCTGAAGCGGCGGTGTAGCTATGGTGGCTGGCTCTGCAGGCTGAACAACAAGATGGGTGCTCTGATTGCTGGGTTCAGTAGCAGGTCTCCTGGAGGTGATGACCGCCTTCTTGGCACAGAAACTTCCATAGCATGCTATATGCTCACTCTTGCAGTTAGCGCAGATAGGTATTTCCATGATGGCAGGAGGCAGTCCTCTTTCGGGTGGGTTGTGGTTGCAGAATTGGCTGGAGTGCTTAAACCCCAGACACCTGTAACATTGAGGGAACCCGCCAGAGCCCTTGGCTGGTTCAATCTGGACCCTGAGGTAACATGGTTTTACTCTATCTTGGTTTCGGAGTTTTTGGAACGCTCCACCACTACTAGGAAAAGGGGAAGGGGGGCTTAGCTCCTTAGCGATCAGGAGAGGATCGGGTGACTTGCTTCACCACTCTGGTGGTGATGCCCTGGCGGTTGAGGTCTGTCTGGATGACATCTATGGAAGTATCCGTAGGTAACTAGCTGTAGTCCTCCACAACTGTAGGGTGGAAGACGTAACGGCTCTTGTGCCACCGCAAAGGGCATTCCATTGCGAGGGTGGGCATGACTTACTTTAGGAAGCCGACTGCCCCCGCGAAATCGTCCACTATGATCAGTGGAATATGCCGGCGTCTCGCTGGTGCGTTTTGACCTTAGCCTTTGGTGATTAGTTGAGGCTGGACAGAGGGCACGCCTCCTGCGCCAGCTTAGCTGCCCTCCTAGATTTTCGTGAAGTCTACTCATGGAACTCCGCTTTCCCCTCGCCGTCCGGAGAGAGAACCGGGGAGCTGAACTCCGGGTCACTCTCGTGCGCCGAGGAGCAGAAGGAGTTGCAGGAGAACACTGGTGTCTTCCCTCTTCAAACTCATGAGAATGCGAATAAGATTTATCTGAATAGCATAAGAGTTACTTTTAGAATCGATGGGGCCACTTTCAGATCCTGTAATCCACTGTCATCCTTCTCGAAAGTTTTCGAGAGGCTGTTCTTAGCCCGCTTGCCTCCCCTGTTAGGAGACATTCAAACCATCCCTCCCCATTAGTTCGGTTTTCGTTCTGGGCACTCTACTACTTCCCAGCAGTTGCTGCGAGTGGTGGAGGCTGCATCCCTGGGTTTCCAGGACAAGGTATACACGCCGCAGTGTCTCTGGACGTAGAGAAGGCCTTTTCTAAATCCTGGCACGCGGGTCTCCTATATAAACTTATCCATCTGGGGCTACCAACACACCTTACACAACTCATTCATTCTTTTCTCAAACACATCATTCATAGTCACTGTGGCGGGAAAGTTATCAACTCAAACGTCCATCATAGGCGCAGTACCTGAAGGTTCTGTTCTATCCCCCACGCTTTTTAGCGTGTATGTGACTGACTTTCCCACTGAACAGCACGTCAATATAGCACAGTTTGCTGTCGACATGTTCCTTTACTGCACAAATAAAAACCCTCGCAGAACGTTCCTCCCAATTCAGCGACACCTCCGCCTCCTCGAAGATTGGTGCAGGCTTTGGCGGTTCTTCATCAATCCGGAGAAAAACCAAGCCATCCTATTTACAAACCCCCACTTTCCTGCCAACTTCCCTACATTCACCTACCTTGGGCGAAGAATAAGATGGTAGAATTCTATCAAATACTTGGGAGTGAAATTGGACAGGGACTTAACTTTTCGGGAACACAACCAGGAGCTGTCGCATTGGGCGTCGGGGGCCTCGGCCTCGTTATACCCCTTGCTGTGGTCTATGATGCCAGTTCCTGAGTTGCGTCTCTTCTGGGTTTTGGTCTTCCCTGTCATGCTTTATGCGTGCGAGGTCTGGGGCATGGCCGCAGGCTCTAACCTGCTGTTACTTCAACGTGTACAGAATAGGTCCCTTCGGGTTCTCTGTTCTGTATACAGAGGATTCTGTATACAGAGGTTACTCGACGAGGCCTCATCTCTACACTATGTGAAAGACGAAATTAGACGCCGGGCCACCAAATGTTTCGATAAATTATCAGCACATCAGAGTGCCATGGTTAGATCCCTTGGGAACTATATTCCCACAGAACGCCCATTAAAGCGATAGCGGCTTCCCCGCATGTTTTGTGGGCCATACCGATAACCCTAAGGCCACCACACCAGCCTTAACCAAATATACCCGCTCTAAGTTCCTTGCCTGGACTTTCAAAAACTTTTACAATTTTTCTTTTTCAAAATTAAATATTTTCCTCCAGCAGTACACGAGGGCCGTTGTACCCGACTCTGCAGCCGTTGAAGGGCTATTAAGCTACCTCCCTTCTAACCATCTGATTTTCACCCGCCATTCTGCAACACTCATATTCCCGCCACATTGTGGTTAAGCCCTATTCTGGACAGGTAATCGTATCAACCATCCTCGGGCTGTTCCTCAGCCTGCCAACTGCGACGACGACGTACCTGCTGAATAGGAAGCTATAAGTTGTCATAAACACTGTGAGGAATTTCACTAATGCTTTTTTGGCGCATTGCGTTCAAACGTAAATTTTAAGGCATTGTCTTTCCAGAAACACCTTAAGATCTCAAATTAGAAGGGAAAAAAGCTGATGGAAGGAAACAGGTGAAGGCCGAGACACAAGTCCCTCTCAAAGTAACCTCACAACTGTGGGAGTAATTTTTGTAATTTACGACCTCCAGCGTTAAGTCATTTTTTTTTTTTTTTTTTTTGTAATTTACGACCTCCAGCGTTAAGTCATATCTGGCGGTGAATGAATTGGGTGAAATGATGCTCAAATGAGTCCAGGGTCCATGGAGCTTAGAGTTACCCGACATTCATCTTGAAGGATAAGGGAAAAACCCGGAAAAAACCTTATCCAGGTAACGCACACTGACCGAGATTCGAACTCGGGGCCTCTTGAATGTGAGGCAGATACACTACCATCTATGCTACCGAGGTGGGCGAGTTCATAATTGCGCATGTCGGAATCTATATTGCTATTTCTACACAAATTTCAGTTGGATACTTCTTAATTTAATTCTAGACAGTCTAAAGTAGTATATGACAGCGAACGTTAAAAGTTCTTATTTTGCACATAAGACTGCTATAGTCATCTTTCAGTCTGGTTTCACAAATCCTTAAACTGGCAAAAATAACTGGCCGCTAGTGTTTCATAAATAACTATATACTCGAAGTATGTAAAGCTGCTCATGTATGCAGATGACATGGCCATTCTTTCCAAGAACCCTGAAGATCTGCAAGAAGTCCTTGAGAACATCAGAAATTGGGCGTTAAAGGACTCCATGGAAACAAATAGCTCGAAGTCGAAAGCAATAAAGTTCAGGAAAGAAGGGAGACTATCAAAAAAGGACAACTTCAAGTGCGGCGAGACAAACATAGAATTCGTTCCCAGTTTTAAATACCTGGGAGTGACGCTGCAGACCACGGGAACCTTGTTCACCATACACATTCAAGACGGGACCACAGCGGCAATAAAAGCAATGTAGGACATCCCCAAGATACAGAGCCTGTTCCTAACAACGGCAATGGCGCTCTTCGAACTCAAGTTGCACCAACGGCCAAATATGGAATTCAGATAATATGGAATCAGCTAACAGCGAAAAGCCTCAAGAAATTGCAGAATGTCAAAGCCAGATACCTCAAGAGAGTCTTATCTAAGTAC
Organism: Mantis religiosa; assembly: GCA_030765055.1. Taxonomy (NCBI): domain Eukaryota; kingdom Metazoa; phylum Arthropoda; class Insecta; order Mantodea; family Mantidae; genus Mantis; species Mantis religiosa. Next base: position 567,791 of record JAUKNK010000241.1, on the reverse strand, counting down.
ACAAGAAGCAGATACGCCTAGTTAATAGCGCAAGAATCATATTTCATTTAAGACATTAAACTCTGTTTCAACTACCAGAAACCCAGACATACGAAGACACCATCGAAGAAAGACAAAACAAAGCCAATGAATTCACGCGGGACATAATGGAAACTGAAGCAATGAAAACGGATGACGACCTTCCCATTACGCCACATGTACATATACACGTTAGGCCTCGCATGGTTATACAGTAGAAGGCCGAAATAACGCGGTTGCTGGGGGGACATGCTTTACCCCGCGTTATCACGATTTCACGGAATATCGAAATATGAGCTTAGATGTGACAAAATTCGATCCCGCGCAATAATAAATTACAGTAGGTAGGTACATAAAAAGGTATGTAATGTAAAGTATAAGACTTTTAAATACACTCACCAGTAATGCTGGAGGTATATTCCAGTCCTAAAATCGGTCGCACTTTACACAATTGGTATTATCAACACGTGACTTTACACTCAAAAGCCGCGAGTCAGACCGAAATAATATTTTCGGCTGGTCCCGTAGCTCAGTCGGTATAGCACCTGTCTGCCGTGCTAGGGGTCCCGGGTTCGATTCCCGGCGGTGGGGTTGAGGATCTTTCTCCGACCAAGATAATTCCCCATCTTCCCCAGAGTCTGGAAGTGTGAATGAGAGTGTGAATGTGTGCGTGATCTAATGATTTAAAAACCAAAGATAACGAGTTAACACCTTCAGTATGTTCCAAAGGAGAACGGCCTGCTTCGGTAGCGTGGTGGTAGCATGTCTGCCTCACGTTCAAGAGGTCCCGAGTTCGAATCTCGGTCTGGGTGGGTTACCTGGATAAGGTTTTTTCCGGGGTTTTCCCTTATACTGAAAGACGAATGTCGGGTAACTCTAAGCTCCATGGACCCCGGGTTCATGTGAGCATCATTTCACCCATTTCATTCACCGTCCGACATGACTTAACGTTGGAGGACGTAAACTTAAAAAAAAAAAAGGAGAACGGCCACCGATATGACCATAGCAGTTAAATGGAACAAGGCAAAAAAAAATATTTTTACCTTCCAAGGAATTAGAATTCCCTCAAACACATGTTTTAGCCCTTACAGGAAACCTATTGTTTCCATGTCCCGTTACTGCGCGCTGCTTCCGTGAGTGATCACAGTGTAACTGTGTTTAACTGTGGATTACGATATCTTCTAGTGAATTGTATTTTCACAATCAGTGTAAACAGTGTTCTTTTACTAACGTGTACTAGTGCCCTTTGGGTACAGGTGTGTTTCTTTCTTTTTCTCTATTATTTTTTTTTCTTTTCTTTCCTCACCTATTATGTCTCTCACGCCGGAAACTACCGGCCATCTAGTACGCTCAGCTATCGATATGGTTTATAATACCACTAGTGAATTCCCACAGTTACCAGTGCCTCTACAGCAAGCTCAACCAGTGTCTACGCAGCCAACCCAGGTTTCTCGCACCAATACTTTTAATCCTAATTCACCAGTGCGTCAATCACCCTTACGCCCGTCACAATTACATCTTACCACGTCAACTGCTGCTATAGTTACCGCTAAAACTACGAGTGACGTTATCATGCATGAGACTGCCCCATCTAACAGTTCACCTGCAACCAGCTCTAGTCGCGCTGCTACACATGCTGCTGCCACAGCTGGCCCGAGCAAACGTCGCTGTACAGCTGCCCCATCAGAACAAACAAGTGCCTCGCGCTATGCTTACTCTGTTTCCACGCACAACCGCTTCGCACTACTAGAAGACAACACAGCCATGGACGAGACAAGCAACTCCGAGACACCTAAGGAAAAAGTTCCACCAATTTGCTTACGCAACATTGGTAACTATCAACTTCTATTACAAGATCTAAAAAATAATGTTACCTCTGAATTTCACACAGAGCTTCGCGGGTCTATCCTTAAGGTTCATCCCTCTACTTCTGAGGCCGCGCCGTGGCTCAGTGGTTAGACCGCTTGGCTCTCACCAAGGCGGCCCGGGTTCGATCCCAGGCGACCGCAAAGTGAGATTTGTGGTGGACAACACGGCGCTGGGGCGGGTTTTCTCCGGGATCTCCGGTTTCCCCCGCCATCTCATTCCACCGGTGCTCCATGTTCATCTCATATATCACCAGTGTCATCGCCTGCGGTGCCGTATGTAGTAAAAGCGGGCGTTAAACACTACACACACTTAAACACTACACACTTCTACTTCTGACGATTTCCGTAAACTTACTACATACTTCAGCTCCATACAACAGGAATACTACACTTACAGAAATCCGACAGATAAGCTTTTCTCGGTAATTATCCGAGACATCCCTCCTTCGCTCACTGATAAGGAAATCTATGACGAACTGTGCTTACAGAACTACCCAGTGCGGAAGGTCACTCGACTTATGAATCGGTCGAAACAACCCATTCCTCTCTGTGCGGTGGAATTGTTAAACAGCGATGATGGTAAAGCCATACTCAACCTAACTCGCCTGTTCTACAGTGTTGTTAAGGTGGAACATCGCCGTCGTAACACTGACATACCGCAATGCACCCGCTGTCAGAATTACGGTCACACAAAGAACTATTGTCAGCTGACCCCGAGGTGTGTTCGCTGTCTAGAAAATCATCACTTCTCACAGTGCACTAAACCGAGAGACACTCCAGCTCAGTGTGTTCATTGTCATGAAAACCATCCAGCTAACTACCGAGGTTGTCGGCATTATTTAGAACTGAAATTCAGAACACAAAATAGCAACACAAGGCAACAGCCTGGGAATTCTCATCGCTCCCGTCCCCTACAACAATCAGACAATCTTGCACAGCAACCATTACAACCCCCAGCTGCATCACCAGTACCTTCAACTTCTTCACCAGCAACCTATGCCAGTGTAACTTCTGCTTCCTCGACGAGGCGTACTACTGCACAACAAGATCCCTCTGACTCTTCATCTCTCTCGGCTCTGCTAATTAGCCTGTTCACTCAACTTCTAAATTCTTTATCCACGTTCCTCACTCCTCTCTTACCGCAATTTACACAATGTTTCCAAAACGCTCTTCTAACTACTTTCCGCAATGGTGGCGTGTAATAGGCCATCTCTTTCATCACTCACTCTCCTGAACTGGAACGCTAATGGCATACGCACTAAACGTACCTCCTTCGCTGCCTTTCTCAGCTTGCACAGTATAGATGCTGCCTGTATCACCGAGACTCATCTTCTCCCGAATGAACGTTTCTCCGTTCCAGGCTACAGGATTTATAGATTTGATCGGAATGCACCTACCGCCTCTGGGGGAGTAGCTGTGCTAGTTAAACGTTCTCTGACTCATCATGAAATACTCCTACCTGTGATTCCCGGTTTTGAGGTAGTGGGCGTTAAACTCTCGCTTCGCGATAGCAACGATCTCGTTCTAATGAGTGCTTACAAGCCCCCAAATAGTAAGCTTAATACTCACTATTTCTCTTTCCTTTTCCCAGCAGAAAGCTGCACTCTCTTGCTAGGGGATTTGAACTCGAAGCACACTTCTTGGGGCTGTAGAGTCACAAACCCGAATGGACGGCGTCTGTTTGACACTATTAATGCCACTGGTCTTCACATACTGGCTCCCACAGAACCGACTTACTATTCTGGCAACCCACAGGTAGCTCCTGACATTTTGGACATTGGGGTACATCGCAATATACGATTACCTGCATCGATTTCTGCACTGCCAGCGCTCGATTCCGATCACTGTCCAGTGTTGGTCACATTTAACCTCACTCCTGATATTTTGCCACAAATCCCGCGACTCATCGATGGTTTTGTCAACTGGGACATCTTTCGCACACACCTGGATGCTGCACTCCACACCTCTTATCAACTGGGTAATGCGGATGCCATTGACACTGCCGTTCACCATTTTACCTCTGCGCTCTCTTCCAGTGTACGATCCTCTACTGTCCGCAGTCCTCAACCTCGCCATTTCCCCTCCTTGCCTATCCATATTACTCAACTCATCCAAGAGAAACATCGCATCCGTCGATTGTGGCAACGTCAGCGTCTACCCTGGCTGCGCCAAAGATTAAATAGTCTCATTCGACAAGTACGGACCGCACTAGAGCAACACCGATTTCAGGAGTACCAGCGACAATTAGCCACTATCCGTCCCGGAGATCATACCTTATGGAACATCACTAAGAGGATTCTCCGAGAGCCGACAGTGATTCCACCTCTTCAGGTTGATGGGACCCTTTTGAGTGACTCTGCTGCCAAGTGTGACGCTCTAGCTACTCACTACGAGCGTACATTCACGCCTAACACCTGTCTTGACTCTAATATTCCCTCTTCCGTGGACAGGGAACTCCTTGAGTACCAACTTCGTCCTACAGCGCACAACAGAATTTCGTTCACTACTCCACGTGAATTGTCCCGCTTTATTCATCGTCTTCCCGTTAAAAAGTCTCTCGGTCATGACCTTATCCCTAACGTTGTGCTGAAGAATTTGACAAACAAAGCCCTAGCTTATTTATCATCAATCTTCAATGCTGCTCTGCGCATTGGTCATTTTCCATCTACATGGAAACATGCGGAAATTATAGTCTTCCACAAGCCCAACAAGCCAAAAAATCTTCCCTCAAGTTACAGACCAATCAGCTTATTACCTACACTTTCTAAGCTTTTTGAAAAGATTATTCATCAACGTATTTCTCATTTTTTGATCCATAATCAGATAATTCCGTCTTTTCAGTTTGGCTTTCGCCCGAAGCATGCTACCACTCACCAATTGCTCAGAATCACGCAGTCTATTATTCAAGGTTTCGAAAACAGGCAATACACCGTAGCAGCATTCCTAGATATCGCCCAGGCATTCGACAAGGTGTGGCACAGTGGACTACTACTTAAAGCATATCGCATTGGTCTCCCTTATTATCTGATACAAATCATAGCAAGTTTTCTCACCAATAGAACCTTTGTGGTGCGCATTGCTGGTTTCACATCCACCCGACGGCCTATTTTAGCAGGTGTACCTCAAGGTTCAGTACTTGCACCACTCCTCTTTAATATATTCACTTATGATCTTCCTGATATAGCTCCAGTTTGTACGGCGTTATACGCAGATGATACTGCTCTCTATTATTCTCACGCCAATATTCTTCATGCCATTCAGAAACTGCAAATTGCCCTAGATCAATTAGCTCATTGGTTCTCTCACTGGCGCATTTCCCTCAATACTAACAAGACAGAGGTTAAGATCTTCTCTTTACGACCTTATAGGGATCCTCCTTCACTACGGCTGCTGGGGGAACCGCTCTCATGGTTACCAAGCAATGTGCCAGTGAAATACCTTGGGGTGTTACTGGACACCCGACTTACTTGGAACGCCCACATCTGTCGGTCTGTTACGCTTGCGTTTGCCCGGCTATCAAAATTGTACCCTCTACTCAACAGGCGCACTTCACTTGGTTATGAATCCTCCCTGCTTCTTTACACATCTCTAGTCCGTCCTATTTTTACCTATGCAGCTCCAGTCTGGGGTGGCACCTGTAAGACTAATCTCCGCCGACTGCAGGTACTACAAAACAGGGTGCTTCGTACAGTTACAAACGCTCCATGGTTCATCCGAAACCAGCAGCTTCATCATGAGTTTGGTCTTTTACCCGTTCACCAATACATCCGACGCCTGGCACGTCCATTCTTTTACCATCTCCAGGAGGTCCCTGGAGCTGTTACGTACCGTCTCGGCTGTCGCACTCGCCAGCCAACTCGCCTGAAGCGCAGACTGCCCCAAGATCTTCTCCTGAGTGACGTCTCCAGCACAGACTCAGACACGTGATTACTACCATAAGACTTTAAGTTCTCAATTTGTGTTACAGTTATCCTCCATATTTAGTTAGAGGAGTCGTTCATGGCTACCTCCATTGTTATGTGTCCTGTTCCTATGTATCTTATAACAAACATCTGTAAAGCATAATTGCTGATCGATGGATAAAATAAAATAAAAAAAAAATGTCCCGTTACAGCAATAAAGTGGCCAAGGTCAACGCCAGGGGTGTGATAAGGGTGAAAATTGTACTGCAGAACCATTGTTTGAAGAGATTTATAAACTCAACTTTAAAAGGTAAATTAATAATAATAATAATAATAATAATAATAATAATAATAATAATAATAATAATAATAATAATAATAATAATAATAATAATAATAATAATAATAATAATAATAATAATAATAATAATAATAATAATAATAATAATAATAATAATAATAATAATAATAATAATAATAATAATAATAATAATAATAATAATAATAATAATAATAATAATAATAATAATAATAATAATAATAATAATAATAATAATAATAATAATAATAATAATAATAATAATAATAATAATAATAATAATAATAATAATAATAATAATAATAATAATAATAATAATAATAATAATAATAATAATAATAATAATAATAATAATAATAATAATAATAATAATAATAATAATAATAATAATAATAATAATAATAATAATAATAATAATAATAATAATAATAATAATAATAATAATAAAAATAATAATAATAATAATAATAATAATAATAATAATAATAATAATAATAATAATAATAATAATAATAATAATAATAATAATAATAATAATAATAATAATAATAATAATAATAATAATAATAATAATAATAATAATAATAATAATAATAATAATAATAATAATAATAATAATAATAATAATAATAATAATAATAATAATAATAATAATAATAATAATAATAATAATAATAATAATAATAATAATAATAATAATAATAATAATAATAATAATAATAATAATAATAATAATAATAATAATAATAATAATAATAATAATAATAATAATAATAATAACAATAACAATAATAATAACAATAATAATAATAATAATAATAATAATAATAATAATAATAATAATAATAATAATAATAATAATAACAATAACAATAACAATAACAATAACAATAACAATAACAACAACAATAGCAACAACAACAACAATAACAACAACAATAGCAATAACAACAACAATAACAACAACAATAGCAATAACAATAACAATAACAATAACAACAACAATAACAATAACAATAATAATAATAATAATAATAATAATAATAATAATAATAATAATAATAATAATAATAATAATAATAATAATAATAATAATAATAATAATAATAATAATAATAATAATAATAATAATAATAATAATAATAATAATAATAATAATAATAACAATAACAACAACAACAATAACAACAACAATAACAATAACAATAACAATAACAATAACAATAACAATAACAATAACAATAACAATAACAATAACAATAATAATAATAATAATAATAATAATAATAATAATAATAATAATAATAATAATAATAATAATAATAATAATAATAATAATAATAATAATAATAATAATAATAATAATAATAATAATAATAATAATAATAATAATAATAATAATAATAATAATAATAATAATAATAATAATAATAATAATAATAATAATAATAATAATAATAATAATAATAATAATAATAATAATAATAATAATAATAATAATAATAATAATAATAATAATAATAATAATAATAATAATAATAATAATAATAATAATAATAATAATAATAATAATAATAATAATAATAATAATAATAATAATAATAATAATAATAATAATAATAATAATAATAAATCTTAAAAAATACGGTTCTGTTTTTCGGGGGATATGCTTTCCCCCGCGTTAAATCCAAATCTGCGGTATTTCGGGCTTCTACTGTATGTCAGAACGCGACTTACCACGACTCTAGGAAGACTGCAGATGCAATCCATGTGACGAGCCAAATACAACCTGGTGAAATGCACAAGTAGAACTGATACATTCAACACAATAGCAAAAGACTGAAGAAAGTGAAACTTTTCAAATGCTAGTAAATACTAAAGTGTTTAATAAATCTTTCAAATAAATAATTGCTTTTGTTGCCGTTGTTTTTGCTTTTATTATTTGCTTTGGCAGTACTTGCTGAGCTGTAAGTTTTCTTAGCGTTGGTTTTTAAAGAGCTTTTTCTATTACATACATACTTATCTCCAGATTGCGGCAGATAGGCAATGAATCTGTAATAGAATATTTACCGGTTCTAGGTCCCAAACCAAAGTTCTTGGATTGGTGCAAAGAGATTGTTTCACATATATTGCACATTTTAAGAAGTCCTACATTTTCCGTGCAGCAAAGTTAGTTTAATAGTTAATTAAATTAAATTATATATTCATTTATATATGTGTGTATATAATATCCATGTAAAGCTGAAAACAAAAGAGGGAATTTCATGTATGATGTGACGGTGCCATAGCATCTTTACTTACTGTACATATCGTGATGGGACGGGAAGTAACTTAGAGGGTTGTGGCTACTAGTGCAATTTGGAAGGTTGTCAAGAACTTACAGAACACGTAACTTTTTAAGTGAATTATTAACATAGATGAAGTGTCTATACTACGTTGCAACAAAGAATAGTAATTACAATAGGCAGCAGTAGACAGCTATTAGGACTACCTGTACAAGCTTGCCGGGGTCCGGAGATCCATCACACTAGGGCCAAAGAAGTTTCTTGAACTTTTTAAAATACTAAGTGACGGAGAGTCCTGCTAGCACGTGTATTATCCAACCCTCTACCGGACGGGGTGACTCACGGGGTAACACTTAGAATCGGCAGTCAAGGGGAGCCGGTACTCGCAGCCATGATCGCTAGAGGGTATGCCTCTAGCGTTCCGCTACGTAGGGGGTCGCGGTTCGAGTCCCGCCCTGGACATGGGTATTTATGTGAATAGTATATATATGTAAAAAGCACCGAAAATTAACAGTAATCATACGGAAACTATAAAAAAACGGTAAAATAAGGGAAAAAGAAGTATACTGCGTTTCGATCCAAATTAACCTAGTTTTTCATGGATGTCTTTGATCACTACACGAATGCTGCAATGGATATTTAACTTTTCGTGACTTTCCGTCCCTCCTTTTCCTTTCATTTTCATTTCAATCCGTCTCTTTAGGGTCATAAGTGCTGATGTTGCTATGAGAGCATGTTTTGCATTGTCAGTTTTTTTCTCGGCATAGAGGTGCCGTCATAATCGTTCGCCGGTTACATGCGGCTAGCGGTTACATGACGAACCATGGCACCGAGTTGAAGAACCCCCAGCTCACATCAGGAACCCTCACACTAACTCACGTTCCTAGCCCGGTTTACAGCACACTCGTAGGAAGGTTCTCACTAAATCCCTTTCTCTCAGGTGTCAGATATACAATAGCCTAACTGTAAGTTCAGTGTGAAGTGTGCTTCTAATCCAATCAAATCCACTCTTATCTACGTCGAAAATCGGGAACTTTAAATGTTACCTATATCGCGAGCCGAAACAGCTGCTGACGGAGCCTATATTAGCAACGTAAGCAGCACCGACTACAGGTGTTCGTGAGGTAAGAACTGGGTGTTAACTCTCCATAAAAATTATACGACATATGCCTGCTACTTCAGCTTTCTGGAAATTACGTACACATATTCTCTTAGAATAACTGAATGGCTGTGCTTCAACAAATAATGACCCGAATACCACGATTCTATATAATGGTCATAATATTTTTGTGTTGCAACATTAAAAGTTGACTTTTGGACGTAATAAAAAGTTTAGCGGCTGGCCCCGTAGCTCCGTCGGTACATCACCTGCCTACCGTGCTAGGGCTCCCGTGTTCTATTTCCAGCAGTGGGGATTTTTCTCCAACCAAGATAATTCCTCATCTTCCGCTGAGTCTGGAAGTATGAATGAGAGTGCGAATGTGTGCGTGATCTAATGATTAAAACCCAACGAATACGAATTAACATCTTCGATATGTTCCAAAGGAGAACGGACGCCGATATGACCACTGCAGTTAAAGGCATGATATAAATGAAAGGAAGGAAGGAAGGAGGGAGGGAGGGAAGGGAGGGAGGGAGGGAAGGGAGGGAAGGGAGGGAAGGGAGGGAAGGAAGGGAGGGAGGGAAGGAAGGGAGGGAGGGAGGGAAGGAAGGGAGGGAGGGAAGGGAGCGAGAGAGAGAAAGGAGGGTGGGAGGGAACGGAGTGAGGAAAGGGAGGGAGGTAAGGGAGGGCGGGAGGGAGGGAAGGGAGGGAGGAAAGGGCGGGTGGGAAGTGAGGGAGGGGAGGGGGAGGGAAGGGAGGGAGGGAGGAAGGAAGGAAGGAAGGGAGGGAGGGAAGGGAGGGAAGGGAGGGAAGGGAGGGAAGGAAGGAAGGGAGGGAGGGAAGGGAAGGGAGGGAAGGGAGGGAGGGGAGGGAGGAATATCATATTCCTCTCCCCTCTCTCTCCCTCCCCGCCTCGGTAGCGCCGATCGTAGAGTGTCTGCCTCACGTTCAAGAGATTCCAAGTTCGAATCTCGGTCAGGGTGAGCTATCTGGACAAGTTTTTTTTTCAGGTTTCCCTTATCCTGAAAGATGCATTTCAGAGAACTCTAAGTTCTCTGGACCCTGGGATGACCGAGCGGAATGACTCAGGTGGTTTCGTCTGTGGATCGCAATCGGGAGGGCCGGGGTCGATTTCCGTGGCCGACCTTTCTGGGATCTCCCTGTTGCTGGGTAGTTTAATTACATCCTCCAAATTTCCTGCCCCTCCATTTCATCCCCATTATCTATTCATATCGTCTGTCATCTGGTGGTCTCCTTCAAGGTAGAAGTGTCTGCGGATGTTTTAGCGCTACATGGCAGGATGATATGCTCTGAATAAACCAATTCCTCCTCCGGTAAGTCAGTTGCTGGTCTCCGAACCGGCAGCGGGGACCACTGTAGGGGGTGCAGTGTCCGTTGTCCTTGCATACCGGGGGAGGTTTCCATCTAAGTAAAATATATGGATCATGCCTTCTGCACTATCGTGGTTCCTTGTTACGGACGCCCTCTGCCTCCTCTCGTCTCATTCTTCCTCCCAGGAATGCTCTACTCCTCGCATCGCAAACGCGAGTTCTTAAAGAAGAAGAAAAAGAGGAGAGTGGTAATAGTGTAGTTGTAGTAGTAATTAGGTATTAAGTAAGGCAATACAACGGATGGGTTGGGCACTTCGGCTTATCTGACCCTTTGTACCTATGTTCTACAAGGGGGAGGAATGAGGCAAGAGAAGACAGAGAGCGGCCGATCCATAAACTTCGAAAGAGCAGAAAGCAGCGCCCCTACGGTGCAGATTAAAGCTCCCTAACAGCGCGTAATGCATACAATAGGCACCTATTCCCCTCTGCAAGCTTGCACATCCCACTGTCAATAATGATGATGATGATGATGATGATGATGATGATGATGATGATGATGATGATGATGATGATGATGATGATGATGATGATGATGATGATGATGATGATGATGATGATGATGATGATGATGATGATGATGATAATAATAATGATAATAATAATAATAATAATAATAATAATAATAATAATAATAATAATAATAATAATAATAATAATAATAATAATAATAATAATAATAATAATAATAATAATAATAATAATAATAATAATAATAATAATAATAATAATAATAATAATAATAATAATAATAATAACAGTAACGCAGAAAGAACAAAGAAAAATAGTGTTATCACATTTTCTACATTTCCACTCCTCGGGTATTGTTCTTGAACGACGAGTAACGTAATCCACGGCGTAACAGCCCACAAGCCAGCCAGAGCCGGCCCACCCGACTACCGGCCTCACGCCCATATACCAAGGCAGCGCTGGGCGATTTTCAAACGACACGTGGAGGAGTGTGGTAAGCGTGCCGACACCCCCAGCCGGAAAGGTGGCTTTGTAGACCAGGTTTCGCTGCCTAGTTTAGCTCCTCATTTTCCTCACGATGCTGAGTGGGCACCGGTCTTATGTCCGGGACTTAAAATCTGCACCCCGCTAAGTGTGGGCTCATTCCGTGGTAGGGAACCAAAGTACAACGTCCTAGCCCACTACGCCACGGCGCAGGACGAATGTTAATGACATAAGGCCATCCTCTTTGTAATAAATAGCTCTTCATTCACATTTCATGACTCCAGGACCATGGTCTCAGCCTAACATTGCAACACTTAATTTTCTTATTTTCAAATATATCCTACACTATAATCTTTCAAATCACTGCATATATGAAACTGAAAATGAAAATACCATCATAACTATCCAACTCATGAATTGTAACATATAAAAAGAAGGCATTTCTAACAATCAGTTTCACGTCCTAGTGCAACTTATCCAAGTAGAGCAAATATTTGCATATCGCCAAATAATTTCAAACTGGGATCTCACGGGAAATACACTTTTAGGTTCTCTGAAGCCAAACATAGCATTTTTGGATAAAGTGCTCTCTCTCTCTCTCTCTCTCTCTCTCTCTCTCTCTCTCTCTCTCTCTCTCTCTCTCTCTCTCTCTTTCTATCCCTGTCTCTGTATGTGTATGAAAACAATGATCAAAAATAAAATTTCGTATTATACGAAACTTGAACTTAAAGTTCAGGATCTTTTAAGAAGGCAACATGAAGCTTTTTAAGAAAATATTATAGCCCGCCCCAAACCATCTTTTACTCGAAAAAATCATTACTTTTATTTTCTGAAACAGGGTTCAAATCATTTGAAATAAAATATGTGTTTAATATATTTGAATGAAATTAAAATTTATTTAGTGAACTCTGTGTCTGTGAAGCACTTTTCATAATTATTCTTTATACTGCTTATAATATATAAACCTATGAGCATCAGAAAAACTTACCACATAAGAATATATTTCTAGTTAAGGCGCACAATTTTTGTGGAATTTACCATTTTTGAGATACATATTGTCGCGGCAACGGTCATAAAATTTTCGGCGCAAATAGATAACAGACAGGATAGTGTTTCACGGTAATAAAGAGTTTGCATAAGCAATTAAAGATGGCGCGAGATAAAGGTCTGCCGAAATAAACAAACTGAGATAAATGGAAATTTCTGGTGACGTCTTGGTTGATAGAGATTATTCGGTTTCTTTATTGTTCCAGAAATATCTAGAATTTATCAATGAGGTATTTAAGAGAGCAACGACTCGCCAAGAGTCAGTCGCGAGAGTCGTAAGCAGTATACAGCTGTAGAGTGTTGTTGTAACGAGAGCTGATGTAATCAGAACGCTGTTTGGTCATCGACCTTGGTAGACTGCTGCGTATGTGACGTAATGCTCTTACGTGAGAATTGAACAGTGTATTTCTATGAAAATAAAGAACATTTGGAATATCTGCAACTCGGACTTTTAATTCTACGAACCCACAAAATCGCAGTATTCATGCACATTATATATAAATGTGCCGAGTCCCTGTTTTCTTTTCTATTGTATACCTATAGTAAATAGGTTAAATATTATACTTTGGCATTGAAATTTCACCGAAAATGGGCATCACTCTCTCTCTCTCTCTCTCAAAAAAAAAAAGTACAAAAGGGTCCCAACGCAGTCTCTGTACAAAATAACAAAAATAAATGCCAAATAAATACCAAACTTAATACCAAATACCTTACATACCTACACATTTTCCAACTATATGAAACAAAGCTATTCAGGAAAACACTTCTACCCAAACTACCCTTTATATTGAACACAATTTATAAATCTATATTGAAAAAGGATTTTTATTCAAGAGTCTCGGGAAACAAAAGATTTTTATTAAAATGACGCACGTTTTAGATTTTTACACAAAAAATTAAGTGTATGTTTGGAATTTTCTGAATAGCCTGAGAAATCCTTTTCGTTCAAATCAAATTTATGTGGTTTTGTATTTAACTGATAAGCCATTAGAAATATAAACTTGCTGCATAAGTTAACCAAAAAATGTAGATCTTATTAAAACACAGCTTCTTTGTGATATTTTCCATGTCCGAGAAATTCCTTTTATTACTTTGAATTTTGAAATATTTAATTTTACTCTAGTGCTAAGTCACTATTCTTGTAGTCATATAAAGGAGGCTCGGAAGGTCCCGGTTCGATTCTGTGGCCGACCTACGTGATCCATGGAGTTTTTAGGGGGTTTCCCTGGTTGCTAGGTGAATGCTGGGTAGGTTAATTACATCCCCCTAATTTCCTGTCCCTCCATTTCATCTCCATTATCATTTCACGTCATCTCCCATCTGGTGGACTCGAAGTGTCAGAAGGTGTCTCGGCGTAGCATGGCAGGATGATATACTCCTGGTAAACGTTTCCTCCTACGGTAGGAAGGTCTCCGAAACCGGTTTGGAGGGACCGTTTCCAGACCGCAGTTGGGGTGTGTTGCCAGTTGTCTTGGCCTGCCGTGACTTACTAACTGGTAAAGTGTAGAGACCCTACCCTCTGCACTGTCGTGGCTCCTTGGGACCCCCTCTGTCTCCTCTGCCTCTTCCTCCTCTTGATGCCGCACTTTGGGCATAGGTATAATAAACCACAGGTTTCGTTGCCGGATCCCCTCCGTAGAGTAAATCCAATCCAATCCATCGCTTTTTTAAAGGTAGACCATTGTTACAGCTTTTCGTATCTCTCGTGTTGATAGTGAAATATTTACTTACCGAATTTTTTTCTGCTCTCCCATTAAGAAGCGGTAGATAGAACGATCAACTTTTATAACATTAATTTGGAGAATAGTTAGTTAGTTACTAACACTCCCCACATGGCAACCTTGGCCTTCGGGGTAATCTCACCCCACCAAGTGATGACCGGACCCATTTCTCAGGTGGAGGCACCCAGAGGGCGGTGTCCATTACCTCCAATGATAGGGTGATAGTGAAGATGGCGGTGAGGTGAGAGGACCTACAGTTTATACCGTGGACTCCGAACCACGTTGGGCATAGGGGATACTTCACGTGTGCTAGACAGAGGTGAAGGCGTGGATAGGGCCGACTTAAAATTAATTTGGAGAATAGTGAATAGAGAAAGTCATATGTATGTCTCAAATCAGAATGCGCCCCCTTCCGCTTCTTGCACGTATTGCAGTTTGCGTCCATGCTTCTATAGGTATTTCCATTCAGTTTCGGTTTCAGCTGCAGACGGCTTTTGCTATTATGATAAAGGTGTAAAATTGTCAAATTGTCAATAAAATATATGAATATGACTCTCATTTGGATCAAAATGGTCCTGGTTAACAGTTTGTCCATTCAGGCTGATCTCAACAACATTCCAACTATTTCTTTTCGAAGTCATATCGGACGATGAATGAAACGATTGAAATGATACTCAAATAAGCCCAGGGTCTATAGAGTTTAGAGTTGTCTTTCAGGATAAGGGAAAATTCGAGAAAAATCCTTATCCAGATAACTCACTCTAACCAGATTCGAACTGGACCTCTTGAAATGTGAGGCGATACGCTACCACTACGGTACAGGGGAGAGCTCTTTACAGCCTTGTATTAAAGAAAAGTATATTAAATAAATACAAGAAAGAATGGAAGAAAGGAAAGGAAGGCAAGGAAAAAAGAAAAAGGGAAGGAAAAGAGAGAGGGAGAAAATAATGCATGAAGGAGAGAGAAGGAAAGAGACAGGACAGCGAGAGAATGAAAGCGAGAGAGTACGAAAGAGGGAGAAAGAAAGAAAGAAGGAAGGAAGGAGGGAAGGAGGGAAGGAGGGAAGGAGGGAAGGAGGGAAGGAGGGAGGGAGGGAAGGAGGGAGGGAGGGGGGAAGGAGGGAGGGAAGGAGGGAGGGAGGGAAGGAGGGAGGGAGGGAGGGAAGGAGGGAGGGAAGGAAGGAGGGAGGGAAGGATGGAGGGAGGGAAGGAGGGAGGGAGGGAGGGAGGGAAGGAGGGAGGGAAGGAAGGAGGGAGGGAAGGAAGGAGGGAGGGAAGGAAGGAGGGAGGGAAGGAAGGAGGGAGGGAAGGAAGGAGGGAAGGAGGGAAGGAAGGAAGGAAGGAGGGAAGGAAGGAAGGAAGGAAGGAAGGAAGGAAGGAAGGAAGGAAGGAAGGAAGGAAGGAAGGAAGGAAGGAAGGAAGGCAGGAAGGAAGGAAGGAAGGAAGGAAGGAAGGAAGGAAGGGAAAGAAAGAAAGTAAGAATCTGAGGGTTTAATCGTTCACGCGTCTCCAAAACAGAAGATACATTTACAATTCTTATAAACGTTTTATTCTTCATAACAAGCATGAAGATGAGTAAGATTAAATATACAGGGCTGGGATGTATTTTACTTTGCCGGTTTTACAAGGCCACATATTTTTTGAATTTACTATGGTTAATGTAATGTGATGTGTAGTGTTTAACGCCCGCTTTTACTACATACGGCACCGCAGGCGGTGACACTGATGGTACATGAGATGAAGATGGAGCACCGGTGGAATGAGATGGCGGGGGAAAACGGAGGTCCCGGAGAAAACCCACCCCAGTGCCGTGTTGTCCACCACAGATCTCACTTTGCCGTCGCCTGGGATCGAACCCGAGCCGCCTTGTTGAGAGCCAAGCGGTCTAACCACTGAGCCACAGCGCGACCTTTACTATGGTTACAAATACACTCCTGGAAATTGAAATAAGAACACCGTGAATTCATTGTCCCAGGAAGGGGAAACTTTATTGACACATTCCTGGGGTCAAATACATCACATGATCACACTGACAGAACCATAGGCACATAGACACAGGCAACAGAGCATGCACAATGTCGGCACTAGTACCGTGTATATCCACCTTTAGCAGCAATGCAGGCTGCTATTCTCCCATGGAGACGATCGTAGAGATGCTGGATGTAGTCCTGTGGAACGGCTTGCCATGCCATTTCCAGCTGGCGCCTCAGTTGGACCAGCGTTCGAGCTGGACCTGCAGACCGCGTGAGACGACGTTTCATCCAGTCCCAAACATGCTCAAAGGGGGACAGATCCGGAGATCTTGCTGGCCAGGGTAGTTGACTTACACCTTCTAGAGCACGTTTGGTGGCACGGGATACATGCGGACGTGCATTGTCCTGTTGGAAGAGCAAGTTCCCTTGCTGGTCTATGAATGGTAGAACGATGGGTTCGATGACGGTTTGGATGTACCGTGCACTATTCAGTGTCCCCTCGACGATCACCAGAGGTGTACGGCCAGTGTAGGAGATCGCTCCCCACACCATGATGCCGGGTGTTGGCCCTGTGTGCCTCGGTCGTATGCAGTCCTGATTGTGGCGCTCACCTGCACGGCGCCAAACACGCATACGACCATCATTGGCACCAAGGCAGAAGCGACTCTCATCGCTGAAGACGACACGTCTCCATTCATCCCTCCATTCACGCCTGTCGCGACACCACTGGAGGCGGGCTGCACGATGATGGGGCGTGAGCGGAAGACG
Organism: Mantis religiosa; assembly: GCA_030765055.1. Lineage (NCBI taxonomy): Eukaryota > Metazoa > Arthropoda > Insecta > Mantodea > Mantidae > Mantis > Mantis religiosa. The sequence continues at coordinate 550,447 of JAUKNK010000241.1, read as the reverse complement.
GCCTAACGGTGCGCGGGACCGTAGCCCTTCTTCATGGAGACGGTTGTGAATGGTCCTCGCCGATATCCCAGGAGCAGCAGTGTCCCTAATTTGCTGGGAAGTGGCGGTGCAGTCCCCTACGGCACTGCGTAGGATCCGACGGTCTTGGCGTGCATCCGTGCGTCGCTGCGGTCCGGTCCCAGATCGACGGGCACGTGCACCTTCCGCCGACCACTGGCGACAACATCGATGTACTGTGGAGACCTCACGCCCCACGTGTTGAGCAATTCGGCGGTACGTCCACACGGCCTCCCGCATGCCCATTATACGCCCTCGCTCAAAGTCCGTCAACTGCACATACGGTTCACGTCCACGCTGCCGCGGCATGCTACCAGTGTTAAAGACTGCGATTGAGCTCTGTATGCCACGGCAAACTGGCTGACATTGACGGCGGCGGTTCCCAAACGCAGCGCAGTTAGCGCCATTCGACGGCCAACACCACGGTTCCTGGTGTGTGCTCTGTGCCGTGCGTGTGATCATTGCTTGTACAGCCCTCTCGCAGTGTCCGGAGCAAGTATGGTGGGTCTGACACACCGGCGTCAATGTGTTCTTATTTCCATTTCCAGGAGTGTACATTGGCGCTCCTAAACGTGACTAGATAACAATGGGGAAAACATCTGCAACTGCGAAGTGATTTTGTTGTTAATGACGCTGTTAACTTCCAGAATTATATCAGCGCCGCCGGTATGCCAGAGTTTCAACCCCGCTGAGTTCTTTTAGACGCAGTAAAGGTATTGATGTGGGGTTCTCGCTTTTAGGCGCACATTGTTCTGGGACGAATGTGAACCTGCGATTTAAAGAAGAGAAACCTGTCAGTAATGAGTAAGTACATAACTTACTTATTTCTTATTACTTTTTCTACCGCGTACATAATTGATAGATAAGGCAAAATTCAATGCCCAGATTTTGAGGTCTCCTTAACAAAAGAAAAGCATTTCTAGAAAACGTTATTGTGTGTGTGAGTGCGCGCGCGCGCGCGCGTGTTTGTGTGTGTGTGTGTGTGTGTGTGTGTGTGTGTGTGTGTGTGTGTGTGTGTGTGTGTGTGTATGTGTTTACGAACAGCACTACACAAAATCGAAAATTCCGTTAAATATCAAGTTTGGTGTTTGAACACAGAAACACGAAGATTTTGAAGAAAACCTATCACCCCAAACTGCTCTTGGAAAAATGTTTATGTAGGCTGATGATTTTGTACATAATACTGTATATTTAAGATATTTATATCTTTAATTTTCTGGTAATATTTTATGAAGTCCTTTTCCTTCAGAATGAGTTTTGTATAATAAGTACACCATGAGACAAACAAAATGATTTCGTATATATATATATATATATATATATATATATATATATATATATATATATATATGATTTTGTATATAATACTGTATGTTTAAGATATTTATATCTTGAATTTTCTGGAAATATTTTATGAAGTCCTTTTCATTCAGAATGAGTTTTGTATAATACGTGAACCATGAGAGGAAAACAAAATCTTAATCCACACATGTGTATCTCGTTACAGGATGCGCATCATGTAATATATATATAAATATATATATATATATTTCGTGGAAGTAATCTTTTCCGATATTTTACCTGTTTTTGGTTTCAATTTTAAAATAGTTTCCTCGAATAGAAAATCTGTATTCGCTTTCATTTCTTCTGTTTATGCAAGGAGAACGACATTTCAAACCGTTCTTACACAATTTTAACTATCGCTGTCCTATATTCCCATTGTATCTATAAGGAAGTGTAGAATAAAATCATTTCATGTTTATCTCAACTAGGGTTAAGTTTTGTTAATGAATAGCACGTTGAAAAATTGGCAAAGGAAGTAATGTGAATGCAACGTTTATTTTAGGGTATAAACAAAACTTGGAAAAGCTATTGTGGCACGATATTCCTCATTTCCATAAAATAAGATGAACACTTGTATTATACACGTGCTTATGTTTCACCTTAAACCTGCTATTTTTAAAGCTTTCTGCTCTACCAACATCTCACTGTATTCTTATGTTGGCTAAACTGTTTGTACGACGACAAGAGGGAACAGTGAAAGGAAGAAAAAGTTTCTGCAGCCCACACTTTCAGAAGATACTTACTATTTATCACATCTCTTATCATCAAGCATGGCTTGTTCAAATTATTTGCCCGAATGTTTTGCATCTGCGCACAGCGTGATACTTCATTGATCGCTACTCAACGCCAGGCGCGTGTCCTATGTTTTCATGCGTAACTACGTCAGCAATCACGCCACTATTCTCCCTTCCAACCAGAGGTTCCTATTGGCTGGTTGCAGAACTCCTAAAATACGACCATAGCGCCGCGGCATTGTATTTTTCCGGGCAGCTCAGAGCGGCCGATAGTAGTAAGCACACTTTCGGTGAGTAAGGTTAAGATAAATTAGTTACACGAAATTGCCGTCGTGTGCTTTAACGGGAGGTTAAACGTGAGTATTAATGCAAACCTTGCAATACATAGAACAAATATGCAAACTCGTTCGTTTCACGACAGAGAGATATGGGGAAAAAGCACTTTCAGCTGTGCATGTGTGTGCTGTGTATCAGTATTTTAGCATTGCTATTTAGATTTTGACAGCTTAGAAAGGAATAGGACTAAAGACACGGTTTTGTGCTGCAAATCGCCTTTAAGGTCTGCGTGAAATATAAGAGATTATTAATGCTGACATTGCTGTCGTACCTTGGTTTTCGTTTTTTTACTATTGATTTATTTGACCCCGGCATAATGTCGTATACTAGTAAAAGTTTACTGAATTTAGTACCAGTGTATTTCTCAGTAGGTTTTATATGCAAATGTATGTGCAAGGTAAAAATGTTATATTATTAATATATGCAACAAGTTTGACAGTTGGTCAAATGCTGCACGCATGTTTTATTCTTAAAGAGCACGACGTGATAATTATATAATTAGATTTATATTGTGCTGATTTATTCGATTAGATTACTGGATTGAAATAACTCTTAAAACTGAATGTGAACTTAAATCTATGCTACAGATAGAGTTTGGGAATGTGGGAGGGGTTACTATGGAAGACTTTTAGGGTTAAATTCAGATTGGGAAATCAATTGGAAAGTTCATAGAACAACTTCATAATCAGACAGGCCGTATAAAACATAAGTATGATAAACGACACGCTATGAAATGAATTTTCATATAAATGAGACAAAATACCTGAATGCATGGTTTTGACATGCATGCCCCAGTACAAAAGTATAAATTGAAGCACTAACTTCAGTAGCATAAGTGCACGTTGAAAAGTTCGTGTATGCGAAGTCATAGAACCCATAAGTAATTGGGGCCAATGCCCCATTTTCTTGGTAAAATGTGCATGGATAATGTTGTGGTTAATCTATTCACATCTGATTTATTTTCTTCCACTATGCTAGTGCCACTTAGGGAAGGTGATAAATATTTCCTATGACCTGATGATACCGTAAGGATCGTGTGCTATTTACATACTTTTAAGGTTATGTTTCTTGTGCCTATATCAGTAATTCTGCTTCAATTTATGTATGGTTTCGCCAGTTATTGCGCCAACTTAAGCTATAACAGTATGCAATGTTAATGTGGAAATCTAGGCTAGCTTCTGTGTAATAAAATATTGAAATTTCTTTGCTAGTTACCTCTTGCATTTCCGAGGTGCCTGTGTTGACAGTACTCAGTGTTGCCAACTGTAGTTTGGAAGTTGTGGTTACGTACATCTCTCTGCAGAGGAACTGCAATTCATTATACACAGCTATCGTAGATATTTTTCATAATTTCGCTATTTTACTGTATGACAGCATATTCGGACCGCGCAATAAGTGTTGTGGGTAAAGGATGCGGCAATTTTAGATTTAAAAAAATCAGTCTATATATGACTAAAAAAGTGAATGAGCGTTTTCGGCCTTAATGATTTATCTAGTGTTCAATTCCATTCGCTACAAAGGGTGGTGTCAAAAGGGGTTAAAATCCTCTGCTACTGAAAAGAGTATTAAATAAAAAATGCATCTAGAATATTCAAAAAGATTATTCAATTAAATTGAAATTTACAGGTCCATAAATGGGTTTCTTAGGCTGTTAAAATTTTACTGAAATTACAGAAATAAAACATTTTGAGGCGAAATAACAGTTGCGCACGCGTCCTTGAACTGCACAACTCAAAAACGGAAAGTGTTAAATAACAAAGTTCAGCATTATTCAAGGTCTCAAGATAAGCTTTTCAGGAAAATCCCCCTCATTAATAAACGTATATAAATCTCATTTAAACTTGCAATTTGTCAAAACCTTTTGTGGCGTTAAGTTTTATATATATACCTTTTCGAGAGGTAAATCGCTGTTCCTTTTCCCCCACGTGGTCCTACAATTTCAAAGGCGTAACTTAGTAACCCGCGCTTTGAAAATTATCGGATTAGCCTATTGAATTCTACCTTTAGCTAATCAACTTGGCAGTTGTTCCCTAAATATATATCCAGTTTATCTGATTAACATGAAAATGGAATAATATTCTGAAAGAATGGTTTGTAAAAGGGTGAAAAGTATTTTTAATTTTAGATATATTTGCAAGAACATTCGTATTTAATATATTGAGACGAGTCGAATAGGCTATAGACTTTAATTTCTTTTGATATCTTACTGCAGAGGGGGGGGGGGGACCTGATACAATAGAACCTGATCATTGTGGGTCATCTTTTGATCGTTTCGACAGTCTGTGGCTTGGGCATGTGGGGGCCATAAAAAACTTGCAGTTAATAAATTCCATGCGGTCTTGACAGAAAGTTGGGTCCATATTGCCTGAGTATTTATAGTGCAGGTTACGGAAATCCTACAGTTCTGTAATATCCGTAACTGTTCGGAAGGTTTTCGAATAGACCGGGAATATGATTGTCAAGTTATTAGTTCCCTGTTATACGAAAGAAAAGTGGCGTCAATCCATGATGTAATGCATTGATACAAAGAGAAGGGAAGATTATACATAAGAAATTCAGTATTTCAAGGACTTGTCTAGAAATTTGTGGACTTGAATTACCAGATATGCAGGACACGGCTTTCACTTGTCAATTCGTTCCACTTCTGTTTGCAAATTTAAGTTTAAATGGTATGAGAAATATACGAAGCTACCATGTTTTACAAGAGCCATTCACCGGTGCCTGTTTTTGAGTTAGAAACATTTTTAGAAAAGTTCTGTTTGAAGGGCATAACTGAAACGAAAAGTCTGAAACAGCAAATTTGGAGAGTACGGCATGCAGATTTTAAACATAATCCTCCCCTGCACTCCCCTTTTCATGGAATATTTTTGAAAATCTAATTTTCTCAAATGTCTTAAACGATTTTTATTAAAATGTCACATTTGATATTTTCACGTTTTTTATACAGCTAACTGTAAGAGATAGACAATCTTGCTACACAAGATTTGAAGAACTGGTTAAAATGCAGTTTGTTTACATTTGTTTTATTTTTTATTTATTTTATTTTATCCATCGATCAGCAATTATGCTTTACAGATGTTTGTGTTTACATTTGTTGTGTAGTGAACCATTTCCGAGATATTCCTAATTTGTCAGAACATTCCAATATAATTTTCCCAAATTAATCCATTCGATTTTTTTATTTTTGTCTTGACCAGCAAAGAAACCGAATTTCAAAGCTATGACACAGCCAATAGCTTTAAAATATTTGACTATCACTTAGTATTGCCATATTCCCCTTGCTTCTAAAAGAAAATTAATAAAATATTTGTGCAAATTTTTATCTTGATTAACATGAAATAGAGGAACAAGCGTTTGTAAAATAAGTTTTTACAGGAGTAGATAGTCAATGCGAGTGGATTACAATAGATTTTCTAAGATTCTTGAAGTACATACTGCCAACTCTACTGAAAATAGTGTTGTTGGTAGCGCAGAAGCCACAAAGCGAATTAAGCAACCCTTTTTCAGTGATGTAGAAAAGAATGGACCATTGCCTTTATCTCGAAAGGAACAAAACCGTGGGAGGAGACTGGTGTGGTTTGTTGTAGGATCAAATTTCTTTGGTGGGGAAAGCGTTGGATGCAGTAAGCGTTTGAGGAAGCACTGCACGCCAACTTTGAAACGTTTTGACAGTTTTGTAGAAAATTTAAATTTTCTTTTAAGATATTTAAAATGTTTACCTTCAAAGAAAAGCTTCAGTCTTTCTGTAACTTAACCATTAATTTTATATGTTAAAAACAGTACAATTTGTTTTTAGTGAGTTGTTTCGTCACCTTGGCAATCCAACCTCTAATCCTGTAGGTCTGGGTGGCTCAGTGGGTTGGTTGCTGGCCTAATGATCCCAAGATCATGGGTTCAAACCGTGGTTAAAAGGGACATCTCGTCATTAGACTTGCTGCCATCTAAAAACTGGTTCTGTACGAAGTTCAGATGTACCAGCGGCGCCAGTATGAACCTGGTAATTAATTGGCTAGTCAACAAAAAACATATTTGGAACAATAACTTCGTATGTGGAAAGTAGATTTTAACGTGCCTTTCATTACTAAAGCGGTTTCTAAATGTCCTTTTAATCTGCCTTCAATTATAGCTGTATAGTTAGTCATTTGAATGTACCCGGACTGTTTGAGCCCTCTGTCATATTTTAAACCTTTAGCACAGGATCAAAATCCCAACAGAATTTAATATATCGGTAATGTGGTAGAACGTATCTAATTTTTGCTCACCTGCTTATTGTTCGCCTACATTCTTCGACGTAATGCTGAGCTCAGTCCAACTTTTTTAAATTTCGGTAGCTAAATGTTCTAAGGCCGTAACACCAGTCGCTACCACCAAACACAGAATTAAAATCGATATAATGTACGCTTCAGTTATGTTTGCTAAGAATAAAACTTTTCGGGCAGCCACCATACGAGTTCCTATTTGGTGTGAATAAAAGCTAGTATTTTCTAAATCAAGGTATCCTCTGTTGATCAAGATTAGATGGATACTCATAGGCGTGTCAGGTTTTTTACTTCTGAAGCAAATGAAAATTTGAACTGTGGTATTCCTAGAAAAGTATAGTTGTGGCCACTGAAGTTTCAAAGTCCTGTATTGCTTCAGAAAAACATAAGTAACATTGAAAGTCAACTTTATTAACCTTACTGAGTAAACTATTAACCTAAATTTCAGCTACTAGTAACTTGAGAGACTGTTTCATAATATACCAATAGTGTAAACATCCTGGGGTCGTAAAAATTGGATACAACTGTTTATCCAGTACTTCATGAGCTTAAGGCTTTCTTATTAATACTTCACTGAACATCCAAAATCTTCCTACTTCACGAAAACAACCTAGAAGTATCTTTGAAAGTCCGCCTTATACTAACTTCAAAATTAAGTCGCTTAAAGTCAATTATTAGAAAATTGTTTCATTGAAAAATTGCTGGAATAGATAACATGACTATTAGCAACCAATGGTTACTCAAAGCACGCAGTTTGTTTCGGGAGTTTTCCCTTACCGTGAAATTTGAGCGATTGGACTCTATGGACTCTGACCTAATTTGAGCAGAATTTCATTCATCGTTCGATATGACTTAGGTTGTAGGACGTTAAAAAAAATCAAAGCACGCGATTTCGCTCCCATCCTTTTCTTAATGGATTACATAATTACATTCAGTGGAATTGTCATTTGGACTTCGTTATTGCTAACATTTGTATCCAGTCCGCCAAAGTAGTGGATGTAGTATGTAGTATATCGTCAGCCATCCTTCCCGCTCTAGCCCCATGTTTTGGTCCATTACGTGACATTTTTTTTAAAGGCCTCCATCGTCATATCGGACGATCCGTGAAATAGATGAAATGATCCAATAAGCTCAGGGTCCATGGAGCTTATTTACCCAACATTAACCTTTTAGGATAAAGGAAAGAAAACGCCAGAAAAAACCTTACCTAGATAACTCGCCCTGACTGAGTCGAACTCGGAACTTCTTGGATGTGAGCAGACACACTGTGGCTATGCTATAGAAGCGGACTGCTAGATATTTATACCACATGTCAACTCTCTCCAATCATAAAACATGACTCAAATATATCTTAGCTAAGAGTTTGTACGTTCCAGAATCCTCGAAACGTCTGATTTGTTTCTGCGTCAAGTAGCTGCTGAAGTGGTGAATGTCTTTCCGGTGAGAATATGCTCTGTCGCTTGATTTACTGATAAACTTGCTGTCATTTTATGTATTCTGATAATTTACAGCTATGACTTTGCGCTTCAAGTTATTACATAAAGGAATTTGTATCTTTGTCCAAAGTCGGCGAGAGCAAACTGTGCATTTGACATCTGCGAAGGAGGCTAGCCTATTTGGTCCATTACTGCTAACACTCGTTACATAAGCAAATACAACAAAATCTATTAATACAGAACGCCAAACACGATAAAGGAAGGGTGGGTGTACATAACACTTCATTCTGCATATAATGAACAAAATGCGTTTGAGATAGTTTTTATTTACGTACGCTTCTTAACTAGTATAGTTTTCATTGTCCCGTTAAATATTGGGAGTGAAATAAATCTTATAGGTAATTTAGCTCAGAGGACTTAAGGCACGAGGTTCTTTTACGCGCTGTAAATCTACGACACATGATGATCGGCTTTACTTCACTTCAAGGAAAGGGAGAACCCCCATCTACCTCCACTGAGTGGGATGGCTCAGGCGATTTCTCTGTGGCCCTCATTCGGGAGGTCCGGGTTCGATTTCCGTGGCCGACCTACGGTTTTTGGGAGCGGGTTTCACGGGTCGCTAGGCGAATGCTGGGTAGTTTAATTTACGTCCTCCGAATTTCCTATTCCTCCATTTCATCTCCATTATTTCACATCTCTCATCTGGTGGTCTCTTTCAGGGTAGAAGTGTCGGCGGGTGTCTGGGCGGTGCATGGTGGGATTATATGCTGAGGTGAACTACCTCCGGTTGATCGGTTGTCGGTCTCCGCGTCTCTGCACGGACCATTTCGGGACCGCCAGCCAAAGACTTTTGAGGCTCGGCTACTGGGCTCGTTGACGTCCCGCAGTAAGGGAGCGTGCCTGTCGGATAAGTCTATTTAAATAAACTATAGGGAACCTGCCCTTTGCACTGTCGTGGCTCCTTGGTACGGCCACCCTCATCCTTCCTCCCGGTAGGCCCCATCTTGGGGTCATAGGCACAATGGGCCCAGCATGGTGGCCTACGTGGTGAAATCCTAATCCATCTACCTCCACTGGATTTGAACTCGCGATGTTGGGAACCAGAGGGCAACATGTTAGCCCTAGACCATGGAGGACGACTTTTTTTAAATGAACATCTTCCAACGCTGTCATCGGGTGACTGAAAGGGGTTAAAGGTTGCTCAGATAAACCCGGGGTCCACAGAGCTTAGTCATCCGATATTATCTTTTAGGATAAGTGAAAACGCCGCAAAAACCTCAACTCTGACCGAGATTCGAACTTGAGACGTCTTGAACTTGGAGTGGACACGCTATCCTTTATGCTACGTGTGTGTGTGTGTGTGTGTGTGTGTGTGTGTGTGTGTGTGTGTGTGTGTGTGTGTGTGTGTGTGTGTGTGTGTGTGTGTGTGTGTGTGTGTGTGTGTGTGTGTGTGTGTGTGCATTAATTCAAACCACAACTTAATAGAAACATACGTATCTACTTTTAGAATAAGAATAAAATTGTTCATAGTTTATGCATTTTAGAAATTTACTGTGCTTTGTTTCCGCTTTTATTGTGCGGCAAATATGCTACATTTACTGAAAATGTCCTTCGAAGTCCTCTTCAATTTGATTTCTGCATAACTGGTAAACTAAGAGAATCTTGGTACAAAGAATGTTGATCTCGTTAAAGCACAATTTGTCACTCATTTTTACTAAACTATTTCAGAGATATTCCTCGGTATGTTTCTATTTTCCAATACTTTTGTCAAATGAATAGAATCTCAAAGCTATCACATAACGGCCACATCCTAGAGTTGAGTCACTATGTATATTCCCATTACAAGAAAATTAGCAATAAGATATTTTCTGCAGATGTTTATTTCGATTACCATGGAGATGAGCTAGGTTTGTAAGAATACTTTGAACAGGAGTGCAACATGACTTCCTAGGCATTTTTGCGCCACATAAACGAATTATGGTATTTTTTTTTTTTTTTTGTGGAGGTTATTCCTTAATATCGGTGTGAATTTTAAGATAAATACCGTATTCCTCAAATACAAAGCGTTAATTTTTCTTTTGGCCATGCAAAGGGAACGAAATTTCAAGTCGTTACATAGCGACCATGTCTTAGCTCTTAGCTCTTGGACTATGGCTTAGTCTTCATTCACTTATTATAACTACAAGGAAATGTGCAGTAAAATAATTTCTACAAATGTTTTAGCGTGTAAATATAACATTTTACATAGTCATGCGAGTACATCAGATAGGTCTGGAAATTGTTTCCGAAATTGCCTGAACGAAACAATCTCGGTCCGGAGCGGCACAACTAAACCGCTAATTAGGTTTTCCTCAATCCTAAACTTTGGTCTAGAATGTTTCATTTCGAAATGTGTCGGGTGTTTACAGCTTTACCGTTTGCTTTTATAACCGGTGTACAAAATAAAGAACATACCCTCCACAAGAACTGAGGTGGAATTAAATAGTAAATAGTGCGTTAAAGTGGTGTGGTAGTGTCCACGTGTGAGCTGACATAGTAAACATTCATACCGGGTTTATCCACTAGATGTTGCAGATAGAAGTATCAACTCGACGGGACAGCGAGCGGTCTCAAAATAGCTCCTCAGTTGTCAGCTTGAAGCATACAGGTATACTGGAAAAAGCGGCTGCAATGAACTACTGTTTGGAATGCACTTGGTGTGCTGTAAGGCTTCATTGCACGGGACCGCTCTTAAAAATAACTGCCCTTTCGTTTGAGCCAGGTGATTACCTAACGTATGTCGTGTCTCAGTGACATCTAGACCAAAAGCAAGTGTCCCCCCTCTTAATTCAGAGGTTCTGTGAAGCGTAGAGTGTTTTCTATACTTAAAATTTACCCCCTTCCGAGGCCCTGGAGTTATGCCATGAATGTGTGAATGTACGTGCGATTCAAAGTTTTGCTCAAAAAAATTGAAACCCAAAGGTAACAAAATTAAAAACGTAGTATTCACTTATCTTCTCATAGTTCTCCACAAATTAACTTATTTTTCTACTTAATATAGATGAATTTTCATTTACACAGTACGTTGTACATTTAAAACTCAGCAAGCTAAAGCGAATCTCTACCAAATCTTTTTAAAGCCTGATTTGAAATTCTCTTTCCACGAAAGAGGAGAATCTGATAACGTTTTCATTAATTTCTGTACTCGTTAGTTTATCAGGTATACAAACTGCATGGTCCATTTTTATCGAGATAAATGTTGCAGAAGTGACTACCTTACATGCTTCGTAAAACTATAGAGCGAAAAGAGTTTTCAATGTTTGTGAAATTCCATATTTCATGCAATAGCAAGAAAAATCTATCTATAGGATTTTTGCCAGGAAGGAATTGAAAAGAATGGCGAAAGTATTGGATTCGGAACATTACGAGATCATCGAAATAATTTAAGCTACAATAAATTTTGAAATTGTATTTAAACATGTTTTTACTTTGTAACGACGTAGAGATACAATTAATAGGTAAGAGATATTGCTTACCACCAGAAAAATTACATAACCAGAGATTGCACTGGAAGCGCAGAATTGAGAGATAAATAAGTTTGGAAAATTCAAACCAATAAAAAATATTTCGAAATGATTAATTCCACAAAAAAAGTCCTTTAACGTGATCTGAAGTTTTGGGTAACAAGGCTTCTTAAAAGGGTTAGAGGAACAAGAATCGTCTTACACCACGATAGTGGTACCATTAAGAAAATTAAGGAAGTACTACTGGCTAACACACAGCTCCCAAGTGCTCAATTTGTTTCGTCATTTACTGTACGCCAGGTTATTTCGTTCTTATAGTAAATAAGAACGAATGTAGCGCTCGTCAGTGAAGGTCGGTAGGCCTCAACGCTCTGTCGTATAGTACACACAGAATCGTCGGGTCCGTTCATAGGCCTTGCTCAGAACTGCTATAGTAGTATAGCTCCGATATCCCATTTACATAGAAAATAGCTTATCTTGTGCATTTGTCCTGATCATACATTTAGAATGGAGCTGTTTGAAATGATTTTGGACTACGCGTTGGTTTTCGGGGTCCCATATTGTACTTTCCAGGGTACACAGAATGTTGCCTCATCGGCATACGTGTACTGAAATTGTGGTTTTTGTCGATGTGCTTCAGCATATCGACGGGGAAATAATCGCATGGATTTGGGGGCAGGATTTAGTGAGTAGTCGCATGTAGCAAAAATGTATGGTGTATTAGAGCAGCCGTGATCGCATGGGGTGGATTTGAGAAGGCTGTCGGCAAAGGCATTACTGAAAACACCTTCAGATAATCAGACCCTGTCTGACCATGTGGCTGTCGAATCAGGTGTATGTGTAAAACTGTCGTTGAACAGGATGAGTCTGCGTTCTGCAAACCAAGCGACTGCACTTATGTTGCAAAACCTAAACTAGGAAATTCAGGAAATGACTAGTAAAACGTCCTACTGTACTAAACTATGTATTCAATGGAGATTTTAAAAGTAGATTAAAATTAAGGAAGAAATAGGGCACAACTGTGTAGAAGTGCAATGAAGGAAAATGCTAATTAGTGTCTTTTGGAGAGTTTGCCAAAAGGCCAATGCCAGTTATTTGATTGCTAAGCTTTTCTTTGAGGCTTTCTATAGCAGAGGTTAAACATTTGCTAGAAATGAGCCACTAAATCACAGTGCTAATGGTCAGTTTAATATGCTGATAAAAGGTTGCCAAAGTTCAAGATCAATGCCAGTGTTTGTGTGCGTGTTGCTTTATCCAGTTAGCGTCTGTTGTATTCCATAAAGATTTTAAATCTAGCTGGCCCCGTAGCACATGTCTCCTGTGCGAGGTATTACCGAGGAGTGGAAATTTCCCCGTCTTGCCCTGATTTTATTTTTGAATTAAGTTTTCCAACGTAATATCGGATGAATGAAATGATGCTCAAATGAGTAAGATCCATAGTTACCTGCCATTTATCTTTCAGGAAAACGGAAAACGCAGGAGAAAAATTTATCCAGATAACACCCTGAACGAGATTCGAACTCGGGACCTCTTGAACGTGAGGCAGACATGCTACTACCTACGCTACGGAGGTGGGCTGTGTAAGATCTAATATACAAAAACGCAAAACCTACTACAGTATGTTCCAGAGAAAAGGCCGCCACTGAAGTTGGGGCGTGTATAATTGGCACAATAAAAACAACTATAAGGCCAAGCCCGTTTATAAACAGCAGTCGACATTTTTCAGCTAGAAATGACACGACGTTTGTTATGTAGAGGACTCAAATTCAATATTACGTGATCCCAATCTAAATTCTTATAGCTGAGAAATGAAAATCCAATACTGCATGTGAATAACAAATATTTGAGCGCAATAGTTTTTGTTTAGAAACAGATGCGTAGGCAGGAAGCGGATGTAACAATTTCTGTAGAAAAGCCATGGTTGACTAGCTTGCACAACACTACAGTAATAGCCCATCATTATTGTGTTTTTGTGTTGTAAGCGAATTGCTGCCTTCTGGTAATCGCTATAGCCTTCGGAAAGTCTCTCCATTAACATTGGTAATGGACGTTGCTGTGCTTTTCAAGTTGAAACTGCTTTACAAAACACGAATATTCGGAGCAAACACTCAAGAAAATCGACAAGTTTCTGACGAACTAAACTACGGCTTCTTAAAATTGTAGTTCGTATTTCATTGACCATAGTGTCGTCTTTATTACTTTTCTTCGGAATAATTTATCACATCAATTCAGTATCTTGTATATACTCCTAGGAGTAATTAAAACCATTTTTCATGCTGTTCTACTTACTAATTCGTCTTTTAAGTGCAACTTGAGACAAATGTTACTTTCGTTCCATTGTAGGTGCTCTTGATTATACAGAATGCTGTAAAATTTCTTTGAGTAATGATACAATATTTACTTTAGTATTCTGGCAGTTAGTTTTGCAGCTTACCACTAAGGGTTTTAAGTGACATTTTGATTGATATGCTCTCCAAAGTTACATCGTCATCCATCTTGATCTAATCATTGCAACTGAGCAATTTTATTTCGCCTAAATTACAACTTAAGGCATTAAACTTCAGTTGCTGATACTCTTTCAATACATAAGCTAAAAATCAGTATACCATCTTTTTCTCTTACAGGTTTACATTTGTTTCCAATAATTGGAGTGTGATATTCCGTTTCACCCAAAAATGGAGATTTTACCCCTTGAATGGTGGTATTTTTAGGAGGGAGAGGGGGGGAGGAGAAGCTTAAGGGATACAGAGCCACCGTAACTCATACTAAGTCGAAAACCATACTAAGTAATTATCCTCGATGTGGCACGAATGTCTTAATAAAATCCTCCCACACCAAACTATTGTTTACAAAAGTTTAAAGCTCATTCCGATGACGCTTACTGTCGCAGTGACGGCATGCTTTCAGTTCTTGCTATCGATTATTGATCACGTGCAATGTATTTCGAATAATTTCTGTTAACTTTATACAAGGTCCGCTGTTAAATGAAGAAACGTCCTTTCTAAACAGTATTTGGAAATTATACGGTAGGTAAGTGCACCTTTGTGTGTATTGCACACACATTTGCACTTCTATAATAAGGTTCTCTTCCAGTCTCTCCAGATTTTCGTCGTATTTTTAAACATATCCTCGCCATTTTATAGCTACACTGTAAATAGAATGCAGTAGGCGAAAGCAAGAGCTTTTTAAGAGCTGGTTTGGCAGTCTACTCTTAGGAAACCCAGGAATTAAAAAGAATTGCATTAATTTGTATTTGAGGAAACTATGAACATTTGAAGTTTCAAACCAATAACGAGGAATATTTGGGAAAAGAAGCAATTTTAAATGAGGTAACTTATATTCAACGAAACCTCATTTTTTTAGTAAGATTTTCTCTAGACTATGCAAAAGATAGTCTGGGGTGGAGGAAGTTTAATTCTTCCTGTCGTATCATTGGAAACGATTTTTTTTTAACAAGTTTGCTATTAAACCAAATTTTCGTTTTTAAGTTTTGTGACACGCACACAAGGACAGTTTTCAAAATAATTTTTGTTTTAGATTCAGAGGACGTCCAGTGAAATCTCGGTAATTGAATAGAAAGTTCTTCCCAATTATAGAAGTGGCAAAGATTACAAAGAGCAAGTTGTATTTATGAAAATCATTAGTTGGAAGTATTTTCAATTAGTATTTTGTGCCAGGTTTCGAAGATAGTCCTCACACTACAAATCGAATAGCGTTTACATTAAAATCTAAAGTTCAGAAGCAGTTTGTATGGAATTGCTGCTAAATATTACAAGGTTGATTCCCAGAATGTAAGAAGTTTTGGGAAGACATCTGAAGTTTTAACCGTATGCGTACATTTCTTTGAATTAGGTTTGTTATTGCGGAAAGTTCCGCACGAAGGCAACCTGGTTTAGCACTGGTTTAACTGCTTTCTTCGTCAGGCTTCATCCCACTTGATGTTACGTTCAACTTGACCTCGAGTTACCGCTTTCCGTATTGAGGGCAGAATCGTGCCAGGCGGCGGTAATCTGTAAACATGGCTCTTTAAAAAATACGTTTGTACACAAACAGCAGTCAATGCGTTTGCAGTATTCTTTATAACTTAGACTCGTTCATTCTATTTATATGCCCTTTTTATTTGTCATGTTTTTAATGTTCTTAGGTTCGTTTTAAGTATAAGCTTAAATAAGTTCGCCACAGTTGGCAGGGTTGTCCATACTGGTCTTAATTTTATTTATACACTACGTTGGTCGATATATCTTTGTCTGGTGAGCAATTAAAACATTTGGAGTTTTCAATGGAAAAGAATTTACAGGTTTATACGATGGTAGAAAACGATGGAAGTATACAGAAACGTTATGCAGAGCGCATTTAATTGTGCAAATGAAGTCTGTTTTAATGAATTAAATTGTAACGATGCATTGTGCCACTATAGCGCTCTGATCAGTTCAGTTAAAAGGCAGTGAAAGATCCTGTTGAATCACTTCAAAAAACTGCAATTGCACTTTTGCACTTGAAGCACACTAGCGATTAACTTCTGACCAACACCTAAGAAATAGTACCACAAAACTAACCTAAATTGACTTTAACAGATTTAAACATATTGCACGTTTCTATTGTTTCTATTTTGACTTGGTAGAACGGGCTGGCTCTGTGGTCTGGTGATTTTTAATTGACTGGGAAACAACCGGTTTCGATTCCTGGATGGGGGATGAGTTTCTTTTCAGGATCGTTTCCCATCCTCTCCTCAGAGGGGGAATTCATGTTTAGTGTAACAAAACGTAAACATATCTAAAGGTTAACACAATAAGTGAACATTAGGCGGATATAACACAGTATTCAGACTTAAGAGAATTTAAATTTTGTTATGCAAATATTTTAAACGTAGTGTATCAATAGACTGCCTTTTTTGCGAATATATATATATATATATATATATATATATATATATATATATATATATATATATATTTTACGGAAGGGAACGTTGATGGAAGATTTTTATGAAAATCGTGCAATATCTTTGGAAGGCGCTAGACGTAATTACCATTTTTTTTTTTTTTTTTGCTTTCATTTCTACCCCGCCTTTAACTACTATGGTCATATCGGCGGCCGTTCTCCTTTGGAACATACCGAAGGTCTTAACTCGTTATCTTTGGTTTTTAATCATTACATCACGCACACATTCACACTCTCATTCATACTTCCAGACTGCGGAATTATCTTGGTCGGAGAAAAATCTCCACCCACACCGCCGGGAATCGAACCCGCGACTGAGCTACGGGGCCAGCCCAATTACCAAATTTGGTATTTAGTTTCGCGTTTTAGTTATGCTATTGAAACACGTGGGCAGAGATGATAGGAACTTCACACCGTGTATTCCCTGTGAAATTTTGATATAGTTTTGGAATAGTTTTGGTGGTAGCATGTCTGCCTCACGTTCAAGAGCTCCCGAGTTCGAATCTCGGTCAGGGTGAGTTACCTGGATAATGTTTTTACGGGGTTTCCCTTATCCTGAAAGACGAATGTCGGGTAACTCTAAGCTCTATGGACCCTGGGTTAATCTGAGCATCATTTCGCCCATTCCATTCATCGTCCGACATGGCATACGTTGGAGGACGTAAATTACAAATAAACAAAGATCCAGGCTTTGTGACACCATTAGAATTTCATAAAGCTCTTGAATACGTCAAAATAACTTTTACTTTGTCACCTACTTATAGTAATAAGTTCGATTATGAGATTTCACGAACATATTTAAGACGCACTAAAGCAAATATATTTCAGAAAACTGTCTTCGGTTTATCCGTATGTGAATGTTTCCATACTTGTTTTTACTTAAAGTGGTGTAGTTGGGTTTTCGTTTCTCATGGAAAGAGTGGAATTTCAAGGCCAACATAATGACTATTGATTGTTTTCTGTAATATGCCTTGTGCGTTAGCTCAAACTGCTTCTGAAAGATTTCGAATAAATGTAGACAAACATTTAAACCTTACGTAGCCACATAACAAACATTGACATTAATGACATTAATCTCTGTGTCTCTACCTGTACCTACAATGTGAGTGATAGTGGAAAAGGTCCTTTAACACATCCATAACAAATACGTAAAAAGTTGTTCAAACCCGTTCCCTTTCCTGAGACATTCTGGCTATGCCAATGTAATTAAATTTGGGAATAATCTTTTGGTGATAACTATCGCCTGCCCTGGCTGGACGATGGAATATACATCGTTTGGATCTTGAACCACATTTTCTAAGGGCACAAATCACTACAGCTTTAATCGTTTAATAAATTTCATATACTACATGGCAAAGCGAGAAACAATAGAGATTTTTACCTCAGCTTATCGCACATACACGGTGAGTCCAGTGTAGTATGTCTGTTCAGATGTAATTATGTCTTCTGGACATGAATGTGTCATACATCGGCAGACGCGAGGAAACATATGATATAGACACACGCAGCCTCCAATCGCTCTATTTGTTTCATAACTTACTGTACATCAATGTACTAATATTTCACTCTTCTAATAGACCAGATAAGACCCGATAAAGAAACGATCACAGCGCTGGTTACCTGAGTCGATAGCCTCAATTTCTGTCGAGTAATACTTTCATATTTCAGATACAGTAACCCTCATACAACAATATTCATTATGACCATTCAAGAAGTTCTGCTAGGGCGTATTGATGTAAACTAAATTGTTTCTCCATGCAAACTCGGTCTCCCCAATACGATCTTCATATTTAAACATTTTGGATCTCCCATTTGAAAGCTGCTATCTTATGTTCCCTGGTATATTCTCTGCTCCGAATCTTTTTTAGCGTCCGTTTCTGTGCATCTAGCAGTCTCTCGTCTATTACTTTTTTCAGTAATCATTTCAGCAATTATTTTGTAAGAGTGACATTTTTAGCTAATGTTTGTGCTCCATTACGCATGTACTCGCACTTCCAACTGTTCAGTTCATAGCAATTCAACATGTTAAGTGTATAACGCCATGCTTTCCACGTTGTACTAAAGTAATTTTTTAGAATTTACAGAAGATATTTTGATATTAAAAACCACCCTTGTCATCGCTGTCCTCACTTCAGCTCATTTAGTTAATATTTGGAGCTTCCCATTTGCCTTGCAGCCTGTTCTAGTTTACAAGTAGATCTTCGTTTTTCTTCCAGTAATCGTGGTTTTTTATTGTTCCCTTGCGTCTGTCTTGAATCGGCATTTCTCATTGTCACGCAGCTGCCTTTTTCTGTAATTTTACTTGGGACTTAATTCGTTGTATACATGATTTTCTCTACGCTCCCTTCCTCAAACTATTGTTTTAAAAGCTAGGTACTTTTTAAAGGGTTGGTTTTCTTTAGCTGGGTTGGTCATATCGGACGATGAATGTAATGGGTGAAATAGTGTTGAATGTTTCAAGGTTCTATTGAACTTAAAAACTTATTGGGATAAGGAAAGTCCGGAAAATCTTATCTGGGTAACTCGCCCTAAACGAAGTTTGAATTCAGCATCTGAGTTTGGGGCACATTTAATGTTCCATACCAACAATAAGGAATGTCTCGAAACTGTTAGCTCCGCAAAATAGTTCACATGCCTTAATGTTACATTTTATCTTCTCTTAATCATCCAGTGAAGAGGACTTGAGAAAATTGAATATATATTTGTCGGTAAATCTTATACATGACATTTTAATAAAACGTCCCCCCCCCCCTAGGAAATTAAACGTTAAATTCCATTTGTAGGTGGGATTTTCTTGGATGAACGCAAGTAATCGCGCGAGCCTTAAGTATCTACTTTTGTTTGTTAAAACGTGCATTATCTATCTGCTGCTTGTCGTACGTGGTAGAGAAAATGGAAATGGAACCGCTGTTTGTGGGTGTAACATGGTTTTTAGTGGGCACATAATGAGATGGCAGTGGCCTTGTTATTGACGTCAGTAAAATATGAACGGCGTCGCCAAGGTAAACCCTCAGCTTAGAGATGGATTCTATGGACCAGGAAATCAATGCTTTGTTACACTTTGTAGTTAGTGTTGATGTGTCACCTTCATATGATGCAGTTTAACAAATACTGCCATCATGATCTAACAGATTTTGTTTTTAAAATTCTCAAATGGCATTTGAACTTTCTAATGCGTTCACATATTTTTGAAGAACAGTAGCTATGGTATTGTTTGTGATCAATACCGCATAAAGAAATATCAATTTTAAAAATTCATTTGTGGCTAGTGTATTTCCACTAACGAAGTAGGAGAAAATTTATTAGAATATCATGTTGAATGGTTAGAGGTGGTCAAGAATTTTGCTGAGAAATAGTGCAGAACACATTATAGAAAATGGTAGCTGTCCTATCTGAATTTTTCATAATTATAAAAAAATACGTTTAAAATAGAAGTTTTGTCTACAATAAGTATAATCAAAGTTTATTAAAGAATAGTTTAAATCTTATAATAGTTCACAAAAACTATTTTTTCCTATTTTCATCATTTAGCTATCCCTGAAGTAAAGACACTTTTTGCCTTTTTTCAGCTACCTGTCAGCTGGTATAAAGACGAGCTGTATATTTTAAAATATGTTTAATAAAATGGACGCTTAGAGACCAGTTGGTACTATTTTAACTGTGAAAAACAAATTTAAAATTGATATACCCAAAATTAAGATATTTCATATCTAATTATTCGTACAGGGCTACACATTATTTCAGACATTGATGTCGCCAGAATTTAAAATTTCAGTTATACCTCCTAAGAACCCAGATGTAATATTTTAAAAATGAAAACTGAAGAAATTGGTGTATATTTTAGTGTCAGAAGTCATGTAATGTGGACACAATGCCCGCTGAGGAAGATTTATAATAATTATAAACAGTATAAAAATCGTGAACAATGAAACTATAAACAGTTCTACGACCTAAAAGTTTTAACTGCGCAAACCAATGCAGATAATATAATTTTCGGTTCAATGACTCCACACAACTCGGCTTGGCGTTTACACATTTCATGTAAGTTGTTCTGATTAATGTTTACGTTTTGATGGCCTTGTCCCGAGCATCGAGAATTATTTGGATGCAAATCATTGATACAGAAATGGGAGGTAGAACCCCCGATGTGACATCACGGATCTGTCAGGCCTGTGTTATCCCGGACGCCATGGTTAATATAAGCAACAGTAAGAACATGCAACATTGATTTAATGTAAATGTAACTAAATTTCATTTAGCCCACTACATTACATATCTCCCACTTCTGCTATCTTCTCACATGTTTATGAAATTAGGATGTTTTAGAACAAGCAGAGTGTTGCATTTACGTGATTCATCTACCTATTCTGTCTACTTATTCATCGAGATAAACATGCTATAGGTACAAGAAATGCACAAGACTCAAGTGAGTGTGCAATTTTTAAAAATTGATCGTTGGGCGATGTCCCAAATTCTAGGTATCTTATGGCCCTTCAACAGACATGAAAAAGGTATCAGGATTTATAAATCCAAACCAAATTGTTACCACAACATTTAACATATTGGCTTTAAGAACTGCACACCGTGGAAAAGTTTCTGCATATCTCTTGTGGTGTACCAATTATATAGAAGTGTTTCGGAATAGAGGGTTTCATTGGCTATTCTCAGAAAATTCCAGATAAACGCTTTTATTTTTCATATAAATATAAACATATGGTAGTTTAATGAAAATCTTTAGAGCCGTTTTTGAGAAAACCAAAAGTAACGAAAGATATTGCATGTGAAGTGTAGTCTCAAAGATTCGTGCAAGACTAAGATCTCGCGTAAAAAGTAGAATCAAATCTTGTCGCATCTTTGGACGATGCACTTGAATACAAATCACGCACGCACATGGTGATTTTATAATTTGTTTAATCCAGAAAACCTCAGACTATGTATTTCTGATTAGTTAATGGAATTTTTAATTGAAACGCAATACTCTGCAAGTAGTAGCAAAAATTAAACAGCAAATACTGCTAAAGTTAATTTAAAAATGGAATTCAACTGACTTCCTGTCGAATATTCCCAAGAAATTCAGATGTTGCACACAAACATTTAGAATATACTTGGTTTAAACTGGCATGTTATTTGGAGTTCATGCTGTTTCCTGTTGACAAATGGGTCCTTCACCATAACTAGCATTACAATGCCGAAGATCATATTAAAATTGATAAATTAAGCAAAATCTGTATTTATCTGTAATTATTTTGACTTTGTACTTGAAGAAAATACATAAAGAACTAAGCTTTTCCTAAGGTAGTTTTATGTCCAACGTCAGGTCACGTCGGACTATCAATGAAATAGGTGAAATGATACTCAAATGAACCGAGGATCCACAGAGCTTATTTACCTGACATTCCTCTTTCAGAATAGGCGAAACCTCGGGTGAAACCTTATCCAGAAAACACCGTGACAGACATTCTAACTCGAGGCCTCTTGAATGTGAGACCTTCGCTACAAAGGCGGGTAAACCATTACGAGCATTGAGGAAAAAAGGTAGAAATTGAAAATGACACCATGACCTTCGGTTCCACGTGCTCAGCCGAAGATTCTCCTTGCACAAAGTTTAAAGTGTAGAAATCCAAAGCCGTGAGAGCTCTTACGCGGCGAATGGAATTTGAACAAGTGAAGCTCACTGCAGGAGTGACGTCACGGTACAAGTGACAATGTCTCGGAGGTACAAAGTTTGCAGGTCAGGATTGCAAATGTTCTCAGCAGCATACATTAAAAGGTTCACAAGGGTTCACATTCTTGCTTGGCGATTCTAACAGCTGCTTTCCACCGAAGTAGCTGTCAAGATTTCTGTCCATTTAGCAGTTGCTGTGTGTGTGTGTGCAAGCTGTAAGTATAAAATATGTTTCTTGTCAAAGGATTTTATCTCTTACACATTCTGAGAAATATATGCATAATGGCCGAGAAAACCGTCAAAGTAACTTCCAATGTCGTAATTAACATTGAAATAACATAACTTTGTCTAACTTGTTAATTTTCTAGTGTGATAGAGTTCAATTTTCAATGTCGCTTCACTTTTTTTTGCGACATAGCTGCGTAGCGGAATTCGCCTGACGCTATCAATTGTCAGGATATCAGCGCTATCGTTGTCGGAATTTCGCTCTGCAGGTCTTCGTTGCCGACCTGGAGGTGTAGTTTTTAAGCATACTTAGAAACCGTTTAATCGGGTGGCTTACTAAGTCACAAAAGCCTCCCTAATTTTCAGCACTTTTATATACGTAACAATATAGACCTATTAATGTATATGTATATATTTTCCTTATTTTACCGTTTTTGTTTGTTTGATTACTGTTTCTCTTGTACTTTTTACACATACACTGTACACAAACACCGAACCCGCGACCCTCTACTCGGCGGAACGTTAGAGACATACGCTCTAGCGATCACGGCTACGAGGCCGGCTACTCGTCACAAATTCTCAGGAAGTCAACACTTTGTAGCACTAGTAACGCACTCGTTAACGCACTCACTAGAATTTTCGCGAGCTAGTCTTCCGGCGTTTCAGAACATTCTATAGGGGAACAGAAGGGAAACTTCCACTACGCTGGGCGAGAGCGATTTTCTATCGTGTTGCCGATACCAAAGTAGTATGGCTACGCCAGTAAAAATATCAGAACACCAATAAGTATTTTTATCCCGTATCCAAATGGAAGATTGTTGCCTTTTTTTTTCATTTCATTTGCTTACGTAAACAAAAAATCTTTAGTATTAAATCAACACTTGCATCTATTTTCATCGCATGTAGTTATTTTAATTTTTCTAAATCTTTGCAATTATAAATTCCTTTTCCTGTCACATGTGTGGCTTAGAGGCTATTCTTACGGAATCATTGTTCTGTCTGCTCCATGTTGTGACATACACCATTTACAGAAAGTTTCATTACCATTTCGTTGTAGATGAAGGGAGAAAGATAGAGGAAACTGAATCGATGAGACGTTTAAAAACAGGGCGTTGTATGCTGGCCTTAATTCTGTTCTTTCGGCGACATCACGAGTAACTGCTTAGTAGCGAAAAATGTATACGTAGATTCAAAAACTATTTTCATGAAAGATTATTTGTCAATTTACTTTGTAAACCCGGTTCAACGTATTTGGAAATAGTTTCTTTACACTGTAGCCTCACAGGGATAGAAGAAACTGAATCGATGTTTGTTCAAAAGACAAATGGTCTTTTAATTCTCTTGTTGGTTCTGTTAGACGTTGCTTTACTGATCTCAAGGTTGCGGGTCCAAAGCCGGCCCAGATAATGGTTTTTGTGTGCGCTTAAATGCAACAGCCCCAGCTCTAAAAACTCCTGCTACACGAACTGCAGACAACAGTGATGTTGCTGATATAATCCTGGCAACTGGCAAAATATTATAGTACCTCCACGATATCGCGAGAGACAAGAATAGCGACACTTTAAGAAATAACGAGTAGATATA
The DNA here is from genome assembly GCA_030765055.1 of Mantis religiosa. Classification (NCBI taxonomy): domain Eukaryota; kingdom Metazoa; phylum Arthropoda; class Insecta; order Mantodea; family Mantidae; genus Mantis; species Mantis religiosa. Next base: position 526,363 of record JAUKNK010000241.1, on the reverse strand, counting down.
GAACAGAACAAATCAAGAACGAAAACAGCTTGAAGCCAGAAAAATACTTATTGGAAATTATATTTTATCCTTTGAAAAAGATCGGCTTGTTTTCTCATTCTCCAGTTATACAAAATTCTTTTCGATTGAACTTTGCTGGTATTCCCAAAACAGTTCAATATGTCATACAAATATAAACGCAGATTATAGTAAACGTCGTTTGACATTTTGAATAAATTATTTGGAAAAAAAACTTAGTTTGTGGTGGTACGAGTCTTTCTTAGAATATTTTGTACTTAAATGTACTTGGTTTTTATAGAACATTTCATTTTTATCACACTCCAAATTAATGAACTTCGTGACATTCTTTTGGAATTACCTTTTTATTTTACTGTTCTAATCTACGTTGAATTCATAAATGTTTTGGACTCGACCAAAACTTCTTAAAAAACGATATGCATGTGAAATGTTTTCAGCTCTTTCTTCCAAGCACCAAAGACATCTGAAATTGCAAGTTTGGAGTGCGTACAGCGTGTTACACTCGTCTTTCAAAACTATTCTCTGAGATGGCGCAAGCCAATGATTGCTGCTGTTTATTGATTACTGGACGGCTTTTGTGTTAAATCATTCCAAGAGAAGTTTTAATTACATTTTGATACATATAAATTAAAAATACCTATTTAAATTTGTAATGAATTTAAAAATGTTTGTACACATGCTCAGCGTCTTTCTCCAAATTTCGACAATACACGTAACAAATTTCGATACACTTCTTTATAGAAACTATTGTAATTAATTCTGATATTAATATAAATCACAAGTTATTGTTAATGGAAGATATGCACCAAATGGCAATTTTGTTACTAATTCTGTACTTATGGATGTGATTGTGCTTAACATTCATTTTGCTTAATCTTATCTTGCCACATGATACTAAATCTGATGTAATTCTTGCTGTATAGTCATACTCGGGAAGTCTTATCTCGATATATTCTTAACTGATTATTCTATTGTTTATTGTTCATACCTTCAAAATCTTGATTCTATCTTATTGTTAATTATGCTGTAATCGTACTATTTCTTAAGTTCATGCTGTAAAAACTCGAACATGTAAGTTTAGAATTCAACAAAATTTGTATTACGAATTGAGATTGATCTGTATTTTGTTTGAGAAAATGACCTATAAAATGAGTAAAACAAAAATACAGAATTGAGATTTAAGATGTTAGTGTATGGAAAATTATAAATTAACGTATTCTTGGGAACTATTATGCAATTACTAAAAGTAGGTATGACTATCAGTTAAAATTAAAGGTTTTCCCGTGTTTGAAAAATTTGTACAAAAAGTCCAATTATTTTGTAGGATGTTCCAAAAATTGTATTTTAACGAAGTGTTCTGTTTATACAGAATTCATTACGAACGCAAAGCTTCAGTCTTATGTCGTATGCTATCAGAAGTCTGACAGTATACCAGTAAAAAGTTTGAAAATCCACATTTTCATTTGATTGACCTGAACTTTGCGTCGTAATGTATAATGTAATATACCGATCGTATCTACAGTTAAGAGAATTTTATTATAAATTTTATAATTTGTGTTAACTGAGAATATCCCACGTGTGGAACGGACTGCGGACCTCGTTTAGTCCTTAACATACCATTATAAAGAACCCCACATTTGAAGTTTTTTTTAAAAAATTCAAATGAAGCAATGTTAAGGAAAGTCTTTTGCGTTTTGACACTTCGATTTTATCAATATCAGGCTTTGTAAATGTTTAATAAAAATAATAAATCGCTATGCGAATTGAATCATTGACGAAATGTTTTGCTGAAAATTAGAAGTTAATCGGTCAAACGTTTTGACACGTAGAGCATTTTAAGTAATGAAAAAAACACTGAAGTTTAAAATTGGAATGTGCATTACAGTACTGTTTCAGGGTTACTTCAAAGACTGTAGAATATGGCACATATGATCGCTATTAGCAAATCAAAGGTACAAAGTGAGTTTTGGAATATAGAGATCTTTGTGGATTTTCATCCAATTTCATGGTACATTGCCTTAAAGCGATAAAGGCAAAACTGACCGCGTCACTAGGACACCAATTTATACCTGCTTCCCTGATAATGGCTACTCCTCCCCCCCCCCCCCCCCAAGCAGTCCTTTCCATTAAACAGACATACGTTATGTAAAACTTCGTATACGCATAAGGTGACAGAAAATGACTAAATACTCAGAGGGCAAAAAACTGAAAATAATGGCGCTAAAAATGCTGTAAGTTATAAAATGACGGAAGAAACTAAAAATCTGACGTTCTGCACTCTAGTGCAAAGTGTTCTTATCTACTTCATGTTTATACACAAAGCCGTAGAAATTGCTTTACTGCGTAATTCCTTATCGTTACTTTGGGAATAGAACGCTTTTTCAAGAGCAGGCCTGGTTTTTAAATTTGATTTTTACATGGCCAAGAAGACTTCCTATTTGACAAAAGTATTTGAAAATACTTATAAAATACAATAACCAATGTTTAAGATGGTTATTTCCACCAAAAGTAAAAGAAAAATTAACTTCACTGTTTTAACGATATCTACATTTTTGTATGCATCAAGATTGTCTTTAGGATTTACCAGTCATCGAGAATGAAGAGGACTTCAGAGATTATTCCCAGAAAATTAAAGATATGCATTTAGTTTGTAATTAAAATACTTATTTTAAACATATTACATATTTTAATCTATATCGTTAGAGCGGTCTTTTAAGAAAATTTAGGGGAGGGGGTTAGTTTTGAAACGTTTTTATCTAGAGAGGTTTGGAGTTGGGAATTTGTTTGCTGTGAATCCTGGGAAGACGCTGGACTGCGTATTAAAGTTTGGTATTTAGTTTTTCGTTTTGATTTATGCTCTATACTCAAATTTTGGATTCGGGAAACGCAAAGGATGTAATCAGGGAAATTTCGGTATCTAATTTTTGGTTGGGATACAATAAATATTTCCTTTATTTACTGTAAGTACTTAGTAGAGAAGCTAATAAAGAAATGTTTACTTAGTTACATAACTTGAGTCGTAAAGAATTGTGTATAGGTGTGTAACAGTTACAGGATGACATGTTAAATTCAGATTGTCAGAAGCGTTTAGTAGTTAACAGTTGACATGAAGACAAGGAAGGATCTGGCCCGTATATCACTGACATCAACTTGTTAGCTTTGCGTCATGTTTAAGGTGATAAGTCAATGGATTGATAGGGTTATGGGGAATCCTGCCTAAGGGTCCAAAAAAGATATCGAATGCATGGTCCCGCTGCTGGAACGGTTACCATGGATTTATCTTTGGTAATAACCTCTCAGATTACTCCACGTGGAGTGAACATGTCATGTGATTCCTGCGAATTCCATTGGTTGAAGTTATGTGATCATTGGTGCTTAGCACCCGACCGGGAGGGGGGGGGGGCGTCAGTACCCCTCTCTTACTAGAATAATCAGTGTTATCTGAGAGGTTTCTGTTAACAAAGATAAATCCATGGTAACCGTTCCACCAGCGCTGCTATACTGTAGCATATATAGTGACTGTTGGTTTCCCAAATGATTGCCAAATGTCGAACATCGTTTGTTCCAACTTCAACAGGGCTAAAATAGTATTGATATTTGCAGAATACATTTGTGCTCTGACTACCACAAATTGCCAAAACGAAGTGAAAGCTGCGATTTGTTGTATTCAGGTAATTTTTTATACTCTTTTCAAATTCTTAAAAGAACCTTATCTGCTTCTCGATAATCGGGGTAAACGTTTATTAGTTACACATCCAAGCTGAAGAGCATCTGTCCTACAAGAGGGATGTTCGGGTTCTTTTGACACTATAAATAAATAAATACAATACAATACCATACCCTGGCACCTAATTTATCAAGCCAGGGTATAAATATTCCAAATTTTTATATTAACATTTTATATAATTTATACAAAATGTTTTAGATATTGACTACTCCTGCTAAAAATAAACAACAAAATACTAATACACTAAAATAAATAACATTTTTATAACACAACATATATAAACTTTTGTATATTATTTTATTTCTTTTGACACTACCATCCTACATCCTTCCACTCGTAGGAAATCTGAATCGGTTCGAACATTGATGATGCTCGTTTGCGACATTGTCGTATGTATTTGTACCTTCTTATCATCCACTTGACACACATTCCGTTTGACACACGTTTCTTTCTGCAGCCCGGTATTAGTTCTCCTTGATTGGCCAGTGCTTTCCAACCTATTTGGTAGTGATCATTATTCCCATTAACATTTACCTATGAGGGCCTTTATCCTACATCTTCCTGACGTCCTCGTTGTAAATGCAGGGCTGACAGAAATTTTCCCCACATACCTACAAGTCTTATTTTTAGGAGCTGTTCAAACTTTCTTTTGCAATCTTTTAACATTCCAACCTTCCTCCCTTTTATCTTATATTTAATGTTTCAACTTCATCACGATCCCTTTCTTAGGAACAATTTCTAAGTTTGACTTCGGATCCGTCCGCGCCGTGGTCGACTGACTGCTTAGACCGCTCGACTCACCAAGGCGACCAAGCGACCGCAGAGATTTGGGGTGGACCACAAGGCGCTGGGGCGGTTTTTGCCCGGGATCTTTGGTTTCCCCCGCCATGATTCCACCAATTGCGCCATCGTCGCCTTTCCTATCATTCATCTCGCCCTCATACTATCATTCCCTTCTTTCACCTCCACACCAGGCAAGGGCTGATCCATCCTGGTTCTCCATCAGATCAAAAGCTTCGGTTCCTCATACCCGACTTTAAGGAATAGAGTAACAGGAATCCTCTAACAGTGATAAGTGCTATACTGCGGATAAGGTGCAGACGACTTCGGATCCTTAAACTCCACACACTCGCTCGCCCCTTTACACAATCAAAGAAAGTGGAATAAAATGGTTCTAGCTACTTGATGAGCTAGAAATTGCTTACTTTTTGCGTGATTGCGAGTAAAGACGATTTACTTATTACATTAAAAAATTACAGAACAGTTTCCTTAAAAATCATTTCTAATGAAAGCTTCATCTCCTTCAGTTATTTCGAGATACTTTTTTCTGCAAAAGTTGCATAACACATTTCGTAGTAGCTACAAGAGGAATAGAGGGAACTGAATTGACAGCTGTTAAGTCTTAAAATTCCGTTCACTTAATCACTTTATACCGGGCAATTCCACACATCTCCATTCATTGGAGATGTTTTGAGGTTTCGTGTGACTTCACTCGCTGTTGTACATTTTTTTTTTTAATTTTATCTACTTTACATTAATCCAGATTAACATTTGTAGAAATTCTTATGCATTTAAGTCTTGAGCAATAGTCAAGTCTTTAAGCTGTCACTATGTAATGACTTTGACATTCGCATTCGCTTCCACATTTATATTTCATTTTTAACAAACGCTAACTAAAAGTCGGTTAAATTTTAAACCTTAAGTCTATTCAAGTGCAGAATCTTCCAATATTGCGACACGAACATTTTCCAAGAAATCCCCCAATCACCCTTTACATGCTAAGCAATTTGAATAAACTACCATGTTTTTCAGCTATTTACAGGGCATCTTGCATTTTCTCGCAATAGCATGTGAATTACTCTTCATTCTGAACGAATTCTGCAAAATTAATAAACCATAAAATAAATTTCAAGTGAAAGTATTTCAAATACAAAATTTGTTGGGTCACATTTTTTGTTGGAGTTTTAATGTTTAAAAACTCCATTTTGTCAATTTTGTGCTTTATATTGTCACAATTTTTATTTTTTGGGGGTTGGTGCAAACGCATAGCGACCTGCTTTGAAAATATTTGCCTGCTGTCACTTCATTGTAATTCTTTTACATTTACGGAGAAATAAGAAATAACGAATAAGTAACGAATCTGTATTATGTCGCTGTGTTTGGCATTTTTCAGAGCACACTAAAAGTTGAAGTTTTAATACATCTTACACCTTGATTTATAATGGAAAAGAGTTTTGACATTTTAGTATGTTACTGTGATTTCTTTAACCATTTTAATGACATGGATATATTTTATAATCTTGTGAGTTATAATTGCCTTAATTTTGTAGCCGTTTTTCAGCTGAAATCCTATAGAACTCATTTTAACACATTTAATACGGTTGAAGTAATGTGCATCGTAATGTATAAAAATGTTGAAAGGCGTAAAAATGTTTACAATTGACCTGTTACCACGTTCATACCATTTTAGAAATTATTGAACTTAGAACTTTGCATATTAAAACTTACATTGCAACTTTGTGTGGTATTTGAGACGTTAGAGATACAAAAATAAATTTCAATGATAGTTTAACCCAGTTTTAGCTGCCGTACCCTCCTTAAGTTGACAAAGGCCGGTGCGTGCTAGGGGTCCCGGGTTCAAATCCCGGCAGTGGGGGTGGGGAATTTTCTCCGACCAAGATAGTTCATCTTCCCCAGAGTCTGGAAGTATCAATGAGTACGAATGTGATCTAATGATCAAAAGCCAACAATACGAGTTTCGATATCTTCCAAAGGAGAACGGCCGCCGATATGACCATTGCAGTTAAAGGCTGGGTATAAATGGGGGGGGGGGGGGGAGTTGACAAAGTATCGTATTCAGAAGTACTGGAAGTATAATAGTTAAAGTTAGGTTGCTGCATCGCATGACTATTTTCCTTTATATGTACATCCCGAAATGTTCTTATATTTGAAACAACTTGTAACCATGCTATTAGATTTAGAAGCTATATTATCGTGTATTTTCAAGCTGCTGTATAGTTGAAGCAAGGGGAAGATGTGGAATATTAAGTTTATTTACATAAACTGCAGTTTCTATGAATGGCAAACCCCTGACTTCTCTGCTATGAGTAAATGTGATTTAAGCACAGAGAGAGCAATGGTTCAAGAAGCTAAGCAAACTTGGCAGCGTTGCATTACCTTTGCACTGACGGCTGTCAGATTCCGTCTGTTGTAAAGGTTAATGGGACGCTGTTGAACTTCATATTGCTTGTAAACTTTGCCACGTTATATAATGCGCCATGATTGAAGCCTAATTCAGTGTGTTTACTGTCCTAAACAGCTTCAACTTGGACCTCTGGAAATAGAGGCTTCTCATTCGTGATCACAACAACAATATTTCATTTAATTCCTTTAGTTCCAGAATGCGTTCTCAAGCTTTTGCAACAACGCCTTTTTGGCACACCTTGTTAGCTATTGCATTGAGCAAAAACTTGCCGGCAGCGAATTTATAGTTCATTTTATAATTAGACTGTCATTGTAACCAAGTTGTTTACAGTAGTAATGCAGAGCCAGATCTTTATTCCGCGATGTCTCTGGTGGCTGAATTCAGAGATGAATAGTCCCACTGGATGGAAGCGGGATAGCAACTCAACTGCGCGAGAGAACCAAGAGTCGCCGGCGAAATGGTGCAGGCAGAGGCTCTCTAACATCCTTATTTAACAGAAGATAATGGAAATGTAGATCTGTTACTGTTAAACTTGCAGCATATGTAGGAAATGTGATTATTCAAACTCGGGAACAGGAAATGTTGTAATTTATTGCATGATACTATCCATAAGTGCCTGTAGCTTACGTGTATTAGAATAAGTCTTTCAAAGATCCTCGAAAATGAAAATGGCAACTAGTAAAGGTAGGAGAATCATGAGGTACGATAACCAACAGGTAAGATTGCACCTACACCTCGTTTTCGTGGATGTATACACTGTTGCAGAATCTTGTTGCAAGTAACTAAGATGATGCTGCTGCTGGCAAGCGATCGAAAAAAGTGGTCCAGGAATTAGTTTCCGTTATCGCTCTGCATTGTTCCCTATTCTGTTGGTACTTAGCGCTCATTACACTACAATTTTCAGGTCTTAGTGAAGCATTTCATACAATAGTAAACTTAAATTTCTGAACTTCAATATCGGCTGTTGAGACTATTTAGGCGAAACCAAGATTCATCGGAGAAAAGTAAATTGCGCCAAGTGGCTAACTGTTCATGCATGCTTTAAGCCTGTTCCATGTTAACGCGTAGCCTGCTGCAAATTCCTGGAGTCACATCCAGTGTGGATACGCTCTGTTAGTGTGGCAGAGTGGCATAAACCAATGTGCCAGACGGAAGAAATCCATAAGATTCAAACCAGGGATGAGTGGGTCATGCAATGAATCTCCTCGAACGATCCAACTCTGAAGCAGTTTATCATTCAAGAAATTAGTATTATCTGACATGCAAATCTATCTGCAATTTGTAGAGCACTTAGTACTTCTGAAGGAATATAGTACCTTTAAAGCACATTTTATCAACTAATGGTTTGAAATATAAAGCCCGGGACTTGAAGTGCTTACGCGTTTTAAGTCGCCAAAGTAGTTGTCTCATGTGTATGAGAACCCCTAGTGATTTACGGGGGAAAATGCAAGTAAGTTGGAGAGTTTGTCATGATGGCACATTGCCATGGTAGCTCAGTGGTTAAGAGCAGCTGGACGGAGGCCGGAAGATCTGTTTCAAATTCCAGCTACGGCATTATATTCAGTCTGGCTGTACCTTTCCAAAACTTTATCAAATGTTTGATTCGTTAAGTTTCAGATATATTGTTTGATTGAATTTTCGAAGGCTTTTTCCGGTGTTAAAACATCCATTCGTTTTCTAGTAATAATAGTATAATTATTAGCCAATCAATCCGTTAAGGGCAAAGTAGTGATGCAAAATGCATGAAATTTCAAAGGCATCTGATTTTTGCAATTTGACAATCGCTTTAGTCTACTAAATTCTCCTTATACCTACAATAAATGTGTAAAAATTTATATCTCGATTAACAGACAAATGTAAGAGTATAATTTTGTAAGAATAATTTGTAGTAAAACGAGTACTTAGTGAGTCATGTGAATGTAACACAAACGCTGACAGTGTGAACAAAGCCACCTGTGAGCTTCCTAATGCTTGCCTCGAAAAGCATTGAGTGAACTATGAACAGCAATCAGTCAGAAACAAGGAAGCACACGCGCGCCATCCTACATACATCAAAAACTGGCTTTCCTTACATGATATTCCACATTTGAGTCGGCTAACAAGCCGCTTCCTGTAGTATTGGTGGAAGGATAACGGCTCAAAGTCCGAAATTTCCTTTGTAGTCGGTATTCTATGAAATTACATCTCCGTGGTGTAGAGGTTCTTTCTCCTTTTCTCTTTTAATTGTAACTTCGTAAGACTCCTTATTAAAAAAAAGGCTTGGAATTTGAGAAAAATGTATCTTTCAGGGCGTCAGACGAGAGCCGTAAGGAAGAAAATATTTGTTCGCATCTTTACACTTTTTATTATCCTTTTTTGGCTCATTTTTAGACATTAACGACCCATTTGCAAATTTTTTAACTAAATTTTTGCTGCTCTTTCTCAGAATTACATATTGACATCTAAAAATCGGTTGCTGTCACATGGCTTTTCCTACTCGCTCATGCACATACTATTCTTAGAAATACACAATCTACTTCCTGATAACTGAGATTAAACATTTGCAGAAATTCTTATTGCACATTTCCTCGTATGTACATTGGGAATAAGGGACTTTATGCTCAGCATGTTTAAAGCGAAGCCTGTATTCAAATCTTGTAAGAGATGGTCTTCAACATCCCATTCTCTTTACTTAGCTAAGAGGTTAACAAACCTGAATACTTTTTATTTAAGAAATTTAAGTATTTGAAAATTGAAACCAAGAACGTGAAATCTCTAAACTCCACGTAAAGTGTGCTTTGACGAGATCCACATTTTTAGTGTAGCAAGATTTTCTCTTACTACTAGTTAGGCAAAGGAAACTTCAAAAGCCATTCTCAGAAAATTAAAAATGTAATTTCCTTTTACATGTGACTATTTTTCAGAAAAGAATCAATTTTTTCCCCATGTAAAGGGAGGATTTTCTTCAAAAATGTTCGTGTCGCATCTTTGGAAGACGCAGTTTAAATATAAGTTTGGTATTTAGTGGACTTCTTTGAGTTATGATCAAATACATACATATCTTCAGTATTTTTCCTCTTTTAATTTAGCTTCTCAAAACTCGTATTTCTGATGAAATAACCCGTAAATTCTTTTCTTCGTTTATTAGATTCTTTAGAGGATATTTTAAGCTTCCGATCCTTGATAAGTATAATGTACGAAACACCTTGATATTCCCATAGTGAATGGCGAATTTGACTCAACTTCTCCCCCTCCCAATGAAGATGATGCATAAGAGTTATCGCGAGTAATTCGTACGTATTTGCATTGGATGAAAATGCAATTTTTTATACCTTCTCTTTAGTTTCGTAGTTATTTAATAACCAAGACTACTCATTTTCGCGTGAAGTAACAAAAAATCCCGAACAAAGGGACTTCTAAATGAAGCGAAATCAGTGAATACATTATTTCTCAATGTCAGTCCACCACATTTAGAAATTGCACATCGGAGAATGTCATTCGAGTCATCGGTTTACTGTCGTGTACTGGGCTAGAATTGTTCTCAATTTTGTTCCTGATTTCAACAGTAGTCGCACATATTGAAATGTAGTTAAGATACTTGAAGAGTTGCCATTAGTGAATGTGAAAAAGCTCAGATGACGTTCGTATTTCATTGTGGAATCAGCACGTTCATTTGCCCAAGCTCACAGCTTGAGTTGTGTTTTACATTTGCATTCGCTACTTGCGACATTTTAAACTAAAACTTCTATTCTGCTCAAGCAAGTTTTTATTTAAATTGGTTAGAAATTTGTAATAGGTCTTCCTGTACATTTTAAATGCTGTTATTGTGCTTGCGCGCTGACCTTATTTTACCACCAGCTTAACTGAATGTTGCACGGCCAAGGCAAGGCAAGGGTATTTACTTATTTCATCACCAGCGTCAACTGGCATAGTTAATAGTCGAGATGTGGGGAAGGAAATTAGGGGTTTTCGTTCTTTTTCTTTCCATTTGTCTTTTTCTTTCCTGTCTGTTCCTTTTTTGTCCTTTGCTTTTGTTCTTTCCCCCCTTTGCCTTTCTTTAGCGATAGTATTTACTCGAAATTTTTATGTCGATATCTCATGTCCATTTAAATTAGGACTGACATTTTTTAAGAAATAAGAATGGCAAGCCAGCTCCGCCTTCTTAGTGGCTTTGAATTTTTCGTTAGAGATGGTGCGTATTATATGTACCACCTCCTTAGCACGCGCCAGGGCGGGTAGATATGCCGTCAGTTACACGCGTCAACGTTTAGGGGAAGACTACTGGAGGCGAGTGTCCAGTCATTGTCTACCAACTGTCCAGATTGGTAGAAATGAAGAAATGAAGGCGACTCAAGTCCGCCCAGTCTTAAACCACTACGCCGTCGAGTCCAACTCAGTCCGTCATGGGTTCCTTCCTTGATGGTCTCGTATGTTCGATCCGATGTACTTGTGACGCCAGAAACTGGTGTATGGTGTTAATTTTATAACGATGAATTGTGTAATTATGATCGAATACTTAATATTTTTGATAGCCAGTTTCATATTATCACAATTTTAACATAAATTTGAAGCTTGAGTTGAGACCACACTATTTCAAATGTCTTACTCCTTATAGTATTAAAGTATATTTTATGATACCAAGTTTAAAGGGAAATGAAACAATCGAAGTTAAAACCTGTATAGAACCATTAATTAATTTATATATATATTGTATAATACATTAGTGCAAAAACTTAAATCTGTTAAGTACACAGTAGTTACTGTCCTCCACAGGAGAGATAGAATCCGTGGCATGAGACGCAGGGGGGGGGGGGGTTGGCGAAGGTTCCCACACCCTCCTTGGACAGGTTTGACACCCCACGTCAATACAGTTACAGACCATTCGAAAACATTCTGACGGCTTCTACTTTTGTGAATGAATCTTCTCGGTTTTACTGTACAGAGTGAATAGGGTGCATGTTTTTAACGGTCTGCTCCTTGTGTAGCAGGCGTTCTCTGCCACACACATTCGCTGTCCTTGTCCCACTGTGTAAGGCAGCACATACCTTTCAGGGACCTTTTGCGTTGCTGGACAGTATACACTAGCAATTTTTAACCATAGCTACCATAAGAGAACTAACGCAAAGAAAGCGTATCTGAATGTTGTGCCGAAGGCGACATTCCGAAGCTCGTCCTAGTTAAGGTGATAATTGTGGCGATTTACCTTTCAGTGTTAGACTAAGTCGCAAACACATGCTTCCCACCAGACAAATCCCTCTAGCGTATTGAAATCGTCAAATCAGATCCCCATTGCATATTGTGATTAAAAATAGGATTCCACAACTATATTAAACTTACAAAAATATAAATAAATGAATATCGGTTTTGATGGTCATGTAGAAATTGGATAGATACCTACTATTTCAGGTTGTTACATATAAAGCGGCGTATAGTGAACACGTCTACAGTTAAATGCCTGATTTTTTTTTTCTGCGGAAAAAGACTAAACCGGGTATTTAAGATTTTTATCAGCACTCGGCAGAAAGACAGGTGACATAAGGTACAGAATGTCACTAGATAATGGAATGATATTAAATCTGTTACTAGGCTAATAATGCAAATGCCCCTGTTCGACAGCATACATTACCTTATCTTAAGTAGATTACAAAATGCATTGTTTCTAGAGTTGACGTTGATGTTTACGTAAAGGTTGCCATAGAAACTAAATATCTCACAGCCCGAAATTGCGTTGCACATACAGGAGACCCTCGAAAGGTTGCAAAAGTACTTGAATGGCATGAATCCTAAAGCAAAGTTCGAAAAGTTGCGTATTTATCAGTTAATCTAAACCAACTGCCGGCTCTATCATGAACTTGATCAACCTGAATGTTGCGATTATTTTTCTTACATAGGATTAAATGTTGGTAGACCTGACGGTTTAGGAAATATTGATCTGATATGACTACTTGATATGAAAATTGAGCCTAACGGTTTAATCTTAACGTGACAAGCTCCTATTCAGAGCGAAAAATACTATACTAACATTGCAGTTACAAAATTGTAGTTCAGGTACATTAACCTATTTGCTTGGATTTTGTTCGTACTTATTACGATTTATTAATATTTTACAAATTGTTCGTTAAAACGAGTTTAAATTAATCGCGCCTGAAATACATATGGCAACTCTGTATACATTTTTTTTTGAAATGCTTGAGACGTTGAATCGGGAAAAAAGTAGAAATTGTGTGTGCTGGGGAGAGATCCTGAGAACCAACAGCCAATTTTAAGTATTGTTTCAGCGTCGTAAAATTGGTTCTTTCCGACAAATATAGCATATGAACATTTTAAAATTATGAAGTGATGGGTTTGGGAAGTTTTGTCTACCAGGGATTACATGTATACGAATTGTCAACATGAGTTGTAGGCCAAAAAGATAAAAAGGCATGAACTATTTTAAAACTGGATCAATTTCGTTCAACTTTACAACGGAGTAAGTGGCGTGGCCAGACCTTTTTCTCGGAGGTGCTTTCATATAAACAATAGAATACATTCTAATTTGCCAATTTAGTATTCTAGGCAAAGAAGACTAAGAAAACTGTAGCAAAAATTGCATCCGTTTTAAAAATTAAATTTTAAATACACAAAATAAAATTTCAGCTTCCATTACCTATGACATTTACTCCCGGAGCCTTTGAAAGCTTCAGCATGTGATAATTTAAATATCCAGGAGCACACGGCCTAATTACTTATTTTCAGAGCATTTTGCTCAATTTTGTTATATTTTTGCATATTTACAATGCTCAGGGATGCATTTTCTAAGCTATCTTTTGAAAATTTCAGCACAAACTAACTTTTGACTTAAACAGGCAGATGACTTTTGAAACTTAAAGCGGTGAAGATATAACCTAATCAATTCGATCATTGGGATAATTCGTTACAAAAATTATTCCTAATCAACCAGAAGAGTAAAGATTTTATATGCTAGGTTTGAAAATTAGTATTTAAAAGTACTACTTTTATTTGGTGGAAATAAGTCAGACTGAATAATTCAATGCTATTGCCGGGATTTGAACCACGGATCTCCCGCTCTCCGTACGGTTGCTCTAACAACTGAGCTAATATGGCCAACATGCCGACATGACAAATTCTCCAACTGACTCGTATGTTTCCTTGTAGACCACTAGGGGCTCTCATATTCTGAGACACGCACCGTGTTCAAATACCGGCTATGGCATTGAATTTTTCAGTCTAGCTCTACCATTCAAATATTTTTATTTGTTCACTTTCACGATTTCTGTATCGTGTGGAAACTCTAATTAGCATAATAAACGTAAATAAAATGAAGTTTTTTATAATACTAGATGTGTGCATGAAATAGTTGTGGTAGGAATACATATGTAACTGTTTTTAAAACCTTCAGATAGAGGCTGCAAAATGTAGAGATTTGGCCTATAGTATTCTTTAACGCATAGGTACAATTTAAAAACTTTAGCACTTTGTGTTCAGGAAGTCTCAAAACGTACTTCCGGTGATATTTGGAAACGGAATTTTTGGATGGAATATAACACTTCTATGTAGTACGTAGTAGAGACGGTAAATTGTTTCAGACAAACCTTTTGAGAAAAGCTCTCATAATTTGAGGTTATTTTGGTCAACATAAAATGCATTGATTATTTGGAGATGCTGGCTCTCAAGTCCAAGGTCTTGCATTCTCTCAAGATGTGATCGCCCTCTCGTTCCTCCCCCGTAGTATTGCAACCTACGTCAACTACTGAATGATATCATGTTAAGAAGCCTCACAGCTTGTGCTCTTAATTGACTCAGATTTGCGTCATCTTAACTTCACGGGAAGTACTGAAGTCTGGAGGAAGTGGAAACAAGCGCATTGAGGTAAGGGTTTTCCACGTCTAGGTTTGTGACCTTGTCTACCAGGGACTACGTCACGTTTTGTTTCCATGTAATTCATCGCTGGCTCTAGATTAGAGAATTTTCAAACCAGTACCATGGTAGTAATCAAATGACAGTACTATGCAGTGGTTCTTATAACAAAAACCGGCTGTGTACTGTGACTTAGTAAGGAATTCTAGCAGCCAGATGCAACAAGAAAACCTAACATAAGAAAACAGATGTTGTGGATAATTTTTCAAGGTATTCCATTTCGTTACATTGCATTTATTTTGAAACTGTTTGTGTGCTTTTAAATTATTTGTAAAGCATTTAGATCATTTTTGGTAAACTGCAGAAAAAAAAAAACAACTAGCTTTAATCTGAACAGAGGAAACAATTGGTCAAAGACTTGTCACTTTCCCATTAACGCTTCAGTTTTTTGCTTCACAAATCTTGTCAGTTTAAATCGTACGTTGTTGACATATGGTATAAAAATTAGACATTTGTAAAATGCTTTCATAAATCCAAACGTGTGCAATCCTCACTGAGAAAATGAAACCTTCCAAATCGCTCAAAAGGTTTGGAGTTGGTTTATGTACCTTAGTGCTCTGCTTCATAAGTTTGAAACTTGTTACTCTGGCACTTGCTGAAAGTGGCGTCCACAGGATTTTGATGGCTTCAGTAACGAATAATTTCGATGTTTGGCACCATCTGAGATGTTTTGACTAAAACATTGCAAACTGGTGGTGAGCAAGTCGTGCGTATACGCAGCATGTGCAGTCGTATTGAGTGGCAAAAACGTCTTGAGAAGCCAACAGGAAGGTAAATTGTCTGCCGCTGTTTATATATTTAAGGTTTTAATTGGAGCTAATTTGTGATGCGTGCTTGTTAAGGAGGCTGCAATTGTCCATTAGAGATAATTGATTGTGAGTGTTTAGTTGACTGACCTGGACCTCCAATGGTGGATTGCTGTTCTTGAGGCAAAAACTGAAGATTCAGTGTTGGAGTGTTTTGTTTCAACAGTCTGTTTCCTTGGCTGTAATGGATCCGACCTTGAGGCATACTCATTGACTGAACCCTCCAACATGCGTTCTTCACGGGAAGTGTCTAGTAATGTAGCTTTATAATGGTTTTAATGCATTTTGTTTCCAAAAATACAATGTGGCTTTGCAATTAAGAGTAATCTGCACAAATTTTTGGTGCTAGTGTTTGCCAGACTTGGCATCTTTATTTCATGGTTTTAAAAGAATTTTATATTAAGAGCAATAAATTATACATATGATAATTTTTACTTTGTCTACTAAACTGTAAGTAGAGGAAGTTCCTCTGGAACAAGTTTAGAGGATCCTTGTATCTCCCAAGAGCGTTTCTATGAAATGTGTACCAACCAAATGTATTTGGGGTTTCAATTTGAGCATTTTCCAAAGATAGCACAAGACTATTAAAGAAAATCTTCCCCCTCAACAAAGTATTCTTTGGAATGGAAAAGTTTGTTTTTACTTATCGATTTTGATTGAAGTGTATGTTTAAAGTGTTTCCTTTGCAAACAAAATGTACACCTCAAATGTTTTGAAGATAGTCTGACTCCTTGATTCTGAATGACTTGAGTATTCAGGAAATACGTTTACTACACTAA
The DNA here is from genome assembly GCA_030765055.1 of Mantis religiosa. Classification (NCBI taxonomy): domain Eukaryota; kingdom Metazoa; phylum Arthropoda; class Insecta; order Mantodea; family Mantidae; genus Mantis; species Mantis religiosa. The sequence continues at coordinate 509,932 of JAUKNK010000241.1, read as the reverse complement.
GCCTTCGTCAAACATTCCGGTGCTCAAAAAAAAAAAAAAAAAAAAAAAAAAAAAAATCCAACAGCTCCAGCAAGAATAACCTGCCTGAGTGTTAATTGACAAAATCCTTAATAGCCAATCATAACATCTGGAAAATATCTTCTGGACACTTTTAAATGTGCTTTCTCGCATATTTGAAGTGGTTTTAAACAGACATACAACCAGTTTTATAGATTTATGGAATCTATTCCTTGGAAATGACCAGCTCTTTAGCTCTTCTAACCAATTTATTGTCCGAAATTTTTTCAATTTTTATCTATACTCCAACATTTAGGCAGGATAGTAAAAATTATTTGAACTTCCGAAACCTTTCAGTTGGCCAATGATTTCATCAACTTCACTTTTCTTTTATTTTCGGATTTTCTTATGAAAACTCTGGATCTGAATGTCTGAATGATTCTCCAAGGCTTTCTTCACAGAACTTTTGTCCTAGGATAAACCAACACCCTTAGTGAGTGTATGTTAATTTTTAAACAATCCATTTTTTCGGTTCAAGTTGTCTAATGTCTATACAATATCTGGAATTTAGATAAGATAAACCGTATCTTATGAACTTTTTGTTCGGTGCAGAATCATATGGTGTATGGTTTTAGTGAAGCAGAACATGCAACAGGATAGTGCAGCGGATACAAATAATACTGAACAGTTGCATAACCACAAATCATTGACGAATAAACCCAAAAAGTTGTTACTCCAGTATTTACAAAATTTTGCATCTATAAATTGTTTTTGGAATTTTTGAACACTCTGTATATATTTATGCTGGCGTAATTGCACTAATTATTACTCCTGAAAACTGTTGAACCTGTAGCCTAAATTTTCAGTTTCATTTTATCCAGAAATTGCTGCTTTTCCATGGAATGATCCAAGTTCTTGTCTGTTTTATGAATTGCCAATTACTGAAGTCGTTCAGAATAGAGGACTAATATACTGCTCCCAATAATTCAAGATTTCCTTTGACATTCAAATGCCTTAAATATTTTAATCAAAATGTAGTGAGAAAATAAAGATGACTTCCACGTAATAGGTAGTTCACACATCGTGATGCATCCCTGGAAGGTCTGCTTAAATGAGTTACGATGTGTACGCAGAAATTTTTAACGCTCTTTTGGATTTAAGGAATCTCGAAATGTATTTTCGGCAAAACTTTAGTATAAAATAATTCCCTTACCTTCCAGCTAAGTAGCACATACAAAGTAAAAATGCAAGTAAGTATTTAAAATTAGTTTCAGCTGGTTACCCTCAACACAAACATCGAAGACACTTACGCTCTTGAAGATGCGACAATGCTCTGCCATCGATCTAATGTACAATAAGAAAATATAGACGAGTGTAATATTTTCCTGGTTGGTCTGTGTGACGGCCTTTGTTTGCATGTGCGCAATGATGGAGCCGACTGTAAGGAGTGCCAAGATTTTGTAGTACAGAATTGCGAACGTACCAAGGATATCCACCATGAACCGGTTTTGATTTGCTGAGCCCCAAATAGGATAACCATACATCTGGATCGGTTTGATTATTGGAGCAGTGGTTAGAGGTGAACAGCCTCTAATGAAGTCTGCGTTAGTTTTGATACTGGAGATGGTGTCAGTCTTGTTATTAACTTGCCGTGGTAATATCAACACTGTCAGAAGGTCGAAATGTCCTTCAGGAGTAAATCTACTGACATGGAGCTGTCGCTTTTAAGCATATTTAAAAGCAATTGGTCTGGGCTGGGTTTGAACCCGTCGTGTTGGATCTGAAGGCCGGCGCCTAACCAGCTAAGCCCTCAGACCGACAAATCAATTGTCTGTTGCTCCTAAGTATTTGATTGCAAATGTAACTAAATTAGATTTGGGTTTATCTTTACTCTCCATCCCTCTAATTTGAGCGCGTATTCTTGATTACTGCCTTGCTGAGAAAGGCTATGTCGCCTGGATGCTGCGATATAATTAAGCTAGCATTCCTTGGAACACCCGAGGCGTATATTGAGTCTAGAATTGGAGCAAGATGCGATCTCGGATATGAGAGCCCCTAGTGGTTTACCGGGAAAATGAGTCAATTGGAGAATTTAATGTCTGGACGGCACGTTGGCCATGATAGCTCAGTGGGTAAGAGCGACTGGACGGAAACCAGGAGATCCATCGTTCAAATCCTGGCCATGGCGTTTAATTTTTCAGGTTGACTATCCAACCGAAACCTTCGCCTATATACGGCTGGTGTGAAGAAATGATTAATTTCCATCCATTAACTGAAATACACTAATTGTTTGGATTACATTAAGATTGTCCGAGACAGTAGTTGGATATATGAAATGTGCATTCAGCACATTTTGACTAATTGTGCAGAAATAAGTCGCAATTATTAAATTTGATCACAGTAGACCCAAATCGATCATTACACGGTTTTATCACGCCAATAAGGGATCTTGCCACCCAAGGACAGGAGTCCCACCATTTTAAACTACTTGAACATTTTTCTTCCGCACTAGCCGTGTGCAGGGCAAAGTTTGGACAGGTAGACTGAAAAATTCATTGCCATACCTGGGATGAATACTGTCCAGCTGCTCGTATGAAAGGGTAGTTAGACTGAAAAATTGTCTTATATTACTTACGGGTTTTAAAATACTAAAGTAGGGCATTAAAGTACTTACAGCACAGTAAGTTGCCATTAAGGTAGTTGTCTCGTGTGTTTACGAGAACTAGTGGTTTACCGGAAAAAACACGAGTAAGTTGAATTTGTCATGCTGGTTTTTGCTCAATGGTAGCTCAATGGTTAAGAGCGGCTGGACGGAGACCAGAAGAACCGTGGTTCAAATGGCATTGAATTTGTCAGTCTGACTCGACCCTTTCTTAGAAGGGAATTATTGGGAATGTAAGGATATTAAACGTTTTTGGGTTGATGCTGTTTGTATTGCGTTAGTTTCGTGAAGAATTGGGAAAACCGTAAATGTATAATGGGAGGGGAAATAATTGACAACTTTTCATTTCGCGAATATTTCCATCAAGAATGTTGGCTTATGTGAGAGTCTCTCAAATTTATATAATCCTATGTAGACCTGGAGATCTGCATTTAAACAACAAATAAAGTACCACTAATATACTGATGTTAATAGTATATATTTCTAAATCTGGGTATAAAATCTCTGAAAACAAAAGCTGTAGGTTGCATGTATAAACTTTAAAGTGCATAAAAAGAATGCCTTTGTTTAAAGCACATTTAATTACCACCATGATAAATAGAAATTTTAAAGAACTTTTGATCATTGAATGTCTTTATTTTTCAGGATATCAAAATGTTTGAGGAAAAGCCGTGAGTAAAATTATTTCGTATGCATAAGATTGCTTGCACATGATTGTTATTACAATAAATAGCATGCTTTGTTTCAGATTCATTTTTGCCTGATGAGCTTCGGCACATTTAAAAAGTACTATCAGTAGCATGTATTTTGGCATGTCAGTAAACAAGTAGAGCACTGATTATATTACTTTCTCTTGGGTACGATTATTGCTGCCTTACATGCCAGTCACTGTTCTAGATGATAAGATATGCACGTATTCAATAAAACGGCAAGATATGTATACACAAGAAAGAATGTAAAGAAAACTTAAAATTAGCTCTTTTTGAAAAGTGCTCGGACACATTTAATATTCTGAAAGGAAAATATCCTAAATAAAATCTTTCAGCCGTTGTACGAGTATTCCATCCACATTTATTTCTTCCTTGAACGTTGTACGAACAGGTTCGTCTGTCGTATATACAAGGTTTGGGTACTAGGGGAACAGATCTCCCGCCACTTGATTATTTTTAAGGAGATATCTGAAATGTAGTCTTTGTTACGCGGGCCCTAATATGGAAGAGTTAGAAGTGAGGATCAGAAAAGAATGCAGAGTAAAAAATGTTAGCGAATTCACGTACTACCTATTTCATCTTTTACGGTAGTGGAGAAAATACTGTTCCTGTAACAAACCTTTTGTATGAAGCAAAGGAAATAGTTCATGCAACTGAATAAGACAGCTGATTTTCTGGAGGGGAGAGGGGAACCTTGCCATTTAAAATTTTGGTGGATGCTATCATACCCGTACAGTAATATATGGGTTTGTATGTTTTTTGTAAATATCTTTTCAAAATATTACATTTGACGTGTCGGAGCAACTTTTTAAATAAGAGTTAATATTGGCTTTATTTGCACACTTGCTCAATGAAACATACATCGTTTTCCAGAAACGAGTACGAGGGAAAGCTTTTATTAAATTTTGCATCCTTTGTGTAAAACAAGGCATGATTCAGTCATATCTTGAATTTTTAAAGGAAAAACTCAGAGCATTTTGTCACAGAATGCTCAGATTTTACACACTAAAATACTTTTCCCTTATTTAAAACTTATCCACAGCATCATTCATATGTATGAGAACTGTATTTCTTTGAATTTTTATCCGAGGAATCTGAAGTATTTAAATGCTGAAACGTTAACGTTTCTGATTTTCTTAGGGTTCATAATTAAGAATTAGATGGTACAGAAATCTAATATTGCTTTATTTAAAAAAAATTAAGAGTAATACATGAAGATTTAGCTAATTCTTTAATCGAATTCTGTAGCAAATTTGAATCGACATCCAAGTCTAATTCTGGATCATAACAGAATTGAATCTGTTGCGAAGAATTTTATATGCATGTGAAATAGTAAAATAAAATTTATAAATACTCGTAGAAAGCATGTTATTAAATGTTTGAGAATATCTAAAGTTGTAGAGGCTAACATTTTTTGAGACATTGCATATTTCTGAAACATGAGCCGTGGGTACAAGGCTATGTATGGTGTATGTCATAGAGTAAGTCCAAATGTTCCAGTTGGTACTGCTAACAAAAACTTGCACATTGTTTTAATTAGCATTACAGATCAAGGAAAACCACACACCTTTTATAGTGAGTGACTCGAGGAATAAGCGTGCAGAACATCTGAAAGTTTATATTTTATTTGACCATCTTTGCCACAACGCTTTTGTTTTACTTTCTCTGCCATTATATAGAAAGTAGAGGAAAGTATCTGTAGCACCCCAGATGTTTGTATTCCAGCTTTGAAATTCCTTCCTTCTATTTACACACAGCTAAAAGTTAACTTTACAAACTGTGCGAGATCTACATTTTTTGTGTTGCAAGATTTTTTTCTCTTGCGGATACAAAAGTCACACTTAGTGGAAAGGATTTCAGATGAAAATCCCAAGAAATTAAGTATAATTTGTATTTATTTTAAATTTAGAATATTTTAAAATTTACACATTAAGGATAGCCCGGGGTAGTCTTGAAAATTTTGTTCATTTCTTGGAAGACGCTGAATTTAATACCACGTGTGGTATTCAACAAGACTTAAACTTGAGTTATACACTGATGCATTGACACATGTTTTTCTAAGGGCCATTTTCCTCTCTCCAAGAGACTTTTCTCTCAATTTCCTGTAAAATCTCTGCATTGAATTTTTGTGGAATATGCATATGATGCGAATACTTGGCCTACTTACTGGAAGAATAGCAGAGAAAGTAAAACTAAATATTTAGCGATTGCCTTTCCATGTCAGTTATCCCTCCACCCTTTAAATAGGTACACCTCTTGTCTAGTTTCCAAGGGCCTGGGACCAGTAAAAGTACTGAAAGGAAACAAGTGAAGCGCTCTCTTGCTCAACGTTCAATAAAACCAAAAAGCCTCTGTAATTGGCTGACTAAATAAGTGTATCCTAATGGATGAGCCGCAAATGCATTAGTGTTCAGTTGTAAGCAGGTCAAGCGCATGTCTCATTAGAAAATTGATTGAATAAAGTGTAGCGTTGTAGTTGAGCTAGTAGAGCACATAATGTTTCAGCAAGTAGCACCATGTAACAGCCAGCTCTTATGATCCAGCTTCCTGGACCATGGCGCTTGACAGTTCTGTACACACATTTTAGAGAGAACAAATCAACGGAATATTTGGACTATGCTGTTTCTCGACTAGGAAGTTCAGGTCTTCAGTATGAAACATTTGAACACAGTATTGCTCCCTCAGAAGAAAAGTGCTCCTTTGACGAGTCTTGCGGCACTTTCAACTAGAACTATACTACCAAATCGAACATTATCAGTATTCCAACAAATGTTTTGAGTTATATTTTCCATTATTTGTTAATAACTTGATAGTGATGGGGCGACACCATTTTTCTCGATGCATACTTTAAGTACCACTACCCATACTCACTCTGAAAAGCTATAGAGGCAATAGTTTCACCAATGAATGATTTAGTCTACGTATAGATGAATAAAATCAGTTTTTAGCGTATGCTAATTTCGATCGTGTTCCTATTTCAGTTCTCAAATTGGCTTTTTATCCTTGCAATTCCACATGTTGTATATCCTTTACTGTTAACGAAGGCTACTAATATTGATATTTTCTTCCCTGTTTACAAGGGGCGTCCAGAAAGTAAGTTCTGTTTCAATTTATCTCCGCTGCAGCGCTGTGATCGCAGTTCCGCACATGCGTGGTAGTGGAGAAGAAACGTGCGCCATTGTGAGATCGCTGTCAGCCACGCACGCTTTGTTGTGCTTGTTTACAATGTCGGTGTTGATTGAAAATCCCGCCGCTTGTGAAATCAATCTGTGATTCGTTTTCTGAATGCTAGGAAAGTAAAACCAATTGAAATTTATCGGCTGTGAAAAGGTGTTTCTTCACAAGGCACGACCACACACTGCAAATGCGTCGAAAAACATCCTACAGGGATTTGGCTGGGACGTGTTTGACCTTCCCTCGTACAGCCCTTACCTCGCTCCTAGAGACTTGCATCTGTCTTTGCATCTCAAATCTTTCCTTTGCGGTCAACACCTCAACAATGACGAAGAGCTGAAAGAAAATGTTTCCACAACTGGTTGAAGACAGAGGCGGCAAACTTTTATGAAAAAGGTATACAAAAACTTGTGCCACGCTATGACAAATGCCTGCAAAATTTGTGTTATGTGACAAAAAGTTATGTGGGAAAGTAATTTAAGAGTTGTAGAATTTTGTGCAATAAAGAATTTTTCTGTATTTGTAAACAATTTAATTTTATTACCAAACAGAACTTACTTTGTGGACGTACCTCGTATTTTAATAAATTTTGTGCGAAAATATTCTTATAAACCATTTTCGGTTCATAGAAAAACTAGGTGCTTTTATTTACTCCACAATTTTGGAAACGGTGGAAGGAAAGAATGAACATTTCCACGAACTGTATTTCACTTAAGGATGCCTATGATTAAAAATTTGAAATCCTGAACTAAAGCTAGCTTTTTTAAGATTTCAAATATGATACAGCCTTAATTTTGTCAATTTCACTTTGATAGTTTGGAAAATATGGTCAAATTTACTTATATTTGGTTACGTCACCTAAAAAGGCCCTTGCGACAAAATAACTTAAATTTTGGATTAATATTTTAACAACGGGTTCCAAATACATCCATTTTTTTAATTTCCCCTAGGTTTGTCTCAACTTCAGGCTCCAGAAATGTTTAAAGTTATGAATATGGCTTTTTTGCCCAAAATTTAAAATGTTTGTATTTTGAATTAAAGAAAGTGTGCTTAAATGCATGTCACAATAAACCCATGGCAATTTCTATTCACTGTCTCTATGACCGTATGTAGCAAGTTTCATTAGTCTTTAACACTAGAAGCATCTTAAATGATGAAAAATGCTGAAATTTTCAATAGCGAGGAAACAAGGATAAAGAATTAGAATTCATATCTAACACTAGTACTCACGTAACTTTCAAACTAGATTAGAACATTTAAAATTGGCTTGCGGATGCTATCTAAGCATTCTTTGGATTCAGGAAGGCTTACACTATTTTATAGACTAAAAAGAGAAAAGGGTAATTTTTTGAAAATGTTAATGAAATTTTTACTCATACATATCCTGAAGTTCTTTGTTTCTGCTGCGTTTACAGATTGATAACTGAAGTAGGTAAACGTGATTGTCGAGAGTAAGTCGCCAAGCCAAGCGATTGCCTAGCATGACTGGTGTTAAGTAAATCGTCTTCATTCACAACTCCGTTTACGCTGCCTGTATAGGCACAAAAGTCTGTGGAATATCTTATACATTCACTCAACTCTAGCAAAAACTATATTCCAGCAATAGTAATTCGAGGATAGGTACACAAGTTTGTAATATCGCCGGTAAGGATTATCGCCTGCACAGCCGTAACTTCCGCTCCGTTGTCTTCAGTTCAATCGTAGTTACTTTTGAAGATTCTGATATGTTCATAGTTGAATATCGAGTGATTATTAAGTTATTCACAAAGACGGCTTACGCCAACTGAAAGTAAACCTCGATTGGTCGATGCATATGGACAAGCATCCTCTTCGTCTTCTATGGTGAAAGAATGGGCCAATTTTTTTTCGACAAGAAAGCATAATAGACGAAGAGCGTGCAGGTCAGCCCTTGGAGGTGCTTATTTCCAGACATCGCTCTTGTGGAAATAGGTGTTCCAAATTTAAAGAAATAACAGCAAAATTGTACCTTTCTAAAATTGTCCTTCGAATTATTCATTTACATTTAAACCTGAATATTAGTGTAAGAAGGGTAGCTAATACTTTTCCTCAGTCCAAAAACAACTCATATGTCTAGCATCTTTGGAATTCTGCTGTGTCAGCAAAGTTCTGCTAAATACAGGGGATGGACATCTAATGTCTGTTCAAAGGAAAATCGATAAAGTGAAGCACCACCTCTAAAGGCAAAGGTCTTTTGTCATACAAGTAGTTAATCGCCACCATGTTTTGGAATTGTAATTGAAATACTCATTGACTTCAAGGATAGGAACATGAAAATAAGTGGGAGTCCTGTCCTGCCATATTGGACAGACATTTTTCCATCAAAGAGGAAAGCTGCGACTTCACAACACGTCTATGCACATAGCTCTTCCAGGAAGTTCTAAGGAATGTAGCCTTAAGGAGATCGATCTTAGATCCTGTTTGGGGAAGGGATTGAAATGTTAATTCATAGATGTGAGTATTGCAATAAAGGATGATTTTTGAAAAATGAAATGTTCATCATACCTAGAAAATGGATCTACCCTATAGATCTACCCTATATGTGGGGCTTGGTGAGTACTCGTCGCGCCTGAACTTGATTTTTTTGTGGTTTTGTTTCTTTTTGTTTCTGGTTTTAATTAGGTTCTCCAGCATTGTCATGTCGGACTATGAATGAAGTGGATAAAATAAGGGAAAATCCCGGAAAAACAAGCTATTAACCAGATAATTCCATTCTGGATGCAGTGATTATTTAAAGGTGTGCATGTTGGTAGATAGCTAACACTTTGGGTCGGACAACTATTGAATTAGAGCAAACGCTGTTGTGGCACATCTTTCAACGGGTATCATCAGATACTGTACTCTTTGGTCTTCCTGTAGGTTAAAGGGAGGAATTTTGGACCAACATGTCGCAGCCGGCGTTGTCAATAACTGATAACTGGTTTTTGGTATCAGGAAATTCCCATCTAATGGAAATACTACTTAAGTAGCTCTATGTTGAAATTAGTATTGGCGATCAGAAAATTGGAAAATAAAGCTAGCAGTTCGTGAAGAGTATAGAGGAAAAAGGTAAGTGTTTTGCTGCACATATGCATTTACTTGAGCCTTGATCGCTGCCCCTTGTAGTAATCAATTAGCATGCGATTTCAGTAAATGCAGCATAATTGATCACAAGCATGAAAATTGCTATTTTAAATTATTTGAAATATGTAGAATGTAGAACAAAGATGCAGTAGAACGGACACTTTGTGCTTTGCATCCAAAGAAGAATTAAATATTCAGCTTAGTGTGCATCGGCTGTGCAGAAACTGTCATGCATGGCCAAAAGGGGTGCTTTTTTTGTCCTATGTGAAATTACCTATGTTAATTTTAGACTGGATGCTCTTTATGTTTATTATATTTAAGTAATCGAATTGTAATTAAACTCGTCATAACCATGATGCTATAGAGTATCATGTTCTGTTTTCACTCTTACAGGAAGCAGGCGCGGCTCTGGGCGAAATGATTAGGTGACTCGGAAAATTGGCCAACATAAATTCGTAAAATCAGCATCGCAAAAGCGGATTTTATACTGGAATAGTGGTTTTGAATTTTTATGGGGCTTCCCTCTGTATATGAATCCAAAAGTTCCTTAAAATTACCTTCATTTAGAGTCCTCGCTGTCATTATGTCCACGAAATGTCATTTCTTGTCTACTTCCCTAATGGGATATTACATGAAAAGCCTGTTAAGCTTAACGTTCTCATTGTATTTTACAATAGTCGTGAGCTTTCCCGAAGAGAGTCTGCACTTTTGTTTTTTCCAGCTCCTTCAATCCGACATAATTGTTCTTCATACTAACGAATCTTAAATGTCCTGGTGCATGTTGAAGATGCTTCGCTGCAACATTTTTCTAAACATAGCATTGGTGTTGGCCTACCGACATTTACCACGTCATGTTGTCATTTTTACATAAAGAAAGGATGTTTTGGAGAATGGAACACACCACGTCGTGTGTTGGATTCATTATAAATCCCTTAAATGTGAAAAATTACACTTCACAATCAATCACTGATCACCAAAAAAAAAAAAAAAAAAAAAAAAAAAAAAAAAAAAAAATTACGTCTTTACTCAGGATGCAAACTCACAATACACAGTAGCACATGATACGCGGGGTTGCTTCAGGCGAGTTACCACTTGTACCAACAAATTTATTTTCAAATAAACGAAAAAGTAGGAAGAAAGCCCTGTATTATTTTGGCAACACGAGTAGGTGCGGAATATACGGCTTCTATGAATGGAATCCGTAGCCATGGTAACCTGCAATGCATTCTGCCCCTCAAACTTCTCCTCACCCACCGCATGTGTTATGGCCACCTTGGCCTTTTAACAACGAACCACTAGGGGGAAGTAAGCTAGGTGCATTATCGACACGCGAGCGCCAAGAGAGCGATTCCATTACAGAATATAATTTGGAGAACTTTTATAAACGAAAATTAAATGCTGGTACATAAAACAACCATATAGGTTATTAAAAAAAAAAGGTGACTCGTCTATTCAAACGCATCAAAGAAGAACCGCCCCTGCAGGACCTGCAGAACCTTCGAGCAATTTCCTTGCCCAATTTCTCAGAATTGCACATAACATTTTGTTTCCTGAAAAATGCTAACAGATTTTCCTCCCATATTCTTGCGGAATTTACCACATGGACTTCAACCGTACGCACCAGTGAGTAATCGGCGAGGCTGTATTACATTTCGGCAATTGGAACTACAGACAAGTGTAATAAAATGCTAAAGTGAAACTAAGTAAACAGTTACAACTTAACGTTTAGCAACATGTGGCAGTAGAAAAATGCAGACATGGAGTACAAAGAATCGAACATGGAAAAGCACCTCAATAAAATCCTAAGGGAATCCCACCTATCTTATTCACCATTCTATCGAAACTTTGTACAGGATTTTGTGCTGACACACTAACATTCCCTCCCGATGTTTCTATGTCAAAGGACTACATCAACTATGAAGAAACAAGGCAACACACGAGTAGTGAACTATCATTAATGCAGTTGTATTGACTTTTTCGTTATCAGTGTATTTAAACCGTATTAGCGTTATAGACGAAGTATAAAAATTGCAAACTTTATTTTGAACTCCCATTTCCGGTTTCTAATTTCTCATGCTACTTTCAAACGGTAGATATTGAAGATAGCAATGCCAGCAGGTTTTCAGTTGCAACCACCGCTTTGCTTAAGAGCATTTGAACATCTTTTAACGTTAGGAATGCGGAACGGTCTGTCGTAGCTATGAAAGTTGAACCATGATAAATACTAACAAGATACAATAAATTTTTTTTAATCTCAGGCACGTGCTTATAAAGACTTTTTAAAGTATCTTAAAAGAAGGTAATGCGACTAGCGCTTAGTGAGATTGTAAACTGCATTGCTTCATAGGAGTAAATGGACCACATTAAAATGTAAAAATGATGTAAATTTTGAGATCACCATGTAGTTGACTCCATGTTGATGAATAATCAGTCGGCAGCTACAGTAGTGAGCAATGGGACTTTTCCTTCAGGATGTGCAAGGTTGGATGTAACACCATTTGACTGATACTTAATGCAGACCATGAGCTATTTGAAATAGGTCCTGGACTGTTTAAGAATGAATTTATTTCTAAATCCATCTGCTAACTTTTAAAATATAATAAATATATGGTTTAAAATAACTTTAATGAGAGGCGTTTAGTTGCCATAAATCGCTGAAATGCCAAAATTCTTTTGGTGCTACCCGAGCAGTGTTAGTTCTACGATCTGCGCATAGTAATTAATAGACTACAGTGAATTATTTCTGTAATTTAAAGTGTAAGATAGAAGTTTTAAATGTACTAGTACATACATTCCTACATTATGATTACTTCCAAGTTCCTATTATGCGTTGCTAAATTTTAAGTTCTGTTCACATCTGAGATACTTTGCTCACCTTCCTTATGTGTCAGGTGCTTTATTCTTCCAACTGGGACGTTGCCTTGCTGCACCAAGACTGAAGGCACGCTTGCCACAGGACATTTTATTTCTATGTTTACTCTGTAATGAAGAAGTTATTTAATTTATACTCACACTAATCAGACCAGTTCGCTTGAAGACTCTTGAGTATCCCCTATCCCTGTATACTTGAATTTTATTATGTATATAGCTCCACAGTTTGTATAGCACCAACTGTGCTGAGCAATTGAAATAAAAATCAGGGGGAAAAAAACATCTTAACTTTTATCCTGTTAGTATTAAATTCTTGCTCTTTCTAGCTTTCAGAACATGCGTACGTGCTCACCTACACGCAGTTTTCTGATATTCGAGTTCTAATTACCCGAACCTTGAACTAATGGCATTCTTATTGGCAGCGTGTACCCATACGTCTAATTATCTTTACTATTAACTTGTAACATTTTTTCTCTCGAATCTATAACTGGCATTCCTTCTCAACTCGCCAAAATTCTAATTCGTGCCTTTTTACATTGTACATTGATTTTTATACATGGATATTAATCATTTAACAAGTGAATACTACGGCATCGTACTTGACATGGATATAGGTTCGTGTGTTTCCGTCGCGATTTCCAAAGTAAAATTCGATTGCAATTGACTGCGGTCATTTAGTAAAAGTGATGGACTGTAAAAACACTATTTGGAAAGGCGGGGTGAGGATAAAATTTCTATCCAATTTCAATAGGACAATATAAAAACTAAACAATAATAAACATTTGCTGTTTTTTTCTTTCCTGCCGCACGCTTTCTCGGGGAGCGGAGTGAGCAAATTGAAAGCAGTTCTTAAAAGAAAAAAAAAAAAGAATATGCAACTTTATATTGCTATGGTCACATCTTGAACTCTACCTATTTTCATAGTACGTAATTCTACTCATGACTTACTTTTTCCACTAATTATTACAACAAATACGTGTTGGAAGCTATTTTTGGCTCTTTCTAAATGAAAGCATTTATACTGCTGTATTCAACTGAACGAGTTCCATTCAGCAAGTTCTAAATATTTTCGGTTAATTTCCAAGTCTTATTTGAAGGGAATTTTGAAATCGACTATTGCAAGTGTGGTTCAAAACTGTCCAGAACTATGGTGACCCCGTAATGGTTTATCGCCAGAACTTTGCAGTCACTTCAAATCATTGTTCACACTAGCTCAGAAACCTAACCTTGTTTTGTCAGTTAGTTTTATTAAAGTAATGTTCTTATTGATATTACTCAATTTACAGGATTTATCTCAGAATCTTCTAAAAGAAGATGCAGCAGATCTGACTGGCTGGAAGAACAAAATACCAGTCTCGGCAATAGAATTTTAACAGCCGCATTATTGAAACCATGAGCAGTGCCTAAATAAATTTTGAATCAATCTAGGAAAATATTCTAAAATGAAGGATCACGGTGCAAAGTCCTTCTAAATGTGCTGAAACTTTGGCTTTAATTTTTCTCATGTTCTGTATTTTCTCATTAGGACATCGTATTACAGGCAGATAATGAACAGAATCAACTGAAATTTATTGAAGGCTTTAAGAAGTAATTTAAAAATTTCTGGAAAGACAAGTCGTCCTCCATCCAAAAGGTCACAAGATGTAGTCCTTGGAGGTAGACAAAGATGACAAATACCTATAGTAAATCTAAGTACAGTCAAGAAGTTTTTTGAAAATTCTGAATTGAAGTTCATGGGCTTGCTGATTTTTCGGTTTTCCAAATATTCAAAATCATTCTCTGGAGGAATTTTAAATCGCTCCAGGAAAAGAAAAAAAAGAATACTTCGAATTTCCGCGTTTGAAAAAGGAACTTTCTCTGGTGTATAAAGAACAAAACTGGTGATGGAACTAGATCAATTTATCGTGTAATTGTGGGGACTTCGATGATGGTCCAGGTGAAAAGTTTATAATGAATTGTCAACATGTAGTAAATTCAATTTTCCTAACATACAGATCTAAAAGTACCATATGGCACGAAGTCGTTCGGCATGACAATAGTGCTCTTCGTATCTGATAGTGCGTGTTAAATTATGAAAGTTGCCGAGTCACTGAAAGAATTTCATAGTAAAATGTGCATGTGACTTGTTCAACTCACGCCTTACAGATTTGCAGAAGGGATTCGTAATCAGTTGAGAGATGTTGATGAATTAATTGGATGTTTCGAGTCTTGAACCCCTTCTCGTGTTGCTTTCCGTTGTTGCAAGCTGCAGACATTTCAGAATTGCCCTCTTCCATTTTGACAAGATTGGGGTTCTGCAACTATTACGCCAGAACTTCAAAAACATACACAACTTCAAAAAGTTCTTAAAACTTTGGAATTCGGCTTCCTATCGCCCCGAATGATTCGTTTGAGTGTTGACTTTGTCAGTTTACAATTGGTCTCCAATTGAGTACGATGACGTTTAAACTTGATTAAATGAGATCTCATTTTACAATATTTATTGGCATGTTAACCTCTGTGGGGGACATTTTTCAGGCCAAAACCTGACAGTTGCGAGCATCTTACATTTAGTCATCTGAAGCAGTAATACCTTCCCCACTCAAACCAGCCAAGTATTTGCGTTTGTATACACTGACCAAAACACGTTAACACTGTCCTGTAAATTAAAGTGAAGTACAGTGATTGAGATAGAAAGATTCCTTGACCAGTGCTCGAGTTATTTGTGGATATGTTATATACCATTAATTAAACGATACCCATCCTCTTCATGTGAGAAGTCTTGTTTATTTTATACAGCTGACTTATCTTTGAGTTACAGTTCGTCCGGTTTATCTTCAAACACGGGAATTAGAGAACGCGCTATTGTAGGTATTCCATGACTGCCTAATCCCATATCGCATCACTTCTATTTAACGTTCCAGTTGACTCCGTCTGATTATATTGTAGCTACCCCTTTAATACTTTAAAGCGTAGCGCTTTAAAGACTACTGGTAGATGCCGGTAATATAGATATACCGTCCAACATCTTTTCTACCTCCTTCATTGATTTGTGCCCATATTAGCTCGATAGCCTTCGTATCACAATGACACTTAGATATGTCCATTTAATTCAGCTATGTAGTCGATTGCATACAGTTTGTACTAATCTTTGTTTCTCTTAATTATCTAGTACAATATTGGTTTTGATACCATATTTCACTGTCAGTATAAAGCAGTTTGTAAATAAGTAAGCCCTGCACTTATTGCAGCACCTGTCGCTGAGTGACGAAGACCAGGCAGTCGCGGATAGCAGTGGCAATTGTTTTGTAAACAATTGCCACCTAAGTAGATCATGTTTCAACTTAAACGAGACGAAACTTAACTGAGTACTGCTTCTCTAGGACGTCAGTTTTCGGTGATGTATACCAACTTTACTTCAACGAATAAGATGGTATCTCTCGAACTAAATATCACTGCTTCGTTAGCAATTTATGCTGGGTTGTTGACCTCCTGCTAAATTTGTCTTTTAAAATGAATCGCTCGAGTGGGCACCCGAAATGATTTTGACCCTGCATCTGTTTCCAAACTACGTAACTACCGAGACTAATATGAAATGCATATTTTCGCGATATGTACATTCTCGATGCGCAGTTTTGTAATGCAACATTCCACCTATAATTTTGCTTGCGCCGTAAACGGAATATCTCATTAACTGTAACAAACATGGATTTGTTAGCATATTTAATTCAAGCCTGTCAGAATAAGTTATCTTATACATTGACTTTGTATTCACCAAAGGCAATAGATTTAATGACTTTTAGCGATTTTATTTGCGTATTGTAAACCAGAAAGCGCAGGTGTTCTTCCGATACGATGACGTCACACATGTTTCCAAGACTTGCAAATATGTTTTCAAGCTTTGTCAGCAAGTAGTGCACACTTCAAACTTTGTCAGCAAGTAGTGCACACTTCCGGGAATTGGCCAAAAGCTCAAAATAAATCATGCATATCCCTACAGTAAAGCTTTGTTTATATGTTGACACCATGCCCCGTAACTAGATATCACATGGTTTATAGAAATATGACGATTAAGTGTAAAATTAACATTGATATTGACAGTGTTATATCATTAATGTTAACATTCCACTACAACTAGAAAGCAAACAGATTCACGGGTAATAGTTTGACAGAAAGATTTCGGTTTAGAATTTGTTCATACATTTCTAAATTTCTTATAACGCAATGGTTATACACGTTTGAGTCTCGACTTCTCAAAAGTACATGCTCTTTAACGAAACGTACAAATGATCAGAAGTGTTGAATCATAAAGACCAAATTCTAACTGCCGTTTGACCGTTTAAGGATGAGCATTGCTATAGAATATGATCAACTGTTGGTTTCCATTTTCACAAGGACATCAAAATTTTGGTTATCGAAAATCCTGAACTTTAAAAATACGATCTGAGATTCCAGTTAACATGGTTAACTTTACTGTAATTGGAATGTTAATCTCCATTCTATCTGTTAGTATTTTTTTCTCTCGGTTTGTATTTTGCTTTTGGGCATCTTCTTGCCGATTATCGGCATATTTTTGTTTTATTAGCTATCTCGTTTCCGAATTTACCAGTAATTTACTAGTAAGTGCTGAGTAAAGAACTTTAGTTTGTATTACATGATATTTAGCAATTCGCATAGATTTGTTGCAATATTGTCAGGTGCTCTTTTTTAGAGCACTCGTAATTCCTCCGTTGGATAAACGCAATGCTATCTGTCGGGAGTACTTCACTTGTGCTTGTAGGATTGTTGCCTGATCACTGGAAAATTTATCCAGTTTGTCTTGTTTTTAATTGAGATGCCACACCTATTTTTCCGTTCATTGTGCTGCTCTGAAAACACGAGTAGCTTTTCACAGCTATTTCTGCAAGTTGTTCGTTAGCGTTTATCAACTGGTGCTCGTACTAGAGGTTTCCTTGTTTTGCATCATATACGAAACTAATGCTTATCGCCAATCATTCCAAGGTGTATCCTGAAAATGGAAATCCGTACATGTAACAGAAATTATATACGAATGAACTCGATCTTTAATATTTCAAGGAGGTTTATTCTTCTTGAGTAAAAACACGGCCACACAAGAACTTGCACAAAGTTTCACAACCAGTCTACAATTTTCTACAATTTTCAAATCTGGAGTAAGACTCCACAGAATGAATTTGATTGAAAAGGTTTATTAGATCCGCTTAATATACCTATCACTTCCAGAATTTACCATAGTTTGAAAATTCACTAAAGTGCATTCAACAAACAGTTTGCACCACGAATACACTGAACCGTGGTGCATGCACTTCTCCGAATCACAAGTTGTGACGTGAGGAAAGCAGGCTGTTCCCCACAGCTAAGAAAGGCCCAGGGGAATGAGTCGCAAGGGGAGTTAAATTCCCGACACCCTGCCTGTTTTGATACTTGTGTTAGTTTAGTTACACCCCATTAAAAAACGTTCTGACGCCTTCTACTTTTGTGAATAAATCTTCTCGTTTTTAGTGCACTGAGTGAATAGGGCGCATGTTCCCCCCCCCCCCCCCTTTTAATGGTTCTACTTCTGGTGTAGCATGCGTTCTGACGTACACATCCGTGTCCTTGTTACACACTAAGGGTGGGCACATTCCTGTCTGGGACTTTCTTAGCGTTGGCGAACAGTAGGGAGACCTCACAGCACATCGCCTAGGCTGTTACAATTAAACCCGCACAATCACGCTATACGCTGTTTAGCCCACCATTAACTTTTTTTTTAACATAATTCATAGTTTTCTCTTAGTGTGGGTTATTGATTCTTCTATTTAAAGGTGCAATTTTAATTATAGTACCTCATGCAGTGCATTCATGGAGAATACGCTACTGGCACAAAGCCAGTTGTTTGCAAACGTGTAAGACGTTCATTTTTGGTGTTATTTCAGATTAAAATTATTTTTATTAAAACCTTTAACATAGTCATGCCCGCTCTTGGTAAGGTAGTTGTCTACTTCTGTTTTCAGAGGTAACTTTCATGTTCCATATCCATGTAAGTAATAAAACTTCAGCGTAGTGTAAATCAATAAATGCTTCCAAAAATACAAGCAGGCCACGTAATCCCGAATAAGCTAGTTATGTTCAGTGCAAAATCGAAGCCCTACACACGTACACGGCTCCTGTACTACTCGACGCATGCACCCCCTAACGAGTGAACCAATTTAAGCGAAATCCAACGTGTGCAAAACTATTCACAGTACTGATTTTCACGAAGAATAGCTCACCACCCGAGTTTTATAAGGGCTCCGTCTTGGAGGCGTTTTTCATCTAAGAGATAATGTACATTTGAACAAATGCTTTATCGGGATGGTTCTAAAGGAACGTATTTATTCCAGTTTAAGATCACTTAATTTAGAAATAATTTTAGGTTTGTGATTTTCAAATGACTGACGCAATTTAAGTGTCATTTTATTAATTACCCGGAAGTGGACAACACCGTTAGTTACAGGTTTCTGACGTCCTTGTCAGGTTCGTTATTACTTTACGTAACTGGTTCAGTATTAGGTCAGTATGGGCTTAACCGGAAGGGAGTCTGCTCATAAGCATTTTAATTGCAAGCACCAAAAAGTACAAAATGCAGGCCAAAGGTCCATGTGTGGTTCACACTACTGCTAAACTAGAGTATCCTGCGGCAAGTGTAGCATGCTGAACTGTAGTCGGAGCAGTAAAAGCAAATTTTCATCAGATAGTCGTACAGTGAACTACATTCGGTTCTGCGTTGCGTTAAACTATGAAGATGTTAACAGTTTTCATACGGTTCGGAAATGGAATTTTAGTCAAGTGTAATTGTTATTTAATGACTAAAATTAAATATACGCAATTGCTCCGCTTATTTGTAACGTGTAGGTATTAACCTGCGTTAGCTTAGTTTATTATACTTTTGAAATGGCACTGGCTTACTAAAGCATAATAGCAATTTGTGTATGAATAATTAAACCCATGTAAAATCCATATATTCAGTTTTTGTAATCTTTTTCTACTGATTTGTCGTAGCATTTTTTTAAATTTGTCGCTAGTTAAAAGTAGTTAATTGCAACATACATTTAGATAACAATGCACCAATGTCTATACATTGCAAAAATGGCATTCATTACAAGCATAAATTGAACACAATACAACGTGCATTTCACAAAGTAAATCCTATAGGTATTTGTACAGCTGTTGGCTTGTATAATTTTTTAAAAGAGATGAGCTGATGTTTCCTTGTTTCCTCGTTTGCTGGGCATACTATGAAGATCTGATTGACGATTTAAGGTTTAATATAATTGACATTCAAGTGACGTTTCCTTGAAGTAATATTTTTATTCGACGTCAGCGTCCTAAACTTAATACAACAGTATACAGTTATATTGGTTTAATAAGCCATCTATTAGTCCAGTAGTTATTTTTCGTTTGAATTCCTGTTAGGTTATAGGTACATATCTAGGACCATTTTGGGGATGTCTGGCAGACTTCTCGAAGTCTGCATTTTTTTGTTGCTGTTTAATCAGAATTACTTAAAATATTCGCTCTGCAGAGGTAATGAGAAAAAATGGAGCTAAACGTTGCTGTGCTAGAGGAATGTTTTCGCACTTTTTTAATGACCAAGCTCATGCACATTATCCACTATTTTGTAGCGCTAGAAGTTGAAGTAGAAATTGAATCAATACACGCAATTATCAAAACAGCAGTTCTGTATTTATACTCAGTATTGCCGTGTATTCTGAACAGTTAAATTACTTTAAGGTCAAACTAATTGTATTTATGAATGTGGATGTTGAGGTCTTATTTATGGACGCTTTTAATTGATTTGGTTCTGTGTCCTATTCTATAATGGGCATTAGGGATCGCTTGATTTAGTTCAGAGGCTTGTTTAGTAGGTTTGAAGTTCTACGTGCCGTAAATCTAAGACACGGGACCCCCGTTATCTCCCTTCCGAGGAAGCCATGCTAAGGATCTTTACGCCCGATAAAATCCCCTTCCGCTGGGTTTGAACCCGGAACCAAAGGTTAAAATGTCACCCCAAGACCACAGAGGACGATAATTATGAATGTCATTCTTGCACAAATCCAACTCAGTGTAATTTAATCTCTAGAATTCACAGAGTGCTATAACGTAAATCAAATAACCATTTTTCTTTTGTGTGCTACCCAATTTATGTAGATATTGTAGTTACGAACATTTATTTTTAAACTGAACATGATTAAAAGTGAATATTTATGAACAAATTACTATCAATGTATTTTTAGCCGGCCAGCACTATTATGGCAATTTTAAGAAGGGCTGAACAATTTTGCTGGTTCCCTCTCCCTCACCGTGTCATTTAAATGTCCTTCCGAGCCACAATTGCGAGTTATTGGTGAATATGCCACCATACAGGGTGCATGGGCTATGATTCACCTCAGAGGAAAGAGTTTAATGGTTTGAAAATCTCTCATCGGATGTCGCCATTATCTTTATATTGGTGAGTGGTATTAAAATTACTCGAAATGGAAGCTGTGCCGGGCCTTACATGTTCTTCCAGGGTAAACCGTATGAAAGCATTATGAAAAAGTATAATCAGTTAATTGAAACATCAAATGCCGACGGAAACTACCGAATAATGCCGTAGTTTCCGACTATCGAATAATTAGATTGCCCAACCGAATTCTAAAAGATTAACGTGGCCTGAACCTACTGAAAACTGCTTTTCAAATAACGGAAAAGTGCTGGAAGAAAACTTTCATTGCATACTTGTGTAGGTATAAAACGAAGTAGGCAAACTGTAGTTTCTTGTTCTTGGCATGACGGCGTGAGGATAAAGTGTAGCACTTTAAACTTTTGAAAATCCAAACCAATAATTGGTCTGTTACTGATAACCAGTTATACAAAAGTCATAGCGAATGGATAACTTCACCATCTATTCACAATTTGAAGATATGTTTGCTTTGTAAACAACTTAAAGTAATTGGTATTTTAATCCAAATCTCTAGAACAGCTATGGAGAAATTAAAGGCAAAAGCATTTTTCATGTATTAAGGGATAACAAACATGGCGGGGGGATTCACTTAACTTTCTTCGTGCCGCATCTTTGGAAAGTCTTCATCTAAAATACAAAGTTTCATATTTAACAGAATTTTCGTTTTGAGTTTTGGCCTCAAAACATGTATTTTAGGGGAAATTTCTGTATCTTTTTGTTGTTGTTGGAATGCAATACTTTCTCTGTTGTAACACATCTGCTCTGTAATAGTATACCTAAATTTCTGGATGACCAATAAAATATCGATGTTGAATGAAGCTTCATTGGGGATAAGTGCTTTTCTGAAACTGTAGCAGTAATAGTTCGACGAGTGATTCCATTAACTTTGATGAAATAGCAGTTCCGTGAAAATCCTCAATGGGTGAAAGGATTGGGAATTGTAAACGGAACAATATCGTCGCTACTTAACATTACAACACGCATTTTGCTGATCAAAGCATAACTGAACCATATGATGTATTTACAAGTGCTGACTAACATTGTTTTGACGTTTATTACATAACAACTGCATGTTGTGGAAAAGCCCTACTTCTGCACGAGGGGATGAAGGAAGGTGATGTCTAGTACATTTTTTTTCTCAGCTTCTTGGTTTGTCCTTGTTATATAAGGTGAACAAGAAATCTACTTTTTTAGTATGTGCGCGTGTATAACGTTTTTAGCAGTGCTGTGTGCAATAAATAGTTGAACAAGGTCGTATTGACATCGCGTTGGATATAGCAAGAATTACTCTGCGCCAGCTGTACTAAACAGGTTGCTAAAATTTGGCGCTCGTCTCTTAAAAATTCCCTTTGACAATTGTACATCGCATAGTTTCGCAAATATAACATGAAAAAGATGCATGGTGTTATATTACTTTCGTTTACAATAACGGTTAACAATGGTAAAAGTAGAAAGGGAGTGAAAGACAATTCCCTAAACTAAACGAAAGGTAGAACAATATTTTTATATTTAATTTAGTCAAAAATTTTGATTAAAATACACTGCTTTAAGATGTTTACATAATGCGAATCTTGCTTACCTGTGAATGCCGGGTTCATTCTGAAGGAATTTTGTATACTTTTGCATAGCTGGTATATCATAAGATTAAAACTTGCTGCAACTCGTTCATAACATTTTATAAGTTTGTGCAATTTCCGAAGTATTAGTTTCTGGTTTTTCTTCAAGGATTGGATGTTACATTACGTGTTCCGGAATCTGGTCAATCCACGAGGTCTGCCTAATCTCTTCCCAATTGGCCTATAATTATTTTCTCTATCATTCTATTATGATTTTCCCATTTCATTCTTTTTCCCTTACCTTACTAACAGAAAATGTAGATCTGATTTCATTCACTTAATTCAACAACTTCAGTACAGATTCTTGTTTACCTCATGAACTTCACCTCTGCGTGTTGGTTTCTAATGGTATAGTCAAAGTACATAATATAGAATCTTAACTTATGCGCGTTAATTTAGCAAAAAAGACTAGAAATTTGAGAGAAAAAATACCAGTTTCAAATACAATGCACACGCACAAATTTTCCTAGAGAATCGACGGAATAAGCAAACAAATTGATCATTTTAGACATTTTCTCCGATCAGTCTCTTAAGTGTGAAGTGAATTGGCGCATGTGTGCGTCTGTGAAGGTTTTTTAAGGATGCCTTAAAAGTAGGCCTCTGTTCAATTTCATGCCTACGACCGTTTCCTTCTGTTCGATCCTTCGGTTTTGGGTAATACCTAAATGTAGGGCATCATGATGCGCTTTTCCCTACTCTTGGATTCGAGGAGGACATGAGTGACTTCTGAATTATCTGCTAGCTGTAAAACTTCTCCTACACTGGAATTTGTATGAACAGATCATTAAAATAGAACGGAGGATTTACATAATTCATGGTTAGTGTTCTTAACTAAGTTGACAGTGAAATAGATGGTGCAATTTCCTACCTATATTTCCCTTCTGATTTGTTGGACTTTACCTGCCCAAAGTAGTTCAGCACATCCACCAGGCAGTGTATATCGCGGTAATTGATCGTTTAACTCGGAGGTTAGTGTCACGCAATGGAGAGTAGAAGATCCATCGGAAAATGACTAAAGGATGGGTAGGGGGTAAATAAATGGATTCCGGAATACTTTATGAACATTGTGGTAGAAGTCTGACGTGTTAATACATCCAATGTTAAGATTAATAACTTAACCAACGGCAGGGTGAAACATTCTGTACTTAAGGCGATGTACATTTTGTATTGATTTGCCTATGGCTGTTTGTTCTTGTCCCCCTCAGTTGATTTTTTAAAATTTATATTTATATAATTTTCTTACTTCCAGGTATAGTTTGTATTAAACCAGTATATCCGTTCAGCATTTGAAGGTAAGGAGGTACCAATTTCTTGGTGATGGTTTGCGTTGCAGTGAGTTTTTGAAAGCGTGTTTATAACTCTTAACTCCCATTAAAGAAAAGGGAACGCTTTTGTTTGCTGCATGTAGGTGTGGTTTGTTAATGTCTTGTGAATCTAACCATGATGTCCATGAGTTTACATACAGCTGGTGAAAGTCCCTCAATGGAATGACCATAAGACTTCATTTATAGTTTTGCGAACAAAAATGTTTCGAGAAGGCTTTTTATTATTCCATAGAATTATTTGCTCTCCATAAGTGTTTGGCTTTTGTATGATTATATCCTGTTTTCAGGTCAGATGGAGTGTCAAATGGAAAATGCTTTCATGTCAACTTAACACTATTTTATTGACCTGAAAAGAACACACAAACACAAAACCTAAACACACTTTTGTAGAGGACATAATTCGCAATCGAATAACGTAAAACGTATTGTCAAAACATTTTGTATAAAAAGCTTTCACTTAAACTCCAGAAGTTATGGGTGAATCTATTAGAATATTCCGAACCGTTTACTTAATATGCAAATTGTTTCATTAGTAAAGCGTGGAGGAAAATACAGTACTAGCCTAATGAGATAATACAATCCTTCTAGGGACTAATTGGTAACGATTACTCTACATAACATCGTCACATTTCTGTAGGATTCTATTCTCCAACACCTGGTCGAATCGTTTGTTTAATCACTCTCATTCATTCTTTTGCTTTTCAAAACGTGTCTAATCACATTTAATTTCCATTATCTCCCAGCCGTGATGTTTACTCATACCAGAAATCAAATGGTTGTGTACTCTCTATGCTTCATGCAAATGTTTTTAAATTGTGAGTTTCTCCATAGTTAAAATCTATATGTAAGTATTGTGCGCTTATTTTGTTTACAACTGAAGTGCATTTTACTCCCGGTTGCTTGTAAATGAAATGATGCTCCAGCCTCATAATTTTCATGCCAGTTTCTGTTCGAAATAAAAGCGACAGGATAATCAGATATTAACTACTGCTGAAATAATTCCTTTTGATCAAAGGTGCATCACATTGATACCTGAATTGTTACTTCCGAGATTAATGCTTTTATAAATAAATGATTAGGGTATAATAACAAGAAATTTCCGTGCATAAAGTAGAAGCATGAACTGAAGTTGTATCACGTGTCATCCTGTTACCTTAGTGCTAAATCAGTCAAGAATACTAACTTAACGTCAGTTCTAGGAGAAAGTCTCCGGGGCCTGAGATGTAGGGGATTAGAGAAGGTTACCACACCCTTCCTGGATAGATTTGACACCCCATGCCAGTTCAGTTTCAGGCCATTTAAAAACATTCTGATGTCTTCTACTTTTGTGAATGAATCTTCTCGGTTTTATTATACTGAGTTAATAGGGCGCATGTTTTTTGACGGTTCTACTCCTTGTGTAGCATGCGTTCCTGTCACACATTCGCTGTCCTTATCCCACTGTGTAAGGGGGGCGCATTCCTTTCAGGCCCCTTCTTTACGTTTCTAGACAGTACGTATAGTTCTACAAATTAAAAAGGGAAATAAAATTCATGGAATTTGGCAAGACTTCTAATTGAAAATTGCATTTCAGATACGAATTAGTCATTTGGCAAAATCAAGTAGGAATATTGGTAGGGGGTGAGAACGCGTAGATGAAAGCATATCTATAAAATCAGATCCTTTTGTTCGTGTTTTAGTCTTGCAGAAAAGATTCCTATCGGCTGTCTCAGCTTTTGAAAACCGTGCTTGCATTTACATTGAAAGGTCACCGCAAACTTTACGCTTAGCGTTTATGCGTCTCAAGACAAAGTGCCCTTCTCATAATTACGAAAACGGTTATTTTTAAACCGTAAGCGTCAGAAGTTAGCGGAGTATATAATTCAATGATCTCATTTCGCGTGCTACATTTATATCTCAAACCGAAAAAAGTCGGCAATACTCTTCAAATAGATGATCGATTATCCTTCAATAAATCAATAAACTTAAATGGTACTGTCCATTCTCATCCCACCCACGTATACCCGAGACAAAAATCTCCTTAGTGAAGGTGACATATATATTTCTACATAAAAGATTAAGTGAAAGTTTGAACTAATGCATTGTCTACTTAACGCCAGTTCAGATCCTCGCAATGTCGCAACGTGTCCTTTGTTTCATGTAAATTGACAAGGATACAAAATACTTCTATCACGTACTCCTATTAACGTCAAAGTTAGAATTTTTGTGTACGTATAAAATATAAAATTCCCTTCTCGATATGCTCTTAATAGCAGTGGTTAGTTTCTATACGAGCTCTGCACAAATCCGTTACGTAATCCCTGGGAAAATAAGAACTCGTACACAATTTGTGGAGAAACTTAGTCAACGTTGAAGGCCAGGAGTATTGTTTTGTCGTTTCCTCCCCAACAAATCGATGTCCAAGACATGCACAGAACTACGGCAGCTGTTCTATTACGTAATTCTCGCCCTTAGTGTTCCAACCTGTGAATGACGTTTAAACTTACGGAACCATGAATTTTTCACATTTATGAAGTATGCTTAAACTAATAGCATTTAGCACATGAAATAGTCTTTATGTGCTGCACCCGCATGCCTTGAGCTCTAGTACAGACTCTTAGAAACCCATGGCGTAACATCTCAAAGTGGGTCAGAGCCTGTCAAGCCGACTGCCGACCTCATGCCCACATATCCAACCGATACGGAGCTGGGTTTGGTCAGCATCATGGCACCCCCAGCCGGAAAGTTGGATTTCTAGACCAGCGCTACCTGGCATAGCTTCTCAATTTCCTCACGATGCTCAGTGGGCACCGGTTCTATGTCCGCACCCCTCCAGGGGCGGGATCGATTCCGGGCGCGTTCCATAGCGGACCAAAGCACAACGCCTTAGTCCACTACGCCATGGCGAAGGACATTCCTCTGTATACTGAACTGTTACCTAATCGAGATAAAATGATCTTGCTGCTAATTTTCTTGTAGATGCAAGGGAAATATGGGAATACAGTAGACTTTAAGTGACTGTCAAATGTTTCAAAGCTGGTCGCTATGATAGTTTTGATATTCTGTTCACTTTGCATGGCCAAGAGATTAAAAATGAACTACTTTACATTTGAGAAAAGTATTATAAAATTAAAATACAAGGAATATCTGCAATGATACAGACAGCATTTTATTTAACTGCTGTGGTTCTCGGCGTCCCATTCTATACTGAACGTAAAAGACCGCTTAATTTTGCTCATGGGCCTCTATCAGGATTGAGGTTTCTATAAGGTACTGTAAATCTAAGTCTACACTGACTTTACTTCCCTTCCGAAGGAAGGATCATATGTTAAGGATCTTTAGATCCGAAAAAAATCCTTTGCCCTCCGCCTGGTTTGAGCTTGCGACCTTGAGAACCAGGGACTAGCATGTTACCTATAGACCACGGGAGGACAGAGGGAGACAATTGTGTACTTCAAGGGGATCTACTGTTCTGTGCTGTAAGTTTGTCTATCTCTTACGGTTTGAGTTATACAAGTCATTTAGAATGAAGTCTTCTGAAAACATACCCAGAATATTTAATATGCTTACATTTCATTTGTCATAAATATCTAAAACGTATGGTATTTTAATCAAAATTAGAAGAGTCATTAAAAAAAACTTAAGAAAATTCCAGATTAAGGATAATCTGGTATGATATTTTCTTAAACCTTTATGCAACCCTGTAAGATGCTGAAGTTAAATACCAAGTTTGGTATTCAAACAGGCTTTTTGTAAAAACGCTTTTTTTTTTTAGCTTCAAAAGGTCCTAAAATACGTATTTGTGATGAAATCTCGGTATGGAATTTTTGGGGTGGAGTGCAATACTATTACTACTGCTACTACGAGAAAGTATTGTATTCTACTTAGACCAGTAGAGAAAGTAAACCTAAATTAAATATCAGAGCCCACAATGCCGTTCGTATTTTTCCATTAATGATGTGGACATTCTCCTTTCTCCCTCCAACCCTTTTCTCACTTCCCCTCGCCCTCCCCTGACCCACTGCCCTTCTCACGTCACTGCGCAACGTAAAACATCGTAAAACAGCGGCAGTCAGCTTACATTTTCTGGTGTTAAAACTTTAAACAAAAGTATAACTTAACAATAACCAAATGATCGACACGATATTGTTTTCCATGGTACATGAATGATAAATCCTTGCGCAACGTCTTTAATATTTTTATGTAGAATCTTATCAGGAACATTACGTTTGTACATTCTTCTGTCTGTCATTTATGGCTTCAGCCTAGTGCATACTTTAGTAGCATATAAATCGAAGACAAACTTAGTTTCATTTAGATACTAGCTATACACGCAGCTCTTTTTCCCCATCACTCGCTAGATCCCTGTTTTCCTCTATCTTGCTGTTTTCACCCCTCCCTCTCTCTCTCTCTCTCTCTCTCTCTCTCTCTCTCTCTCTCTCTCTCTCTCTCTCTCTCTCTCTCTCTCTCTCTTTCTCTCTCTCCTGTATCGCCTCACCCTTAGCCTTTCAGCAAATTAGATATCACGTGATTTGAAAACCGGTAATAAAACGAGTTGCTGAATAGTGCCAAAATTAAAACCTAAGTTAGAGGTAGGTAGGTATATAGACTTGTGACTTCCTAGTTGCCTATAATTGAGGAATAACCTGTTTACTTACACGAGGAATAGTGGTGAAAACTTGTAATTAAGGAGTCAAAGCTTGAAAGGCTTTACAAGGTTAGATAGTATATGAACTTCAAGATTTAGATCTATAAGATGCCCGACTTTTGATGCTCTTGTTCAGTAGTACTCGTTTCACAGAATGTAAGGGAAATAAGTCCAAACATGGACGGAAGGAAATACATGATAGAGCGAAGCAAAATGCAGTCGCTACGATTCGTATGTAATGTTTCTGTAATTGACTTTAAAAGCTGAACTTCACGGTCAATATTAAAAGGTTCTCGTGTTTTGATAAGTTTTGTTGTAATAACTTGCGATAACCAGTTTGTAATACGTAAAATGAGATTTGTTTGCAGTTTAATATCCGAAAATACTTGATGGGCAAATGTAAGATAGAGAGGATAGCTTCTTGATGGTTACAGATTGTATAAGTTCCCAATGTCATATCCCTAAATGTTGTAGGTTTGTGCTTCCTGTAAGCGAAAATAGTAGAGCCTTCAAGCTGTTAAATAACGGAGATAGAGAAAACAAACATTTAAAATTGCATCTACTATTGCGCATCGGATAATTTTTTTTTTAATTTACATCCTCCAACGTTAAGTGATATCGGACGGTGAGTGAATTGTGTGAAATGCTGCTAAAATGAGTGCAGGGTCCAAGGAGCTTAGTTACCCGACATTCGTCTTGAAGGATAAGGGAAAATCCCGAAAAAAACCTTATCCAGGTAACTCACCCTGACCGAGATTCGAACTTGGGACCTCTTGAACGTGAGGCAGACATGCTACCATCTACGCTACCGAGGCGGGCATCGGATAATTAGGGCAGGTGTGATATTAAATAAGCAAAATGTCTTGCAGGCATGGATCTCGTGTACTAACATTCAGAATTAAGTTTCCTGCGGAACCAATAACCTACAGCGCCCGGAAGACGCTCGTCAGAGTCGCAGACGAATCGCAAAGTTCATTTTTTCGAATGTTCTAGTTCTAACATGACCATCTGAAAGGCATGTCTTACTTATTGAGCCTGACAAAAATATATTAAAGTTCTAAAACCTTTTTACAATTTGGAATCTTAAATAGTATAAGCTTAAGATCTTATCTTACAAAATTCATACATCGGTGTTTCCTTCCCATTTCGGTTAATATCAAGGGATGTTTTAAAATTAAATATAGTGAAACACATGCCATGTAAATTAGAACAAAATCATCTAAAATCATTGTGCAGTTTTGCAGTACCTAGCGGAAAAATTTAATTAACTGATCATTTTGACATAGGAAAAACCATTCGTAAAACTACAGGTAGGTCAGAGTACGGACTTAAATTCTTGTCCTTAACATTAGCAGTCTGAAATACGTTGTATGCTTATCTTTTCTCAGCTAACCATAGTGGAAGGAACTTCATGGTCCATATACTTGTGAATTTGTAACGGTTATTAATTTAAATGCCGCTATGTACCAGGACAGAAGTTCTTTGTGTGCATAGCCCCATGTAGCGGCATTCTCTTCCTGTTAGACACTATTCTTAAAATCTACTTTTCCTCGACTACATGTTCATTGTAGGAGTGATTTTGATCTATTTCCTATAGGTAGGTACAGAAAAACGGCATGGCTAAACGAAAGTTCAGTCTTTAAGAGCTGGTCGCTGTGTAATAACTTTAGAATTTCATTCTCTTTGCAGTCAGGGCATTAAAAGAAATACCGACTTCCTATTTGAGATGTATAAGTATTGAGAAACTCAAACCAATAAGAAATATTGGAAAATGGTTATCTTTAGTATTTTAACGAAATCTAATTTTTGTGTAATTTGTCCATTTCCTATATAAATTCAAGGTTTACTTTTCACACTTGATGAAAATATCCTAAACATATGGTAGTTTAATAAAAATATTAAAACGTTGTTGAGAAAATGAAAACGGAAATTGTTTCCATTTTGGGATGGAAAATTAGTTATCTTTTGGAAGATCTGAACTTGTCATGTTTGATAGTGAACTTTGTTTTTGAATTATGCCATTCATTTTCTAAAAGGCTTTATTCAAACCCCCTCGGAACGTTATTCAGTGAATTCTAGGTATAGAATTTTTTGGTGTAATGCAATACCTTCTCTACGCCTCGTATGTACATGGTAGTAACGTAAGAATTTTCTGGAACTTGAATCTGTGTTACTGTGAAATTTGCATTTAGTCAGTTCAGAGATCAGTTCTCGATTTAAACTTAGAAACCAGTGCCGTTTCTTGCACATTGTTTGACTTGTAAAGTTGTTAACGTAGGTCAAGGATTAGAAGCTCTTATCTTAGTATTACATTCGCATACATTACAAGAGCAAGCAGTGAAATTAGCTACTGTTGCTAAGTGCAACACTGCATATACGGGTTCATCAGTCTGATACTGTCCGGTAGCGAAGCAGAAAATTCAGCGTTGGAACAATTTAATTTCCCAAGGTATACCTAAACTCCAGCAAAGTCTTGACTCTTCGTTCCTCACTGAAATACTCAGTGCTGCCCGCGTTTTATTTTTATCCGTATAAGTTTTAAACTTAGGTTGAACTTGTCCAATAGTCTTTCTTTGGAGACATTTAAACATTACTTGATGTGCTAGTCTTAATACACAAGAGTTAACTAGAACTCCAAGGATACACTTTAAAGCACAAAAGATAAATCAAATACAAATGTCTAGGAAAGCGGTACGCAAAAGCGAGTTGAGCAACTACAGGAGGATTATTTTTGCACAACTTTAAGCAAGCGTTAGCAGAGTTTGGTAATTATTTGCAGAAGCACAAAGTATAGCCAAACCAAATTTGGTCATTTACACAATAGTTGTGTAACAGAATTTATAGTTCGCCATATGTTAATTGAATTTGCTTCTTAATGACAAACAAGGGCCCTTAAACATATTACAAATTGTTTTATCGGGCATCTTATAAAATTTGTATTGTACAATATTCTTTATCCATATAACGTTTAGCCTGCATGGCAGCTCGATCGTGCGCTGTTCGATCTCGCTCTTTCAAGCAACTCTAGACTCGCTACTCCACATTCGGTGTTCCAACATCTTTTTGCCGAACTATTGGGCCGTTACCCTATGTTCCGGTCTTTACAGACGGTTCTCAGTTAGGTAGCACTACGGGTTGCGCATTCTTCATTAACGGTGAGGCTCATAAATTTCGCCTTCTGGACTCCACTTCAGTTTTTTCCGCAGAGCTGTATGCCATCTTCTATTTGCTCCTTTTTATTTGCAAGTTAGCTCCTGGCTCTTTTATTGTCTGCACTGACTCTCTGAGTGCTCTTCAGGCCTTGCAACAGCACACTGCCGCTCACACCTTCGTTTTAAAAATACAGGCGCAGATCTCGCAAATGCTCAGGCGCGGGTACAATTTTGTTTTTACTTGGACCCCAGGCCATGTGGGGATTTCCGGGAACGAGGAGGCCGACGCGGCTGCAAAGTCCGCTTGCCGTTTGCCCCGGAGTTTAACAACTACTGTGCCATACCAGGATGTGCAACGTTTTTTCCGTCGCCAGCTCCTATCTGCTTGGCAGCACTCCTGGACAGCTTTGGAAGGCACACAACTCCGGGCAATAAAGGAGAGCGTACAACCCTGGCTAACTTCCTGCAGGGATAACCGGCGAGCCGAGGTGATACTCACCCGGCTGAGAATTGGACACACACGAGCGACTCATGGCCATTTGTTAAGAGGGGAACCGGCCCCAGTGTGTGCTCCGTGTGCCGTACGCCTCACTGTGCGGCATATATTACTGGACTGCCCGCAGTATGCCCGCGTTCGCCAGTCTTGGGCTTGGGAGCTAACTTGCCCGGTGTTTTAGGTGACGACCCAGTGGCCGTGGATAAGGCACTGCGGTTTGTTTTTAAAATCGGTTTTAATAAACAAGTCTAACTTGCATTTTGTATTTACTAATTTTAGAGATTTTAAATTATTTGTCTTTAGATTGTTTTTTTATGTCCTTTTAACAGTTGTGTTTTTATTATATTTTACCTTTTTTAGCTAATTTTTTTATAGCTTTTAGGTTTTAGTGTTGACTTCGGGCCCAAATGACCTTGTTGTCGACGGGCCCTAAAACACCACACACTCACTCATATAACGTTTAGCCGAATGTTGCAATTGCCAGCAGTCCTCCGTTTCTTTGGAGACACTAGAAAACATTCACAATATATTTCGAGTAAATTAAGATACTCGTGACACTATAAAGAAACATATGGAAGTTAAAATTACTATGCAACAGTATTGTTAACAAATGCCGCAGTTTAATTTATCGTTAATGCGGCCGAGTGACGTTTAATTAGCTCATTCGGTCTACCTTGTCACTATTTAGAGCAAATATGGTTGGGAAGAAATAGTATAAACAATGTCAGTTTAACCTTATTTATTCTCGGTGACGACAAGTCGGTACAGAGACCAAATTTTTACTTTTATAATCTATGGAAACAGATTATTTTAAAAGACCGAGACGGTAAGTTATTAGTTAAAACCATTTCCCGGTCGACTCGTGCAGTCGATCGGAAGTTCCGTGAGAACACTTCGACCTCGCTACTGCCACTGAAGATGCCTATCGCAGGTGTAGACGAAACTTTAGGGAAGAAGGTACCCAGTGGACCGTGGCCTACAACCCCGGAATTTAATGACACGTGAAAGCCTAAGAATATCGGTAAGTTGTTGACAAATGCTAGCATTTGTAGGCGTATATAAAATTAAATGGAGTGATTGGGCAGTAATTTCCACCTTGTGTCGAATATTCTGTTAAGTTTGGTCGAAATCGGTGCAGGGGGGGGGGGGGTTCCACATGTATAGATTTCTACATACACTGCGTTCACGCTATACATTTTCAGAAATTCAAACAAGATGGCAAATTCATTTGTAGTATGCAACACAGTATATTTACCTTTTTTCGCAAGCACTACAAAGTTTGCGTAAGCGTGCGGTAAAAGAAACATTGCTAGCAAATAAACGCAAAATAAATTTACACAACTGGTCGGCCTTGGACGAAGACGTCCTCTTTAATTAATGCATCCAAGGGCAAGAAAGTACAGGTACAAGTAAATGTTGCGCACTATGATCCCACAAGACAAAGATTTTGATTCTGTTCATCCTGATTTTCTATATATTTGGATATAAAGGCTTCTCTTGAAATAACAAAAAAAGGCACATAAATCTTGTGATCATAGTAACTAAGCCCATAACTGAAAACTGACTACCTCTTGAACTAAAGTCCTTGTCTGTACATTTAATGAGAAACTGCCTATTTGCTTTTGTTCTGTATCATTATGAACAAGGTCAAGTAGAGGAGATCATTTTTCTTTAGTGTTGCGAAACAGCTGAATATTGAGGAAAGATACTGCAATAAAATAATCTATCACTAATTGAACCCCTTCCCCCGTGTTTGAATACTAATTCTATAAATTAATTTCTGATAACATGTGCTTCTCCCCATTGTATCGTTCTGATATGACAAATTGAAGATTATGCGTTTAACATAACATAGATGCACATTTCTTGCAATTTATTGGCACAAAAATGTCATACAAAATGATCATGTGTCCAGTTTTTATAGTTGAAGCATGAATACATCCACCTACGCTTTCAGATTGAGAACGTCTTTTGATACTGCATTTCACCAAATATATTTTCTCACCTAGTACGAGGGCTGTTCAATAAAGAATGATCATAATTTTTACGGTCATAATTTTAAGCACTGAAGTTCAATCTTATATTCTGTTAGCTTATTGTGAAACAAACACGCCGAGGTAATTTCATTGTTGGTACTCCTGGTTCCCGCCTGTGAGAACCAGGCAAGTTCATGTTCAGTATCGCCTACCGCTGCAATGTAGGTAACACGCAGTTAAAAGTTGATGTTTTAAGAAGATTCGGAGTTTCTTTCAAACGTAATCACAGAGAGAGCAAACAGCAAAGCTCAGTGTGGAAATCTCCTTCATCACCAACCCCGCCCCAAAAAAAGCAAAAGTGATTGCTTCTGCTGGGAAAGTTATGGTCATCTCATTCTTTGATATTCATGGAATGGTTTATCAGCATGTTGTACCTGCACACACATCAGTAAATGGAAAATACTACAGGGATGTCCTGAAAACATTGCAAGTCTATCAGGCGCAAAAGACCACATTTCCATGAAGCTGACTGGATGCTGAACCACGATTAATGCGCGGCCACATATTGCCAATGTTGTTGCTGAATATCTTGCAAAAATCAACGTGAAGTGCATCCCTCACCCTCCCTATAGTCCGGATTTAGCCCCATCTGACTTTTTTCTATTTCCTAACTTGAAGAAACGCCTTCGTGGGAAGCATTATCCATCATAAGCAGTGGTGAAGGCTGCGGAGGCGACTTTGAAGGATCTCTCAGAAAATGGTTCCTAGCATGTCTTTGAAGCCAGGCAGAAGCGCTGGGACAAGTGCATCGCATTCAGGTGAGACTATTTTGAGAATGACCATCAAAATTATGATGATGAGCAAAGTTACGTTCTCAAAAAAATGTGATCATTCTTTATTGAACAGCCCTCGTAATACCTTTATGGATTAAGCATTTCCGCTGCATGAAGCTTAATCATGTGCAAAACATGATTGGAAACCCGTTTATTAGTCATTGCTCAGTACATGCCTACATAGGAAGAATCGCACGCAGACTTTACTGTCCTCCGGGCTCAGAATGGTTTATTACATGAACATTGCGAATTGATTTCTCTGCCAACGAGCAAGTGCTCTTCATTGTTCCCGGCTGCTTAGCTGTTTACACCTCAATAAAGTAACGTAACAATGTGCTCTTTCACCGCAGTAGCAGTTCGCTCATAGTAAATAAACTAATTCGGGAAGTGGGTGAAGAAAAATTTATGAAACAATTTTGTGAGTAAAACTTTTCTTAATCTGAGTTATCAAATAACCCAGATGAGGTTTAGGAGTGTTTGCTAGCTTGAAAAGCTGTCCAGGTTTATACTTTAAAATAAAACTATGCACTTTAAAAGGAACGCAAATCATCCTAGCCCAAAACACTAAAGAACTACCCTTTTTCATTTCCCGGCGTGTTTTAACACTGTTTAGATACACCATTTGGTTCTGACGTCAATTTGGCCACATACAGCCAGCGTGTCATATTGCTGACTTTTCAAAGACGTAGCTTTTTGATATTGGAGTACATCGTAATATACGATCACCTGCATTGATTTCTTCACTGCCAGAACTCGATTCCGATCACTGTCCAGTATTGGTCACATTTAACCTCACTCCTGACATCTTGCCACAAACTCCGCGTCTTATCAATGGTTTTGTCAACTGGGACTGTTTTTGCACACATCTAGATGCTGCACTCCACACATCTTATCCACTGGGTACTACGAATGCTATTGACACTGCCGTTCACCATTTTACCTCTGCCCTCTCTTCTAGTGTACGATCCTCTACTATCCGCAACAATCAACCTCGCCATTGCCCATTCTTGTCTATCCATGTTCTCATCCAAGAGAAACATCGCATTCGTAGATTGTGGTAACGTTATCGTCAACCCTGGCTACACCAAAGATTAAATAGTCTCATTCGGCAAGTACGGGACGCACTAGAACAATACCGCTTTCAGGAGTACTAGCGACAATTAGCCAATATCCGTCCCGGCGATCATACTTTATGGAACATCACTAAGAGGATTCTCAGAGAGCCAACAGTGATTCCACCTCTTCGTTGAAGGGACACTTGAGTGACTGCTGCCAAGTGTGACGCTCTAGCTACTCATTGAGCGCACATTTACGCCGAACACCTGCTTGGATCCTGATATTCCCTCCTCCGTGGGCAGAGCACTCCTTGAATACCAGCTTCGTCCTACCGTGCACTACAGAATTTCGTGTACTAGTCCACGTGAATAGTCCCGTTTTATCCATCGACTTCCCATTAAAAAATCTCCCGGTCATGACCTTATTCCCAATGTTGTGCTGCGAAATTTGACAAACAGGGTGCTGGCTTATCCATCTTCAATGCTGCGCTACGCATTGGTTATTTTCCATCTACATGGAAACAGAGTGAAATTATAGTCTTCCACAAGTCCAACAAGCCTAAAAACCTTCCCTCAAGTTATAGACCAATCAGTTTATTACCTACCCTTTCTAAGCTTTTTGAAAAGATTATTCATAAGTCTTTCTCATTTTTTGATTCACAATCAAATAATTTCGTCTTTTCAGTTATGCTTTCGCCCGAAACATGCTACCACTCATCAATTGCTTATAATCACGCAGTCTATCGTACAAGGTTTCGAGAACAGGCACTACACTGTAGCAGTATTCCTACATATCGCCCAGGCATTTGATAGTGTGGCAAACTGGGCTACTACTTAAAGCACATCGCATTGGTCTCCCTTATCTTTACAAATCATTGTAAGTTTTCTCACAGATAGAACTTTTGTGGTGCCCATTGCTGGTTTCACATCCACCCGACGGCCCATCTTAGCAGGTGTCCCTCAAGGTTCAGTACTAGCACCACTCGTCTTTAATATCTACACTTATGATTTCCTGCTATAGCTCCAATTTGCACAGCTTTATATGCTGATGACACTGCTCTCTTTTATTCTCACTCCGATATCCGTCATGATATTCATGAACTACAAACTGCCCTGGATCGACTAGCTCACTGGTTCTCTAACTGGCGCATTTCCCTTAACACTAACAAGACAGAGGTTAATATCTTCTCTTTACGTCCTTATAGGGATCCTCCTTCACTACAGCTGCTCGGGGAACAACTCTCATGGTTACCAA
The DNA here is from genome assembly GCA_030765055.1 of Mantis religiosa. NCBI lineage: Eukaryota > Metazoa > Arthropoda > Insecta > Mantodea > Mantidae > Mantis > Mantis religiosa. The sequence continues at coordinate 472,641 of JAUKNK010000241.1, read as the reverse complement.
CCAGTGTGCCAGTAAAGTATCTTGAGGTGCTACTGGACACTAGACTAACTTGGAACGCCCACATCTGTCGGTCTGTTACACTTGCGTCTGCACGGCTCTCAAAACTGTACCCTGTACTCAACAGGCGCACCTCACTTGGTTTTGAATCCTCCCTTCTTTAAAAATCTCTTGTCCGTCCCATTTTTACTTATGCAGCTCCTGTCTGGGGTGGCACCAGCAAGACTAATCTCCGCCGACTGCAGGTATTACAAAACATGGTGCTCCATACAGCTACAAATGCTCCATGGTTCATCAGAAACCAACAACTTCATCACGAGTTTGGTCTTGTACCCGTTCACCAGTACATCCGCCGGCTGGTACGACCTTTTACAATCTCCAGGAGGTCCCTGGAGCTGTTACGTACAATCTCGGAGCTCGCACTCGCCAACCACCTCGCCTCAAGCGCAGACTGCCACAAGATCTTCTCCTGAGTGACCTCTCCAGTACAGACGACCCAGACGAGTGATACCTATCAAACTTGGTCCTCAATTTGAAAGTGATCCTGCCGTATTTAGCTACAGGAGTCGTTCACGGCTACCTCAATTGTTGTGTACTGTTATTAAGTGTCTCAATAACAAACATCTGTAAAGCATACTTGCTGAACGATGGATAATAAAGAAAAAAAGACGTAGCCCTGCACTACTCCCGGGATTTGAATACTGACAATGACTGCACGAACCGCAAGCATTATTAAGAATGGTCTTGACAACATTGCATCTCTTCAATAAACAATGGGGGAAGTACCTATTACCACGTGACAGTAAAATGTGCAAGCTCATGGTTTTTAGTTTTGAGATTTTAGCTCATGTTTTAGAGATTTTAGTTGTGCCTATTCACCGTATTAGGCAAACGATAATAAAGGCAAGGAAGTAACTATTTTCACTCCAGTCGAGAGTTGTGCTGCAGCGTAATGTTGACATCCAGACCCATTCTAAACCAAGATTCGACATCAAAAAATGTTTGTGAATGAAACTCTAAGGAACACGGAAGATAATTGATCAACATTTTAGTCTGATTCATAGCCGAGAATTTAGTAGACAGCCCGTTTAAAAGAGACTCACTGTTTTGGTTTTCTGCTACTTTTGTGGGACTTTTTCGTTTGCGTTAAAACTGCAACTAATAAACTTGAAGACAGAAAGGGGCAGTTACCTAATCCTTGCAATGATTATTAAATGTCATATGTTCTTATGTGTATCCAATCAAAATTTCACCTTATGTCTTGTTTTTTTTTTCCTTGGTTTTTTTTTTTTCAGTTTTTCATCTACAAATTTATTTTCATTTTAAAATACTTTTCCAAATACGAAGTCATTCGCTTTAGCGACTATCTCTTTAAAAAAAAAAATAATTTGTTTGCTTCACTCTTGCGTCTACTGCATTCTCTTATTCCCCTTGCACTTAAAAGGAAATGTCCAATAAGATATGAAGTAGATGGAAGAATACGCGTTTGTAAGAATGGTTTTGTAACAGAGAAAGGCAACATTAGTGCATCACGTTAAGTTTTGAGGGGTGCGTTTTCAAAGGCGAAAAGTCTTAAATCTTTACCACACATACGGATATAATAATTTTATATAATATATAATAAAAACTTCACTTATAAGAAATGAGTTTTCTTATACATTTCTAATCAACTTATAAGAAACCTTTCATCATTTCTTATAATATAAGTGAAGTGTTTGTTACAAATTATTTGTATTTATTTGTTTGCTTCACTGTTATTAGCTTCATATTTTACGTCTTTATTAAATGTTCAACATCTTGCAAGGACGTGACACCGATTTTCAAGTACGTTGAAGTCAGACTACGCTTTACACGGAGAAGCTTTCGAATATTTTGATTTTCTCAAAAACAGCCTTAATGCTTGATTGAAATACTATATTTAACATATTTTTATGAAAAAATAAATGTACAATTTTAATAGCCTCCGAATTCTCTTCTGAATTGCTTTGCATAACTGATAAAACCACAGTACATTTTATATTCTGCGATTTAGTTTATTTTATTAAAGCACACAATTTGCTTCCTTTTTATTTTTTGAGCTAACCATTTCCGAGATATTGGTTTACATTTTAAAATAAATTTCTCAAATGGGAACTTATTTTATGTCCTGTTCATTCAAAGGGAATGGAATTTCAAAACCATCACATACAGACCAGCTCTGAAGGTTTCCCCGATTGCCATTGTACTTGCAAGGAAATATGCAATAAAACCATTTCTAAATGAGTCCACTAACATGAAACTAGTGGTTTGTTGGATATAGAAGGTATATGGGTGTAACATAATCAGTTTTTTATGCAGTGTCAAAACTCGACTTGTTAAACTTGTATGAAAAGTAGGTAAGGTCATGTGCTGCTATTTAATAACTATTTGAGGTAAAATATTCACTACACGTTACAGGTTTAGGTATTAAAACACATTCAGTATCACTTATGTTTGTCGTTTATTTCGTCATGTATTTTCCTCAGAAACTACATGCAAGCATTGTTTGAATGAACCAGCGTATTTAAACACCACTGTCCGCTACGTCACTGCTTTAATGGGAAGCGAGGGGCTTTAACTGTGTTAGAATTTATTAGGTCACATTTTAAGTCCTCTGTTTAACGGCAGTCCATTCTGCGATACTCCTCACTAACGGTTCGTTTACTCCTAAATACGTTGCAAGAACAGTCGAAATTCATAGTTTATAAAGTCTATACGCCATTGGCGCGAAAGAAGTAACACCTGATGGCAAGTAATCTAATGACAAATTGCTCAGGTGTGTTGGAAGGACGTGTCTCCTTGGTGGAAGCCTCCCTTCGACACCCGTCGTCCTTTGCCCAAACCCTTGCCGAGTTTGTTTACATTCGCCTATACTGCAGTGCAGGTGTTGAAACATTCATGGTTCACATTGTCTAAAATCGTTATCGTGCCGTTTTGAGTTAAGTTATATAAACTATTTAAAGCTTCGTATGGGGTCAATATTAAACGGAGACCACTTGCCCTTGCCTGTCTGAACTTTTTTTCTAAAAATTTTATATTTCACATTTTATTGTTCACTAATAGCTGTTCGATCGCATTGCAATTCTCCCACCGCTAAAGGGTAACTTATGCGCAATGCAGCATTTCTGTAGTTTAGAAGAATGTAGGGGAGAGTTTGAGGAAGGTGTTTCATATAGTTTTGTGCGAATATCGGTGACGATACTAAATTCAACCATTATAAGACAAATGAAATAAAATTCATGGAGGAAGCTAACTGTACGTTAGTTGGGTAAGACAACTAATATAGTATTCATTAAAATCTGAATTCATTATAGTTACCATGTAGTGTTAAGAGCCAATATCGGCTCACTTCTCTCCCAATGGCCGCGCCGTGGCTGAGTGGTTAGACGCTGGACTCTCACCAAGTCGACCCGGGTTCAATCCCAGGCGACCGCAAAGTGAGATTTGTGGTGGACAACATGGCGCTAGGACGGGTTTACTCTATGATCTCCGGTTTCCCACGCCATCTTGTTCCAGGTCTTCATCTCATTTACCATCAGTGTTGCCGCCTGCGGTGTCGCATGCGGTAAACCGCGGGCATTAAACACTACATATTTCATTTTACTTTTCTCCCAGGAAAGGATTCCATGTCTTGCTTATCGGTTCAGTGCGACAGGGAAGAAAGATTATGTCGAATTAATTCATTATTTCCTACAGTTTCTCATGCTAGGTATGCATAAATTAATCAAAACTTGTGGATAATGTTATGCTACTCGTGGGACAAACGTTCATGGGCATGTAATCCACTTGTCTTGTATCCAGACACTGCAATGTCGCTTGATTACCGTCCAACATTGCCGACAATTGCAGCTGAAGGAGAAATGACCTAATGACTGGAACAGGGCCGTATTACCCCAGTCATTTACGGGGCTTATCTCACGAATTATTTGTCATGGATTGGTCATTTCAAGCCTCTGACGAAAGAACCGTGTCACTCGCGTGTGTGCAACAGAAAGGGGGGGGGGGGGAGTGAATGGTAAATTTGTTGGCAGGAACAGGAAACTTTCTGAAGCAGCTTAGCTAGCATAAATATGGTAAATGTATACAATTTGGAGGTGGGGTTAATGTGCATAACATTCTTAATCAGTTTTACGACACGCACCAAAAAGTTTATAATTAGGTATCGTTCCGTAGATAATTGTTGGAATAAATTGCATAAATAAATACCTTCATGCGTCCCGTTTTGGACGCATATGTAGAATATCTGACTTGGTAGATCTGGCAATGTTATAAATAGTTGTGTAGGAGAATGAGTGGGCCGTTTAAGCGTAGTGCCAATATCGCTCAGAGAAACAGGAAGTCCCACCGCCGAAATTTCAAAATGAGGACGAACTAGGAAGTGTGCTTGGTGATGTCAGAGTTCGGTAGATACTTCTCCGTTAAGCCGAAACCTCCAGCATTTGACAACAATGGAATTTGGCAAATTTGTTAGATACTTGTCCTATTTTACAACTGAATTCAGAATAACCTTTCTTAAGATGGTTAGCTTTAATTAGTATCTAGGTATATGCATTCGGGTTTAAAATCGGATGTGTGCAGTCATAGGACTTTCTCTAAACTATCCTTACAAATGCGTATTCCTCTATCTCCATGTTAAACGAGATATATATTGTTACTGCTTTCTTGTAACTGCAAGGGAAGGAAATACATTACGATTTAAGCTATAGGTAGTCGCTATAGGTACTATGGCTTTGAAATTCGTTCTTTTCTTGAGCAAAAGATAAGATGAATAACTTCTATTTGAGGAAAAGTATTGGAAAATTCAAATATCAAGGAACATCTGCAAAAAGGTTCACTCCACGAAAAGATTGTATTATACGTATACTGTTTTAAGGAGGTTTGCATTTTTGTGTAGTAAAACTTTATCTTTTGGCGTGCCCGAGTTATGGGAAAGTTGTCCACAATGAACTTGACAAATTCCCAAAAGATTTAATATATACTTTGCAGTTGCAAAAAATATCTAACACACGGTATTGTATAGAATAGTCAACCTGAAAAATTCAATGCCATGGCCGGGATTTTTATTGGAATCGAACTCGTAAGAATCATTTTCAAGAACAGTGTTTCCAAAAACGTTCATGTGATATGTTCGGGATGGAGAATTTCCTTAAATCTTTATGCATCCTTGGTAGATGTTGAACCTGAATTCCAAGTTTGGTATTAACTTGTTTTAAGATTTGGAGTATCCAAAAACATGTATTTTATTTTCGGTAAAATCACTATGTAGGATTTTTGGGTGGAATGCAATACTTTCCCTGCTAGCTTCAGTTGCTATATTTAGATATTCGTACAAAACCTCACTTCAAGGACTGACTAATTTACCACCTTAAACGCGTTATTTAAAATTAACACGCTTTGAACCATTTTAACACCCTGTGTCATTTAAATTGCAGGCAAATAGTGGCATCATTTACTAAAGTTAAATTCATTTGCCCATTTTCAAAACCTATCTCCCATATAAATGGGCCCAGATTACTAGCCCTTAAACCCTACACTCGCTCATTCCCACAAGTATAACGTCGAAAATTTTCCAGTGTACTGTGTTGGAAGTGTCAGTTGGAATTTTGATATAATTTGTTTGTAATGACATTGTTATCAGATTTTACTTTCGGCATTTTGCGTTATAACTAAGACGAAATTTTCAATGAGCAATTTATTGCAAAGCTTTCAAAGGATGTAATCGTAGAATATATCTCTGGTTCAATAAGTCGGAATATTATTTTATTAGATATACCCCAAAATCGATTAGGAATTCAATAAATATATTGAACTGGAATTGTACACACTTTTTGATTGCTGTTAATGCCTGTGGACCCCCCCCCTCCCCCCAACTTCCAGAATGTAGCTCTAATACTCTACTCTAACAGTGAACTTTTTTCAAAGAAAGTAAAAAATTTCGCACATGTGTACTTTCATTGTTGCTTATTGTTAACGAATAAAGCATAGAAATTTAAAGAAAGAATTTACGAAATAGTTTCTTGTGTGAAACCTGAAAGGTGTATCCCCGAATTAGCAGTTGGCGACTATTAGAGGTATTTTGATTTTAGTTGAATCAAACTTTGGCATACTAGTGCGTTTTTTTACTTAAAACCTCAAATTGATAGTAATTAGGCCAGCAACAGACGGAATCCGTCCTTCAGCCGAACCAGTGAATATAGACGTGCTTTATGGTTCTATGTGCGTGTGACAAGTTTTGTGGTTAGGGTTGACTCGCTGCTCGGTAAAAATGCCATTTTGTTGTGAATTAACAGCTGAAATTATAACATGGCAATTACGGCATTTCCTACAGGACACTAAATCATGTTTATAAATACGCCGTCTTGATAAATCTGTGAAACGTAATCCATTAAAATCGGTTTTGTACGACACAGAATATCACTAATACAACAATATTGCAACTGAAGTGTATTATAAAGTACTTTACTCTTAATAAATTACTTTTACGTTATAAAAACTTGACCAAAGATTGGCATAACCTCTGATTCTTGTACCTACATCGTAGAATAGCTGCATATCTTAATGGTATGGGATAAATAACATTACACGTACCTGAAGTTAAACTGCACTTTAAAATGATCTAAAGCGCTGTACTTTGGTTAAAACATTTACTGTATTTCTTCGCACAACAGGATTACTCCATATATAAGCCACCTTTAACATTGGCAATTTTGCCGACCTTGATTTTACTGATGTGCATTGCTTCCAATTGATTTTCACACTGATTTGTCGTTTGTCATTTGTTATACTTTGTTTAGATGGCAGTCTGGGAAAACCAAAAGTCTCTCTGAATAGACGTTTAACGTGCGTCTAATCAAATACAAAGGTTTTCCTGGAGGCGATATCTGAATAAATTTTCGTGCTTTAAAATTCCTTTTCTTAAATTTCATCAGTCCATGGAGCAGTTTTCTAGAAGGAGGATGCATATTATAGTAATAAAAAAATTAAGAATTAAAATAGATTTATTTTTTTTACATGTTCAGCGCCTTGGCGTAGAAAAATAATTTATCGGCGTTGTCAATTCTCACGTTCGTGTTAGCGTTGCTGATGTTCCGAATTTTATCTAGCAAGTTGTTGCATACCTACGTGTAAATCTTAAATGGGTTGTCGCTTTTAATTACACTTAAATCCTCCGCCCGGGCCGGATTTGAACCCGCAACCATGGGGATCATTCATATGGGTTGGAGCGTGGTGCTTTGGGAATGCACATGGGTATAGATTCTTTTCGGCCCACGTATAGGGTCGATATCCTTTCATCGTGAATGGATTAAGGAGCTACGGTAGGTAACGTCTGTAGGTCATGAACCAACATTCAGGCTGAAGGATGGTACTGACCACATCTGGTATCGGCAGAGCTAAAGGTCGATAACAGGGTTGGTGGGGGCAATCCTTATATCTTGCATGGAGTTCTAGGTTAGAGAATTATGCTGTTAAGGAATGTGCCCTTCTATTTTCTAGTTTGCAATTTTTCATATTTAAAGAAACTTGTGGACCATTTAACCATTTTTGTTGCATGACTTGGATAGTTTTTAATGATTTTCAGCTTTGATAAAACTGAATTTTTTATGGTAATTACAAAAGAAATTGGAACTTATGAAATTGACAGGTTGGGATGGGAATCCAGATGGATTGACAGAATGGACGTTGAGAGTACTGATTGCCCAGGACAAGAAGGCAAGCTAGAGGAATGTGCATCATCACTTTTACTGTCCACACAGTGTATATGCTCACCCATACATAATACCTATCTCTGCATTTACTGTAACAAACATTAGATCTGGCAGTATGGGTGACTCATATATTCTTATTCATTTCCTAGTAAACAGATCCTTTACACCCACCTCGGTAGTGTAGATGGTAGCATGTCTGCCTCACATTCAAGAGGTCCAGAGTTCGAATCTCGGTCAGGGTGAGTTATCTGGATAAGGGTTTTTCCGGGGTTTTCCCGTATCCTAAAATATGAATGTCGGGTAACTCTAAGCTCCATGGACCCCGGGCTCATTTGAGCATTTCACCCGATATGACTTAACGTTGGAGAATGTAAAATTACAAAAAAAAAAAAAAAAAAAAAAAAAAAAAATCCATTACTGGAGCAGATAAACAGTTAATGCTCCTCCACTCCTCATACCCCTCTAGCCTTCTTGTCGTGGGCATCCAGTAGGTGTAATTGAGTGTCCGAGTAATCATAATTCAGTAAATATATTGAACCAACTACATCAAGTCTCCATTTTGTAGCTTCAGAAAAGTTTTTGCAGCATTTTTTTCGCCCTTAAGATCTCCTAATCATAAAGAAAAAAATTGATAACCAGGCTTTTAAAAATGCTGCTAGAGTACCTATGCTCAAAATCATTTTATTCTGTACAAGATTATTTGACTAAAATTATCCTGATAAGGCTTATGTAGCTCTAAGTAGAATCTAACTCTACCAATGACAAATCATTGCCAATAAATCTTTGATACGTGTTCAAAAGCTATTTAAATGTATGTGCACTGAAGAAATGACAAATGGTATCCATTGCAAATCCAGTATAAAATGTTGAGACATACTGGCAAAAGCAAAGTGAAAGTTAATTAAAAAGTGTGATTTTGTACCATATATAATTATCCCTGCATTGCTTTTCATACTGCCTATATGTCTTAAACTTCAAAGTATATATGCTATGCAACTGTACTTCTGGACATGTTCAATGTTCAGTCCTTTGTGGCTACAAGTGAACCCACTGTGAATGCAAATCTAATCTTATCTAAAATATGCAATTTCAATGTTATATAGAAAATTGAAGCATGATGCACGCTTATCTGGTTTGATGCTTAATAAATAACAGCATGTATTCTGTACTGCAATGTCTGTATCTGAAAATTGTTCCTTAATACTATGGAAAATTAATTTAAGAGGCTGCAACATACATAAGTGTAGAGAATTGGTATTGTATTTAATTGAGCAACAAAATGATTTTATTGAAACTTTCTTTCAAGGCATATTAAATTTAAGTTGCAAACTCTAGTGAGGGGAACAAGTAATGCCAAATGGCAATCCTTTCAAATTGCACAGAGGTAAAGTACAGATGAAGAAGCAAAAAATCTTGACACTTCCTACAAATTTAACACTAACACCACAAAGCCTTTTGTCTTAAGACAATAGGTAATTGACAGAACTGCAATATAATTATGGTAGCCACAGGTTTTGTCTTCTGAACATAACCTTTTCAGATTTTTTCTTTGGTGGAAAATCTCCAGTCTTCGAATACCCAATACAAATTAATGCACCTCATGTCTTTAAGTATAAGAAGCTCAGTGCTATAGCTTTTACAGATAAGTCACTTTTGTAGTAAACAAGAGCCCGCCTTGTGGTTCATAACATTAAAATAGAACTATGAAATGCAGTGACTTCAAAAAGTATTTTTTTTATCCTACACATTGAATATAACAAGCACAATCCTAAAATATAGCTGGGGAAACAGTAACTATTTCATTACATCAGGTAATATTGTAACTTAGAAATGTAATGTTATTTGGGTCCATATTTTGTTTAATTTGTGTGAAAATTTGCATTTAAGATCAGTTTTATTTTATGTCGAATATTTGTCTAGTCAGTTTCCAGGTATACTGTCTGACACAATTCTTTTTTATATGTAGTTATCATTCGCTATAGTCGATAATTCCATCACTGTTTTCAAAGCCTTTTATTTTTTTTATTTATCTATTTATTTTTTATTTTTTTATGTAATTTACATCCTCCTACGTTAATTCATATCGGATGATGGATGAAATGGGGTAACTGATGCTCAAGAGTCCAGGGTCCATAGAGCTTAGTTACCAGACATTCGTCTTTCAGGATATGTAGCGAGATTTCTATGTTGGAGATGGGATGCACATTGACTGTTTCGAAGACCCAAGTGGGAAGCCATATATAACAGGGTTACTTCGTTGTATTTTGAGTTGTTTCTTGATTGTGTTTGATTAAATAAGTCATGAGATCTCTAGTTTTCAGGTGTGGTTTCAAGTGAAATAAATAAAATTTTGGATAAGTTCAATTCTGAATATATAATTTAATTGTATAATCTGGATTACATTTTACTCACTTTCTTTCCTAGTCAATCATTGCAGGTTACCCCCATCATATCGATAAATCCTTACTTCCTTAATAGTTTCCGTTAATTACATAATTCCTCACTCCTGCACGTCCACTCAAGATTACAGAATATCTTTCTGAAGATTGATTTTCCCTTACTATCCAACATTTTTATATTCACCGCGACATTTTTCCTACATCATGAAACAAGATTACAGAACATATATCTATAGATTGATTTTCCTCCCTTAGCAACCGTTCATTTTTTATATTGTCATTACATGGCCCATTAATATTCAAATCAGAAAACAAAACTCAGTTCAAACAAACTACTGTTACAAGGATAAGGAAAAACCCTGGGAAAAGCCTTATCTAGGTAACTCACCCTGACCAAGATTTGAACTAGGGACCTCTTGAACGTGAGGCACATTACAATCTATGCTACCGAGGCAGGCGTTTTCAAAGCCTTAGGTGATATTCAGTTGAGTTGAAGTGGTCCAATACTATGGGGTGTAGCTCACTTGATAAGCTACTCAAAGTGTAGGGAACATAACTGCGCTCAGGGCAAGAAACGTTTACTAATTCCAAGTTGGTCGAAGCCATATTTACTGGCCAGATAAGTAGTAATAATAATATAATAGTAATAAGGGCCTTGGCTTAAAGGGAAATGCTGGACTTACCTTATAAACCTGTGGTAGGCTTCCAGATATGGAAGTTAGCACCCTTACAGCTGCAGCTTCTTGTGACAAGGTGTGTATGCATATGTCATTTGACTGCCCCTTCGATTGTGTTGTCTTATGCACTGCTGACCTACATTGTATCATTTCTTACTGAAATGTGGCATTCTGATGCTTCAACTAATTTCCACTCTGTCAAATGTTTTCACCTCATCAGTACAAGTTTGTTTACTACCATGACTTTCATTATTTTCACAAGATAATCCCAAATATACAGCTCTAGCTGCAAGGCTTGGGTGTTACAGCACTCTGCGTTGGATGCTGACACCACCACAATCCCTAATATTAATCCAATAGTTTTGTGAAATATGCTGAAAAAATGAACCATCAGATACCCAATAGCAATGATCTAAAGAATATAAAGAATACTCTAATGGAATAATGGTTAAACATTATGGTGCAAACAGAATCTCTGAAATCCATGCCTAGGAGAATGGAAGAGGTGATAAAAAGGAAAGGTTCTATTAAGTACTAAGCAAACATTATATTCATAGTGTCATTTTGTGTTACACACTTATCCTCTTAAATTGCCTATGTTTACTTAGTTGTTTACTATGCTCATCTGAATAGAAATCTGTTAATTTCTCTTGTTCATCAATAAACAGCAATATAACTGCTGTACTTCATACTGATAATTTTACACGTATAAACTACCTTAAACTAAAAGTCTTGCATTAGACAAATGTTTTGAGGTATGTGTTGTCAAGAGGCATTCACTGCTATGTGTATTGTGCATAGATTGTGATTAAACATTGGAGATAATTAAGTGCTTAACTGCATCTTTCAAAAATAAAATACAAACCTAGGAAAGAACATGTAGGAGTATATTGGATACTGAAAAAAGGATCTGTGAAAGAATGATGAATGTCATTTTCTGCCAAAAGGGGGGAAGAGGAGAGGGTCATTACAGCACTGAGGATTCCAACCTTGACATCCTTTTAAAGCAAATAGAGAAATTAAATTTGTGTGGGTAACTGCTCCAACATCTGTGTAGGATGAAGGGCTTCAGTCTTCCATGATTTAAGTTTCACATGGAATTGAGCATCAACTGCATTTTTAAGGATTTTGCATTTCTTTGCTGTCAAATTTAGCCCTTTTCTTGTAAGCAAAATGATCAGGTGCTTCTGTACATAAAATCAGTTAATATGTAGGCATTAAAATAACAGCTAAAATTTAAATTCTTAATGCAATTGACCCAAGAAAGTTTTAAGCAAGTATTTTGCTACATTCTCCCTAGGGTTGGGGGAGGAATGGGAGTAATCAGTTCTCATTTCCTCATTTTTTATGGTAGATGAAGTAGCTAAATGGACTCAATGAAGATTTCAATAAATTTCTGTATCTGTACAGTATTTAATGTTACACATTGTATAACAATTTTGTTTTGAATGAATCAAAAATCAAACTAAACATACAACAGTAGTGTCCAAACAATGCACCAGAGTTAATTATCAAAATGACTTGAAGGAACCATAAGATTTTTATCCCCCATTGTAAAGACTTTTTATATTCCAGGAACTGATAAAAATATCACATCACCATAAAGATATGCTAGACAACTAAACTCGTATTCTTGTATTGCTGCACATCTAACAAATAGTTGATGGCTAATACTGTCCAGAGAGCTGAAAATTGCCTCTGAGAATATGGAAAAACTGAACATCTTTCTCCACATAATCAGTACTTGGGCATAAAGTTTGCTGCAATTGCAGTTGTAATCCAAATGTTGCATTGTAAAGACAGCAGTCTTAAATATGACATAAGAAATTGAAGCATTAATAAGTGAAATATCTTTAAATATCTCTTGGTTGTTCTCGTATGACCATCTAAACTTGTACACATTCTTACAAACCCTTTTTTCTCTACTTTGTTGATCATGTTGAACATTTGCAAAACATAATTTTATAATGTATTTCCCTGTAGGTTCGAGGAATACCAATACTAATGGTATTAAAGATACATAATTTTATTTCCCATTAAAATATCTTAAATTGCATATGCTAATTTAATAAAAATCATGTCATTTTTTAAAAATTCAACATTTTCAAACATTTTTTCCATCCAAATGTTAGTTCGGTAAGCAGTCATCCTTTTGTGTTAAATCTTCATGTTACATCCTTGGAAGATGCTCAATTCAAAAACAAAGCTGATCACATACCAAACCTGGTATTTGAGGTATCTTTTCATGGAGTCTCAGCCTCTCACCCTCACTCACTTTTCTAAGAACACTTTCGTTATTAGTCTCAAAACATGTATTTCCGATGAAATTCCAGCATCAGTTTTGGGTGGAATACAATACTTCCTCTACTTGCTGTTTCTGAAATGTTTATAAGTACCTATCTTATTGGAAATTGTTCTTCCACACTGGCTGTGTGTAGGTGATGATTTGAATAGATAGTCAGATTGAAAAATTATCCCATAACCAGGATTTGGATCTCCTGGTGTCCGGTTGCTCTAAACCATTGAGCTACTAGGGCTAGCATGCCAGCATATTAAATTCTCCAGTTGACTGGTATTTTTCTGGTAAACACTCGTGGCTCTTGTATGAGATGTGCACCTTTTGTGGCAACGGAGACTGGGAGATCCTTGGTTCAAATCCTGACTATATCATTGAATTTTTCAATCTGACTATCTTTTCAAATTGCCACCTACACATGGCTAGTGTGGAAGAACAATTTCCATTAATTTAGCTAATAGTGGTAACTATTAATCCTGGGAGTTAAGTACTTGCAGCAAGTAAGTCACCACAAAAGGTGTGTGTGTGTCGTATGAGTCCCTAGTGGTTTACCAGGAAAATAAGTGAGAATTTAATGTCATAGTGACATATTGGCCGTAGTATTCATATTCATCATTCATCTTTATTCATCCTTGATATCTTGTTCAAGATAATGGACACGTCAAGCACAGTTTAAAGAATAACATTAACATAGTAACAGGTAAAAAATATATAAAAGAATGTGATTACAAGATAAAGATAATACAATAATTTAAAAACAAAAATGTATAAGAATATAATATATCATACAGCAGAAGAGAAAACTAACTAAAAAACTCTTGTACAGAGTAAAAACATTCTTCAATTAAGAATTTTGTAAAATAATAAGATAAGATCTTTATTATCCGAAAGAATTACAACAATATATACATGAACATACAGAAGCATTTCAAGACCAGAAGACCATCATTTTATGTAAACTCAAGATTTAAAAATTCCTGTATTGAATATGGCATATGGACTAAGAGTAGCTCATTTAATTTAGTTTTACAAAGTTTATCAAGTGAAAGTATATGGTAATTTGTTATACAAACTAATTCCTCTATGGGTGATGCTGTTAAGGCTTTTATTGCTCCTATGTGAGGTTGAATGTAAGTTATTAGCTGCTCTTGTGTTATATTTATGAAAATCTGAATTCTTTTTAAAGGAACTTAAATTTTGATGGACAAAGCATGCTGTCTATAAAATGTATACATAACAGCAATATCTTAAATCCATAAAAGATGGCTTTGCTTGGAGTTCGAAGGGGTACCTTTTTCATTCTTATAATTTTCTTTTGAATCTTAAATACCTGAGATACTCTTAGAGATGAACATAAGAAATATGGGTTTGTACATAGCCAAAATACACAGATCGCAAAACATCAGGCATAACAATATTACTAAGTATTCTAAATGCGTAGCATAGACGAGTGAGCTTGTGTTAATTTTTCAATATGGGTGTTTCAAGAGAGAGTCAATCCAAACACCAAGAAACTTTGTTTCACTTACTTTTTGGATTGCTGAGTTATTTATAAAAATGTTCGGTGGATTTTGTGTTACTTGCTGGTTAAAGTGTGTGTAGACAGTTTTACTAATATTTAGTTGAAGTTTGTTCTTTACTAGCCAGTCTTGCAATGCCTTATTGGATTCATTTACTACAGACTGAAGTTCAACTATACAACTGCTTTTAAAAATCATTTGTATGGCATTGGCATTGAATTTTTAAATCTGACCCTACCTATTCATACCTATCTTGTTATAGCTTGTTTGCCACTCAAGATGAAATATATGGAAAGATAGTCAGACTGAAAAATTCAATGCCATAGCCAGGATTTGAACCGCGGATCTTCTGGTCTCCATCCAGCTGCTCTAACCCTTGAGCTCTAACCCAGCCGACATGACATTAAATTCTCCAACTGACTCGTGTTTTTCCTGGTAGACCACTAGGAGTTCTCATAAACACATGAGACAACTACCTTAATGGCGACTTACTATGCTGTAAGTACGTTAAGGCCCGGGCTTTATAGTTAACCACTATTAGGTCAATTAATGGAAATTAATCTTACACTTGACTGCATTTCCCTTTATTTTCTTTCACATATATGTAAGTCATTAGTCATACACTTGGTGTGCATAACATTTAAGGTTTTGTCATCATGAGTGATAAAAGGTACAAAATTGTTAAATAAAATTTGCCTGTAGACTTTCCATCAGAAGCTTAGTTTCTGGAATAATCCCATTAGAATAAATATAAAACAGATTGTACTAGATTTGTCTAGGCAAATATGGATAGAAATCACTTTTGGGTTAAGCGTTATGACATTAAGTATACTTAAGTATTTTTATTTTGTGCCAGACTTCGTGAGATGGATTGTCATCATAAATCCAGAACCAAAATTGTATGAATGTTTTACTTTATACTAGAATGAAACAAGATTACTTTTAACACACTAAAAGGTATGCATGGCTGTGATTGAACTGAATATTAGTCTAATTGTTAAATCATTCCTTTGAATCTAATATGAAGGTCAACTGGACTTGCTGCAACTTTGTAAATATAATTATGAAAGTAAGTTTATTTCATATTAAACTAAAAAAGAAAAATAAAGTTTTTGACTTTGGAAATTTTTCATTAACAGTTGCATGGAAAATGTGCGTGATATTCCAATTTTATTGGGAGTATTGTCATGCACAGAGATATGCATGAATTGATGGGCAGGAAAGTCCAAGTTGCTAGCTCTGTATGTAGTTACAAATATTGGAAGTAAGACAACCAAAATCTTAAGTTCAAAAAGCTTAATGTTGATGTATTAAGCAGAGGACCAAAATCTGAAAACTGGAAGAGAAGGGCACTGATGTGTGTTAAATATACAGATTTTTTAAGATTACAAAATTACAATTTGATCCCTAACTTTGTCAAATTGAGGTATGAATGAAGCAAATTTAGCCCATACACCACATTGTATGGTTTCTCTCAATACATCCTTGCTCAACAAGAGAATGCTTATCTTTCATTTACTGAATGACCATAATGTATGAAACATATACCGCAATATAATAGAGAGCAAATGAAATCAAAACTGCTCAAATCAATAATAGAAATAAAATATTACGTAACATTTACATGGTTGACTTTAGTGATTGATATGACACTAAAAATATTACTAATACTAATGTATTAATACTTAGTCAGAAGAGAACATTTAATATTTGGTACTTGTATTGTGAGGAGGGGAGGTGAAGTAAAGTTTAGTGAAAGCTGAAGGAAAGTATTCCAGATAGTTTCCTTTGAGACCTCGCTCTCTTTTCATCCCACATGCAGGGATTGTATGAGTAGTTGTACAACTGCATTTGAATCACAACAGTTAAATGTCTTTCGAGGATAACTTCTAATTTGTCAAAACCGTTAATACTGATTCTTAAAACTTTGAACTGTCATCAGTCTGTAAAATATACTTTCAGAAGCTTGAAATAAATGGATAACTTAAGGCTGATAATGAATAGAATTGAAAATACAGGTTTTAAGAAATCTGATACATTGCACTGGCATGACTTCTCTACAGACTGTTCTACAAATATAAATTTAATCATTTTTCCACACTAGCCGTCTGTAAGCTAAAATTTGGATAGACTGAAAAATTCAATGCAATGCAAGGATTTGAACCATGGATATCCTGGTCTGTCTGGTCGCTCTTAACCATAGAGCTACCATGCCAATGTGCCGTTGTGACCTTAAATTCTCCACATGACTTGTATGTTTCCCGGTAAACCACTAAGGGTTCTCATGAGATATGCACCTTTTGTGGCAACTTACTATGTTGTATTTATCAATTCAAAAAATTGCTCTTATATTAACTTCATATCTATTATGTCCCAGGCATAATTTGGATAATCTATCCAAATCTTAGCCTACACATGGTTACTGTGGAAAAACAAATTTAAATCAATTAATCTTAGTGTTAACTATAAAGCCTGGAACATACAGCATAGTAAGTCGCCACAAAAGGTGCATATCTCATGAGAACCGTTAGTGGTGTACTCGGAAAGAGTCAGTTGGAGAATGTCACATGTTAGCCATGGTAGTTCAATGGTTAAGATGGACTGGACACAGACCAGGAGATCCATGGTTCAAATCCGAGCCAAGGTATTGAATTTTTTTGCTCTACAAATGCTTACTCTATCTACTTCATGTTAAGATACTTTTGTCCAAGTGGTTTAATTATGTATTATTGTTATTGTTATTTTCAGTCTTACAGTATTCACAAACAGTTACATAGACCACGTCAGTTTATAATACAAAATTTAATTTTAATTTAAATAATTTTTATAATATAAAATAACACTATACACATAGACAATAGTTCATAAGACCACATGAGTCATGTGTCCAAGAATAAGTTTATAAAATTGACTTAAATATTGATAATGTAAATCTGTACATATCATATCAAAAAGTAACTATGTTTAAAATGTAATTTCCATTATGGGTAAGAAACTCGTCTTCATTATAAAAACAATAGGTTAACAAATGCATTTCGAGCTCTTTTTTAAAAGTGTTTGTCTATCAATTACATCAGTATTTTTGGTAATGTGTTGAAGTATTTTGATCCAGCATAAATATTTTTATTTCCAAACTGGCCCTATATGATTGAAGAAAAGTCATTTTGTCTGCGAATGTGGTGTTTGTGTATATCTTTACTTAGGCAAGGGGATACTGTTGAATGTTTTTTTTTTATATACAAAATAACCTAATTTACGTATATACAAAAGAGGGATAAGATTTTGAATTTCTCAAAGCATGGTCTACATGACTCAGATTGTGACAACTTAGCTAAAACTCTTATGGCCCTCTTTCGGACTGAAAATAGGTGTGCAAAAAGTCTTACCAGCAGAACCCCATAACAGCCCCATATTCCAGATGTGAATGAAATAAAGAAAAATATACATTATGAATTGCTTGAGGTTAAATGTTAACTAGTTAACGTAACAGTCTTGTTAATTGATAGTGGACATGAACAATTCAATGCCACGGCCAGGATTTGAACCATGGATCTCCTGGTTTCCGTCCAGTCACTCTTATCCATTGAGCTACCATGGCCAATTTGCCGTTCTGACATTAAATTCTCCAATTGACTCATATTTCCCCCAGTAAACCACTAGGGACTCTTGCGTCTGAGATAGACTGTTTGTGGCGACTTACAATTATAAGTAACTTGAGTCTCAGGCTTCATCATTTAACTCTTAACCTGGCCTTGGCATTGAATTTTTCATGTCAACCATCAATCCAATACCTTAGCCTATATACAGCTAGTGTGAAGAAACGAATAATTTCTATCAATTAACCTAAACAGTCTCTAAGTTTAGAGTAAACAGGCAATGCGATTTTGCCAGGAGATATTATCAATGTTAATGCCTAAGAATTGTGTGTTTTGTACTGAGGATATATTTTCCTCTTTGTATGTCAAATTCAGTCCATTACAGAAATAACTCCTGCCCAATGAAAATAGTAAGTAAATGGGAATAGCAAAATACAGTAAGCTTAAGCGAGAAAAATCTGTACAAAGGTAGTTACTTGGTAATGCTTTCCATTCTTGGGACATGGCCAGGACATTTCAAGAAACGAAATGTTTGAAAATACAAACCAATAATAAAATGTTTCAATGTCATGAATGATCACCACAAAAAGAAATTGACATAAGTCATGTGCTTTAACAAGATCCATACTTTTAAATGTGCCTCTTGCAGTTTAAAAGTTATGCAGAAGTTGATCTAGAATGAAGAGGACATGAGGAGTTACCAAGATATTTCTGGATATACCTTTCATTTGTCATGAAAATATCTTAAACAGGCATTGTAACAAAATTGTTAGCCACATTTTGAGGAAAGTAATTGGGATTGCAGTTTTCTTGAAAGTTTTTAGTGCATTCTTGAAGAAGCTGAACCAACTATTTAACCAACTTTTTGCTTTGCACGCACACCCACACACCCATCCACACATCCACACTATACACATTTTAACAGAACAGCTTTCTTTGGATTTAGTGGGCCAATGTATATTTCCGGTAAAATTCAATATCAAATTTTTGGGTGGAATGCTATACCTATGGTACACATGGTAAAGGTATACAGTAAAACTTTGTTGAAATAATTACATTTTTTATATTGTAATACAGTAAAAGGCTTAAATATATGCATTGAAATGTTAAAGTATGTCTATAACATGTATCATTTGCTTTGATATAGATTACAAAATTGATACACTGAATTTACTTTAGTTTTGTGTAAAAGTTCTGGGTTAACTGCATGCAACATACTGAAATACAAATCTGAACTTATTCACATCAGCCAAAGTATGAATCATTTCACATTGAAATAGTCTTGTTAAATAATAAAAAGATAAATGCAGAAGCATTAATCTTGAGGTTTGCTTTCACAGTGACTTGTAACTTTCATGTTAACTTATCTAAGGAGATAAGAGGAATGGAATGTCTATAGCAGTGATATTTTCATTGCAGGAACATGAGCTTTTGGATCCAAGGCACCATAGGTGCCATCAAGGCATTAGCCTTTGTTTGCGACATAATCACATATCCAGTTTACCTCATACTCCAAAGGCCATGGGAGAAAAAATCTTTATCAAGGAGAGTGAAGGTAAGTTTTGTAGAGTAATGTTTATATTTTGTGGGTTTTGTGTACTCCAGGTTAATTTGTAGGATGACTTAGTTTTTTGTATTTCTTATAAATCTTTGCAAATATCATTTAACTTGTGGATTGCAACAGTTACCTTTTTACTATATGTTGCACATTCTAAATATGACCAGAGTTCTTTAGATTACCTTATTGCAAAAGCTGTTAGTTTTCTAAATGGTTGGATTGCAACATTTAATACTTTAGTTGTATGTAACTGATGGCTTTGCTTGTATCTTTGTTTTGAGCTAACTGGCAAGCAATTGCCATTTTGGAAATGTTTGGCATTGATCTGCAATATCGTGAAGAGCTCACACATGCCCCATAAAGATGACCTGGGTTGTACATTAGAAACTGTTTTAAAAGCTGTTTGTTAGATATAGCTTTACTTGATTGGTAAGATTTTAATTTAAAATTGTCCTTTGGTGGTGTTTGAACAGTTTTCCCATTATTGACTTTGACATCTTATGTGGTAAATTAGCATTGCTACAGATAAGGTTGGCAAGAAGTTGTAGACTTAATTGGATTATGTGCTAATTTCATAATATACCATACATTGTATTAAGCATATTATTCATTCTGTTTCAATTTACATTGAATGTTATGTACCTGGAAAAACATTCAGTATTTTTCTACCCTTAATAAATATTGTTGATTGAAGTTACTTTGTAATAAATAATTGATACATGAAATTATTTTATGTATCTAGAGGTACAAAGAAATGATATGCTTACTTAACAAGTACATTTTCAGAGTTTTAAGTGTTCGATAATCCTTGAAAATGTGTATTCTGGGGGGAAAATACAGGTTTGAAATGTTTAGAACAATATGAATATTTTATTGTGGAATGCACTATTTTTCTGTTTAGGTACCTGATTAATAATTGCTAGTACTTAATTATATTATATGAAAATGAATGTATGTTTGTATAAATTTTATGTATCTAGAGGTACAAAGAAATGATATGCTTACTTAACAAGTACATTTTCAGAGTTTTAAGTGTTCGATAATCCTTGAAAATGTGTATTCTGGGGGGAAAATACAGGTTTGAAATGTTTAGAACAATATGAATATTTTATTGTGGAATGCACTATTTTTCTGTTTAGGTACCTGATTAATAATTGCTAGTACTTAATTATATTATATGAAAATGAATGTATGTTTGTATAATTTCTAGCATAACTTCGGAATATGTTGAGTGATTACACTGTACAATGTAATCTTAGAATGTGGAAAACACTGTGGGGGTGGGAAGGACTGACATTAAGAAATAATTTTTAAAACCTTCTCATATAATCTTCTATTCTTGTTAAAAATCTTCTTGCAAACCTTTATTCCTTTATTCATTTCATGTTACGATATACATTTGGACAAATTGTCTTAGTGCATGTTTCTTGGTTAATACAATGAACAGGGAATACTCAAGCTGTAATCAATAGGGCCTGGACTTTTCGGAAATGCATATCCACATATGTAAATGCATATTTTGAAGGTTAATGTATATGTAAAGGACATATGCATAATTCGGCATTTACCTTATGTAAGATCCATTACCTGATATTTCTGAATAAACCAAACAATTTAATTGGATACCCCTTTGCACCACAATAGCATTGCTATTTTAAGCCAAATAGCAACGGGACCATACTCTCAGCCTAACAGTACATGCAAGTAGTTAGGCGCTGCAGACCCTTTCCACGAAAAGGATTTCTTACATTGCTTTTGTGGTGGTTTGTCAATTGTGAGAAGCATATAAAGTGTGATAAAAAAAATTTCAACTTGAGGACCATACAAAAACAGCGGCACATCTCATGTCAGAAGAAAAGGGCAAGAACTTGCAACAGTTACTTTTGACTCGAGTGAAATCGCAGTCAGAAGGTAATGCATTTTACGCTGACTTCTGTCAAGCCTTTGCATCTAGCAATATTCTAAATTAACTTTAAAGAGAGTCGATTAAAGACACTAGACAACACTTACTTTTAAATTTTTCCGGAACTAGTTTCAGAGGCTTTGCCTCTATCATCGGCCGGCTCTCGACTGATTCTCGTTGGTGTAGCTGACGATACCTTGTCACAGGTCTCCTCTGGTGGCGGCTCAAGGAACTTGCTGAACAAATCCTTCTGGGGGATGTCGAAATTAAATACTTTGTTCCTATTTTTTGAAATGAAGATTTGTTCCCATGTGGATAGTTCTTGTTTTCCTGATATATGTTTCAGTAGTTTTGGTTCTGGATTTATGTTGTGGTTTTTTCCCAAAAATGTGTGGCAACTGCTGATTTTTCTAATTGTTTATATTTTATGTTTCTAAAGTGTTCCTTTGCTCTTGTTTCTAAATTTCTTTTTGTTTTTCCAATATAAATTTGACTACAGTCATTGCATTCAATTTGATATATACCAGATTTTTTGTTTGATGGAATGGCATCTTTGATGTTTGAGCAAATTAGGTTTTTTAAGGAGAAATGGTTGACTGGTGCTAGTTGAATATTTTGTTTTTTGAAGACTTTTTTGAATTTATCATAGGCCCATGGATGGTAAGTGAATTTTTTGAAAATCATATTAGTTTCTGTAGATGAGAGAGTTGTGGTTTCCTTTAGTAGCTTCTTTTTTGCTAAGCTCACTTTTTTGTCCACTATTGATTTGGGAAAGTTATTTTTTTGTGCTATTTCAATTATTTTGTTGTATTCTGTTTTGTATTCTTCTGCTGTGAGAGGGATGTTTACCAGTCTGTGTGCTAAACTATTGAAGATTGCCTGTTTGTGGGATCTTGGGTTGTAGCCATTAGCTTTTATGTAGTTGTCTGTCTGTGTTGGTTTTCTGTAAATGCCAAAGTTTAGTCTGTTTTTATTCCTCATTATTTTTAGATCCAAAAATGGTAAATGCTCGTCTTTTTCTATTTCTACAGTGAATTTGATGCTTTTTTCTTGGATATTTAAAAGTTTTAGTGCATCACTGAAAAGCATCAAATTCACTGTAGAAATAGAAAAAGACGAGCATTTACCATTTTTGGATCTAAAAATAATGAGGAATAAAAACAGACTAAACTTTGGCATTTACAGAAAACCAACACAGACAGACAACTACATAAAAGCTAATGGCTACAACCCAAGATCCCACAAACAGGCAATCTTCAATAGTTTAGCACACAGACTGGTAAACATCCCTCTCACAGCAGAAGAATACAAAACAGAATACAACAAAATAATTGAAATAGCACAAAAAAATAACTTTCCCAAATCAATAGTGGACAAAAAAGTGAGCTTAGCAAAAAAGAAGCTACTAAAGGAAACCACAACTCTCTCATCTACAGAAACTAATATGATTTTCAAAAAATTCACTTACCATCCATGGGCCTATGATAAATTCAAAAAAGTCTTCAAAAAACAAAATATTCAACTAGCACCAGTCAACCATTTCTCCTTAAAAAACCTAATTTGCTCAAACATCAAAGATGCCATTCCATCAAACAAAAAATCTGGTATATATCAAATTGAATGCAATGACTGTAGTCAAATTTATATTGGAAAAACAAAAAGAAATTTAGAAACAAGAGCAAAGGAACACTTTAGAAACATAAAATATAAACAATTAGAAAAATCAGCAGTTGCCACACATTTTTGGGAAAAAAACCACAACATAAATCCAGAACCAAAACTACTGAAACATATATCAGGAAAACAAGAACTATCCACATGGGAACAAATCTTCATTTCAAAAAATAGGAACAAAGTATTTAATTTCGACATCCCCCAGAAGGATTTGTTCAGCAAGTTCCTTGAGCCGCCACCAGAGGAGACCTGTGACAAGGTATAGTCAGCTACACCAACGAGAATCAGTCGAGAGCCGGCCGATGATAGAGGCAAAGCCTCTGAAACTAGTTCCGGAAAAATTTAAAAGTAAGTGTTGTCTAGTGTCTTTAATCGACTCTCTTTAAAGTTAATTTATCATAACAACACTGTTTTCAACACTTCCAAGAAAGTAATTGTAGCAATATTCTGTTACATAAATTAAATAATCTATGACCATTTCTACAGAAATATTATGCTGGATGAAAGATACCAGATGAATCCACCCTTAGAAAAATTTACTTTACTTTCCCTACATGCTTCTGTCCTGGATTCAATATAGTCTGACATAGGAGGGAACAACCTCTAGCTGACATAGGTCAAACAAGCAATTTGTGTGGCCGATACATGGCGAACTTCATAGTTGGAAAATGATGTCCAGAAGAACCCGGCAAACCTCATTGTATGCAAAGTATTAGAAAAAAGCCAACCAAAGCACTATTGCAAGATTTGTAAACGATGGATAGTCAACATGAAAAATTCAATGCCTTGGCCAGGATTTGAACCATGGATCTCCTGGTTTCCGTCCAATCGCTCTAACCCATTGAGCTACCATGGTCAACGTGCCATCCTGACACTAAATTCTCCATTTGACTCGTATATTTTCCTGGTAGACCACTAGGGGCTCTCGTATCCGAGATATGCCGTTTGTGGCGACTTACTCTCAGTACTCGAGTCCTAGGCTTCGTCATTTAACTCTTATTTTAGTTAATTGATGGAAATTAATCATTTCTTCACTAGCCGTATATAGGCTAAGGTTTTTGATGGATAGTCAACCTGAAAAATTCAATGCCATGGCCGGGATTTGAACCACAATCTCCTGGTTTGCATCCAGTTGCTCTAACCCATTGAGCTACCATGGTCAACGTGCTGTCCTGACACTAAATTCTCCATTTGACTCATATTTTCCCGATAGACCACTAGGGGCTCTTGCATCCGAGATACACCATTTGTGGCGACTTACTATCGTAAGTACTTGAGTCCCAGGCTTCATCATTTAACTCTTTATTATTTTAGTTAATTGATGGAGATTTCCATCAATTAACTAAAATTTGTAAATGATTCCTTGCATGTTCGTGGCTACTGAATTGGAGAGTAGTTGTTACAGGGTGTATGTCTGTCACAAATGCAGCTTCATATGTTGAAAGCTGACCAGTCTCTAGAGTATTTTCCTAATCCTACCCATCTTGCATGTTTAACCCATGGACTACACTGCATTGCAGAAAAAATAGGCACTCTATTTCCATCAGGTAAAAAGGTAATATCAAGTGGGGGGAAAAAGGTATTTCTTAAAAGCGCATGTTCGTATACAGTTGTACAATGTTTGCCTGAGGTGTCTATTCTGCTGGAACCAGTTCTGACAAATGGGGAACCTGGTTATCTACAGTGTCATTCTACAAAGAGAACTTCAATCAAGTGAAAGCTGTAATCACAAGTAGTGATGATACTCGTATTACATGTGTTCATGAAGCAAAGTGTGCAGTTTGAATGTGAAACTGCATATCAAGATACCAATTTTATCCATGCACATTATTCTTCTCTTTAAAGGGCTATTAGGGGTCCAGAAACTTGCGGTGCAACCATTGAAACATTCTTTAAATGCAGTCCCTGGTGAAACCGGGGAAAAAACTCAGTTGGACTCAAACCCAGAACTAAAGATGATTCAAGATATTAAGTATTTAAGTGGAATCAGTCTTTGCCAGATGTTCAGAGGAGTCACTACCAGTGTTTTAAGTATTGCCCGATCACATCTGTTGATGTGGAGTGATCATTTTCAGTGTATAAACTTTTGTCTGGCAATAGAAAATCCTTAACCCCTGAAAACCTCAAGACTTGGGTAACATATTGTGATTCATTTGGCAAGGAGTGACATATTGGTGAATTAAAATAAAATATTTACTTTGTAAGTGCATATTCTTATATTTTTTGTGCATATGACATTTTTAGTGCACATTTACATGCATATATTTGTTTTTAGTGCATATAGATCTGGGCCCTAGTAATCAAATTAGCTAGTTGCTATGTGGTGGCTTTGACATTCCATTCTTTGTATAGCTAAGAAATAAAGTGAACTTATTCATGTAACAATTTAAAAATTTAAACCAATAACAAGGAATCCTGGAAATGGCTACCTCAAAAAATAAATAAATAAAATAGTGTGCTTTGATATCTACATTTTTTGTAATAAGACTCCTATCTGCTACAGTTTACCAGTAAGGAAAATTCAGACTTATCAGCACTTTAGTGGCTATTCATAGAATTCAAGGTAAAAGATTTCATTTGTAATGAAAGTATCTTAAATACAATATATTTTAATCAATATTGATATGTTTTTTGAAAGTTTTCCATTTAAAGGTAATTTAGAGGGGCATATTCTCAAATTTATGCACTTGCATCCTTAGAATATTCTGAACTTCAAATTCAAAGTTTGGTGTGTAACAGATTTTTTCATTTGAGTTGTACTGTCCCCCTCCCCCTCACACACCTTTTTTAGAAATGCTTTTTTTTAATTCTGGGAGTCTCAACTCTTCCCCCTCCCCCTCCATTAGCAAGGAACTGAGATGGGATAAAAAAATATATGAAATGATACAAATCAGTGTTAAATCCTTATTTTCAGGGTCGTACTAAGCAAATAAACATTTCTTCTGTGAGCAGTTTGAATGAGGTTCACATATACATATACATACATACATACATACATACATACACCCACATCCTAACCTAATCTTGGGTTCATTGCTGAAATCAGAAGACCCCAAATTTCATTGCATCTTGCTAAGGCCTGATGGCCTTGCACAAATGGTGACAAGGTACAAGAGCTCCTCCTCTTTGACGAGGCTACTTAAAAAGCAAATAGTGATTTTTCTATTTCTTTGTTGCATATTATGGTGCAATTGTTTAACTTTTGTGTCTATTTTACTATTTGATTATGTATACAAATCCAGGCTGTTGAAATAAATTAACTTTTATTTTGTATTGTGTACATATACCTTTCCTTCAATTTTAATGATCCTATATTAAATATTCCTATAAGGGATTAAACAATTTGCTTAATCTGTTACATTAGGAAATAAGCTGAAGGTGCAAGTAAACGAGCAATATAAAAAAAATGTAAACACATACTTTAGTATGTTTTAATAGATTAACATTGATAAAAACTATATTTCACTGAAATACTTAACAATTAAACTGAACAATTTCAGGCACAACCTGTAGCAATGGAAGAGCACTCCATCACATACCGAAGTTTACAAAATCCACGAGACATGCACGTTGCGCTGTTACGTGAAGGTGTCGATACCATGGAGAAGATGCTAAAATATGTAGCTAAGCTTCACAAAGACAAACCATGTTTAGGCACACGACAGATACTTGCAGAGGAAGATGAATTGCAACCCAACAAGCGTGTATTCAAAAAGGTAAGTTTGGTACATTCTCAACTAATGTTGCTATAATCAACTTCAAATTTACACAGAGGCTGTTAGATGCTGTCTGCTTTACATTATCTGATTAAGTCTGCTAGCTTTGCTGAATGTTTAACTTTCTCAGAATGTAAAACAGAACATGCAAAGATTTCATCATTGCAGAGCTGTAGGATTGATCATAAATCAAATATACTATTTTTATAAAGTTTAAAAAGAAAATTTGTGTGGCTCAGTTTGACGATTCTTAGAACAATTGAAAAATTTTATTCTTTCAGAATGGAAATAGGCCTGTATAATATTTAGAACTTACTATTCGGATTTTAAGACTTATTCATGTTACCCATGGTACTTTTAATTGAATATTTCAACTTTTGGGCCCTTAAATGCACAAATAGAGTAGATATTTTACCTTAAATTCGAACAAAATCACAGCAAAAATAGAACTTGATAAATTTGGAAGAAAATTTGATATGAACATATGCAATTCTTTCCAACCCCAATCTACTCTTCAGTTTTCTTTTGGATTTTTCCCAAAAAATGACAAGTTTCGCTTAAAGTGAAATGCTATTTTGATTGGCATGAGAGATCCCTTCAGAATTACATAAAATTTTGATTAACTAGTAAACTATTAGAGGCAAACATTTACACAACGTAGGTATGTATCTTAGTAAAACATAATTGATCCTTTTCTGAATTAATCATTTAAGGTATTAAGTATTTAATGTGCCAAATTCTTGTATCCTTATTTTTTATAGTGCTTGCTCAGCATTCTTTTGTATCATGCTTTAAGCATTTTAAAGTCCCACTTTAAGGGACTTGAGTCGCTTCAGCTCTTGTGCCGTTTGTACCTACTTGAAATATGTAATGAAACCTTGCTACAGAAAATTTATCTCAGTAAATATGAAACAGATAGAAAACTTTTCTTAGTAGTTTGTAGAGGAATGAAAAAATGAGTAGAGAAAACATATGTAATCCTTCAAGACTTTAGTTTCAAAATTTTAAGGTGGAATGCATTTAGTTATGAACAGTGGAGAAGGTAAAACTAAGACAGCTGTATTTTGTTTAGACGACTCACATTACAGTCCATGCTGTAATCTTAAAATTATTTTGCATTATATATAAATGTAAAATTGTTGTACGCAATAAAATTATGCACAATATGTAATGCACATTTTCATTGTTTCTGAAAAATGCAATCATTAAAAATTATGTTGACAGTATGTGATGGGAGAATATAAATGGAAGACATTTGCAGAAGTGGATCATTTGGCAGCATGTTTTGGACGTGGACTTAGGCTTCTCGGTCAGAATCCTCGTAGTAATGTAGTCATCTTTGCAGAAACTCGAGCTGAGTGGCTGATTGCAGCTCATGGTTGCTTCAAGCAAAACATTCCTGGTAGGTTCAGCTGTAATTTGCCTTCCTTGGAGCATGAAGTATGTATGTTTGTAACCTTATGCATGATTAGAGGAATTTAATAAAGATGACATCAAAATTAATTGTAAAAACTATTTGTAGTCAGTTTCAGACTCAGTTGGAAAGAGGTTAATAATGAAGGTGATAACTTCCGAAACTAGTCCCTCAATAATATAAAAATGTAAGTGACAGTGTCAAACAGACTTCAAATAGTTTCCTCAATTGTTTGTAACCGTTTCCTGCCAATATATTTTAAGGAACTGTTTGGCAAGTTTATGTAGAAAACTGAGGCAGTTGCCATAATGTACATTCAGAAATTAATGTTAATTTTTGTTTCACTTCTAGATCTAGCAATTTCTGGAACTATAGTAAACAATGCAGTAATACCATCCAAAAAATGAGATTTAGCTCTATTTTCTAAACCCTATATTATGAAACTTGTAAAATTTGATTGCAGTTAATATTTGTTTCCAACATTTTGGATACACGAGTGACACATGCTCTTAAGTAGCTTCATGAACGTTGTGGTTTTGATTCCAGCAGTTAACCGACACTGATGCTCATGGAAATCAACTTTTCCATACTAGCCATGTGTAGGGCAAGTTTTGGATGGACTGAAAAATTCAATGCCATAGTTGAAATTTGAACTTCAGATCTCCCAGTATTGTGTGATTGCTCTTAACCATTGAGCTACCATGGCAACATGCCAGCATGACATTAAATTCTGCAACTGACTTGTATTTTTTCCTGTGAACCACTGGGAGATATATTGTACACGAGTTAGTTTTTAAAACCTATTGTCTTTTGTTTTCCAGTGGTGACGATTTATGCTACCCTCGGAGAAGATGCAATTGCACATGGTATAAATGAGACTGAAGTCTCTCTTGTTATCACATCACATGATCTTCTACCCAAATTCAAGAATATCTTGCACAAAACTCCAAAAGTAAATAAGTTGATATACATGGAAGACCAGCTTGTCAAGACAGATACCTTTGGCTTCAAGGATGGGGTAGAAATAGTTCCCTACTCGGAAGTTTTAAAGAAAGGTGCACAATCTAATCAAGGTAAGTAGAAAGCTTTTTATACGCTTATTGTGCTGAAGTAAAGCAACATTAAAATTTAACTAAGCAAAGATTGTTTTTCACATAATATAGGATTTATTAAGTAGTTTTAGTTGGCCAAGCTGGAAATCACAAGTCTAGCATGTGGCCCAACCATTAAAGAAAGGGCAGGGGGGGGGGGGGTCTGATGCAATATATTTGAATCATTTCTCTACCAATGACAAACTCCCTTTAATGCATATTTGTACAAACTGATTTTTCTATCCAGGTTAACATTGTTCACAAAATCTCTGCATGGAAATTATTTCAAATTAACCAATATGACTGGTAAAATAAAGCAATTTTTTAAATGCTTACTCATGATGAGCTCTTGCAATGGAAATGAAGGAAAAAATGAATCTTGAAACTTTGAAGTAGGTAGAGGTAGATCCCATTTGTATGGAAAGGGTGTAAATCTGTTACAATGAGTATTTTAAGAGTGGGTAATGCTATGAAGAAAAAAACTGGACACAAATTGAGTATTTCAAGCTATACAACTCTCCAGTTGCAAATTGTTTGTTTTCTAAGAGTTTATTACAATAAAATATAATTTGTCATAAATTTCACTTAACTTTTTAAGAAAATTAAACTCAATTCATCAGTTTTCTTAAGATAGTTAAGTTTGTGGCAGATAATTATATTTTATTGAAATATTTGTATTGCTACATATTAATTTTCTAAGAGCTATTTATAGAAGATTATAGGCTTTTACAGAAAACTCAAGATGAGCACTTTATTGCAAGTGTCAGATATTCAAATATCCAAAACTTAATGAAAATAATTGATGCCATTTTTTGAGAAACTAAGCAAGGCCATTTTGGAGTTCTTGCAGAACTTCAAGACTCATCCATAAGAAGAAATGGAACTTAAAATCAAAAGTTGATATTCATCCTGTATTTCATTTTTTGATATTTTGCTTAAAAACTCATACCACTGTTTCTCTTTCTAGACTATTTCAGATGAAATTGGTATGAAATATACATCCACTTCCTACTATGAAGGGGTAAAGAAAGCAATAATACTTTTAACTTGGCACATGAGATTAAAATGAAATATTAAAATAATTACTTGAGATCTGGAAAATCTTTTTGGAATTGTTTAATGGTTAGTGAAAATTTTTGGAGTAAAATGGGAAAAATTCTGGAAGTAAAAGCTATGTTTTTGACTGAAGAACCCTGTAGTATATAGAACGGATTTTTATTTAAAACTTATCGGAGCACAAGAGTGTTTTGCCTCTCCCGTGATCTTGCTGGATTCCCCTGCTGACTGCCATTGTGGGCAGTTGCTAGCAATGTGCACATGACTCTTAGAGCAATGCATTGTCATATGTAAAACATAATCACCAAGTCATGTTCAGAGTATATTCAAACGTTCCCTGGTGAAGTGCCTCCTTCCAGATTTACATTTCATGAGATTGTGAAGAAATTAGAAGTACTGGTTTTGTGGCAAACAAAAATGAAAGCGTAAATGTACAGTGTTAGCAGAGTAAAAATTATGAATCATTTCTTTCATCAGTTATTGATGGTTTAATTGATCCACAGCTTCTGTTCCTTTCCGATGAGGCATAGCTCCACCTCGGTGGTCGACTCAACACTAACAGTTGGTACTGGGCCTCTGAAAATTCATAGTGTTCAAGAAATAGCTGATTATGATTGGAAAGTTGGAGTTTTGTGTGCTGTTAGTGCAGATGCATAATCTGTTCAATATTCTATGAGCAGATTGTAAATGCAGAGAGTTAGCAAAATGACATTTTGACCCGTTTTATCGCAGACGAAAAAAATTGTAGGTGGTTTCAACAAAACTCTGCTACTGTCAATACATCAGAGGTGTCCATCAATAAAATTGGGGAAGTGTTGGAGGAGAGTGATTAGTGCTGATGTATGCCCTCTCGCTCCCCCAATCTTAACAGTAATTTTTACTTGTGTGGTAACTTCAAAGACAAAGTTTGAGATAAATCCTCATACATTAGAACTAAAAAAATTAGAAATTAAATCTGAAACATTAGTGGTCCAACTTAATCCTGTGATTCAGAATGTGCTGTCCTGATATAATGCTTGTTTAGCTAAGGGTGGATGACCTTTCTAGCATCTTCTGTAAGGTGCTTTACACAGTTTATGTAGGAACAAAGCTGACTGTGGTACAACAATCACCCACAGGGAAAATGCTGTGCACCTGTTAGGTTTTAAATGAAGAACCCTGTGCTTGCAGTATATTTAAAGAACAGTTATGAAATATATTTTTATCATTCCTGGTAATGGAAAGTTCTATTGAGTGTTAATCTCTGACCCTTTTAGGCCACATTGTTATATATCCAGCAAACATGAACATGGAGGGGAAAATGTAAAATCAGGAATGAAATTTTTTAAAACCATGCATACTGTACTAACAAAAATTTGCCAAGAAAGCACAAAATTGGATTATTTTTATGCAAGAATTTCTCTTTGGTTACTGGCTATGCAAAAGTTATCCATAATGAAGAGCACTTCAGATTACCTCCAGAAAATTCAAGATATGTATTTCATTTGCAGTGAATGTTTTTTTAGTATTATATTTTAATCAAAATCGGTTATTTTTGAGAAAATCATCAAAGTTGCATATAAAAGGACAGTACTTTCTCTAATCATTACACATCCACAAATGACTTCCCATTCATACAAAAAGTACCTGTTCCATGAATTACATTATTTACAGTAAGTTTGTGGAAATAATTTCCGTTTAAGTAATATGAACTTGGATACATGCTATATGCAAACTATTTATATCACAGATTTATTACATGTTGGTAACTCATAAAAGAACACAATGACGGATTTTCAAAAATATAACATAGATGCATACCTTAGACATTAAAATGGGAAAGTAGATGTTTTGAAAAAAGCTAATGCTTTGAAAAGGACATATTAGTTTTCCTTGATGCTGTAAATAATTATGTAAAACTTTGACTCAGTGGGGCTTTGCATTGAACTTAGATCACAAATGAGGTACCAAAATTTGAATGAGCTCATTTAATCTTTGCTCAGTTAACATAAAATTCAAGCATATACAGAAATTTAAAGGTTTGAGGTGCAGGTATTCAGTGAAAATCTTTTCACAAAGGCTTTAGTGTTGACTAAGTATGAAATTTGGTATTTGTACAACAATTTCACAATGTGCTTATGCTTAAAGTCTCAGCCATGTTATTGGATTAAATCCAGTTTAATTTTAAAGCTATTTGAATATAGAAGCTTCAGATTTTGGAAGCTTTTTCTCATGTAAAACTAATAGGTAACAGAGGGTTGAAATAAATGCATTTGCAGACATTAAGACATCCATGAAAGGATTTTTAATACCTGAATTATTAGCACTGTTGTATGAAACATTTGACTTCACAATTTGTTTTAGCTTTATTAAAACTGTTTTGACATTTGTTTCCTGTAGAAGCTGTCCCCCCAGAACCAGAAGACATAGCTATAATTATGTACACTAGCGGGTCCACAGGAGTTCCTAAAGGAGTATTGCTTACACATAAGAACATGATGGGCACATTGAAAGCTTTCTCAGATGCTGTGGTAATATACAATGATGATGTGTTTTTGGGTTACCTTCCACTGGCTCATGTTTTTGAGCTTTTGGCTGGTAAGTAAAGTTTGAATGTGTACTCTTATTAGCTCTGCTCTAAATACAAGGATTGAAACTGAACTCAGTAAACTTATACAACCTTTGTTCCATGTTTAAGTGATTATGTCATTATTAAATTTTAGATGAGTCGCATTTTTTAACACATCTGCTTCACTTACGAAAGTGAAGCAGATGTGTTAAAAAATGCGACTCATCTAAAATTTAATAATTTTTCGCTTCACTGTGGTGTTCCAATACAATACGAAAGTGAAGCAGATGTGTTAAAAAATGCGACTCATCTAAAATTTAATAATTTTTCGCTTCACTGTGGTGTTCCAATACAGTTGAATCTTGATTATGTCATGTTGTTTTTTATAGCTTTCATAGTATACTTCACTACAGATTTATTAAACAAAACAATGGCCAGCTTTTAGTGGAATATTGATGTAACAAATTCTCATTTGCTTGGGCCTAAAGTAAAATACATGTCATAGTACCATAGCTATGTTCAATCTATCTCTGGGTCTCCTAACCATGTAACAAAATTAGTCTTTCTCAATAGATCTGGTTTTGTTCTTTACATTAGTTTAAAATAAAAATGAAATCCATAAGAAACTTGTAACACTATGGGGGAAAAAGTAAATGGTTGAATATTTGTATCTCAGTGGTACAGGACACTAGACTACCTTACTGATAATTATGAGCGTATTAATCTCCAAATACAAAGTCTCAGGTTGGATGACTAACTGAAAGAAAATTACTTCAGTTTCATGTCCTCCAGTGTGGAAATAAGAATGGTAAATTGGATTCAGCATTTAGGGAAGAAAATAGAGGAAAAAGAACTTAGGTTTAGAGCCATATACTGGGTGTTAAGGGTATGAGAGTACAGATTACGCAAGCTGGAAGATGCAAATGAGTCGCATAACAGTTTTATCTACCTTGAAAAAACAGGAGATAGTTGAACATCACAGAATAAATTATCTGCAGTCTGTCAACAGGATTTTAGAAATGGGTTATTTTTGTTTTGGTTTGCGGTGAAGCATGTATTCATACCTGCTACAGGTGAAAGTCTAAAATAGGCCAGGACTTAAGTCCGTTTGCCGTGTGTTCATCAATTACTGCCAGTAGCGAGCGATGGGTTGGTTTGTGTTAAGGTGTTTAATCCTATTCCCAAGGCGTAAACTAAAACCTGTATAATAGCTATACAAAAATTGATAAAGGATAAATTCAACTATTATAGAAATACCTCGTTCAGGTGTAGTATGTAAAATTAAATTAAAGCCACATTTTTGCTAAACAGGAAATTTATTAATGATCAATAGTTATAACATAGAGCTAATGGCTTCATTGCCAAAGTCTAGCATTTGAAAACAATAGTTATAACATGTGCTCCGTTGGACTCCTTGCTATGACTCTTGGGTTTGGAATTCTAATGGGATTGAAAATGGAGGCCAGGGCCTTTGAAACTAGTCTCTCATAAATATATGAAAAAGTAAGTGACGAGTGTCAATAAACCAACCACAAATAATTTTTATATTAATTTTGACGTCACTGTTACTAAATTCCTCCAAACACACATCTAATGGGACGTTTATCCCAAATGTGTTTCATGAGTGATGCAGTCATTTTTGCCATAGGCAAGAAGCGTACTCTTGATTTGTAAAGACTGCTATAGTTCTGATATTTCATTAGATGCATCTGAGCTGTTCTGCCCAATGTCATGGCAGGTAGGTTTACTGTTTACATTCCTGACTTTCCATTTTACATGTTGACAACTGTAGGCTCACGACTTTAATGCAATAGCCATGTGGGAATCCAGTTCTTTCATATCATTTAGTGGCTAAATGAATTATTTTAGCCAGAAATGGCAAAGACAAAAATAACTCATCTTTTGTAGCTTTACCTCGTTATCCTAATTGCAAAAGTAAACAATTAAGGTATGATGACATTTGCAATCAAAACTTAAGTTTTATTTTTTATCTGTTCAACTATGCACTTAAAGGGAAAATGCTACAGATCTTGTTTCAGCTTGTCAGGAAGTTGCAATTGAAGTCTGCACACTCATACTCCTAACATCTTGTATAAATTAGTAATCAAAAGTGAAAATGATTAATTGTTCCCATAGTAATATTAAATATAGTACATAAATGGAGAAAAACAATTTCATTTCTCAAATTTAAAATAATTGATAGACATTTCATATTAAGTCAATGATAGGCATGCACTTATTGCTAGACTAAAAATAACAAAGCTCTATAAAATGAAAACTGTAGTGTTTGGTTTCAAATGTTCATGGACAAGCTCCTGCCAGAGCATTGTAGTAACTAAGCAAGTTGCTCTCATTTACTGGTTGAAAGTTAAGTGTCATAGTACCGGCATGGGCAGAACATGTCTTGAATGCCTACATGCACAACACTTTTACACCATGTGTTATATAGTTGTTTAGTTACTGCAAATCCTTCTTTTACTTTTGTTTATAAACTTGGAGAAAATGATACTTCTCAGGATATTCATTTAGCTGCTTCTACAACTGAGTGCAGATCTAGTAGTCATCAAACACCAACAAATATATATTTTGGTAAATACAAATTAAAAATGAAGAGTAAAAAGAATAGGAATACACTTTCACACCACCCAGAATAACTTTATGAAGTCTAATGTATTAATAATTTTTTTTTTATTTTTTTATTTTATTTTATCCATCGATCAGCAATTATGCTTTACAGATGTTTGTTATAAGATACATAGGAACAGGACACATAACAATGGAGGTAGCCATGAACGACTCCTCTAACTAAATGTGGAGGATAACTGTAACACAAATTGAGAACTTAAAGTCTGATGGTAGTAATCACGTGTCTGAGTCGTCTGTGCTGGAGACGTCACTCAGGAGAAGATCTTGGGGCAGTCTGCGCTTCAGGCGAGTTGGCTGGCGAGTGCGACAGCCGAGACGGTAGGTAACAGCTCCAGGGACCTCCTGGAGATGGTAAAAGAATGGACGTGCCAGGCGTCGGATGTATTGGTGAACGGGTAAAAGACCAAACTCATGATGAAGCTGCTGGTTTCGGATGAACCATGGAGCGTTTGTAACTGTACGAAGCACCCTGTTTTGTAGTACCTGCAGTCGGCGGAGATTAGTCTTACTGGTGCCACCCCAGACTGGAGCTGCATAGGTAAAAATGGGACGGACTAGAGATGTGTAAAGAAGCAGGGAGGATTCATAACTAAGTGAAGTGCGCCTGTTGAGTAGAGGGTACAGTTTTGATATCCGGGCAAATGCAAGCATAACAGACCGACAGATGTGGGCGTTCCAAGTAAGTCGAGTGTCCAGTAACACCCCAAGGTATTTCACTGGCACATTGCTTGGTAACCATGAGAGCGGTTCCCCCAGCAGCCGTAGTGATGGAGGATCCCTATAAGGTCGTAAAGAGAAGATCTTAACCTCTGTCTTGTTAGTATTGAGGGAAATGCGCCAGTGAGAGAACCAATGAGCTAATTGATCTAGGGCAATTTGCAGTTTCTGAATGGCATGAAGAATATTGGCGTGAGAATAATAGAGAGCAGTATCATCTGCGTATAACGCCGTACAAACTGGAGCTATATCAGGAAGATCATAAGTGAATATATTAAAGAGGAGTGGTGCAAGTACTGAACCTTGAGGTACACCTGCTAAAATAGGCCGTCGGGTGGATGTGAAACCAGCAATGCGCACCACAAAGGTTCTATTGGTGAGAAAACTTGCTATGATTTGTATCAGATAATAAGGGAGACCAATGCGATATGTTTTAAGTAGTAGTCCACTGTGCCACACCTTGTCGAATGCCTGGGCGATATCTAGGAATGCTGCTACGGTGTATTGCCTGTTTTCGAAACCTTGAATAATAGACTGCGTGATTCTGAGCAATTGGTGAGTGGTAGCATGCTTCGGGCGAAAGCCAAACTGAAAAGACGGAATTATCTGATTATGGATCAAAAAATGAGAAATACGTTGATGAATAATCTTTTCAAAAAGCTTAGAAAGTGTAGGTAATAAGCTGATTGGTCTGTAACTTGAGGGAAGATTTTTTGGCTTGTTGGGTTTGTGGAAGACTATAATTTCCGCATGTTTCCATGTAGATGGAAAATGACCAATGCGCAGAGCAGCATTGAAGATTGATGATAAATAAGCTAGGGCTTTGTTTGTCAAATTCTTCAGCACAACGTTAGGGATAAGGTCATGACCGGGAGACTTTTTAACGGGAAGACGATGGATAAAGCGGGACAATTCACGTGGAGTAGTGAACGAAATTCTGTTGTGCGCTGTAGGACGAAGTTGGTACTCAAGGAGTTCCCTGTCCACGGAAGAGGGAATATTAGAGTCAAGACAGGTGTTAGGCGTGAATGTACGCTCGTAGTGAGTAGCTAGAGCGTCACACTTGGCAGCAGAGTCACTCAAAAGGGTCCCATCAACCTGAAGAGGTGGAATCACTGTCGGCTCTCGGAGAATCCTCTTAGTGATGTTCCATAAGGTATGATCTCCGGGACGGATAGTGGCTAATTGTCGCTGGTACTCCTGAAATCGGTGTTGCTCTAGTGCGGTCCGTACTTGTCGAATGAGACTATTTAATTTAGATCTTGTAATAGAAGTTGATAGTTACCAATGTTGCGCAAGCAAATTGGTGGAACTTTTTCCTTAGGTGTCTCGGAGTTGCTTGTCTCGTCCATGGCTGTGTTGTTTTCTAGTAGTGCGAAGCGGTTGTGCGTGGAAACAGAGTAAGCATAGCGCGAGGCACTTGTTTGTTCTGATGGGGGAGCTGTACAGCGACGCTTACTCGGGCCAGCTGTGGCAGCAGCAGCGTGTGTAGCAGCGCGACTAGAGCTGGTTGCAGGTGAACTGTTAGATGGGGCAGTCTCATGCATGATAACGTCACTCGTAGTTTTAGCGGTAACTATAGCAGCAGTTGACGTGGTAAGATGTAATTGTGACGGGCGTAAGGGTGATTGACGCACTGGTGAATTAGGATTAAAAGTATTGGTGCGAGAAACCTGGGTTGGCTGCGTAGACACTGGTTGAGCTTGCTGTAGAGGCACTGGTAACTGTGGGAATTCACTAGTGGTATTATAAACCATATCGATAGCTGAGCGTACTAGATGGCCGGTAGTTTCCGGCGTGAGAGACATAATAGGTGAGGAAAGAAAAGAAAAAAATAGAGAAAGAGAAAGAAACACACCTGTACCCAAAGGGCACTAGTACACGTCAGTAAAAGAACACTGTTTGCACTGATTGTGAAAATACAATTCACTAGAAGATATCGTATTCCACAGTTAAACACAGTTACACTGTAAACGCTCACGGAAGCAGCGCGCACAAAACACGTCTGTCTGCCGCGACTGTCGGTACACGACTCTGCTAAGGAGATATGAGTGGGTTAACTTTGTATGACCAATGCAGACGGTGTACTATTTACAAAATGGCCGTATTAATAATTGAAATTGACAGTTCAATGCAAAATGCTTTCTTAAGTGTTGAGATTCAGGTGATTCAAAATGGGACAAATGCATACATTCAATTTGCATATTCAAATTGATGTGCAATAGTCTTTTGGGAAAGTTCTCATTCGTTTCATAATGCAAGAAAACATTTTTAAGGTTAAATAAATATTTACTTAGTCCATTATTAAAAAATCGTAAGATATTACCACTTCTTAGCCTTTGAGTAAATCCTTTTTGCATAAATGGGCCCAAATGATGTACGCACACACAAGGTACTGACAGGCTATGTTTAGCTTGAAGACTTTTGCTGCGTGCCCACCCAGGATTGGATTTTACACAGGAAGGATTTTCTTTTATTAGGATGGGTTAGGGACATATTTTTATGGTGTTAGGATGGAAGAAAGGCTTGAGGTAGTATATTATTCCTCTAAAGGAAGACAGGATGCTATGCCTAATGCACCCTGGCGATGAAGTAGATTAGATTTGATTTGGATAATTTTGAGGCCAAACAACTCTTGGTTAGATTATGGGAGCTCAGCTTGTGCTGCTGGTGGATTTGCTCCGTGGTTACCTCGGATGCCCGCAAGTCATGCAGGAAACTCAGAAAACCAAATGATCTAGAAATGTCAATGGCCTTTTTAAGCTTCTCACTCTCACTCTCACTCACTCACTCACTCACTCACTCACTCACTCACTCACTCACTTCTTCACAAAAAATGAATCCTATTCAGAGATTGTGTACTAAGAATTCAGATATACATGAAACAGCTAACATTGAAATTTCAGATCCAGATTTTATTCTGCCATTTGCAACATGTTTTACAAAGCATCGTCAAAAGTAACACTACAATTACATTTTTACAGTTCAATAATAAAACAAATAAATCTATTTACAGATTATTAGCAATTCTAGATATACACAATAGATTGATAACAAAATTTAATAAACTAAGTCTAAGTCTCTCTTCCCTTTTTGTATTCCTCAATTGAGTAGAAAGCATTTTTCACTAGGTAAGTCTTTATTGCATAAATTTTCTTCACTTCATTTATTGCCTTGATAGAGTGAGGTAAATGATTATATAAATTTATACATGATTAAGTCAAACTCAACTGAATCAAGAAGGAATAGTATACTCAAATTCTAAAATGTTAAACTTTACCACATTAAAATAAACTATAAAGAAAATGGCATCTTTCAGAGCTACTACCATGATCATTGCTATTACTTTGAAGATCAATTTTAAATCGAACTCTTACTACCTTATGCACAGTTAGAAAAAATGAGCGCCGCAACCTTTGAAAGTGTTTCTTGCAGAAGTACAGTTAGTAGAGCTTGATTCATATGTGGCTTGTGCTATGCTACAAATCATACGTATATACAACATAACTTTTGTTTTTTCTTCCCTATCACGGTGTTAGGGGATTGTTCTTCCTTAGCCCTTATGCCTTTAGGTCTCAGGTTGAATAGAAACTGTAGATTGAGAATTCAGGATTGATGATCAGCCTGATGTCTGGTGTGAGTGAGAGAAATAGATGACAGAATGAGGGTGAAATGAATGACAATAGAGCACTTGGAAATTAATTGTTCTTTCACACTAGCAGTGTGTAGGACGCACTATGAAAGAGTAGAGCCAGTCTGAAAAATTCAATGCCATAGCTGGGATTTGAACCACAGATTTTCTGGTCTCCGTCTCTGCTGCTCTAAACCATTGAGCTACTATGGCCAACGTGCCAACATGACATTAAATTCTCCAACTGACTCGTGTTTTTCCTGGTAAACCACTAGGAGTTCCCATAAACACATGAGACAACTACCTTAATGGCGACTTACTATGTTGTAAGTATGAGTCAGTTGGAGAATTTGTCATGTTGGCACATTGGCCATAGTAGCTCAATGGTTTAGAGTGGCTGGACAGAGACCAGAAGATCCGTGGTTCAAATCCCATCTATGGCATTGAATTTTTCAGTCCACCACTATTATCGCATGCGGTAGCCTGTGAGGGAATCCAGGCTGCCTCAGCGAGAACAAAGTGGTCTAACCACTTGGCCACAGTGCAGCTTAACTCAATTTATTACATTATAATATTGTGACAAAAATGAAGACATAAAGTTGTGCTAAACTCACTTTATCACTAAAACCATTGGCACAGTGCTAAATTACCTTGGTTTCGCTTTTGTTCATGCAGAGCAAACAACTGTTTGATAAAGATTTCTGTAATGTTTAATGTTTACTTATTACTCTGTTGCACTTGCTAACTTGTACCGTTCCGTAACTTCTCAATCCTCATAGTATGACCCGCTGAGGGCTGACTCATTAACTCACTAACTGGCCAACTGACACTGTTGGCTTTAGCACTTGTCTAGTTCCCATTTTTCATTAGAATAATTTCCAGAAACATCTGCCTGTATCAAACTCAGTTGCAGAATTAAAGAACCATGTATTTCCTGGCTTTGTGACAGTCAATTTGTTCTATCTCTTTGTCGCTGCTGGTCTTGGCTTTGTGGCTGGTATGATACTATTATAACAAGGGAACAATTAAAAGAATTGTTAGCTAATATGGCACAGTAAATACATGTAAACTAGGGAACCTCTAGTTCTAGATCTGTTGGTCAACACAAATGTTACATGTAATATGAGAAGCAAATATTTTATTTAAAGTTTCAAAGGGATGTAAGAAAAATTTAGAAGTCCTTCAGAAAGGATCAATTTAACATACCTTGAAATGAGCACAACTTCCACAAATCTAGCAGAACTTCTAGAAAATTGACAACACTGTCTTTGTTCTTCTATTAACTTGTCAGTTTTTGAAACCATTACAAACATTTCTGAGTAAAAAACTAAACCTGATTTTTGCATCCACAATACCAAGGATGTACATGGCATGCTTGTGATCTTTTAACTGAAGTGAATTTGAATATAGCTTAGGGACAAGAAAATTGTGAAGTAATACTAAGACTACAATACCTGCTAAATAAAATGCTTGAAATCACAACTAAATTTCTATAATTTTAATATAAAACAAAATATGTGAGCAATTTCTCCTTGGAGTGAATGATCAAAAATGAAGAAAAAACAAATTTACTCTGAATTAGATGTGATTGTTTCTTCTTAATACAATTTTGAGACTCAAGAGATGGATTTTGACTAAAAGTATTTCCTATTTATCACAAAATTGTGCTGGCAGTGTTAGATTGGCCTCAGCTGTCAATGATTAAACACGTTTTAAATCTTTTAAATACAAATTAAAACTATTACAGAATATTTAGGCAAGAATTAAAGGCTGTAACACAATTTCTGGAAAATACATAATTTTTTTTTAAACTCTATAAAAGAAATGTGAACCATCTGTCAATCTGGACAAAGCTTTGGCATTTAGTGTTATCTGTTACCTTTTCAAAGCTTACAAGGTCTAATTTTATATGCATTTTACATTAGCTGTGATTACTAATGCAATAACTAATGCATGTATTGCAAGAAATGAAGTACACCGAAAATGCTGTGAGAAGAAAATTCTGAAATGTTAATTATAAATTTTCCACCAAACTATATTGAGTTATTCATAATTTTTGTTGGACAAGTGTGGTGATCTCCACAAAATAAATTAACTAAATATATATAATTGAGTCGAATTAGTACTCAAAATTATATTAATTTGTGCTTCATTGTATCATAGTCCTTACACTTTGGAATAACTAAATGTTAGTTTTTATACAGTGGATATTAACATAAAATTTCTATGTTTCAGAGTCGGTCTGTCTGCTCTGTGGAGTATCTATTGGCTATTCCACACCACTAACAATGATTGATAGTTCAAGTAAGATAAAGAAAGGAACCAAAGGAGACGCATCAGTGTTGCGGCCAACTTGCCTTACAGCTGTGCCGGTATGTTACCTATTTCAAAAACATTATCCCAAATGAGAAATCAGTTATGTTGTACATGTCATACTTCTCAAAAGCATCAGTTTAAATGCCATATTCTTTCAAATATTGGTTGGGGTTATCTTTATAAAGGCATATACATATCCATTATCGTTTAGAACTTGCCAACTCTTACATGGTTTCATCTGTGCCTTTTTACAATAGTGGCAGATGCAATGAGCATCGAGGGTACAAACTGGCACCTACTAATGGACATTCAATTTTAAAATTGCTAAATTCAAAACCAAAAGATGAAATCCCATCAGTTAACAGATCCAGAATATACAAAATAAATTGTAAAAATTGTGAAAAATGCTACATAGGTCAAACTAAAAAAAATCACTTTAGAAACATCAGATTGAAACAAGGAGAAGTCAGTTGTAGCATTTCATTTTTGGAACGAAAATCGTGACGATCCAAATCCAAAATTATTAAATGGAGTGATAAACCAAAATAAACTAACATGGGAGAACATATTCATATGGAAAAATAAGGACCAAGTAATGAACTTTGAAATCCCACCAGTAGATAATTTGACAAAGTAGTTCAGTTCCACCACCGGAGAGAGAAGAGCAGACAACAGATGCTAGTTGGAGAGAGGTTGAAAATGGAGGCAATGGCCTTTGAAACTAGTCCCTCAATAATATAAGAAAAGTGACGAGTGTATAAACAGACTACAAATAGTTTTTACAATTCATTTTTGGAAGTTTTCAAAATTCATGGACTTGTGATGATCTCCTGAAGTTTGCCTGCCTCCTAAAATTAGTAGCTAGTGCACCCTTGACAAATCCATCCTCAGCTCCACCATGAACAATAATTTCTGCCCCAAGTTCTTCTGACTATAAGCACTTGCTTACTAAATGGGATTGTTGGATGTATATTTTATCAATGTATAAAACATTCCTTCCCTCTGTCCTGTACTTCCTGATTTCCTTGATTTGCAAAACAGCTATATCCGACCATTCTACCAAAATCTTGTTTGACTGGCAATGATTCCATTTGAGCCCCAGCTCTTAAGCTTTTTGGGAAGAACTCCCTTCCACAATCAAAGATTTCATCTTTTATACAGGCTAAAAGTTTTATTGTTGGCACCTCTTTGTGCACAGTATAAAATGTATGCATTTCCTGATGAATATCAGAATCTGTAAATGAAACCACTTCAATTCTAGGCTTCTATGGCTCTGATTTTCCATCTGAAGTGGAGAAATTCAGTGTACCCTTTGCAATAGACACTTCCGTCTGTTTAAATGTTAACTTACAGTTCTTGCTGAAACACCAGTTGTTTCACTCGTCATTGCCAATGCATCAACATTTTGTTAAATCTTTCTTTCATATTCTTGAAATACTGGGCAACATTATACTTTCACAAGCTATCGGAAACACAAGAAGACTTTGAAGGCTGACAGTTCATTTTTCTGGACGTTTTTAATATGCTTTAAAAATCAAAACAGCATTAAAAATACATGTTTTGTGTGGTTTGCACTCTGTTGCATGCAGGAAGGGAGAAGTGGGAGTCACGTGATGCTTGGATGGCGAGGAGGAGAGAAGGCTCTCCTCGCACATACAGACTGCATTTTGCTCGTGGTCTATCTATACTAACCGCTCCTGTCTTGATATTGAATAGTAAAAGGTTCTGAAGCAATATGATTATTTTACTACCAAGGAATAATGTACATTGCAACATTTTATTAAAAATGAAGTGATTTCCTATGAAATATGAAAATGAGTGAAAGGCTTTAAAGCTCCATTTGCTATAATACTAATTATTAGTTATTACTTACTTGGACTTTCTCTTTATTTTTTTCAGCTTATCTTGGATAGGATATCAAAAGGTGTACATGATAAAGTTTCAAAGGGTGGAGAATTCCAGCAAGCAATTTTCAATTTTGCATATAAATATAAACGCACCTGGATGAAGAGAGGATTTGACACTCCTCTTCTCAACAAGTAAGCACTTTCTTTACATTTTATTACAGTATATTCAGTATATATTGGTCACATCAGAAAATAAAACTTCGACTAAATTCTTGTAATAAGAGACCTACCATGTAAAATGGGAGTTACTT
Organism: Mantis religiosa; assembly: GCA_030765055.1. Classification (NCBI taxonomy): domain Eukaryota; kingdom Metazoa; phylum Arthropoda; class Insecta; order Mantodea; family Mantidae; genus Mantis; species Mantis religiosa. The sequence goes on along the minus strand of JAUKNK010000241.1, from coordinate 428,004 downwards.
GGAAATGTGAAAGTGGTAGTAACAGGTTGTTATTGTAATACATTTGCATTTCCACAATGTTTGAAAATATAAAAAGTATCAAGACTTGTGTCCAAAATAAATGATAAATTCTCAATCAGTAAAAGTGTCTTAGTGTAATAATCTGAACCATAGCCCGCTCACATCCCTTGAAGCCTTGGCACTCAGATTCCTATGCATTTAAGCGACCGAGCGGGGTTTGCCTTTTTTGCCGCTTGGAGCTCTCAAAGCTGACCCCTAAGTGGCCTTGCCGACATTTAATTTTGTGGTGACAGTTAGTAGTTGAACAAATTTTATGGTCTCAATTAGTATTGAAAGTTAATTTTACATGAAGTGCTGTTGACACCAATCTAAAGTAAGTGAACAAGAAAACTGGGCATAAATAAGAGATAATAGTTTGAGATAAGTTTGAGCACAACATGTAATTATTATTATTACTTTTACTGTTGTGCCATAAATGGTGGCAGTTCATTATCTAGAAGGTAGATTTTCCATGACAGCTTTATAGTACAAAAATTTACAGTAGACAGCACTATATTGCAAAGCTCTCCGTTTTTCCAAAGTCCAGGTCTCCGAACCATACATAGCAATGCTCCAAATGTAAGAATTACATATTATTTTATTTTTATTTTTTATCATTATCATAATTATAACAGCAGTAGTAGCAATTACAACAAACAGCATAGCAGCAATTATGAGCTCAATACTTTATATTTCAGATGGTGTATTGTTGTGTACCCTTCTGTAAAAGAAAGGAAAATCAAAAGGGATCAGTTTCCATGAATTTCCAGTAGAACTATGTAAACAATGGCTTAAAGATATCGCGCTCTAATCTCGTAGTAAATGATAAATCTACTTCAACAGTCGTGTGCAGTTTGCATTTTACTGAGGACTAAGCCAGGCTGTAAAATTAAACTGCTGAAAACAGGAAGTATTCCAAGCATTTTTTCGAACCACCCAGATTATAAATTAGTGAAACAAGCAACACCAAGGCGACAAATTTCAAAAATACGCTTACACACAGAAAGCAGAAAACGGAGATGCAGTTCTAGCAGAGAAAGGGTTTACAGTGCTGCTGATATTAATGCACTGGATCATGTCACAGATGCACATACTTATAACTGCGCTGCAATTCAGATTGAGGAAGACATAATTTCCAAATTAAAGAGATTGGAAAGGGAGAATAACACCTTGATGTAAATTATGGGGAGCAAATAAAAGGCACAAAGAATTTCTAAACAAGCAACAAGCAAATTAAGATTACTTTATTATGAAACCAATAATTTTCATAAATCAATTCAATTATTGATAAGACACCATTGTACACTGCAACACAGCTTCCAGACACAATCACAATATTGGGTGAATTGAGTAACATTTAAGGTAATGGGAATTTCCGTCTTATAAGACCTACTAACGTATATTGTTAAACTGCTTTTAACTGTTTACTTACTCAGTTTTCTTCTTTTCTTCCTAGACAGCCTCGTTTCAGCAACAGTCCACTTATCACTGGCTTATATAGGAGGTTTTATAGTTAAAAAAATAGCGGCCAAATTCTCTTGTGCCATCTGTCTTACTAAAGTGTCTACCACCAAGTGTACAGCATCCCTTGTAAATCTAATATTCAAAAGTGACGAAAACTCCATGTTCTATTACCCGTCTCCAGAGTTTGTTTCTCTTTTGGCAGTTATAGAGAAATTTATAAAAACTGCTGTACCTAAGCTACCGAAAGTATGTGTGAGAAAGCCTAGAGGAATACATAATGCCAGCAATGCAATATTGTTAACTCGTGTGTGCAGAGAACTGAAAGCATTCAGAACTGCTAAGTGAACTGATATGCAAACATTATATTCGTTTGATATTAAGGTACATTGCTTCTGCGACAACGGAAGTGTTTGAAAAACATAAATTCCTAAACTGTAAACCACTGCATCGGCAAGTTCTGCATCTGTAATGTCAACACATTGCAGCTGTAAGCTGGAACAGGGTTGTAGAGGGGTCAGCAGCAAGCGCTGTACAGTGGGTAGTGGAGAAATCTAACTTTTAGTCATAACACTCCAGCTGGCGAGTGCCGAGGTTTAAAGAGATGTGAGCGGGCTATGTCTGAACAAACTGTATAGTACATACTGTTGAGCAGAGCTGTAGTGCATCTTGCATATAAAACAGTATTGGTTAAATGGGGTGCTGTTACATAATACTGTGCATGTGCTTGCAACTTCGGTAAGCATCTGCCATTGGTGTATGAATTTGTCATTTTGTGAATGTGTGAAATAATGAATATCTGCACTCCTACTAAAATTAGGCAAGTGAGTCAACCTTGTATATACTTTTCTCCACTTACAAGTTTTTTGATGAAGACTAGTTTCTGGGGACTTCTCCCCTATCGTCAGTTCTGTGGTTGACTGAAGATGCATCCGGTGTCTGCATCTGGCTTGGTGTCGTGCTGCCATCTAATGTCCTGGTAAGTTTGACGTCATCTACAGCGGGAATTTCAAAATTCATCAAGAGGTCCTGTTTCTTCGTAATAACTATGTTTTCCCAAATCTGTAGTTCCAAGGTTTCTTTGCCTGTTTGATCAGTTCTATTTCTTGTTTTATGTTGTGGTCTGAGAATCACAACATAAAACAAGAAATAGAACTGATCAAACAGGCAAAGAAACCTCTGGAACTACAGATTTGGGAAAACATAGTTATTACGAAGAAACAGGACTCTTGATGAATTTAGCAATTCCTGTGGTAGATGACGTCAAACTTACCAGAACATTAGATGGCAGCACGACACCAAGCCAGATGCAGACACCGGATGCATCTTCAGTCAACCACAGAACTGACGATAGGGGAGAAGTCCCCAGAAACTAGTCTTCATCAAAAAACTTGTAAGTGGAGAAAAGTATATACAAGGTTGACTCACTTGCCTAATTTTAGTAACAATGGCACTCCACTTTCTGAAATACTTCTTTTTATTCTATATCTGCACTCCTATTTAAGGCTTTTGTAGAATAATTTACACCTGCATTTTATACCACCTTTTTGTATTTTAAGTAATTTGAAATGCAATTTTACACATATAAAAATTATATAAAATACAGAGTGAATGATAAAAGCTTTAAAACCTATGTTGGTTACTTTGCATTTCATCTATGTCTATTGATAATGGAAGGCATTGCACCATTTCATCTTTCATTGGACTAGCTTCTGATGAATCAAGGTGCAGTTTTTGATGTACTGACGATGATACAAGGACAGAAAATGCTGTCCTCTTGGATCTCATTGATTATCCACTTATTTTAAACCTTTTCAAAGTTATTCAAGCAATTTTAAGGAAAAATTGAGTAATTTGGAATAGTTAAAGCACAATTTTTTTTGTCTTGACCAGTTTCAAGAGCTATTTGCTCCCATAGTCAGATATGACCACCTGGTTCCTGATGGTGTTTCCAGTGCTTGGTGGTTATTTGTGGTGATATCTACCTGTGAAGTATTGAATTTCCATAGTGGATTTGGTACATAAATTCAAAATTCATTAAGTGGTGTTTATGTTTTATGATCAAAACATCTGTTGTGTTTACATAGAAAATGAAGCTAGTTACAGTGAAGTAATAAATATTACAGAAATAAAAATACTTATTAATTAGTCTCCACTTATCTTAAGAAGTTGATGTTAATGCTTCTTTCTTCTTTTTAAGATCAATTTCACGAACATTTGCTCTCATCGTCAGTCAACACACTTCGTCGTCAAGGACACTATGTTTTTTCGTATTACCAAAATCTGAAGACGAAACAAACCTAAAAACAGAATCAATTGCCGGTATGTCAAAATTCATTACGCGATGTTTATTTTTTAAAATAAATATTTATTCCCACACTATTATTGAAATAAATAATGAAATAAATCCCAAAGTTAAATTATTAAAACAAATGTTTCCATAGATTTAATAGTGTGGGGAAAAAATATTTATTTTAAAAAATAAATATCGCGTAATGAATTTTGACATACCGGCAATTGATTCTATTTTTAGGTTTGTTTCGTCTTCAGATTTTGGTAATACGAAAAAACATAGTGTCCTTGACGACGAAGTGTGTTGACTGACGATGAGAGCAAATGTTTGTGAAATTGATCTTAAAAAGAAGAAAGAAGTATTAACATCAACTTCTTAAGATAAGTGGAGATTGTTAACAGTATTTTTATTTGTGTAATATCTGTGTGTTTGCATATTTTAGTTTTGGTGTGATGGGTTGTCAAAGTGGTGTGAAGAGCTGTTTAATCATAATCATACTTATTCATCATTTAAATCTTGTACAAAGATATAGGTTTTGTCAACTTACAGTCTAGGTAAAATAAAGATAATTTTATAAAACTTAAAAATTGCGTAGAATTTACCTAGATATTTACATTACAAAGCTAACATAAATGAAAATACAGAAGCAGCCTGAAATACTGTGGATTGGGATTTAACATGGGTAAATTAAAAAATATTGTTATTTTAGTATTTATTATTCAGAAAGTTGAGAAAATTATTCCGCAAACAAAGGTTCTGCAGTATAATTTTAACCACCACTCCTGTTTGTTGATGCTGGCCACTGGATTCCAGAAAACTGATGAATTATGCCACTGTTCTTGGCCTTGTCTTTTTCATCAGTTCATAATTTTGTTGAATGAAATTGTGCACTGCACATGGGTAGGGAAGGAGGAATGTAGTGACATCTGCATCTTAGGCACAATCCGTGCTAATTCAATCCCTCCTCTTTTTCCCAGCATGCTATTGAAGACTTGCAATAAGGAGCGAATGTAGCATATTTGTCAGATATTCGTAATTGCATAATTTATGCCATCAGTATACTTTGTAAATTAGGATCCTAAACATTCCAGTCAGAGCCGAGAAAAGCTTTCAAATGTTTGAGCATACATGAAGAAAAACTAAAAGCAAAGAACTGGGTACAACAGAATTTTATTTTGAAAAAGATTCTAAAAGCAAGTGCATATCAAATGACACAGGAGTCTCAGAACAGCAAAAAGAATGTTTAAACAATGCAACTAGAACTTGACTTACAAATGGAAAAATTTAATTGCATGCACCACAGCAATTTTGATATTTTTTTTAAATAATGAATCTTTATTAAAAAAAACAAATCATATGGAAATCATTTGTTTAAAAGTTCATTTAGCTGTGCTTTTGTTTCTTAGAGCAATACTTGAGACTGGTTTCTAGTGTAGAGCAGGACACAAACTGATATTTTGAAAGTTAAATTGAATGTTGTTATTTTTGAATTTATGTAAGGTGAGTTGGAATGGAAAACATCACTTATTTTTACTAAAATTAGGCAAGTGAGTCAACCTTGTATATACTTTTCTCCACTTACAAGTTTTTTATGAAGACTAGTTTCTGGGGACTTCTCCCCTATCGTCAGCTCTGTGGAGTCTACCACAGAGCTGACGATAGGGGAGAAGTCCCCAGAAACTAGTCTTCATAAAAAACTTGTAAGTGGAGAAAAGTATATTGTCACCCGGGCTTTGGAACACCCTATGGAAGCAGCTGAGAGCGGAAGACAGGGGAGGTCCGTGTTAGCCACGCCTCCCCCTCGTCCGTCTTATAGTGGTGACAGGGATGGCTGGGGGGGGAAAAAAAACATGATTGTGCAGTCTGTTTCTCTTCCACCTGTTCTGGAAATTATGGGATCTTTCAAACTTCTGGAATCTTCGCCTGGGAACAAGAAAAGCCGAGAAGACGGCGAGATGCCTATAAAAAGGGCTGCAGCTAGTCAGAAGTTTAGTGAGTGAGTGAGTGAGTGAGGACAGTTCTTGGTGTAAGAAGGCAGTGTTAGTCAGTGACGTGTTAATGAACGAAAAGATTGTGCAACGGAAGACTGTACGTAACTGTGTATGAGTATCGGAGTTGATGTAATCGCGAGTACAAGTGAAATTGTAACGGACGAACTGGTGAATTGTAATTGTGTGCAGTACGCAATTCTGCGTAATTGGCAAGTGTTTAACTGTAAGTCGGTGGAAATAAAGAACAGTTTTGAGCGGTGAAATTGGACTTTTCATTTCACGAACCCACAAAGCCACACTGGTGTCAGGAAGCGGGAAGATAACATCACCGAACATTTCAGCCATGGAATCCGCATTGGAAATGCTTTTGGCGAAGATGAACGAGTTAACAGAGAAGACGGAAGCGGCAAATAACAGCCTGGCCGCGAAGCTGGAGACTACAAATAACAACCTGGCCGCAGAACTGAAACTAATGAAGACGGCTAACGACAACATCACCGAGAAGATGGAAGAAATGAAGGCCGAATTAACAACGAAAATAGAAGCGGCAAACAACAACTTGGCCACGACAATGACCACAAAGATGGCCGAACTGACCACGGAAGTGAAGGTGGCGAACGAGGCTCTCGCCGCCAAATTTGTGGAACGATTGGCCGGCGTGAGGGATGACGTCACGAATCTGGGCAAGCGGATGGGTCAAGTAGACGACCGCCTTAATGATTTAGAGGAAAAGACCGACAACATCGCAAAACCCCTCACCTGCCTGACGGAGGAAAACCGGCCTTATGTGTGGACGGAGGACGCCGAAGACGCTTTCCAGCACCCGAAGGAGACCCTGTGCAGTGCTCCAATTTTGGGTTTCCCACAACCGGGTGGCGCCTTCATTGTGGACACCGACGCTAGCGACCATTACATTGGAGGTGTCCTATTGCAGATCCAGGACGGCCATGAGCACACAAGAGTGGAAGAGAAGGAGCGTGCCGCAGCAGTCCGAGTAGTTGTGGCAGTGCCTGCTGAGGGCTGGGATAGCGCAGGCCTGAAGAGGGAGCAGCTGGCGGACGCAGTCTTGGGGCCACTCTTGAGGGAAGTGGAGGCAGGGATGAGACCAACCTGGGAGGACATCGCACCGAGGAGCGCCACCTACAAGTCGTACTGGGCCCGATGGGACTCGTTGAAGACCAGAGAGGGCGTGCTGTTCCGGGTATGGGAGTCACCCGATGGGAAGACGCAGAGAGAACAGTTGGTACTCCCCCGGAGTAAGGTCCCGGAAGTCTTGGAGGAAGTGCACGCCGGTACTTCAGGAGGACACCTGGGAGCGAACCGTATGATTCACAAACTACGGCAGCGCTACTTCTGGCTCAGACTCCGGGCAGATGCTGGTGGTACACCTGGACCGCCTGGCACGTTACGAGGGTGCTGTTCGGGGCGAACAGCTTTGAGGAGGGAGCAGTGTCACCCGGGCTTTGGAACACCCTATGGAAGCAGCTGAGAGCGGAAGACAGGGGAGGTCCGTGTTAGCCACGCCTCCCCCTCGTCCGTCTTATAGTGGTGACAGGGATGGCTGGGGGGAAAAAAAAAACATAATTGTGCGGTCTGTTTCTCTTCCACCTGTTCTGGAAATTACGGGATCTTTCAAACTTCTGGAATCTTCGCCTGGGAACAAGAAAAGCCGAGAAGACGGCGAGATGCCTATAAAAAGGGCTGCAGCTAGTCAGAAGTTTAGTGAGTGAGTGAGTGAGTGAGTGAGGACAGTTCTTGGTGTAAGAAGGCAGTGTTAGTCAGTGACGTGTTAATGAACGAAAAGATTGTGCAACGGAAGACTGTACGTAACTGTGTATGAGTATTGGAGTTGATGTAATCGCGAGTACAAGTGAAATTGTAACGGACGAACTGGTGAATTGTAATTGTGTGCAGTACGCAATTCTGCATAATTGGCAAGTGTTTAACTGTAAGTCGGTGGAAATAAAGAACAGTTTTGAGCGGTGAAATTGGACTTTTCATTTCACGAACCCACAAAGCCACAATATACAAGGTTGACTCACTTGCCTAATTTTAGTAACAATGGCACTCCACTTTCTGAAATACTTCTTTTTATTCTATATCACTTATTTTACTTATTTGAAATGGTTTGTTTCTCTCCAACTGGTCCTTGTTGATTTAATGTTGTGGCAAGTTTCTATTATAGTGGCAATTTGAGTTGATGAAAAGTAGTTTCAGTGGGAACTTGCTGGCACCTAAAGTAATTTCATTAGCTATTGATTGTGGAAATGGTCAGTTCGGAATATTCACCTTTCTGCTTGATATGTTCATAGTTCATGGGCTTTGTTTAAAACTCGCCCACAGGAGGTAAATTACTGTTTAGTCACTGTAAGCCAATCTGTTAATTCTTCTTTACAGAAGCATCCCAAAGGTGTAAACTGTGCATCCTACCATTGAATGTAGTTGGCAGTTGGTGGGTGTGTATTGAACTTTGTTCTGAAGTATCATTAGTGTTAGATTGGAGTGAGCGAGATTCAAGCAAAACAAAGCTTTCTTGATGCCTATACCACCTTGACACCTGTGCTCCATTCTCATGGCAGAATTCTTGAAGTATGGTTGTAACAAAACAAAGCTTTTTGAATTTTTCTGTATGACTTCAATTTCGACAATGTCAATTTATGAAATTGCTTGAGTCATTTGTAATAAACCTGTAATGTCAGTACTTTATACTATAGAAGTACATATTAATTGTTGCATTTTAAGAAAATTTTAGTTTCTAGACTACCCCCATAGTGCAGTGGTAGCACACCTGCCCTGGCACAGGGAACCCAGGTTCAATCTTTGATACCAGTGTGGCATATTTCCCTGCTGGGAGGTATAGTCCAGATTGCACTTGGCTTCATGATGCCAATTGAGTAGCTATCCTGGTATTCGTAAAAGCTCAAGTACTTTTATTGTAAGCAGCCGAAATACTCGCCAGTCAAGCAAAAAAAGGCATCCTCCTAATGGGAGATGCCCAGGTGGGGGGTTGGGAACTTTAGATACTCTTGATATAAAATGTATGCTTCATTTCAGGGTGGTTTTTGGAAAGACAAGACAGCTTATGGGAGGAAGATTGAGGTTGGTGTTATCTGGCGGTGCCCCTCTCTCACCAGACACTCATGAGCTCATCAAAGTTTGTCTATGTGTACAAGTTATTCAGGGATACGGTCTGACTGAAACCTGCTCAAGTGCTACTGTTATGGATAGTAAGTATCTGGCATAAGGCTTGTGCAATTAATTGCAATGCAATGTAGCGCTATTTTAATAGGAATGTGGCTCTCAGCTGCTCTACAAAGCCATGCAATAAATTTAGTATGTTAAAATACTGCTTCCATATATTATAAAAAGATGCTGAATTCTAGTATCTCGAAGTTCCTCAATATTTGCTATTTGTATTTTATTTTCTTGTTTATCAACGTGTACACTTCAGCATTATAAATGGTGTAGACAGAATTACAGAAATAAAAAATGAACACTGTTTCAACATTAAGGTTGTGGATACCTGGAAGTAAGGAACATACTCGATAAATATGAAATTAGGAAACTTTTGAATGTGATGTAGAGTTTTTCCAGGTCTTATAGCTTACCTGTGCAAACAGACCAAAATGATGGATGTTGGCTTAAATCGTATTGGTTCTCGTATTGCAGCCAACATGTCATTTGCAACATAATAGCCAATTTTGCAAAGAATCTTAAACATGTGTGTATGAACTGTAGTGTAGAACACGTGGAACCAACTAGCAACCATAATTCTTTTTTTAAATTTTGACCATGTTTGTTTTCGTGGAAGCAAAAGTGGTGGGATCGGAAAAGTTATTTCTCAGACAAATTCTATTATATGCAAGCAAATGGAGTGTTGGATTGAAGTATAAGGTGTGAGCTTGATGGTATCTGACTGTTTCAGTTACTGCCTATGATGTTCTGCAGTAACATTAAATATATTGCCAAAAGTAAAAGTGTTTCCAAATTGACAAATGTAATGTAGGATCACGATGATGGAACCTTAGGGTAATATATTTGGAAATGAATAAGATAGATATAATCTTACAATAGGGATGCAAAAACTCTATAATTTAACTGTGAAGCAGATGGACAGTGAAACGAAAATCTGGATACTTGAGTTTTTGTGCCATGCTGACTGCAACAACCGTTTAGCAGATCTTTACCAATGACTTATGGAAAATATTAAGCAGTTTTACCTTGTACTTAGCAATTAGATTTAGTTAAAGTTTAGGTTAGGAGTGATTAAGTTGGTAAATGGTTTACTTCATATAGCTGGTCAGTGTAACTTGGGGATAAACAGGAGTGTTGGCTACACTGCAGTTTAGTCTACATATGGCATAGGGAAATGATAAACCACAATTGTTAATGTTCTCCAGCATCAAATTACTCTAAAAGGTAATTCTAAATATACGAGGGGGGACCCAAAAGAAATCTAACTCCGAGGGCACTGCAACTCTTAGATGTAGTGCAGGGTTCTCATGCTAGATGGTGTTAGTAGAGACCTTCATGAAACAGCTGTGCAGATGGCATCAGTGTAGAGCTGAACATGCAAGTGTGGTATTGTGTTTCTGACTGTTGGCAGGTTACCTCTGCAAAGTCGTTATGGCAACTTTAAAAGAACAGAGTGTGTGTGAAATTTTGTTTCCTGCTTAAAAAAAAAACTGCAACGGAGACACACCAAATGCTTCAGGAAGCCGCTATGAGCCGCACACAGGTTTTCAAGTGGTTTGGGCACTTTCAACGTGGTGAGATGTGTGTTGAAGACCAAGCTCGTTCTGGATGCCCTTCAACATTGCACAATGAGAACATTGAAAAGGTCTGCCAAAAGATCGAGGATTGTTGCCAAACAATTGATCAAATTTCAGCAGCAACAGGAATTAGTTGGATCTCGTGCCAGCGGATTTTGAGGGAGGATTTGCACATGAGACGTGTTGCTGCTAAATATTTTCCATGCCTTCTCACACAGGAGTACAAAACCATCCGCATGAATGTGTGTCAGGACTTGAAAACGGAGATTGCACGTGATCCAAACTTCTTGAACAAAGTCATTAAAGGAGATGGGAGTTGGTGTTACGGGTATGACCCAAAAACCAAGCAAGCGTCAGTCCAGTGGAGGACTCCCAACTCTCCCAGAGGTCAGCAAGGCAAGTGAGGTCAAATGTGAAGACGATCATTGTCTTTTTTGATGTTCGTGGAATTGTGCATCGGGAATTTGTACCCCCTGGCCAGACTGTTAACCAGCACTTTTACTTGGATGTTTTAAGGTGTCTGCGAGAGGATGTGAGGAGGAAATGCCCAGAACTTTGGTGATCAGGTGACTGGTTTCTGCATCACAACGCTCCAGCACACATGGCCTTACGAGTGACCCACTATTTGGCATCTCAGAGGTGGTCTGTCATTCCCCACTCTTCGTATTTGCCAGACTTAGCCCTGTGCAACTTTTTCCTATTTCCACGAATGAAAAACAACTCTAAAAGGGGAGTGTTAGGACGATGTGGAGGTGATAAAAACAGCTTTGCAAAGGGCACTGGACAATATCCAACTTAAAGAGTTCCAAACATGCTTCCAACAGTGGGAAAACAGACGTGACAATTGCATCACATGTAATGGAGAGTATTTTAAAGGTGACGGAGGTAATTTTGTAAAAAGTTCATCAATAAAGTTTTTGACAACAATCCGGTTTTTGGGTCCCCCCTCGTATGTGACAGCATAAGTCAAGCTGTATTGGAAAACCTATGTCGCTTATGTTGGACTTGAAAAAACATTCTCAGCGTTACATGTTAGGAAAATTGAGCTTAAATGAGTTAGTGCTAAAGCTTCTTGATGTCTTATCTAATCTAGCTTAGTTAAATTAGTGCTCATCTTACCTAAGTAAATTGAATGAATATTGCAATTTAGTTGCATTTTCAGTTCTGCTATATATAATGTTGGATATTATGGATATTAGGTAAATTAATACTGCTCTCCTTTGCAATTTTGTAGTGCATGACCGAAGCACAGGACGTGTTGGAATACCTACAACAGTATGTGATATAAGGTTAGTGGACTGGGAAGAAGGCAACTACAGGGTGTCAGACAAGCCATTTCCAAGAGGAGAGATTATAATTGGTGGAGATAACATTTCTCCAGGCTATTACAAAAATGCTGAAAAGACAAAGGAAGATTTCTTTGAGGAAGGTGGTCTAAGATGGTTTAGAACTGGCGATATAGGTGAATTCCATCCAGATGGCAGCATGAAAATTATAGGTAAGTAAGGATATAATTCTGGTTACATTGCTCTGACATAATTCAACTTATAAAGAACTAACAAGATAGGTTAATATAATTTTGAGTCAAACTAGTACTCAATGTTCCATTTATTGCTAGTATTTACCTAGAACGTATTTCGTTAGGACCTTCCTAACATCAGCTGTTTCAAGTTGACAACAGTTGCAGTCGACAACAGCTGATGTTAGGAAGGTCCTAACGAAATACGTTCTAGGTAAATACTAGCAATAAATGGAACATTGAGTACTAGTTTGACTCAAAATTATATTAATTTTGTGCTTCATTGTATCATAGTCCTTACACATTGTAAAATTACAAAATAGATTTTACATGAGTGCTTCAGGTAAGCATTTCTGTAATAGGCTGACTCACTACTGAAAATTGTAACCAGAATGGAAAAAAAAAAAAAAAAAGTTAAAATACCTATCTTAGGTAAGCATTCAAAATTGACTGGAAACTTTTCTGAATCCTGGGAATGCAAAAGAAAACCCATAGTCTTAACTTTCTTTTCCGGTTACAAGGCACAGTAAATTAAGACATATGTTGTACATACCTATTTCAATCTTCACGTTAGATATGCAATGCAGCTATGACATGAAATACCTAATGAACTCCCTCCAGAAGCTGGAAAGCTTCAAAATGTTAAAGCCAGAAAATGAAAACTGCAACATGTATATTGTAACCTTAGATCTTGCATCCATATCCATTGAGCATTCGTTCTAGCAGTCATCTGTATAGTTGGTTCATAAGTAACTCAAACCTGGCTGTTGTATCAAAAACAAAAAACCATTAAAATGAATAACAAAAAGCAGTATAAATTTTACAAACAGCAACAAGATTGTGTGTTAATAAAAGAATGAAAGCTTGATATAACTAGAAAACAGTTAAACATTTAGAAAATGTTTTAATCTGTCAAATTTTGATGTTGGGTAACTTGGATTATATTGGTTGAATTGGAAGTAGGTGATAAAATATAACAAGATGCAAAGTTCACCTTAAAATTTTTCACCAAATTGTTAGCTCAGTGCTAACATACAATCAGCCTTTCTTTACACAAATACAACACTTTGAAATGTCTCTACAATGTCTGTTTCCATTTGTACTGCCCATAATCCTGACATACACAGGTTTCACTTCCAACATAGAACACCACCATTCAAAACACAACTAAATCACATGTAAACTGCTTTGCTGCTGGTTCCACAACCTGGTGACCCCTCGCTTGGAGCCAATCTTAATAACCTGTGAACTACTTCCTGCTTGCTCCACAGCCTAACTCCTTAATGTGGAGTTAAGAACATACCACTCAGCTCAAAGCACCACGCTGCTCACTGCACTTTACTACTCAGTGACTCACTACTTGCTATTAACTTGCATCAGCTTTTATGTGTCTGCCAGGCATGGTGAATCGTTCTGGAACTAGATGCTTCTGGAACTGGTCACAAAAAGGTCTTTTGTGTAGTAATATTATAAGACTTGCTTCCAGACATAAGGTGTCTTGAACACTATTTCTCACAGCAATTTGCTTCCCCCTGTGTAATGTCAGCCAGTAGGTGTTCTTGAATAAGTACTACTTTCTCACGGCAGACTTGTGTAATTGCTGATGTGATAATATTGTTTAATTAGAAATAATTGAAATGTCAATGTGCAAAACTGACTTTACACTTTATTTTTAATGTAGTCCGTAATATGCATTCCTGTATTTCTTACTGGCTATTGTTTTGTTATGCGTCCCTTTCTAATTTGTTCTCCATATATTGTAAAGCAGCCTTAATTATCTTTTCCTGAATTTTAGTTTAATTTACTAAGAGGAAATTGACATCTGCTTTGGTTCTTTTGTATTGGAAAATTTGCATAGGTGTATCATTCAGTGCTTAAAGTTCTGCATCCTTTTTGCAAATCTCTGGGTTCTTTGAATTAATTTGATTTGTTTAAAATGTTACGTATTCCATGTTTTCCTTGCAAAGTAACCATATTACTTGATGTCATTGCAATTGTTTGTGGTAAGATGTTACCATGAAGTTAAAAGTTGAATTATTTCATCCATGAAAACCTATGCAATTTGTCAAGTTATAAAAGTAATATCCTTGTTATTCTGGATGACTTTTGCATAACTCGTGAGACTGTATAAGACAATCTTCTTACCCAAATGTACATCTCATTAAACATACACTTTGTCTGATACTACTTTAGTGGAGTGAACCATTTAGGAGATAGTCTTTGATGAATTTTCCAATACTTAGGTACTTAATATGAGAATCCCTCGTGGTTTACTGGGAAAACATAAGTCAATTGGAGGATTTAATCTCATGACAGCATGTTGGCCGTGGTAGCTCAGTGGTTAAGGGTGACTGGACAGACCGGAAGATCCATTGTTTAATCTTGGCCATTCCATTGAATTTTTCAGTTTGACTATCTATCCAAAACTTTCCTATATATGGAGTGTGGAAGAAAGATTAATTTCCATCAATTAACTTATTTTATCTGTTGGCTATGCAAGGGGACAGAATTTATCACTTGGTGACCACTTAAAAATAATTGACCATCACTTAAAGCCTACTTTATTTTCCGTTGTACCTATAAACATCCTTAATTCACCATTTGATCATGGTACATGAAATGGCTTCAAGATTTTGTTTACACAGTCTATAAATACATTGACTATTTACTATCTCTCCAGTGATACACACTCCCAGCCATGACATTTGTTTTGATCTCCCAATGGAAGAACAATTAATTTCCATTGATTAAACTTCTATTTAATTATACATTTTTCTGAAAATGTTTCACAATCCATTAAATTGCATCCAGTCTTGTTGACTGTTATAATTACTGCTACTAGGTGATACGATTGCTAGCAGTATTACCATCTACTAGAAATAAAAATATAATATGATCAGTTGATAGTATTTCAAAATTCATGCCATTAAATTTTTGTCCATTTAAATTCTTCAATAATTTAACTTCTTAATTTATTTCATAATTACAGGACACAAAACTGTGCCACAAGTGATTTATCAACTTATACAGGGTCATTGAAAAAGATTGCAGCAATTAAAAAGAAATAATCATAGTTCAGGAAGTATTTGAAATGTTAAAACAAGTTTTTTTTTATTTTATTTTTTTTTTTTATTTATTAAATTCATCAACTCGGTTTTTTCTTACCTTAGTTTGTTACTATGGTTGCTCTGCAAACAACGGACAGATTTTGGCCCAACAGCACTGAATCATCTCGGGTATGATTGTTGCAACAGCATTAGTGATCATGTGCCGTAAATGTTGCGTATCTGATGGGATTACTGTAACACAAGGGGTGTCAAATTGAAGCTTCTAGAAGGCTATTGAATAGGACAGGCCCTGCCAATCACGGTATCTTGCATGCAGAGTGTCAAACAGGCAGGGAAAAGTGTGGGGTCATGCCATCTTGTTGAAATAACATTTTCTTCTTCAATTTGGTCGACGTGCAGGAAAAAGTACTGTTGTGGCATATCTTAAGTAAACGTATCCTGTGATACTCTGTTAAATAAGAAACAAAAGGCCAATGATTTGACCATGTATCAAGCTGCACCACTAGTTTACTCTTGAAGAACCTTTGTCATACTCAATTTGATTGGGTGGTTCAGATCCCCAAATTCCTCAATTAGGCAGTTTGTGCAACCATTCTCATGGAATTAGCTTCATCTGTGAAGATTACATGTTTTAAAACACTTTTGTCATCAATTTTATTAAGCAACCCAGTTTTAATGTGAAATCTGAGCTGAATTTTGTAAACGTGAAGACATAAGTGCTTGTGTAACACTTAATTGTTGACCTAGGTATACAAAGTCACATAAAAAATCTTGTTTCTGATTAGTTTTCGGGCCAAATTATTAATTTATCTTGATTACAATAGGACATAGGATTTTGTGAAATTACTACAATCTTTTTCGATGACCCTATATTTTTTATAAAATGTTCCTTCATTCTAGTTTCCAAATAAAGTTTAGTCTTTACAGTATAAACCTGATCAGTCTAAACAGCTGAATGAATAAATGCAGTTTCATTCATTAAAGTGTGATCTTTATAAAAATTGGCAAATTTTTTTATATTGTATTTAGAGGAACTAATATAATGCTGTTTAAAAATGTTCTGTTCTGAAATTGTTGCTTTTATTAATAAATTAAACTTTTTAGATCGGAAGAAGGATTTGGTGAAGCTGCAGTTGGGAGAGTATGTTTCACTTGGAAAAGTTGAATCAGAACTGAAAACATGTGCAGTTGTGGAGAACATCTGTGTTTATGGAGATGCCACAAAACATTACACAGTAGCTCTCGTCGTTCCAAACCCATCCCATTTAATGGCAATTGGAGCCCGATTAGGTTTGGAGAACTACTCTTTTGAGCAGCTGTGTGCCAATGAACAAGTTGAAAAAGCTGTTCTCAAAGAAATGCAGGAGCATGGTATCAAATGTAAGTATAAATAAAATATGTAATGGCAACAGTTATAAAAGTAACAGAGAAAATAACTTTACTTTCATTGTATGTGCATAGCTCTCGACTATTTATGTATGGTTCTATTATCTATTAAAATACCTATAGCATGATTCTAACATTTTACATTTTGGGTGAAAGAAATGCCAGCTAATTTCTTTGTATTTGAGATTTCAAAGCAACATTTAGATGGGCCATTGTGGGGTACTTATGGATGTATGGTATATTGGCACATACTAACTTGGCTAACTGGTTAGTCAGTTGTCTTTGCTGAACAATAGCCATTGTGTAGTCTTTCTGCTCCCAAAGATTTTGTTTGCTTCCATAATTTAGCGCTCTAGAATGTTCTGTTTGGATCCTCTACACAGTGTTCATTTTTATTCGTTATTTCCCACCCTTCTATAGAGCAAGAATGAAGTCATATTTGACTGGCGAGTCTATCTTGAAACCATAGTGCCCTCTACAGAGAAGTGGCAATTTTTGCGGAACAGTAAGCAAATTATAGCTCTCTTGAGTGTTGTGCAGGTAACTAATACAACCAGCCTCTCCTTTCACCCCTCTTATGGTAATCGTGATGGTATCTGGACACTTGACATTACGCTCCTTATTTAATTGGTGGAAATGAATCATTTCTTCACACTAGCTGCATATAGCTAAGGTTTTGTATGGATAGTCAACATGAAAAATTCAGTGCCATGGCTGGGATTTGAACCATGGATCTCCTGATTCGTCCAGTCGCTCTAACCCATTGAGCTACCATTGAGCATGTTGGTCATGGTAGCTCAATGGGTTAGTGATTGGATGGAAACCAGGAGATCTGTGGTTCAAATTCCGGCCATGGCATAGAATTTTTCATGTTGACTATCCATTACGCTCCTTGTCTGAATGCCGGATAGTGTTGCATAAACTCCTTTAGGCAGCAGTTTAAATTATATTTCGCACCAATTGTATTTTCATTTGTATGAACTACCACTCCTGAATAACTATTCTGGAGAATTTGTTCTTTTTATTCATATGATCACATGACAAAGCTCTGTTCAAATATAGTTTTGGATTTATTTTGAAATGCTTACTATACACTATACTATTTTGAATTTTGAAAGACGTGGCATGTCAACTATCTGCAGGTTACTGTACAAAAAAGATTTTCTTGAAAAACGTTCTCTCAAAAAGATCTTGTAAATGCACAAATGAAAACACAAATGGCTAAAGACACTTTATCACTTAGCTGCTTAACTAGTGCAAATGTTACAATTGAGACAGTGTTGCACACACTTGGAACAAAACAAAACTGATCTGTTGAATTTAATCACAACTAAACTGCACTGCACTTGATATCCACTCTCCTCTGTCCATGCTGGCACCAATCAGCTCCCTTCAAATATACAGTGAACGTTCTGGAAAAGGAATCTATTTGAAACTGCTAGAATGAAACCTCTGGATTAGGAAAGCATCATAATAACTATAACACTAAGGAAGATTGACCATCAGCTGCACCTTGGTCCAGTACCTAAACCTGGCAGCCTGTAACATTGCAGTGATAATACTAAATTGTATGGACCTTGTGTACTGTAAAAAGGATTGTTATGAATTAATGAAAATAAATGTAAGCAACCAAAAAAAGAGCAACTACTTCACCTGTTTTAGAGTTTTTACTCACTATTTGTAAGCATATGTGGCAATAAATCATTTAATTTATGGCTTTTTAAAGTTTGTTCCTTTGTAAATTGTTTAACAGAACTTTGCTTGTGTGTTCTATGTTTATATGGCAATAAATTCAAACTTTGATATAAAATTTGCCAATGAATGAGGTAACAAGCTTCCCCCCCCCCCCTGTTTTTAGAGGAATTTAGTAATAGTGACGTCCAAAAGGTAAATAAAAATGACAGCATGGTGTGGGTTCTTTTCTGTTCGTTGTCCTTTTGAGTGCTTTGTTAGGGATGGATTATAAAGGGTTTGACGGTGAGATGGAAAGGTTGGTGTTTTGTCTAATTGTCGGTGAGCTGGGATCTCTTTCTCAGGGTTCGGTTATGAAAAGTCGTGCTTACTGTCTCACAATTCCTTTATTTTCTCTAACCTGGCTCTCTTTACTCTCTTGCTAACACTTTCATTGCCGTCCTAATTTTCCTTTCCCCTTAACGTTTCTTTACGTTGCTTTGCGAACTCCCTTTATTCCCTATATTTGCACTGTCTTCAAGACCATAACTCTAATTCGGACTGCAACATCGGATCCTACTTCTCTCCCAATAACACGTCTTCTTCCCGTCGTATTATGTACCAGTGACTCTCGTTCCCCCCGTCGTATTCCCAGCTTCTATTCTAGCTTTTCTCGCCTATCACCGCCCATTTTCTATTCCTTTACTATTTTACGCGTATCACGTGGTTTACTCTACATTTTATTGGCAGGGTTTATTTCTTTAATTTTCTCTTATTGGTCACCTCCGTCTGTCTTTCCTATGCGGCAGTAATATTTTCCACCCCTTTGGGTTGTATGACCTCTCAGCATCATAACGGTATTCTATCATGCTTGGCTGAATTTCCCTTAAGCTTTGCATACCTTACTGGCGTCTCGATGTCGGGGTAACCTTAGAGGGTTTTTGTTCTATTCTGTTTCCTGCCTTGTCTCTGTGCTTAGAAGCAACTCCTGTCCGATTTTTCCTTCATTTACACTATATTGCTATTTCGAATATTCTTTTTAACTTTATTTCTTATATAATTTATTCCCTTTTTATTCCCATTATGCTTATTTATGATCTCTACTGTTGTATTAATTTCTAGTTATCTTTTCCCTCTTGGAACCTGAGGTTTCTGCTTCAAGCATTAAAAAAAACATACTTCAAATAGTTTTTCAATTAAATTGCTTGTCCCCGCACCCTCTCCCCTCTCTGACACTGACAATAACACAAAATTTGCATTGAAATAAGTTATTTTTTCCTATGCTTCCAGGTAAATTGGAAAAATTTGAAATACCTGCTGTAGTGAAACTCTGCACAGAAGTATGGTCTCCCGATACTGGACTTGTAACTGCAGCCTTTAAGCTGAAACGAAAAGATATTCAAGAAAGATATAAGCACGAGATTAATCGAATGTACGCTTCATGATCTTTACCCTACTAGAGTGAAAAATGGTGGGGCATCAGCAGGCTGTGGTCCCTACAGTTTAGTTTCTGTTAATTTTTTTTATTGTGTGCACACATGCATATTTTTTTTACACATTAGATGAAGTTTGGGTTCCCCCTCCATTGATTTTTCTCCCCCTAATGTTTCACTCAAGTTATATGTACCTGTCGCTCTTTATGTACCATCAGCTTTGTCCCAATACCAGTATTTATGCTTTGCGGAAGTTAGCTTAAGATACGTGCAAGATCAACTATCCATGCTGTGCATGGAAAATTGGTGCAAAAAGGGATTAGCGTAATACTGAAACATCACAACCATGTCATGTGATACTCTATTTTTGTATGTAATTTATCTGTTTTTTTCCTCGCCCCTCCCATGTATGAAAGTCATTAGGTAAGTATGTATTTAGAAGAACCGATTGAATCATTGTCATTAAAAAAGTGTGAGAAAGCTCATGTACATAATTTTGTTGAGGCGAAGTGTCTACTTAAAGTAAATAGCCTACTGCCCACTGAATTGTAAATAATTAAATTCACAATTGTTATACTTGTTGCTTTGCAAGTAAAGTGATAAAACATTACTATAAACATTCAATTAAATATACAGTATGCCTTTAACAATGGTTGTCCAATTTTTCTATGAATGAAAGAAAGGAAACAGCACAGTTTGTGCTTGTTATGTACATTATTTGTATGTGCAATAAAAGTGAATAGAATACTTGCAAATTGTTGTATTTATTGCATGATCCTTAAAACCTTTGTTTTATATGCTTTAGTACTGTTTAAACCCATATAATCTGGTAATTTTAAGGTCATAACCACTTAAAACTACCCATCCATTATATTAGTTTAAGCCGTATTCTATACTTGCTGTAATGATATAAGAGCAAGTGTTATTTGACCTTAGTTAGGTTACAAATTATCTACAGCAGATTAGATGTTTTAAATACTTGGAGCTAATTATTAAATTATAGGTGAGTCTTATTTATTACACATCAGCTTCACTTACGTACCCATATTGAGGACATGTTTTGCGAACTATCATTCGCATCATCGACTCTCATGCAACTAAAGCATGATCCAGTGGTGTGGGTAGTTCTGGAGTTGCTGCTGCCATCTGTTGATTTTGTGATGAATTTAAATGTGGGGTTGTCTTCTAGCGGGATTTCAAAGTTCATTAGTTGGTTTTTGTTTTTTTATGTATATTCTCTCCCCTATGACGAGTTTTGCTATGTTTTTGTACGTATTTTAGTAATTCTGTGCTATCTTCAATTTCATGATTTTCAGACCAGAAATGAGCTGCTATTGCGGACTTATCAATATTTTTGTATCTTAAGTGCCTGAAGTGTTCTTTCTTTCTTTCTTTCTAGTGCCTATGTTTCTTTTTGTCCTCCCTATGTAAATTTTTTCAGTCTTTACACTTAATCTTGTAAATGCCTGACTTTTCCTCTGGTTTTATCTTATCAGTATTATTACTGTGAAGGAGGTTTTTAATGTTGTAATTTTTTTTTTTTTTTGGTGCCAATGTTATAACCTACTTAACAGTAATAATACTGATAAGATAAAACCAGAAGAGAAGTCAGGCATTTACAAGATTAAGTGTAAAGACTGAAAAAATTTACATAGGGAGGACAAAAAGAAACATAGGCACTAGAAAGAAAGAACATTTTAGGCACTTAAGATACAAAAATATTGATAAGTCCGCAATAGCAGCTCATTTCTGGTTTGAAAATCATGAAATTGAAGATAGCACCAAATTACTAAAATATGTACAAAAACAGCAAACCATCACATGGGAGAGAATATACACAGAAAAACAAAAACCAACTAATGAACTTTGAAATCCTACCAGAAGACAACCCCACATTTAAATTCATCACAAAATCAACAGATGGCAGCAGTAACTCCAGAACTACCCACACCACTGGATCAAGCTTAAGCCGCATAAGAGCCGACAATGTGTACGATGGTTCGTGAAACATGTCCTCAAATTAGATATGCAAGTGAAGCCAATGTGTAATAAATATGACTCGCCTATAATTTAATAATTATTTCGCTTCACCGTGGTGTTTCAATACAGTTAAATTTCGATATACTTCATTCTGTCTGTTCTGAGAGAAATTTACCCAAAGAAAATTTTCTCCTGCTCTTCAGTAGTTTTGTTCTGCGGCTAATGGAATTATAGCAAGAAAAAAGATAACAAAATATTGAATTATTCTACCATAATAAATAAAATATATATTTGGGTGGGCATTGTAGGTAAATGCTCATTGACCCTTTTATTCTCCTTGAAAGAAAAAAATTAGAGTTCTTAGAAATATCCTTTGTAGGCCTCTGAAGGAAGTGCCTTTTGGCAACTGCAACATGATACCTCTGAAAGGGACTACTGTTCAAGAAGGGATGAGGAGGAGGCCAATTAATGGCCCAAGGCCATTTTTAATCCTGTGTGCATGTGTGTACATGTGCATGCATGTGCGTGCAATCTTGTACTACACAAGTCATCACTGTCTTATTTTCCCTCGGTAACTAACCCATATATTATGAAGAATGGGCATTATGTAAAGATATTGTAATTGTTGAAATTATCTTGATAATAAATGGACTGTAATGCTTTAATACTAAGAATGGGTATAATTTTCTCTATCAGCACTATTTTTACCCTTTTCGATATAACTGGAAATTCTCCCATTAAGAGTATCAAATCTAAATGGGTAACTGTGGGTCTTATCCGAGGGCTATGCCGAAAGTTTTTATCAGAGCTAAGATGGAAAATCTTGACAATGACATTATTGTAGTTTGAAAGAACGATGTTTTTTGACCTTGGAGCATGCATGTGGTGGTCCCCCCCCCCCTCCCCACCACAGGGCCATGTGTGGACAGGAAGTGAAGATGCAGTTAGTGGTGAGTAAGACACAGTGCAGGATGTATCTGTTGTGCCACAATTTCCGAGCAATGATTTATTATGACTACAAAAGAAGTTAAATGCAGAAGAATGCTACTCTTCACTAGTACGTGTTTTTGGCGAGTGTGCCCCATCTAGGGCCACTGTTGGAAATTGGTTCCGTGAACTTTCAAGGGGCAGGGAGTCTCTTGAACATTAACCTCGTCCTGGTCGCCCCGCAACAGCAGTGATTCAAGAAAATGTTGATGCTGTGAAGAAAATTATCCAAGAGGATCCTCATCTGGCATTTTGTGATATTGAAGGGACTCAACATTGGGTCGACTGCAGCACAGGCCATTGTTCATGATTATTTAGGCCTAACCAAGAGATGTGCGCATTGGGTGCCACATTCCCTGACAGAAGCCCAAAAAAATGCAAGAGTGGATTGGTGTAAATTAATGCTTGAAAAATTTGACCAAGGACGGTCCAAAGACAATATCACAGGTAATGGAACATGGGTGTACCATTATGACCCCGAAAACAAGAGGCAGTCATCAGTAGGTGCTTTCCAGGTCAGGAACCACCCACAAAAACTCTGAGAACTAGGAGCTCTGGAAAGATGGTGGCCACTTTCTTCACTAAGATGGGTCATCTCACATCTGTGACCTTACACACATGCCATAGTCACTGCAGAGTAACTGAATGTGACTGAACGTCTGCTGAAAGTCCTTGCAACATGGAGGTCAAAGTACCCCAAGATGAGTGGGCATCTTCTCCATCATGACAATGCCTCGGCACACACGGCTGCCAGAACCATGGATTCCTGGAGAAGAGTGAGAGTCTTACCTCACCCACCCTGTTCACCAGACCTGGCCTCATGTGACTGTTTTCTGTTCCCAAAGACAAAGGAAAAACTGTGAACAGTTTTTTTCATCCAATGAAGAGGCTATTGTAGCGTACAGCAGTGCTCTAAGTGACATCTCTAAAGAAGCTTGGACTGAGACATTTTCTAAGTGGTTTCAAAGGATGGAAAAGTGTATCAGTTCTCATGGAGAGTATCTTGGAAAGTTGTAATAGTTTGTGAATAAAATGTATTTCTGAATCTCTGCTAAAAACTTTTGGTATAACCCTCATACCATAGTGTTCTATTTGGGTCTTGGGTCTTTTAATTTTTCAAATTAAATGTGAGTTCACCACTAGATAAAGGCATGTCCTTTGACTGTTTAACCCAGTTCATAAGGGAAATAATGTGCAACTATACTTATGGTTAAAGTGCTTTTAATTTTGAGTAGCCTTTGTCCCAAATATGAACTTCAAGAAGCAATTTAAACATCCCTTTTCATTTCATATGTCATTTTTAAGAGCACTCCTAAATAGGTGTTGGTCTAAGTGGCTCAGCTGGTTAGGTGCTGATCTACTGATCCCAAGGTTATTCATTCAAAACCTTTACCCAGTATGTCAAACTATTTCAAGAAATAATTTGCCATATTTTTTTTTTTCACTTCATATATGGCACTTTTAAGAGCAGTGTCTCATGCTTGTTGGTCTGAGCAGCTATTTGGTTAGGGCTGGCCTACTGATCTCAAGGTAAGGGTGCATATCTGGCCCAGACGACGGTTATTTATAAAGTCTTAAAGATGACAGCCCCATGTTAAATTTACTGGCATGTAAAAAGCTCCTGTGGTACACTTTGGCACAACGAAACCACAAGATTCAGGAAATTGCCAGCGTAAAGATTTATTTTTGCATGTATGGTACTACTTTTGGCAGTCTTTTCTGAGTCTCCTCACAAGGGAACTATCACTATTTGCACTGCTACGCACCTGAAAATTTGAATGGTATAATGCCTGTTGTATATAAAACATGTACAGCAAAAATCAGCTGTGGAATAGAACCACAGCGCCCTAAACTGAAGCATGGAAAGTGCTGCATGCAACCACTTGCAAGTAGCTGCTGGACATCCCTTGTAAGTTGGCGGGTGTGAGGGACAGTACTCCTTGCATATGCCACGTGTAAGCCACTACCCATCAAGGGTAAAAAGTCCCTCCTGTACAATGCTGTGTAATGGCTATATTTTCCCATGTATTCTGGACTCATTTTCGGGTACTTCTAGCTATACACTACAGCCAATTTTTAGCACAGACTCCACAAAGAGCAAATCAAATCCATCTAATTCTCAAGCAAATAGTAATGAGCATAGTGACAAGTTTCCTTGTCAATTCATTGAATTGAATACTTATTAAGGTATCAGTTTATAGGCACTTACACTCCCAATACTCTATCTCCAGCTCTGTTCAGTGTCTATGGCAAATATATTATTATGCAAGTAAATCTGGCTAATTTGCAGCCTGCATCAAAATTTGTAGATATAAAATTATTATATTTGCGTGTGCTGATGATTTCGTTCTCTTGAGACTGGAAAGGAATCAATGGGCATGAATCACTGCAATTATCTATGTACGAGGGCTGTTCAATAAAGAATGATCATAATTTTTTTATGGTCATAGTTTTTTGCACTAAAATTCAGTCTTATTATATTCTGTTAGCTTAATGTGAAACAAACACGCCATAGTAGTTTCATTGTTGGTACTCCTGGTTCCTGCCTGTGAGAATCAGGCAAATTCAGACATGTTCAGTATCGCCTACCACTGCAATGGAGGTAACACGCGAGGAACAATATGGGGCTTTGAAATTCTGCTTTCGTTTCAACAAATCTTCAGTTGAGGCCTATACAATGTTACAGGAGGCCTATGGAGAGTCTGTTCTTCCCTACAGCACAGTTCGAAGGTGTTTGAAAATGTTTAAAGAGGGGAGACAATCAATTTCAAAGGAAGGTGGACCCGGTGAAAACATCAACAGAACAACATCAACACTGCTGCTGCCATTGTGAGAGAGATTTGACGAATTACCTTAAGATCACTTTCTGAAATACTGAACATTTCAGTGGGTGCCACCCACACATTGGTGACAGAAACATTACACAAGAGACGTGTTTGTGAGCGATGGGTTCCAACATTGTTGATTCCCGAACAAAAGGACATTTGCATACAGGTTTGTATGCAGTTAAAGTTGATGTTAGAGGAAGATCCGGAGTTTCTTTCTAACATAATCACTGCTCATGAAACTTGGGCTACATCATTTTGATCCTGAGAGCAAACAGCAAAGCTCAGTGTGGAAATCTGCATCACCAGCCCCAAAAAAGCAAATGTGGTTGCTTCTGCTGGGAAAGTTATGGTCATCTCATTTTTTGATATTCATGAAATGGTTTATCAGCATGTTGTATCTGCACACACATCAGTAACTGGGCAATACTACAGGGATATCCTGAAAACATTGCAAGTCCATATCAGGTGCAAAAGACCACATTTCTGTGAAGCAGGCTGGATGCTGCACCACGATAATGCGCGGCTGCATATTGCCAATGTTGTTGCAAAAATCTTGCGAAGATCAACGTGAAGTGCATCCCTCAACCTCCCAATAGTCCAGATTTAGCCCCATGTGATTTTTTTCTATTCCCTAACTTGAAGAAACGCTTTTGTGGGAGGCATTATCTATCATCAGAAGTAGTTGTGAAGGCTGCGGAGGCGATTTTGAAGGATCTCTCAAAAAATGGTTTCCAGCATGTCTTTGAAGACTGGCATAGAGTGCATCACATTCAGGGGAGATTATTTTGAGAAGGACCATCAAAATTATGAGGATGAGTAAAGGTACATTGTCAAAAAAAAAATTGTGATCATTCTTTATTGACCAGCTAATGCTATTGAAATAAACTTAGTTATTTTTAAAAGCACCACATAAAACAAAAAAGCAGACTTTTCTTCACACGCTAACGAGAATGTGATAAAATCTGTCAGTGTTTCCTGACTATCAAAGAGTCACGATTGCTTCCGAAAACCTACAAAGCATGGTATTCAAGGTTATGAGTGCGTAAATACAGAATTATTCAGTATTGAATGAGCTTGCAGAACTGGGCACTCAAATCCAAGCAGCTGTTAAATTGTCTGCAGCACTGCAGATGTTTGTGAATAAATTTGAAAATGTGTCGAGAGTAAAGAAAATATTAGTACAAAATTGAATCGAGAATATATTGACACATTGCTTCACTCACACTGTTTATTCACAGGACATGTTTCAAGAGCTCTTGCTCCTATCCTCAGCTGATACTCGACTAGTGCAAGTTGTAGTGGTTTCTTCTTTCTCCATATTGTCAATAGATGGCGTGATGTACTTGTCAAAGATGTCCGGTGGTGGAGTTTCAAAATTCATGACTCTATGACGATTTTTGTTAATGAAGATTTTTTCCCATACGGAAAGGTCTATGGGGTGATTAACGTATTTTATTAGAGATGTTTCCAAATTGATGTCATGTCTAGTATTCAAAAAATGAAAAGCCACTGCTGATTTTTCTGTTTCACCATTTTTAATGTTTCTCATATGTTCTTTAGTTCTGATGTTAATATTTCTTTTTGTTTTTCCTATATAAATTTTAGGGCAAGTTTCACATTTGATCTCATAGATTCCTGGTTTTTCTTTGGTAGTGATTGAATTTTTGGGAGGGCCTTTTAACAAATTTCTGATATTAAACCTATTTTGAGGAGCAAGAGTTATGTTGTGTTTTGAGAAGATTTTTTGGAATTTGTTATAGGCTGATGGGTGGAAGGTGAATTTTTTAAAAATTATTTTCTCTTTTTCTCCTGTAGGTTCTAGGGTGGTGGTTTCTTTTATTTTCTTAGCTCTGTTGAGTCTGTTAACTGTTTTGTCTACTAAATTTGGGTTGAAACCGTTGGATATAGCTACTTTTTTTATGTGTAGGTATTCTTCTTGATAATCTTCTCTGTTTAGTGGAAAGTTGATCATCCAAAAGATTAAGCTGTTGAAAATGGCATGTTGGTGTTGTTTTGGGTTGAAACTGTTGTTCTTAATGTAATTATCTGTGTGTGTCGGTTTCCTGTAAATACCAAAAGTGAGTTTGTTGTTCATTTTTTTGATCTTGATGTCCAAAAAGGGGAGCACACCATCCTCTTCTGTTTCTAATGTAAATTTTATAGCTGAATTTTGTATATTCAAAAGTTTAAGACCATCTTGTATGAGTTTTTTAGGTACTATTGCAAAAATGTCGTCAACATAGCGATACCACACTTTGAAATAATTTGGAAAAGCTTTTGTGATATGTATTTCAAAAGCACTCATGAATAAATCTGCCAAGAAGGGAGACAATGGGTTGCCCATAGCTAGGCCCGTTTTTTGTTTATAGATCTGTCCATTAAAGCTGAAAAAATTTTGATTGATACAAATTTCTGTAAGTTGTGAAAGTTCTTCTATTTCTTCAGGTGTTATTTGTATTGATTCCAGCCATTTTTTGAGAAGTGGAATAAGCTCATTGGTAGGTATACTTGGATATAAAGAAATGGCGTCAAAGGAAACTAAAGCATCTGTAGAGTTGATCTTTGTGTCCTTCAGGAGATTTAACAATTCAAACGAGTTTTTGATACTTAAATTTTCAAATTTTGTGAAGGATCTGAAGATTTGAACCATCCATTTTGATAGTTGGTAAGTGGGTGCATCAATGTTATTAATTATTGGTCTGAGGGTAATTTCAGGTTTATGTATTTTGGGTAAACCATATATGTATGGTGTTTTTGGACTGTCTATTTTATTGTTCAATTTATCTCCTTTAGTCATGAGTTTACTGTTTTTAATTGCTAATTCCACAGATATGCATGCTTTCTTTAATGGATTGTTTTCTAGTTTAACAAATTCTTTTCCGTTTAAAAGGTTGTCCATCTTTTTGCGATAGTCTTCTTCGTCCAATATTACTATTTTGTTACCCTTGTCTGTTTTTGTGTAGACTACCGGTTTTTCATTTAAATTTTTGATTAATTTTTTATATGAATATCTTTTTGAATTTGCATTTTGAATATGATCTAGAGTTTCTACGATCTGTGTTCTGATCGTAGATTTTTTGTTATCGGGCAAATTATATATCGCTATTTCAATAGTACCTAAAAAACTCATACAAGATGGTCTTAAACTTTTGAATATACAAAATCCAGCTATAAAATTTACATTAGAAACAGAAGAGGATGGTGTGCTCCCCTTTTTGGACATCAAGATCAAAAAAATGAACAACAAACTCACTTTTGGTATTTACAGGAAACCGACACACACAGATAATTACATTAAGAACAACAGTTTCAACCCAAAACAACACCAACATGCCATTTTCAACAGCTTAATCTTTTGGATGATCAACTTTCCACTAAACAGAGAAGATTATCAAGAAGAATACCTACACATAAAAAAAGTAGCTATATCTAACGGTTTCAACCCAAATTTAGTAGACAAAACAGTTAACAGACTCAACAGAGCTAAGAAAATAAAAGAAACCACCACCCTAGAACCTACAGGAGAAAAAGAGAAAAAAAATTTTAAAAAATTCACCTTCCACCCATCAGCCTATAACAAATTCCAAAAAATCTTCTCAAAACACAACATAACTCTTGCTCCTCAAAATAGGTTTAATATCAGAAATTTGTTAAAAGGCCCTCCCAAAAATTCAATCACTACCAAAGAAAAACCAGGAATCTATGAGATCAAATGTGAAACTTGCCCTAAAATTTATATAGGAAAAACAAAAAGAAATATTAACATCAGAACTAAAGAACATATGAGAAACATTAAAAATGGTGAAACAGAAAAATCAGCAGTGGCTTTTCATTTTTTGAATACTAGACATGACATCAATTTGGAAACATCTCTAATAAAATATGTTAATCACCCCATAGACCTTTCCGTATGGGAAAAAATCTTCATTAACAAAAATCGTCATAGAGTCATGAATTTTGAAACTCCACCACCGGACATCTTTGACAAGTACATCACGCCATCTATTGGCAATACGGAGAAAGAAGAAACCACTACAACTTGCACTAGTCGAGTATCAGCTGAGGATAGGAGCAAGAGCTCTTGAAACATGTCCTGTGAATAAACAGTGTGAGTGAAGCAATGTGTCAATATATTCTCGATTCACTTTTGTACTAATAAATCAAGTGTTTTCTAACAAACATTACGACTTCTAGTATATAGACAAGGAAGTGGCAATATATGGAGTGATTTGAATAAATTGATACAAGAATCCCTTTGTTTCTTTCCCATTATTGTTCTGATTACTCGTTTTTGAATTTTAAAAATTATATTTTCTTTATCACAGTTACCCCAAAAACTCACTCCAAATTTTAGTAAGCTATTGAAATGAGCAAAGTATAGATTCCTCAAAGTGTTCAAATTTGCAATATTTTTTATGGTTCTGAACATAAAACAAAGCTTAGATGTCAGTTTTTCAACATGTTTGTTCTATTTCAGGTGCTCGTCAATCCATACACCCAAGAGAATTTAGTAGTGGGTTTATAGTGCACCAATTCATTATCTAATTTTATTTCCGGCTTATATACATTAGTATTCTGAATATGGCTGAAGGAAATGGCTACAGATTTATTCTTATTTATTATTAACCTGTTTTGTATAAACCATTCCTGCATTCTTTGGTCTAAGGTCAGTATGTCAGACTTAACATCATTGTCATTTCCCATTACATCTATGGATGTGTCATCCGCAAACAGTACAACCTTATTTGGCTGTAGATGATTTGCTAAGTCATTTATGTATAGCAAAAATAAGAAAGGTCCCAGGACTGAACCTTGAGGGACCCCATAAGTTACCTGTTTTTTTCCCGATCTATGTGCTTCGGATGTAAGATTATGGCAGTTTATTTGCACTATTTCAACTAGTTGTTCATGTTGATTTGCATATGAACTAAACCAACTATTTACTACGCCTCTTATACCAAAGCATTCTAGTTTTTCCAACATTACTTCGTGATTAACTAGATCTAAAAATATTCCTATATTATGTTCTTTGTTATCTAATGAACTATACACACTCTAAAAAATTAAATATAGCTGTTTCAGTAGATTTGCTTTTTGTAAAGCCATTTTGCGCTAAAGATAACATGTTATGTTTTTTAATAAATTTGTGACATTTATTATACATGGCCTTTTCTAATATTTTTGAGATGGAAAATAAGACTGCTATTGGCCTAAAGTTCTCAGTTCTACTCTTGTCACCTGTTTTAAAAAGGGGTATTATTTTTGCTGTTTTCATGCAGTCTGGAAACATGCCTGTTGAAAAAGAAGCATTAATCAAAAAGCACATTGGTGTAACAAAATACTGATAACAGTATTATTAAATTTTAGATGAGTCGTATTTTTTACACATCTGCTTCACTTTCGTACCTATTTTGAGGACATGTTTCGCAAATCATCGTTTGCATCTACGGCTCTTATTCGACGTAGATGCAAACGATGATTTGCGAAACATGTCCTCAAAATAGGTACGAAAGTGAAGCAGATGTGTAAAAAATACGATTCATCTAAAATTTAATAATTTTTCGCTTCACTGTGGTGTTCCAATACAGTTAAATCTCGATATACTGATAACAGTGTTTGAAAATACAATCAGGAATCTCATCCACTCCATGAGAAGTTTTGTTTTTCATGTTTTTCAGTATTATACTAACTTCATTAGGTGTAACCGGATAGAGATACATTGTATGTGTATTCCTAGGGACTTGATTGCTCGCCCAGGATGTTTTTTGTTTATCTGAAAGCTTGTTAATTATATTTATAAAGTAATCATTAAACGACTTTGCTACTTCTTTTGGATCTGAAATGAGCACACCTTCCTCATTTTTAATGATAGGGTTTTGCCTTTTTGAGCTAATTCTTAATTCTTTATTCACTATCTGCCACATAGTTTTTAGTTTATTATCAGAGTTTTGTATAGTCTTTTCTGTATGGTATTGCTTTGCAGCTATCAGAACCTGCCTGTATATCTTCTTGTATTTATTAAAATATACTTTAAAACTCTCTGTGTTTGCAGTTTTATTAAGTTGGCTAAGAAATTTTAGCCTTCTAGCAGATTTCCTAATTCCTTTTTGTTACCCATGTCTTACAGTTGAGCTGTCCCCCTAATTTTATTCTCTTTTCTGGTATTGCAATGTCAAGGTAGTGTTTTATTATGTTAGCAAAGGTTTTAAATGAATCATTTACATGTTTTTCCTCGTACACTTTTTCCCACATTTCATTTTTTAGTAGATCCCTAAATGCATTTATATTCTTATCACTATAAATACGCCCTATCCTGTATTTGCTCCTTGAATCATACTTAAAAGTGTTCAAGGCAATTTGGAAAGTCTGGGCTCTGTGATCTGAAAAGCCTGTTTCAACTACTTTAACATTTCTAGCTTTAAGACGACCTTGTTTTATTAATGCTTGGTCGATAATAGTTGCTGAGTGGGATGTTACTCTAGTGGGTACACTTATTACAGGTGTAAGTTTTGAAGTAGTAAAAATTCTTGCATAATTTTTCCCTAATTTACCAGGGGTAAAATCAATGTTCCAGTCACCGATAAATGAGTCAATTGGAGAATTTAATGTCAGGACGGTACATTAGCCATGGTAGCTCAATGTGTTAGAGCGAATGGACAAAAACCAGGGGATCTGTGGTTCAAATCTCGGTCATGGCATTGAATTTTTCATGTTGACTCTATCCAAATAATTCCTTGTTCATTGTCAAGTGCACTGCACCCAAATCTAAATAAATAAAATTGATTATGCAGCATTTCCTATTAAATTGTATGGAAATTGGTTTTTCACACCTAATAAACTATATTCTATGTTTAACACTGTCTCAATTAATACTTATTTAGGCCACAGTCCCTGGAAGAGCATAATTACGGGCTTTACTCTGTATATACAGTATATTCTCCAATCGTCCTGAGCCATGGTATGGTGGGCTAGATCACTATGCCACGGAAGGCACCCAAGATCAATCCTAACCCTCGGGGGGGAGGGGGGTTGTAGTTTTTAAGTTCCTGCTGTAAGACCTGTGCTCACTCAGCTTTGTGAGAAAATTGAGGAGCTACACTAGGTAGCAAACCCTGGTCTAGAAAGCCAAGTTTTCAGTTGCGGTACCGAGATGCTGAACACGTCTACTTCCTGTGTTGGTTGTTGGTTGGATGATCAACCACATATGTGCGTGTGAGGCTGGCAGTAGGGTTGGCAGGCTCAGGCCCACTTTGGGCTGTTAAGCTATGGGTTTACTTTAGTCCAATGTGAATCAGTTGGAGAATTTAATACAGAACATGTTGCCATGGTAGCTCAGTGGTAGAACAGCCACACAAGCAGAAGATCTGTGGTTCAAATCCTGGCTATAGCACTGAATTTTTTAGTTTCGATTTTATCTTTGAAAACTTTGCCTACATACGGTTTGTGTTCTTTAGAAAGATCAATATCACTGATTGCCCTTATAAATGGAGAATAGAACTATGCATTTAAATTATGTTTTTTACTTGTAAAAAGTATAAGCTTCTGAATATTAAGACAGTTCAATGTTTGCTAAGTTGTGCAGATATACACTTTGTCATTTTTTGAATGAAGAATAATAATAATATAATTTTTATGATGGCTAAATGAGATACTAAAAGAGTCTACTTTAGAAATCTAAAGTGAACATTTTATTTCCTAATAATTTTCTGCCTAGTACCTAGATAGGCACTGACTTGTTATAGAGAATTTTGCTATATGTCTATTAACAGCCACTGAAATTATTAAATAAAAGGTATTTAATCATAGTATAATTCAAATGCTTAATAAATGATTCAATAACTTACAGTTTAAAGAAAAATAATGCTAAGTCTGTTGAGTCCTGCCTTGTTTTCCAGTGAAAGTGTTGATAAAGATGGCCGAGGTCATTAGGATATGCACTCTACAGCTCAAATTCCACCAGGACTATGTTTGCTGATGAGGGTTTTCCCTAGATGCCAAGGAGATGTTTAAGTTTAAACTTGGAAGGTTTCCTTCCCAAATTATTTTATTTAATGTATCAGCAGAGTCCAACAACTTGGCGCTGTATACAGTTTTAGTATACTAAAAAGAAAGTTCATTCCTAGATATAGTCAACATGAAATATTCAGTGCCACGGTTGGGATCTGAACCACAGATCTCCTGGTTTCCGTCCAGTTGCTCTAACCCATTGAGCTACCACAGCCAACTTGCCGTCCTGACATTAAATTCTCCATTTGACTCGTATATTTCCCCGGTAAACCACTAGGGGCTCTCGCATTCGAGATACACCGTTTGTGGCGACTTACTATTGTAAGTACTTGAGTTCCAGGATTCATCATTTAACTCTTATTATTTTAGTTAATTGATGGAAATTAATGATTTATTGACACTAGCCATATATAGGTTAAGATTTTTAATAGAGTCAACATGAAAAATTCAATGCCATGGTCGAGATCTGAACCACTGACATCTGAACATCACACCTTACTTCAAAAACTGATTGCAGATAATAAAGCTGAAAAATATGTTGAATGTGTCAACACAATGACCATTCTGTATTTGTCTGCTTGATTCCTACTCTATGTTAACTAAAATCTAGGTTGCAACATCATTGCTTTTCTTAAACAGTTAAACTCCAAATTTGAAAGAAGCTTTAATCTGTTTAAAGATCTTTTTATATTACTATGAGTAAGGACTATGACACAATGAAGCCCAAAATCAATATAATTTGAGTCAAACTAGTACTCAATGCCCCATATATTTGCTAGTGTTTACCTAGAATGTGTTTCCGTAGGATCTTTCTTAACATCCTCAGCTGTTGAATGTTGATTCGGTGAACTACTTGGAGGCAATAAGGGTGTCTCTGTTGGTATCTTGATGATGTTGATATCTGCTGATTCATCAAGATAGCAATAGAGATGCCCCTATCGCCCCCAAAGAGTTCACCAAATCAACATTCAATAGTCGACATTAGCTGAGGATGTTAAGAAAGATCCTAACAAAAAGCATTCCACTTAAACAATAGCAATATATGGAGCATTGAGTTCTAGCCCGATTCTTTTTATATGTTTAATGAGAAATCTCTGAACTCTTCAGTAACATTTTTGTAGGTTATTGCCTCTGGCTTTGTAAACCAAGGTTGCCAGAAAATGGCTTGTCGCCTCTTGTTAGTTTAGTAATAGGTTCTTCTAAATATATTTTAATAATATTAATAATAATAAATTGAAAAAAGCAGTCATTCTTTTCTACCAGAACAGAGATGTTTTATTGTACATATTCATGTGAACATCTGGCTCATAATAAATTAAAATGATAAACATAAAATAGCAAAGCAATACAAGGATTTACAAGATGTTAATTGTATAATTGTATGAAAACCTGGTAAAAGTTCATTGATCATAAAAATCCTTACTCTTACTAATTGTAATAACCTTAAATAGCGTTATAACCGCTTTGGATAATAAAGATAAAGCAATTGGTATATTTTTAGATCTGAGTAAAGCTTTTGATACTGTTGATCACAAAATTCTGTTAGCAAAATTATTTGACTCTGGCATACAAGGAGCAGCATACAGCTGGTTTGAAACTTACCTTACAAATCGAAAACAATTAACAGAGATTTTCGACACAAACCCTAATATCAATACTCATTCGGCAGTTAGATCAGGCTTACTTGACATTACATATGGAGTGCCACAGGCTCAATTCTGGGCCCATTTTTATTCATCTTGTATATAAATGACTTTGTAAATAGCATCAAGGCTCATAACACTGTACTGTTTGCAGATGACACTAACTTACTAATAACAGGAAACAGTAATGAAACATTAAATAATTTATTAAGTCACACTAGTAAAGAGTCGGTATCATGGATAACTAATAACAACCTGGTTTTAAACACAGATAAGACAGTTTGTCTTAAATTTAGTATTACTGACAGAGGAAACAATGAAAGTATTCCGGAAGTAAAATTAAATAATAAATTAATTTCATACAAAAGTGAAACAAACTTTTTAGGGTTGTGGATACAGGATAACTTAAAATGGAAAACTCATACAAATTATCTACTAACCAAATTAAGCAGGAATATATATGCTCTAAGAATATTAAGTCAAAATGTCAGACTTCGTGTACTTTTAATGTCCTATTATGCACATATACATCCTATAATTAAATATGGAATAATATTTTGGGGTAATTCACCAGAAGCCAAAGATATATGTACTAAACAAAAACAAGCCATTCAAATTATAGGCAACGAAAGAATGCTATGTTCATGTAAGCCACTGTTCAAAAAGCTTTGCATACTTCCTTTGGCATGTGTTTATATACTGGAGACAGCTTTATTTGTAAAAATAAATAGATTTAACTTTCAAAATAATGGAAGTGTTCATATGCATTACACGGGGCATATTAAGGATGTACACTTAACCTCAATCAGAACTACAATGTTTAAGAATGGAGCACTGCATTCCTGTACAATAGTTTATAATTCCCTTTCTAATGACATCAAAAGCATAGATAACTACAATGTGTTTACAACTAGACAAGGGCTTTCTTGTAGGAGCACTGCTTTTACACAGTAAAGGAATATCTGCAATTTAACAAATCCAGATACTCATAAGACATGAATTTACTTAGCTTGTTCATTTCCCTCACTTATGATTATATCCAATTTGTGTTACATTATAATTGAATGTAGGTTACGTATATTTGATGTTTAACTTTGTAATATAAAGTGTAAATTTACTGACGTATCCTACATCAAGGTACTATGTACAGATTTTATTTTAAAGGATGAATAAATTTGAGTTGATTTGAATTGAACCTGTATTCTTCATCTACTTACCTTACAGGCAATGCAGCAAATGCACCCAAAAGGCTTTTATCTAGGATAGAAAACTGTTCCTAATAAAGCTGATGGTAAATGTGGATTTCAAATGTGGAACACAGCAGAGATGAGTTTTACAAATCCTGTTAAATGTACTATAAGGGTTATATTCCCCTGTGTTATGATTCATAACTAGAACCCAGATTTGTAAGTACAATCAAATGATGAAATAAGCAATCATATAATAATGAAAAATGAAGCACATAAGCACCAAAATTAAGCAAATAAAAAATAATAATTAAATCATAAACATTGTTTCGTAAAATTCTTACCCTACGTAAGCTTGTTACAGTACACGAAGGAGGTTATGTTGAGATTTTCTTGTGTGAAGCTCCTGCATTTGTCAATGAAGAACTTTTTATACAGTGAAAAGGATCCCTCAATGTTGCATGATGTTACTGCAATATGTGTAAAGCATCACAGTTCTTTTTGAGCGAATTCCTGTTTGATATACATTTCTGTACCAGAAAGCTTTTTAGAAATTTTACACAGTATTTTGTAACCAGGGTTTTTTATTAATATCTCCTGAGTTTCTGAAGACAGGGTTACTGAAATTTCATCTATCAAAGAAAGTGAATGCTCCAAGGTATTATTTCAAACTTCCAACTGGTATTTTGGAGAAATGGTTATGGATGTACTCTACCTTATCTTGAATGCCAATATTAGCAAAACATTCCTGTGCTGTGGCAATGCTGCTTGCATATTCTACATCTAAGGAGTACAACGCTGTTTTTACTTAATTAAAATGTTCTGCATAGTATACACAGTCTTTAACCGAGAACCCCATCAAGTTAAAACTAGTTGAGGAGGTATGGACAAATTTGGAAGGACTTAATAAAAATTTTTAACTTTAATCGGCGACAGTACAAACACTTTCCTTTCTCTAGAGACAAGAAGATTCACGTCTTCATATCGGCTCCTGTTTCAGCAAAACGATGTAAACCGCCTAAATGGCAAAATGATGGCTAGGAGTGAAAATTTACTTTCAGATTTACATGATTTGGATAAAATAAGCTATTTTAATTAAAAAGCATAAAATAAGTAAGCCAACCTATATTTCAGGAAAAAAGCATTTATAACCATTTTGCTTAGAAATCTGAGCTCTATTCATAACATTACTTCTACGCTATCTGCCAGAATTTTCTGGTCAATCTGTTTGTAGAAGTTAAGTTTGAATGGTGCCATTAAGTCAGTTGATATTGTCATAACTAAGAACTATTGAAGATTATACAAATATAAGTATTTGAAACAAAAACTTCACTTATCTTAAGAAAATGATGTCAATTTTTCTTATTAATTGAGATCAATTCACGAACATTTGCCCGCATCTGGTTGACTGAAGATGCAGGCAAATGTTCGTGAAATCAATCTCAATTAATAAGAAAAATTGACATCATTTTCTTAAGATAAGTGAAGTTTTTGTTTCAAATACTTATATTTGTGTAATATTTATTGCTTCACTGTAGCTAGTTTCATTTTCTATGTAACTATTGAAGATATTAAAACTGACCAACATCGTTCATGTATTTTTATTATAGTGCAATGCTGTTCTCTTTCAAAGGATGCTATGAAATGGATAAAGAATAAGCTGTAAATTACATTGGCATCCGCAGTATACGTACATATATTACATTACAGCACACTTTCGTAGTGCAGAGCTAAATATCTCAGATTCCAGGGTCCACAGGTTCATACCTTGATCAAGGGACTTTTTGCAATTTACCTTCTTAGAAGATAAAATTAAGTTTTAGAATTCACTCATTGCAATCTATTAAGCACAGAAGAGGTAGGTAACATAGGAGTTAATATTACACTTAAATAAGTACAAATAATAACTTCAATAGTAATTATATATATTCAGAAAATTTAATATGGCCACCACATTGTTGAACATTTTAATAGTTATATTAAAAAGCTACAAGAATTTATGGCAGAATTACTTTTTACATCAAACAATTACATGAAAAATAAGTTCAATAGTAATCACAGATATTCAGAAAATTTAATATGGCCACCACATTGTTGAAAATTTTAATACAGGTATATTAAAAAGTTACAAGAATTTATGACAGAATTATTTTTTACATTAAACATTTACGCAAAATATAAGCTTTTAGTTTTGCGGTACTAGAATTTTATATGAAGTATATACTGCAAATGAAGTACATTTCAAACACATCCATCTTGAAGCGCAGATTCTGGACACAGTAGATCACGGTTCCTGCGTTTGGTGTTTGTGTGTTGGTTGCATACGTACATTTATTTTAAAGCGAACATTTTTGTTGATCCTGGGGTTCCTGATTTCACCTGGACACCTCTTCTTCTTTTTTGGTGGACAACGTCTGCGCTTTCTCGGGCACCTAGCTTCCGTTATCGCTGCAGATCGCCGTCCTCTCGGGAGAGAAATTAATGAATTATTCTTGGCTTCCAGCATTTTTGAATATTGTGATTTTTCTTTAGAATCGAGCCTTCTCCATGCTTTCCTTGCTTCCTTTAAAACTTCGTCCTCAGGGCATTCCGGAGTACACTTATGAAAGTCTCTTTTGAATAAAAGAAATGCCGTAAGTCTCCGTTTTCTGTTACTAGCAGTTTCCTGGGCATGTTCTGATTTCTTTCTATCTCTTCTTTTCTCCGACTTGAGTTCCATTCTCCAAAATTTTGTAAGTTAATTTTGAGTTTAAGTCTTGATACATACAAGAAAATCGATGATAGTTGTTTATAGTGTTACCAAGATGACCGAACAAAGGTGACATTTGAGAGTAGCATGGAGTATTTATGATACACAATTCTAGTTGAAAGTTGAAATCCTCTGATGCATTAACATCGTTGCCTACATGATTAAAAGGTCGGTAAATGTGTATTTTTCGAGCAGAAAGAACGCAATTACCAGTTTTATAACTGCTCCGACAGATGGCACAACTTCACAATGTATCGGTGGGTTGTGCTGTCACATCGCCTGCCGTGTTGTACGTGATTATAGAGGTAAGTAAGTAGCATTAGATCGAGAGAACCTAAACATAGGTAAAATTTGTTGAACATATTAGAGAAGGCTATAATATATAAGACATTTATAATAACCAAGAAATACTTATTAGCCAAGCCTATACAATGACATGATCCACATAAATGACTTAAATATTTCCTCTACATAGACGAAATTCAAAATCTCTTTTCAAAAATAATCCGCTTAGTGCTGACACTTGTACTCATTACTTCCTCAACCACGAAATGCATCACCTATTTGTAATGCTTCCGTTACATCCTAAGCAGAAATTTGAATAGTTATGTCCTGGAACTGTTCATTTGCAAAGAAGACGAGGAGTTAGTAATGATGGGTGCGAAGATCTGCATTATGGCATGGAAACAATCCCAATTATTGGAATGGTAAATCTATTAGATTCTCTTTATTTTTCTAACTACTATAGATGGAAGGTGAGAGTAGGGAAGGCAGTGGAGTAATTTGTCGGGATCCCGCTAAAAGCACTCCCGTTAGTAAAGGTGAACATAAAGTGCTGGCCGTCTATAACGGCGAGCGGGTGAGGAGTGGTTGCAGGGCGTCGAACATGGAC
Organism: Mantis religiosa; assembly: GCA_030765055.1. Classification (NCBI taxonomy): domain Eukaryota; kingdom Metazoa; phylum Arthropoda; class Insecta; order Mantodea; family Mantidae; genus Mantis; species Mantis religiosa. The sequence goes on along the minus strand of JAUKNK010000241.1, from coordinate 388,098 downwards.
AAAAGGCCCTGAACGAGGCGCGTGGAGAGTAAAGGTGATAGTGGAGGAAGGTAGTTAAGGGGAAGTAGTAATCTTTATTGAGTTGTAATAGTGTAATTTCGTGGGAGGGCATAATTTCCGGTGCTCACTGCCGGGAGGGTAGTTGTTGAGGCCATCAGGTGTGTGGTTGTGATCGTGGTGGTCTCCAGATGTTGGGGTAATAAGCTTTCATCCTCTGGGCGTTCTGTGCGTCGTGGTCGGCGATTATTTGCTCTGCAGTCTTGAGATCCTGAAGTCTTGCGTGGAGGCTGCTGTCCATTTCTGCTATTTTCAAGAGGAGCTGGTCCAGTCTGCTGGTGATGTTAGAAGATTCCGTCAGTTGGGAGGGTAGTGTGTCCGTGAGGTGTGCCTCCACACGGTGAATCTTTCGTTGTATTGAGGCGAGGATCTCTTTTTGTTCAGTGGCTAGTTGTTCAGTTTGTTGGAGCTGGGAGCTGATGGCCTTCGTCGTGTCGCGTAGTTTGTTAAGTGCGCTTGGGAGTTGGTCCAGTGGAGTGAGTCGGTCAGTCAGTTGTCCGTGTGTAGTGGTCAGTGTGTCGATGAGGGCGGCGTGGTTGGTCTCCTGTTGTTGGGCAGCGGCGGTGGCGGATTCTTCCAGTTTGCCCAGTCGCTGGTTGAGGTTAAGGACCTGTGAGTGGAGGTCCTGAGCGTCGTCCGCTGGAGTCCGGTGATTGCAGGTGGCGATTGATGTGATGAGTCCCTCAAGGGCGTGGAGTCTGGTGGTGATAAGGTGCAGGTCCTCCCGGAGGCAGCCAAGTGCTTGCTGCCATTCCATAGATCCGCTGGTGGCAGTGCTCCGGGGTGTCGGTCTTATTTGGTTTCCGCGAGGGTATGCAGGGCACTGTGCCTGCCCTGTGAAATGGCCAAGGCCGTCACAAGTGGTGCAGTACCTGCGGCGTCGGCGGAGATCGTGGACCCTGCAGGTTGCGGTTTGAGTGGGAGAGCCACAGTAATGGCACCGTGGCGGCGCGGTGCATGTGTCGGCGCTATGCCCATAGGCGCAGCAGTTCCGGCACGGGATGTGTCGCTGCAGTCTGCTGGCCTCCACCTTCAGGAACTGTCCCAAGATGGGCAGACCTGAGGTCAAGGCGGCGTCGCGGTCCCGAGGATCTGAGAACTGCAGGCGCACGCAGGTGGTTGGACCTCGTCTCGACGAAATCCGTGAGGCGCTAGTGGCCGTGGGCCACTTCTGCGTCGCAGCGGTAAGGACATACCTCGCAGGAAGGTCCAGGGGTACTCCAATTACTACTGCGCAGTGTGTAGGTTTGCTTCCTGTCGGCGGTTGAGTGGAGGTTGCAGCGGTTGGGGATCGGCTGGTCTGTGGTGTCGGTGAAGCTGCTTGTGTGGCTGCTAGGTAAAGCAGTGGAGTTTCCGGCGATGCTGAGGTGGTGGCTGGCCGTGTTGCGCTGGGTGGCCCAGCTGCCTTGTTCGGCGGCGGTTGACTGGGCTCTTGGCGGGCGTACGGCGTGGTGGGAGAAGCAGGCCGAGTAGCCCAGACCTTTCCCGTGCGTTCCATGGGAGGCTCCCTCTCGACTGCCGTCACCGACAGCGAGGCGGGAGACGGCGCTCGACTGCTGGCTGGCGAGAGCTGCTATGAGGGCAGCTGCGTGCTGTTGCTTCCTGCAGTCAAGTGATGCGGCAAATGGCCGGTCGGCGGGCTGGCATCCGGCGTGGCGGGGGAAGCGGGACTGGCTGCCCAGAACTTCCCCTGCGGTGCGGCGAGGGGCTCCCTCTCGACTGCCGGCAGCGGCAGCGAGGCGGGAGACGGCGGAGAGCAGGCTTGCGAGAGCTGCGGTGTAGGCTTCGGTGCCTGGCTCTGTTTCCTGGATGATGATGCCTTCTTCTTTCCCATGATGTTTCTCCCCGGAGTCTTCGGCGTGGTGCTGCGTGATCCTTCCTCCTCGGAGTGATTAGATTCTTCAAATATGGAGGAAGAGGCATTCAAGACATTCACCATACTAGAAAACGCAACAAATATCCTAGGAAAAATATGCACCATTTTACCGTCCTTCCTGACGAAGATCTATAATTACCATCTATAAGGAAATTTCCAGCTCAATTTCACTATTCTGGGTTTTCCTTTTTCTCCTCCTCTGTTTCTAAACATTTAGTGCTTAATCGGTATAAAGTAATTAAACAATTATTTGTCTAACTTAAGGGAATGGGGAAAGGATAACATATTGGGAACAATCGCTCACGCAGCTCTAAAATTGCGGGACCGACCTACCCACCCGTCCGTCCACCCTCTTGCCTGCCCGCCAGCCTGCCTTTACTGTCACATTAGTATGTACCATGCGCTAACCGATTGTGTCACTGGGGCAGGCAGTTTGGATTTACAACTCAATAAAGCACAATAAAAACATCTTAAAATCGTTTGGCTACGTTATTTTGGTGAGTTTGGACTTGAAAGGAGCTTTCAGTGTATGTTGATGGCCCAGTGTTTTAGATAATTTAAGAGAAATGCAATGCCCAAGCTTAAAAACTTACACAGGTTTACTTTTAAAACACGAAAGCAAATATATCTACGAACGAATTCAAGACAGCGGTATACAGATCAAGCGTGGCTGCCCATAAGGATCGTGTTGCGGCCCTGGACATTGAAATATTTTATACAATTCTTCGCTGAATTTAGAATTCACACAGCGCACAGAAGAAATGGCATTTGCCAATGATTCACTTGTCATGACAAAAGGAAAAAGTATATCATATGGTGAAAATTTTTCAAATCAGGAGTTGAAGAAAAGTGAACTATGGGCTAAAGAAAACAAAATAAAATTAAACGATTCTATATCAAAAGTTTGATAATATCAAATAATAATAATAATAATAATAATAATAATAATAATAATAATAATAATAATAATAATAATAATAATGATGATGATGATGATGATGATGATGATGATGATGATGATAATGATGATGATAATGATAATGATAATGATAATGATAATGATAATAATAATAATAAATAATAATAATAATAATAATAATAATAATAATAATAATAATAATAATAATAATAATAATAATAATAATAATAATAATAATAATAATAATAATAATAATAATAATAATAATAATAATAATAATAATAATAATAATAATAATAATAATAATAATAATAATAATAATAATAATAATAATAATAATAATAATAATAATAATAATAATAATAATAATAATAATAATAATAATAATAATAATAATAATAAATAATAATAATAAAAATGATGATGATAATGATAATAATAAAGAGACAATCAGTATCTGTCTGAATAGTAACATTCTGGAACAAGAGGATGTAATCAAGTATCTTGGTACTCACATAGATAAGAAATGTAGATTTGACGTCCATATTGATCAAGTACATGACAAAGCAATACGCCTTCTACATAACCTATCCAAATGTGTAAAACTTACTCGGGACTGGGAAACAAAGCGCTTGAAACTATTTATAGAGGCGCAATTGAACCTGTACAAACATATAGAGCTCCCGTGTAGGGATCTGCCCTGCAAAAGGAAAAGAACATTAGAAAGTTTCAGAGAATTCGAGAGATTCTTCAACATAAAAATGAAGAAAGCATATAGGACAATTTATATGACGCGTCTTGTGTCTTTGCCGGCATCCAACTTAACAATAAAAGAGAAAATAAAACTTTACAATGCTGAAACTTTACACAGCGAACGCGACTATGATGCACCCCACACTAGGTGCACCCTATGGTGGACCCCTATGATCCGCAAAAAAATTTGGAACTATCCAGCAGAACGGCTTTAGATTAAAGCAGTTGAGGATAACGCAGCGTATGCCTTCAGTTGAAGACAACGAACTACAGAGCATTTACAACAAAGTTCGAAAATCTACCCTTAAAATCGAAGTAGAGAAGGCAGGATATCTACAGTGGCAGCAAAGATGGAACAGTACAAACGAAGGAGCCCTTAGCATATCAATCTTCCCTTCACTAAAGGAACGCCTTAAGAAGCAACTACCTTCACAGAAATAGTTTCAGTGCATAGAAAAAGGCTACGTACATAGGTTTAAACTAAGAGATGAACCTCACTGCACAAGTAATAAACCCACAGACTACCTTATTTTTGAATGCAGGGACACAGGGCATAAAACAGATAAATTAATTGAAAATGTATATAATTAGTGTTTTTTTCTGTAAAAAAAGTTTATTGGAACGCTGTCACTCGATCATATTGTACAACAAATCTAAAAATCTTAAACCTATCAGACTCTACTCTCGGAAAATAACAACATTGCACTATAATCAAGCAGACGCACAGAAGAGGTCTGCATCTTACCATAAGCCTGCTTGTTTTACCCTTGTATTGCCGTTTGCTCGTGTATAACTCTCTAATCCTACTAATTAAAAAAAAAAAAAAAAAAAAAACGGAAATGGTGCGATAGGCGGACGTAGGGCAGTTTCAGGTTAGCGAACGGAGGATGCCAGCACTAAACGCAGTGTATTAAAAATTTCTTCAGCATCAACGATATTGACAGAATGCACACTCTTGTAGTCAGTATAGGCGCTAATTATTAAATGTCACTGGAGTTGCTGAAGTTTACCGGAACACGTTCCGGTTCGTTCCTACTGTGGGGAGGGGAGGAGCCTCGTATATAAGAATGGAGAGAAGTGGCCACTGACAACTTCCCCTGTTCCTAGTAGTGGTGGAGCGGGTAAACGACCCCGAGGTCAAGTTGGATGATGTTCGCACCATCTGCTACCTCCGGGTCACTCTGGAACCAGCCAAAGGCTCTGGCGGGCCCCCACAGTGCTACAGATGTCTGGAATTTAATCATTCCAGCCTCTTCTGCCACCGTAATCCTCGCTGCTTGAGGTGCGGTGGCACCCACCTCAGAGAGGACTGCCCCCGTGCCATCACGGAAGATCCAACCTGCGCCAACTGCAAAGGAGGGCACATAGCGTGCTATGGAGGTTGCCCTACCAGGAAGGCGGTTATTGCCTCTAGGAGACCAGCTCCAGGGCCAATAGCCCAGAACACCCGTTCTGAGCCAGAAGCGGAGAGGGCAACCTCTTCCATAGCACCACGGCAACAATTGCCTAACTCCAACAGTGCCCCATCCTTTGCTGAGGTGGTGCGCAAACCAGCCGGTGACTCGACGACATTGCGGGGCAAGACACAACCCCCCAAGGATACACACACACGCACAGTCAAACCTAATAAACAACACAAAGCTCCAGCCCCACCTAGAGCCACTCCCAGAAGGGAGGAGGGTCGTGAGGCGGCCAAAAGGGCGGACTCGGATTCCGAGGCTGGGAGCGGGTCTGGTGAACCCAAGCCCGCTCGACAGATTAGGGACGAGAAAGCCAAAGGTAGGCCAGCCCCAAGACATTCCTCACCTTCGAAGTCCCAAACTTCACACACAACTCCCTCCACCTCACCACGGTCGGAGTTGCTGACGTGGCTGTATCAGCTGTTACAGTCCCACGGTGAGCGACTCTGTGAACTGCTGGTGCGGTATACCTCCGCTACAGACCCCGCAACCCGCATGGTGACAGCCATGGAGGAGCTTGCCCTTCTGACCTCCTTTACCGCCCCGGCCCAGAATGGCAGCACGAACTAGGTCAAGCACCTCGTTCAGGTTCGCGTTCTGGAACGCGGCTGGAGTGGCGGTTCAACGGGACGAGCTCCTACATTTTGCAAGATCCAATGTCTTGGACCTCATCTTGGTGTCGGAAACCCATCTCCGCCCCCAGATCCCCTTCCATCTCTCGGGGTACCACTGTCTCCGAACGGATCGCGCTGGTCGCCGTGGAGGTGGCACAGCGATCCTGGTGAGGAGAAGTGTGGTCCATCGAGCTGTCCAGCTTCCACAACTCCAGACATTAGAAGCCACGGCAGCCTGCGTGAACCTTGGCGGTTCTGAAGTCCTGGTAGTATCAGCCTACCATCCTCCCCGCTCACAGTTCATAGCCAATGACTACCAATCCATCCTTTCTTTACATCCCAATGTCATTATGGCCGGGGACTTCAATGCCAAACATCAGCGTTGGCATCATGGCCCCCGAGCGGATAGGAGAGGCAGTGACATTATCCGCATGGTAGATGCGGACCCTCACCTTCGAGTTGAGGGCCCATGGCAACCCACTCATTACCCGCGTGGTCGGGGTCGCCCATCTCATATCGACTTCGCTATCATCAAATGCTTTCCATTTCATCTCTCACTCACTTCACTTAACGCATTACATTCAGATCACAACCCAGTACTTGCTGAGGTTAATACACGGATTGCCAACCATGACGTCTCGGTTCAAAACCGGGATGTGGACTGGGATTGCGTCAAAGTCTGCCTGAATGACTCCATTCCTCCCAACCCCAACATAACCGACATTCCCTCCCTTGAGGCTGCGGTCTCGTCCTTCACCTCAGTCGTGAAGCGAACGGTCCGCAACCTTACAGTTATCACCCCAGCCCCCCTTCATCCGGATGTTCTTCCCCTAGACATCCTACTTCTCATTCGCCGTTCTTGGGCAGCAAGGCGGCTCTACCAAAGACACCGCACGCCTCATAATCGAGGGCTTCATCGGCGACTGTGCCGAGAGGTTCGTGCCCGCCTCCGTGAGCACAGAGTGCGCGCGTGGGAGGACACGATGTCTCGTATGAACCTCGAGGGTGGAGACGTGTGGAGGGTCATTAAAAGACTTCGGAACCGCCAAGGGACACCAAACTCCCCACTCCAGGGCATCCAAGGCCTGTCCTACGAACCACAGGCCAAGGCTACGGTGTTCGCCGACTACCTTGAGAGGACCATGAGGCCTAGAGAAGACCCCCAGGACCCTGCCTTCTCTGACCGCGTTAGGCAGGAGGTACGTCGATACTTTCGGCGACCCCCGGCTGAGGCGGACAGACTCCCAGTCATAAGGCCCAGTGAGCTTCAGGGCGTACTCCGGCGCCTCAAACCAAAAAAGGCAGCGGGACCTGATGGCATAACGCCACTCATGCTCCGCCACCTTCCCTTCAGGGCCGTGTTATTTCTAACCAAAGTCTTCAATATGTGTCTCTCTCTGAGTCACTTTCCACGTAGTTGGAGAGAGGCTCGGGTGATATGCATCTTGAAGCCAGGGAAAGACCCGGTTAATCCTGCCAACTACCGCTCCATCAGCCTCCTTTCTGTTCTCTCGAAAGTTTTCGAGAGACTTTTCTTAGCCCGCATGTCCCCCCTTCTGGGTGACATACAAGCTATCCCTCCTCACCAGTTTGGCTTTCGTCCTGGGCATTCCACGTCACAGCAGTTGCTGCGCGTGGTGGAGGCTGCAGCCCTGGGTTTCCAGGACAAGGCATTCACCTCGGCGGTTTCTCTGGACGTGGAAAAGGCTTTCTCTACGACCTGGCACGCGGGTCTTCTGTACAAACTCATCCAACTGGAGCTACCCACTCAAGTCATACACCTTCTTCACTCTTTCCTAAAACATAGATTCTTCACTGTCACAGTGGCGGGAAAAACATCTACACGAAGGTCTATCCGCGGCGGAGTCCCCGAAGGTTCTGTGTTATCCCCGACGCTGTACAGCGTCTATGTGGCTGACCTTCCCACTGAACAGCACGTCAACATAGCACAGTATGCTGACGACGTGCTGCTATTCTCAACAAACAGACACCCACGCAGAACCTTCAACCCCATCCAAAGATATCTAATCCTCCTCCAGGAATGGTGCACGCTTTGGCGATTGTCCATTAATACGGAGAAAAGCCAAGCGATATTGTTCACCAAGCGCCGCTTTCCCGCCAACTTCCCCCAATTTACCTACTTCGGGCAAGGGATCAGGTGGGAGAATTCAATCAAGTACTTGGGAGTCAAGCTGGACAAGGGCCTAACTTTTCGGGAGCACATCCAGGAGCAAGCTCATCGGTCGTGTGGTGCTGTGGCATCACTATACCCTGTGCTTCGGTCTGCGATGTCTGTTCCCCTAAAGTTGCGCCTCTTTATGGCTCTGGTCCTCCCTATCATGCTCTATGCGTGCGAAGTCTGGGGTATGGCCGCAGGCTCACATCTAGTTCTGCTCCAACGTGCACAGAATAAATGTCTTCGGATTATTTATTCTGTTTGTACAAGGTTCCCCGTGAGATTACTTCATGAGGCTTCATCCCTCCGATATGTGGAGGATGAAATTAGACGCCGGGCGACAAAATTCTTCGAGGGTTTGCCCCAACATCAGAGCGCCCTAGTCAGATCCCTTGGGGATTATGTTCCTCGTGAGCGCCGCTTTAAGCGATACCGGTTACCCCGCATGTCTTGCGGTCACTACCGGTAACCACATGATCTCCATCCAGCCTAAAATTAAAATTCAGCTACTCCAAAATTGTTATTATGGAATATTCAAAATTATACATACCTTCTTCCTAGTTTATTAACTAACCCACCAGCGGTGCTCGCTGTCCGTAGCACCCGGTTCATCATTCCCTGAGGAGCAAAAAGCTACCTCCCTACACTAACCCCACTTAAATTACACCCGTCATTCTGCAAAATCCACATCCCGCCACTACGTGGTTAAGCTCTTCCCAGAGCAGGTACACGATTTGACCACCCTTCAGGCTGTTCCAAACAGCCTGCCAGATTTGTGCTGCTGCTGCCACTGACAAATCAAATCCTTATAAACATTTGAAAGCATTTTGTAGATATGTTCACTCAATGAATTTGTAAAGCACAATTAACTTAAATGGATTTACTAAATGAATACTTTAATCTTAATATTGATACAGTGTAGATATGTTCACTCAATGAATTTGTAAAGCACAATTAACTTAAATGGATTTACTAAATGAATACTTTAATCTTAATATTGATACAGTGTAAACATAAGCTAATGTAAGCCACGATAACAGTATAGTTACAATTCACTATGTTACGATGTGATTTAAAGCAAGTAATGTTACTTTGTTATGGGGCATGCAGTTAATGTTTAAAAAAACAACTACATCCACTCACCCCCACCCACATGAATTAATTCTACATATAATATTAATAAGAACACGGGGCATGTAGTTGAAACCTTAATAAAATAAAATACATACACATTTATAAAGCAAATTGCAACACATGTCCTAGTAATAGGGCAAGTGCTAGTTGAAAAAGAAATAAGTATAGACGTGCATAGAGTGACGGTCAGAATTTTTCGGACAAGTATAGCTGTTATATGTTTAACAACAAAAGATTAACAACTAAACTTATTTTATTATATTTTGCTCACTTCAGATTGTATAGTTACATATACAGGTAACAAAAGTAAAGTTTTATTTCATTTCATGATGCACAAAGTATTAAGCTTATGAATTGAACTATAACGATACAAAATTTCCTATTCAAAAGTATTCGGACAAAAAATATAAGTACAAAACAAACAGAAAGAATGGAGGTCATGTAACAATGTTAATACTTGGTGATTGTTCCCTTCCTCCGTAGCACTTCAGTCGGCCTTCTCGGTATGCTCTTCACTTTGCTAGTAGTAGAACGGGAAAATTTGTTCCATTCCTCATAAAGTTGCTTCCTCAGATCAGTTTTAGAATTTATGGGAATTTTTCATACGTTTTTTTCGAGTATGTCCCATAGATTCTCAATCGGATTAATGTCGGGACTTTGTGGGGGAGGATCCATAACTTTAAGACAATTTGTACAAACATAGCCGTACATTATGTGCCGTATGTTTTGGGTCATTGTCCTGATAAAATTTAAAACAGTCTCCTATCCCCATATTTTCTGCACTTTTCTTCAGGTTATCTTATAAAATCTGAAGATACTGGCGGTGATTCATGTGTCCAAATATAAAAACTATCTCACCTACTCCTTCAGCCGACAGACAGCCCCAAACCATAACATGCCCCCCTCCATGTTTTACTATCGCCTGCATATTTCTTTCTTCAGATTCTTTATTGGGTTGTCTCCAAACTACAGTTCGCATATCTGAGCCCGACATGTTTAATTTTGACTCGTCGCAGAAAATTGCTGTTTTCCACCAGTCCATATCTTTGCTGAGGTACTCCTTAGCAAATCTTTGCCCCTTGATCTATTAATTTTGTTGACATAGGGCTTATCTCTTGTAGTTCGTCCATGATAATGTTCTCTGTATAACACCTTCCGGATTGTGTTTGCACTGATCCTCTTTCCAAACACACTCGCAGTCTCAGCAGCAATAGCAGTTGCAGCAAGACCTGGATTATTTTTCACTTTGCTTATTACTGCCCTCTCTTCTCTCCTATTAAGGACCTTCGGGTGACCTTCTGTGGCAAATTTTCAATCCTAACTTAATATTTATATCGGCAGATAACGTTGTTAACGGCACTTTTATTCATGTTCCACAAATCTGCTATTTTTAGACTTGTTTTTCCCATTTCATGATGGAATATTACTAATAATTGTCATTGCCCAAATGTATTTTTGTTTCCTCTGCGCCCTGAATGTTTGTGTCTGCTTTGTACGAGAGTAAGGCACTGATTGGGACCTCCACGCACAGCACATACCAAGTGTAAAGCAGGTCTTGAGTTGCCAACCATCCCTTGTCCGAAAAATATTGACGAGCAAATTTTCTTATTTCAACAAATTAACAAGTGTTGCGCATTTTTAAAATAATTGACAATTTACCTATGAAATGCATAGAATTAGGAGTTTAGCAATTTCGATTTGTTTACTCACTTTTCTTTTAAAAACAAGCATGCTACATGTACAGACCACCTGGTCCAAAAAATTATGACAGTCACTGTGCATACTCGTGTGTGTGGTAGCAAGGTTGCCTCGCATTCCTACCCTCCTGATAACGCGTCTTCTGAAGCCCAAGAGGTTCCAAGTTCAAATCTCGGTCAGGATGAGTTATCTAGATAAGATTTTATGGGGGTTTCTCTTATCCTGAAATATGAATGCCAACTCTATGGACCCTGATTAATTTGAGCATCATTTCACCCGTTTCATTCATCGTCCGATATGACTTACATTGGAGAACGTTGATTCCAAAAATGGAAACAGTACTAGATGGAAAAGCCTGAAGCGTATCGGAACAATGGAGTTGTTTACAGCGCGCCTATCCAACAGACACGGCGAGTCAGTGTGTGTACACTCTGTTCAGATATGACAATGAATATTGTGAGAAAGAAAAGGAGGCAATCCGCGGCATTTTGTTTGTAAAATAGAAGCAGATAATTGTACATATTCAGAAAACACAACATATGACTCTCTACAAACTATGATGGACCATTTAAAACTAAAGATAAAAATGACGACAATGAACACCATGCACAGCTGATAAGAGAAATCGCAAATCCATTAGAGATCCCAAACAACATTGATTTCACTTAGGGAGAAACTCCGAGAGTACTTCATCATTTTATCTGAGAGAGAACGGCCTCACTGCTGTTTTTAAAGGTATCCTTGCTTCTTCACTGCATTATACAATCTTTGCTTTAAAAATGTGCACTCCCCCCCCCAAAAAAAACAAAAAAAACATGGAAAGCGCTGTAATAAAACCAATGGTCAAATCGGGGAAAGAAAAGTGTGAAGAACGCGTCTAAATACCAATCGTCAGCTTATTGAACATAGGTGGGAAAGTTCTGGAAAAATTGCTAATAGACCAAATACTGAATTATATGGACTTGAAAAGTTTATTTAGTGTGTTGTAGGACGGGCGGGCAATCTTTGGATCCAGGAGTTCACAAGCTGTGGTACCCCTGAGGATACCGAACGCTGTTTTCGGCGAAACGTCGGAAGTTAAACTAACTGGATCACGGCCTACACGCCCGGAAGATGTATATAATGTAGTTTTAAGTATGATAATTTTAACATTCTGAACTCTGTTTTCTGTGGTGCAATGAGTTGTAATCTTTGTGGTGGAGAAACCACACTTTCTGATAATGTGAGTCAACGCAATGATCTGGCAAATAATCTGCAAACACGTTGTATGAACTGTGTCAGCAAAAATATATTCTGCACTTCAGAGCATATTGAAAAACACAATCTTTTTATATATATTTGAGATGTTTTATGGACTAAGGTGCATACAAAAGGGCTTCTCAGCTGGTTCTTTGAGCAATTTTGAACTTGCCAAATCCACCATGTAATGTAATTTGCTATACCTCTGTAATAGGAACTAGTGTGAAAACTGTAGCAGGAGGGTCTATGAAAACTACTGCAAGAGATGCTGTAACTTAAAATGAAGGAAACACAGACTTGGCTGTATCATTTGACGGAACGTGACAGAAAAGAGGTTTCTAGTCTAATAACTCCTGCACATCAGTCATTAGCACTGACAGACTGGCCGGCAATAATAATGAGAAGCAAATGAAGCATCACGCACAAGAAATTATGAAGGAAACAAGTGGGAATGGAGGTTGATGTTGCAGAAGACATTTCAAATTTCCCAGCACACTCGGGGTCATAAATTTCCTCAGAGATGAGGATAAGGCAGTAACTGACAGTAAGCCTTATGGTAACCTAAATATAACGAAATTGAAGTGCATTAACCATGTCCACAAAGAGGATTGGAACACGACTGCGAAAAGCCAGACAACGGCTAGGTAGCACCCAATGTCGCTTGACAGACAAATCAACTGACACAGTATTACGGTGTGGCAGTTACATGGCATGACAAGAGCTGTTTAGGGTGCTTCTTCAGTAAGGTTCAACAGACCAGAAACCATTGCATAATTTTTGTTCAAACAGCTGGTGTCTGAAAGTGGAAGAAGTTATACTAGAGAATTTGAAGCATAAAAACAACTCACCAAAAAGCAGTTATGCTTGCTATCAAGCGAGTGTTTCATTTCGCCAATCCTGACCTGTTAAAGAAATGCCCATACGTAAAAGCTCAAAATGCAAAGGAGTCGTTTATTAAAGTTGTGTGACTCCAGGTGCAAAAATATACATAGTTGATATATGTCAACATTGTAACTTGGTGTTCTGGTTAGATGCTGTAATAACATTTACTGTGGATTAAACGGCAAGAACACGGGCGTTGAAAGATCTATTGGAACAATTTGAAATATTTGGACATATTACGAATACGATATGCTAAAATTGCATTGACAAAAATCACCAAAGAGGCAACATCCAAAAGAGGAAGGGCAACATTAGATGAACAAGATGCAGAAGAAGATGAAGACTACAATTCAGGAGGATTTTAGTGGTGTTTTTTATACTCAAGTGAGTTTTATAGATGTTTTTCTTTAAAACTGAATTATTCAAAACGGTATTTTCAACATAAATGACCCATTTTCTTTGAAACTACAAGGTAGTATCTGCATAAAAGTTTTGCCACGTGGTAAAATTAACCTCATGATCGTATGGAATTGCCTTTGTTGAAGTTGCTCAAATGGTCTATTTTTTAATATAAAATGTCACAAATTTTATTTAAAATTTTACGGTTTTCTAAAAATATATTTTCCAGTGAGTATTTTAACACTAAAACGAACCAGTGTACTTAGAAGGAATTAATTAAAATCGTGTAAAAATGTCACATTTCTCTGTCAACTGGGTTCAGAGAAAACGGCTCATCAATATAGCTAATTTAAGATTATCGAGATAGGGCTTGACGAGTACCCTCGGGTTGGCAGGCTCAGGCTGTTACATTGTGTATTATTTATGTTATTGTCCTGCTGCTACCTTCATTCACTGTTCTAGTCTCAGATGTAATGTCATGCTTTCCCGATCTGTGAACTTTGTTAAGGAAACCCGACAATTGTTTGTTTCTCTTAATGGTTTACCCGCTTTTTTCTCTCATATTCTACTTCACGTAAGATACTCTCTTAAAACCTTTACGGAAATGAAAATACCAAGTGTCACACCTACAGAATGGTGTAGACACTGTTCATGACTATAGAGGTCGTCTAAGTTTCTTTACTTCAATGGAAGACGAACCTCGGTACTGATGTAGTGAAATCAACATCGCTTCGGGCTTTGTGTAATTTATGTCAAGGACTAGAAGATTTTTTTTTTCATTTCTGATTACTTTGTCTCTTTGAGATTTTACCAAACAAGAGCATTGACATCTTTTACTATACGAAAAATGCAAATGAATTTATTACTACACTACAAAATATTAGAAACACGGTATTGAAGAAATATGGTCAGTTGCTGACGAATAATATTGAACGGCCTAGAAAGAAAACGTGTCATGAAGATAAACTCATATTAGTACTTCAGATTTTTTTTCCTGCAAGTCCTAGACACACTGAACTGAAACTACTTTAAGAGCTGAATGACAGAAACAGTTAAAATTCCTGACATTAATGGATTCTAAATTAAGAGTTAAGGTAACATTTTTCCATCAAATGTAATATTTGATCTGGGAGAACCGTGTGTTTCCTATTTCGATGTACACCACCGCCACCGCCACCGCCGCCGCCGCCACAGTGGATAAACAAGTTCTTCTACCTTGAAATGAACACAATTTTATTTAAGGGCAGCATAACAACAAATTCTTCGCAACAACTTGACTCTTCTATCGGTGGAAAAAAGTTTATCGAGAAGACAAAGGAATTTTTTTTAATCATGTGACAACATAGTTTACTACATGAAAGACGGCTGGAATTCATATACATATAAACAAATAATGCATATTTGTTTGTTTTACTTGTATAATTGTGTTTAACTTACATTGTCTTGGGGTTTCTTTCCAGAACAATTTATTTAAATGCAGTGTTCATGAAGCCAACATTTAATCAACAACCCGTTATTATCCGGATATGGCAGACCCAGTGATAGTCCACTGAGATTATAGTGGCAGCGATGAGAGTTGGGACTGTTTTTGATACTTAATATTGCGACGTTTCCATTGCAAGAACAGCGTGTAATCATTCGTTTTCTCCATTTTCGTGGTGTGACACCTATTGAAATTCATCGCCAGTTGAGTGAGCCATGTGGTGATGGTACCATGGATGTGTCTAATGTGCGTTCCTGAGTGCGACAGTTCAGTGAAGACAGAACATCGTGTGACAACAAACCAAGACAGTCACGACCTCGCACCAGCCGGTCTGACGACATGATCCAGCGAGTGGAGAACGTTGTTTTGAAGGATCGTCGATTTAGCGTTCCTAAATTGGCATTTCCGTGAAATCTGTGCACACAATCCTGCATGAAGATCTGAAAATGCGAAAAGTGTCTTCCAGGTGGGTGCCACGAATGCTGACAAGGCTGCGCGCGTGGCAAGTTGTCAGGCGATGTCGACATGATCAATCGATTGTGACAATGGATGAGACGTGGATGCCCTTTCTCAACCCTGAAACGAAGCACCAGTCAGCTCAATGGAAGCATACAGACTCACCGCCACCAAAAAAATTTGGGTGAGCACCAGTGCTGACAAAACGATGGTTGACATCTTCTGGGACAGCAGTGGTGTAATCATTACTCACTGCATTTCAAAGGGCACTACGGTGACAACTGCATCCTACCAAAAAGTTTTGAAGAATAAACTCCTTCCAGCATTGCGTGAAAAACGGGAGTTAAAGGTTGTAACCCGCTTCTGTATTCGTAGCCGATTAGCATGCACGTTGACTGTTTCGAAGACTCAAGTTGGGAAGCCAGATGTAACAGGGTTACTTCGCTGTATTTTGAATTGTTTCTTGATGATTGAGTTTGATTAAATCAGAGTCATAAGATCTCTAGTTTTCAGGTGTGGTTTTGCATGACATAAATAAACTTTACATAAGTCCATGTTGGTAATATATAATTTAATTGTATAATCTGGATTACATTTTACTCGAACTTTCTTTCCTAGTCAATCATTGCAGGTTACCTCCAACACATCGATAAATCCTTACTTCCTTAACAAATCGTTTTCGTTAATTACATAAAATTCCTCACTTCTGCACGTCCACTCTTCACTATCAAGATTACCAAATATTTCCTTTTTAGAGATTATTCATTTTCTATTAATATGCAAAACTTTTATATTCACCACGACATTTTTCATAATCATGAAACAAGATTACAGAACATATATCTATGAAGATTATTGAGTTTCCTATCCAAAAGTTTTCATCTTTCCATATCAAGCAAGATTATTGATTTTCTTTTCCTATCCAAATCTTTTCGTCTTTCCCATTAATTAGAGAGGTTAAACAACATGTGTTGAAACCCCTCTGTTCTCGAAAATTTGCTCTATCTACTCCAAGATAGTCAGATCAGAAAACAAGAATTCCAACTGGATATTCATATAAAAAGTTCCAACTAAATCGTACCGTTACAAGGTTGAAAGTGTGCTCTTTCATCTGGACAACGCACAAGCGCATCGGGCGAACGCGACTCAGGAGTTTCTTCGTAACAACAACCTTGAAGTGATTGCTCATGCACCCTACTCACCTGACCTGGCTCCTAGCGACTTTTGGCTGTTTCCCACGATGAAAGTCACTCTCCGTGGCTGCAGATTCATTAATCCTTGTTTCACGTAAGCTTGCTCCGTATCTCCTAACGGTCACGTGACCTTATCACATCTAATTGGCTGCTGTTGTGGTGCAGACTGTTGTGTGGTAAAAATTAGTTCGTTATTTAACATGGTGATATGTTTTTATATGTTGGAAGAGAATTGTCAAATTTATATATTCGTAAACGTTTTAATGAAATATATTACGCAACAGAGTTGATTTGTTTATATGACCTTTATCACTGACCTTGTTTTGAACTGGATTATTCATATATCGCCATTCGACGGTGTGCTGTGCCGAGTGCGAGAGCTAAATTATTGTATTGGTCGTTTATTGCGCGTGTACTTATTATATGTATAATGGAGAGTCTACCGCCAGTTTTTCGCTGAAGCATTGCAAGGGAAAACCTTTACAAAGCGGCGAAAAAAGAATTGTGTTGCATGTGTTTAATGCACTCACAGAGAAGAATCCGACTTTGTCAGTGAGAGAAGTCGAACAGCTGTACTCTAAACTTACAGGTGTGTTAGATGCGTAGCAACATCGCGACATGAAATTGAGATAACAGGAAAACTTACCACTCCAGGAGCGATATTGCTGTGTGGCGAAGACGTTATTTAAGGACAATCAAATTGTCCAAATCGCAAAATATAATACCTTGACGAGACTTGGGTGAATGAGGGACACACGACAACTATGGCGTGACATGACTTTTAAGACTGAAAGACTGAAAGCCAAGCATTTTTGCAAGGTATGTGTGCTGGTTTAAAAGGAAAAGGTGGAAAATGCCGAAGGCCTTTCATTATAAACTTGTTCTAGTTTCATAGCTGATTCATTCAGTTTCAACTTGCTCAGTTTCATTATAAACTTCATTAGTTTTGCATGCCTTCATATTCTTATTTCTATCTTCCTGGCAATTATTATGACGTTTACTGCAGGTTTCAATGTGACGGGAAGGCCCCGCCTATGGCCTATGGCGCGAAAGCATTAGACAATTAGGGTGAGGGGGAAGTTAGTTGCACGCGGAGTGATACATGTCAGCGGGGCAAGGTTATATGAAACAGAGATTAGTCATGCCGCTATTGCCCCAGCGATTTTCTAGTGGTCAAAACACACTCCTAAAGAAGCGTTTGCAGCGGCCATGGAATCATGGCGTCGACGTTGTGAAAAACGTGTATAGCTAGAGGGAGATTACGTTAACAAGTGACAATAGTTTCACATTTTCTTGTGATTACATTGTGAGGAAAAAAATAGGTGTTACACCTTGAAAGCACCTCATACTAATGACCACTACTAATCTTAGTTCGGGTTTAACTTTTAGCTTTTTTAACTGTTAGATATAAAACTTGAAACTTTCATGCGTATTTTATCAAACTACATTTTACATTAAAACACGTCATGCATACTTACACTTACCTTCACTACCAGTTACAGTTTCACAGATTCTATTCATAGGAAACGCGATTCTTCAATTCCCTTACCTTTTATAATAATAAAGAAGAATGGCGCAGAGTTGTGCATATGATTCTTGTCTGGTTATCTAGCTAATCGACTGTTGTTTTGCTTTGCAACTGTCGAAATGGTTGTCACACATAGTGCACATCTTTTATCATGATGAGAGATATTATTTCAAGTTTAATGGAATACATTATTTCTACATGCTTGCATATCTTTGTCAAGAGGTCATGGAGGTTAGAGAAAACAATTGAAAATTTTCGGTTTACTTTGTAAAATAAATACCTTAAATTTAACAAAATGTGGTATAAAATATATCGAAAACTGTTGGCGCTAGAAAAAAAATGTTTCAATAAAATTAGTTATTTTAACAGCTAAGAGCTTCTCCGGAATATGTACCTGTTAAATGTCCGGTTAAATAAAATCGTTTAAGGTTCTCTGAATAGCGAAGAGGACCTCAAAGCTATAACACAGAAAATATATTATTTTAGTTAATTGATGGAAATTAATCATTTCTCCACACTAGCTGTATATAGGCTAAGGTTCTTAATAGATAGAGTCAACATGAAAAATTCAATGCCATGGCCGGGATTTGAACCACGGATCTTCTGGAATTTTTCAATCTGGCTCTACCCTTTCATAGTACGTCCTACACACGGCTTGTGTGAAAGAACAATTAATTTCCATTAATTGTACCTAATAGTGGTCCGAACTATAAAGTCCGGGCCTTAAAGTACTTACAGCATAGTAAGTCGTCATTAAGGTAGTTGTCTCATGTGTTTATGAGAACTCCTAGTGGTTTACCGGGAAAATACGAGTCAGTTGGAGAATTTAATGTCATTTCGGCATGTTGGCCATCATAGTAGCTCAAATGGTTAGAGTGGCTGGACGGAAACCAGAAGATCCGTGGTTCAAATCCCGGCTATGGCATTGAATTTTTCAGTCTGGCTCTACCCTTTCAATTATGTGAAGTGTTTCTTAGTACAAATATTCCTCAAGGAAAATTCATTAATTCCAAATTATAGGTACGCTAGAAGCTACTAGTGACGGACAAATGTTTCTTCTGACCTCAGAGGTTATGGAAGCTGTTAACCACTGTCAGATATGCAAACTGTTCGATAAATCCATGTGTTTATTATGGCCAAATGGAATACAGCATGACAACGTACTCCTCTTCCTAACAGACGCGGTGTCTTACATGGTAAAGGCGGCAAAATCGATCCAATCAGTTTACAGTAAGGTGGTGCATATTACGTGTTTGGCCCAAGCTTTTCATCGAATTGCGGAACAGGTCAGATCAACATTTCCAGAGGTGGATACACAAATTTCCACAGTAAAGAAAATATTTTTGAAAGCGTCAACCCGAACTATGTATTTCAAAGGGGGGGGGGGACCCTAATATAGCTTTGCCCCCGGCACCAATTTTAACACGCTAGGGTACATGGTTGGCTGCATGTATATACCACTGTGACAATTTTCAAATAGTGAGAGAAGTGGTGAATAGCTTTGATAGGGTAGATTCTAAGGCCATTGAGTTTCTGATACTCAAATCCAAGGTAAATTAGCTTTCACTATATCAAATTTTACATTTTTGACGGAAATCACAACCCACCTTAAAGAAAGTGGCATGACATTGGATAAGTTGATTGAGTTAGTGAGGATTGCGGAAGAGAGGATACAAAATGTAAAAGGCGAGATTGGGGACAAAATTAGACAGAAACTAAAATTTGTGTTGGACAAAAATAAAGGATACCAAACAGTTTGTCAGATTGCCGATATCTTGTCAGGAGAAAACTTCAGAACTGATATTTTTGAACATGATTTAACAGGCAGTGAGTGTTTTTCAAATATGCACCATCTGTGGAAGTGGACAGAAGTTTCTCCAAGTATAAAACAGTTTTAGCTGACAACCGCCGTTCCTTTACTTTTCATAACTTCAAGATGACCGTGGTGGTGTACTGCAACGCTAAGTAAGATATGTTTTGGTTAATGAGTACAGTAACTTATCTTTTCATATTTTATAATATTGAAAATGACCTGATAAATTTTTAATTTATTTATTATTTAGTAGCAATAATCGCATTAGTTACTAAGAAAGTTAATTTTAAAATGTAGTTATTCGAACCATATATTCATTAAATGTCTGTGACAGTTTTTAATTCATTATTGTGAAAGAAATTGTTAATTTTTGTTAGGTCATTTTTTTACATTTTATCTGCAATTTTTATTATTTTAAGGGAATTTTATAGCTCATTTTCACAGAATTTTTAGGTCAATAACTTCCGGGCCCTATTCAGAACATTATCACTAAGATTTGTTATAATGGAATTTGTTACCGACGTTTCTGAAAACACTGTATGAATATCCCATGACCAGAGGCAAGATTTTTTGGTGACAATTATTTATATAATTCGCATTAATAATTTTAAATTGGTGGTGTTTTGTATTTTTTACAATAAATTCGCATTAATTTCGCGCAAATTTTTGGGGAAGAATTAATGAGTAATGACATGGCTCAAATGAAAAATAACAGGTAACTATAGTAGCAAAACTGTTAAAAACCCCTTTTTTCAAATTAAAACATTTTATTTGAAATCAGCAGAGGTAGGTAACATGAATAAAATCAAATATCACACGTCAGACATCGCCAAACTGCGGCATATAACAAGTTGTGATATTTTCGCTTTTCATACTTGTTCTTTTGTCTGTCACAACTAAGTTATACGTAGAGAAAAATCTCTCACTGTCAGTGTTTGACATTGGCAACCAAAGACATTGAAGGGACTTTACACAGAAATTGCGCTAAGAATGAGCTTTTGTCTTCAATGTCAAGAGTGCTGTTACTACATCTTATCTGTTATCGTTACCATCATGGCTTTGCTGTTCAACAATGTCACAAAGCTCTTCGTGACAAAGAAGCAAATCAGAATCACAAGTAATACCACTGGTTTTAAATGTATTTAGTTGTTTAAATGCTGCCATTACATGACTTAAATCATCTATACTTGATTTGGTAACTAGCCTAGAAGGCTCAAAAATGATATAGCTTTTGTGGTTATTACATCATCAGCTTGTTTTGCATAATGGAGTTCAAGTTAGACAAAGTCATACAGCAGCAAACTTCTAGATTCTCTTCTACTGCTTTTCTAACACTGGGATCCATGATATGATCTACAAGTGTACTTACTCTGTTTCCTAAGTGACCACTCTCTAATATCTCACATTTGGTTCTCAGCGAGTTAATTCAGGATAAAACAAGATGAGCCACAGTTTTTTTTATTGGAATTCTAATATTGACTTTGTTGTCAATGTTAAATTTTCAGAAACAAATATTGTTGCTGTTATACTTTTACAATATTGCAGCACTTGGCATTGTAAAAAAGATTATCTAACAAATTTTGCGCAGGAACTGAAAGCTTTTCTTTTAGAAAAGAAATAGACAATTGTATCAAAATAGCTGGCAATGTAAATTACTGAATTAAACCAGCTAGACCAGCGTGTCAGTACAGGCAATGGGAACACTTTAAGCTTTTAAATCTGCGTGGTTTACAGTGAGGTATTGTTTGTATTCGTTTTTTAACTTTCGGACATTTCGGAACACATTCTTGAGCCCTGAGGGACAATAGTTTCATGTTAATGTAATGAGTAGCTTCCTAGAAGTTCAGTACCTTCTCCGTACCTTTAGTTAGCATAATAGGAGTTTTTGCTGTGCACGATGTGGTATCCAATAAATAACATTTCCGGTTAGCATACGACAAACATTCTCAGTATCACGACCAGCCGGATGCTGTGGTGTCAGTTTATTGTTGCATCGCTTAGCTGTTATTTCAGTATGCATGATGAAGTCATTTGTATTGGCTTTGTTAAGTGTTAAATTTCATCTTGCTTTCGTTAAATGTGTAAACATTTTTTCATGACTTCTAGCTTCATGCTATGAAGACATGAATGTTAAATTAAAGTTATATTTCTGCAATTTGAAATAAATATAAAATTTTCTATTCAGACTAAAAATAATAGAAATTTGCTCATGTATCGCTAAAAAGTATTATCCTCGAAAAAAAGGAAAAATTCGCAAAAATTGTTAAAATAAAAACTCTTGTCTCTGCCCGTGACGTTCCCTAACAATTCTTCAACAAATTGTTTTTAAATGCAACTCTTCTACAGAGTGATTTATACAGAACTGACACATTTCTTTCTTTACTTATTCCATTGGAAATTCATTCAATGACCCAGTTTTAGCAACAAATAAAGCAGAATATTCTAGAGTTTCGATTCCTTGTCACTAGATGCGCATATGTTTATGTTTTATTCCTAATTGCTGTTGTTGGCAGCTGTTTTCGATATTTTGTTCTAGTCAACGTGAAAATGCAGTACACATTAAATCAACGACTCCTCCTTATGACGCCGTGGCTCAGTGGTTAGACCGCTTCGCTCTCACCAAGGCGGCCCGGGTTCGATCCCAGGCGACCGCAAAGTGAGATTTGTGGTGGGTAACATGGCGGTGGGCGGGTTTTCTCCGGGACCTCCGGTTTCCCCGCCATCTCATTCCACCGGTGCTCCATCTTCATCTCATGTATCACCCGTGTCACCGCCTGCGGTGCCGTATGTAGTAAAAGCGGGCGTTAAACACTACACATTTCATTTCCTCCTTATGAAGCAATACCGAATTACAAATTGAATTACAGCTTCTCAAAAGGCATACCAGAGATAATTTGGTGTTCGCAAACCTCCCAAAAGAAATACAATAATGGGGTAAACAAATTGGAAATAACTGGATCTCTGGTGAGTGAAAAAGGCAAGCGTCGTTCATATAGATTTCCCACGGTTGTTGACGTAAGAGCACGACTGTAGCAGTCACCCAAAGATCATTAAGACGTTTGTCGCAGGAGACAGGGTACACTTACTCAATGTGTCAGAGAGCTGCGAAAAGTGCAGGACTAAAGCCATATAGGGTTACGGTCATCAGCTACAGGAACCAGACAAGGATAAAAGATTGAATTATTGTCGTTGGTTTCAGACATTCATAATACAAAATCCTACCATATTGTCCACCACATGGTTCACAGATGAAGCATGGTTCCATTTATCCGGTTTTTTGAACTCACAGAACTGGCCACCGAAATCCATATGTATCCATGAAGCACATTTGCACCCGGTTAAAATCGGAGCTTGATGAACAATATCTGCACAGAGAATAGTCGGGCCATTTTTTTTTTTAACCCAGACGGTGAACACTGCAGAGTACCGACTGATTTTCATGGAGATTGTTGAACAGCTGGACGATGTAGAGCTGAGTAGAGGATATTTTCAGCAATATGGCGCTACATGCCATACATCAAATAAATCCATGGAACTAATTGCAAGTTTCTTTGATGACCGGAAAATTTCCAGGAACCTGTGGCCCGAGACCTCCGGATTTCACATCGCCGGACGTATTTCTATGGGGTTACTTAAAAGACAGGGTTTACGCAACACGTCCCAAACATTGGACGATCTGAAGCGCAACATCACACAGGAGATACAACAGAGTTCTCCAAGTGGTCAGTAACATGGAACGACGTGTTGAGTTCTGCTTCATGCAGTATGGAAGATATTTTCATGTTAACTATAAAGGTAAATAATATCCCAAAATTCATCTACATTTTAGGTATAATAAGTTGTGGCTAGCACGATTCGTTTTGAAACAATTAATGAAAGAAATGTGTCAGTTTATATATATATATATATATATATATCACTGTATACTATAATAATCTGTTTACTTTACGTTAATCGCGAAGCAATTGTATAAATGTGTTTATTACATAACATTTCCTTATGGTTACAATGGGAATAGAAGAACAGGGGAAGACAGTAGGTTTAAATGACAGTCAAATATTAAGAGCTTGTCTCTATGTGATGGCTTTGAAATTCCATTCTCTTTGCATGACCAGGAAGTTACAACATAACGATAACGATCTCCCACTTAGAAAGTGAAATTCTAACTTTTAACAAGGAATATATGTTGTTGTTTTCACATGCTAGGTTTTGACAATGAAGTCATTAGCTCTCTTGCTCTCCAATATTTCTGTGGGTCCGGCAGGTAGGGCTTCACAGGTTAGAAGATGTTCTTCAGTCATTTCCTCTTCTTTGTTGTCAAATGCTAGGCTTTGGCAATGAAGCCATTAGCTCTCTTGCTCTCCAATATTTCTGTGTAGTGGGTCCGGCAGGTAGGGCTTCACAGGTTAGAAGATGTTCTTCAGTCATTTCCTCTTCTTTGTTGTCAAATGCTAGGCTTTGGCAATGAAGCCATTAGCTCTCTTGCTCTCCAATATTTCTGTGTAGTGGGTCCGGCAGGTAGGGCTTCACAGGTTAGAAGATGTTCTTTAGTCATTTCCTCTTCTTTGTTGTCAAATGCTAGGCTTTGGCAATGAAGCCATTAGCTCTCTTGCTCTCCAATATTTCTGTGTAGTGGGTCCGGCAGGTACGGCTTCACAGGTTAGAAGATGTTCTTTAGTCATTTCCTCTTCTTTGTTGTCAAATGCTAGGCTTTGGCAATGAAGTCATTAGCTCTCTTGCTCTCCAATATTTCTGTGTAGTGGGTCCGGCAGGTAGGGCTTCACAGGTTAGAAGATGTTCTTAAGTCATTTCCTCTTCTTTGTTGTCAAATGCTAGGCTTTGGCAATGAAGTCATTAGCTCTCTTGCTCTCCAATATTTCTGTGTAGTGGGTCCGGCAGGTAGGGCTTCACAGGTTAGAAGATGTTCTTCAGTCATTTCCTCTTCTTTGTTGTCAAATGCTAGGCTTTGGCAATGAAGTCATTAGCTCTCTTGCTCTCCAATATTTCTGTGTAGTGGGTCTGGCAGGTAGGGTTTCACAGGTTAGAAGATGTTCTTCAGTCATTTCCTCTTCTTTGTTGTCAAATGCTAGGCTTTGGCAATGAAGCCATTAGCTCTCTTGAACTCCAATATTTCTGTGTTGTGGGTCCGGCAGGTAGGGCTTCACAGGTTAAAATATGTTCTTCAGTCATTTCCTCTTCTTTGTTGTCAAATGCTAGGCTTTGGCAATGAAGCCATTAGCTCTCTTGCTCTCCAATATTTCTGTGTAGTGGGTCCGGCAGGTAGGGCTTCACAGGTTAGAAGATGTTCTTCAGTCATTTCCTCTTCTTTGTTGTCAAATGCTAGGCTTTGGCAATGAAGCCATTAGCTCTCTTGCTCTAAAAATATTTCTGTGTAGTGGGTCCGGCAGGTACGGCTTCACAGGTTAGAAGATGTTCTTTAGTCATTTCCTCTTCTTTGTTGTCAAATGCTAGGCTTTGGCAATGAAGTCATTAGCTCTCTTGCTCTCCAATATTTCTGTGTAGTGGGTCCGGCAGGTAGGGCTTCACAGGTTAGAAGATGTTCTTCAGTCATTTCCTCTTCTTTGTTGTCAAATGCTAGGCTTTGGCAATGAAGTCATTAGCTCTCTTGCTCTCCAATATTTCTGTGTAGTGGGTCCGGCAGGTAGGGCTTCACGGGTTAAAAGATGTTCTTCAGTCATTTCCTCTTCTTTGTTGTCAAATGCTAGGCTTTGGCAATGAAGTCATTAGCTCTCTTGCTCTCCAATATTTCTGTGTAGTGGGTCCGGCAGGTACGGCTTCACAGGTTAAAAGATGTTCTTCAGTCATTTCCTCTTCTTTGTTGTCAAATGCTAGGCTTTGGCAATGAAACCATTAGCTCTCTTGCTCTCCAATATTTCTGTGTAGTGGGTCCGGCAGGTAGGACTTCACAGGTTAGAAGATGTTCTTCAGTCATTTCCTCTTCTTTGTCGCACAGAGGACAATTTGGACTTGTATAAATTCCTATTCTGTTTAGGTGTTTGGCCAAATAATCATGTTCTGTAAGTAATCTAAAATTTGCTACTGCAGCTTTACGTGGAATTTCTGGAATAATTTCTGGATTTTTAATTAGAATGTTCCATTTTTTATCTTTGGCTTTGTTAGATATTGACTGGTTTTGTTTGTTTTTATATTTATTTTTGATCAACCTTTTTATGGATGTAAAGGGTAAGTTTTTACTTTTGTTCTGAATTAAATTTGCACCCTTTTTTGGCAAGAAAATCAGCTGATTCATTTCCAGTAATTCCACAATGTGCAGGTACCCATTTTAATATAATTCTTTTATGTAGTTTTTGAAGTTGTTGAATCATTTTGTGACGTTCTTTAATTTGGATTGACTTTATTTTATATGTACTTATTGCACATAATGCTGCTTTAGAATCAGAAAGTATGACAGCATTTTTGAATTCATCTATTCTGTATAGAAGGTGTTGGAGTGAAATATGAATAGCCATTACTTCTGCATCAAAATTTGTTGTGTGGTATCCTGCAGGTTGATAGAATGAAAATAGTGCACACTTAATTTCTGCTCCTGAGTTGTTGTCCAAGTTAGACCCATCTGTGTAGATATGTAACCATTCTTCAGGTGGGTATCTATTGTCCACAGTTTCTAATGCTAGTGCTTTTAGTACAGGTTTGGAAGTTTCAGATGTAACTATTTGTTCTAAATCCAATTGAATATTAATTGGTTAAAAAGTCAGGGGTTTTTCTTTGATTAAAATGTTTTCTTTAGAATTGGGAAGATTCAGAACTGTTTTTAATTCCGTAACTTTTTGTAGGAAACTTGTTTGTGTTTTCATCTTGATTGGTTTTAGTAATCCTTTCTCCCATTTTGTTGTTTTTAACCGCAACATTTTTTTACGTTGTATTAGTGCCTGCTCCTCTAAAGTTAGATGTATTGGATAGTTCCGAGTTAAGTCTTGCATTGCCGTGATTGGAGTTGATTTTGCTGCACCGGTTATTAGCTGAAGGGCCTGATTTTGGCATACTTCTAGGTGATTTATGTTAGAATTGTTTTCTGTAATTATTACCTCTGCATTATAAGTAAGTATTGGCTTGATGAATGTTTTGTATGTGGTGTTCAGTGTCTCCCGATTACTGCCCCACTTGACTCCAGCTAATCTTTTCAAAATTGAGAATTTTGTTGTTGATTATATATTGGAAATTGTGAACTGTAAAAAGAGTGTCAAACATAAATCGTATGCTTAAATGAGATCTATATTTTTTGAATAATATGTTTTCGTATGTCTTACAGTTTACCAGTTAATGCAAAACTCATCAGAATGAGCTATAAGTACTTGTAAATGAGCTTTTAAACTATTATGGCTTATTCTTAAAGAGATTTTCAATTATTATTAAAGTTTGTAAGGGGCAAATACAACATTAAAATTTAAAATGATGCAATTTTAAAATGACATCATCCTGTAGTTCATGTTTGCATGTCTTAGGAATGTGGTTTAAGGAATGAATTCCGAAGTAAGGTCTGGCCATTGTGGAACTGACCCACATTTAGTAATGTACAACCACGGGAGACTTTGAACGTAACCACCCAACTGGTATTGTGTGTTAGTCTCTTCAATGTGTATGTGACAATTGACAATTGGATTTGTGAATGTGAAGTACTGTATAAAATTCTCTGCTGGTCTCGTTTAGTGTTTTTTTTTTTTTTTGTATGACATGCTTATGATTATTTCCAATGATTTGAATAATATTTATATTTATAGATTCATTAAACAATATTGTTTAGTATAGTAAATGAAGACTTGTTTTACAGATATAAATTGCTGTTCTTGATAGGTACATGACTCAACTTCTCTTGCCAGCGGGCGAATTCATTGCACTCACCACACCTGCTTGAGAGCAGGTTGGAAGAGAAACTTTTATAAAGCCATGGAAAAAGATGTCGCCTGATGTGTGTGACTTGCTAGGAAACGAGATTGAGGAAGAAATGGGCGTTGAAGAAGATTTTATAATGTTTAAAAGTATCGAAGGCTGCTCCGATGTTGATGAAGACGTTGAGAATTTGTTGCAAATCGACAATGATGCAGATTATAAACCGATTTCAGAGGACGGCATTATTGCAGCATGCTATGTTATTGAAAAAGCAAATGAGTATTCAGATTCAGAGAGTGTTGATGAGCCAGCTGTGGTTATGACCCACGCACAAGCAGTAACAAACATAGAGAAACTGATGCTTTATTTCAAGAGTCGAGCCGAAACGTTGCCAAATGAGCTCCTAACGTTAAAATGGATGCGAGATCACGCTGCTTGTAAGCATTACACTAAACAGAGACAGCTGAAGCTCACTACCATTTTTACTATCGACTACTTTGTAGCTACAATATTGTGTACAGCGCAAACATTTCGGCTTTTACAATATTCAAATCAATTCAATTCAATTTTTTATTCATCCAATTTAACATATACATGTTGTGGATTCGTCCAGTATTTTAAACATTTAATTATAATATTGTGAGATTTAACAACAGTAATTAAAAAATTATATTGTACATGTAGATTAAATTTATATATTGTTAAATACAAGTGAATACTCAGTAATGCAAAAACAAATCAGTTGAGTAATAACATTTTTCAATTAAAATTGCTTGAGATGTTTTTTGAAGCGCAGAAAGGAATTTATATTTTTTATTTCAATAGGTAATTTTTTTAAAATTTAATGCCTCTATAGTAGAAACTATTTTCAAACAATTTTTTGTTATGTGGGTTATATGTAGTTTTGCTTTATCTCTTGTGTTATGACAGTGAATTTCAGAACTTTTGGTAAAATCCTTGATGCGTATTTGCATTAATACAATTGTTTCATATAAAAATATACAGGGTAATGGCAAAATGTTTAGTTCTTTAAAGAATTGTTTGCAGCTCACAACAGAAGGTAAATTGAGAATAATTCTAATGACCCTTTTTTGTAATTTGAATATTTTAATAGCTTCACTACTATTTTCCCACAAGGATATTCCATATGAAATTAATGAGTGAAATTTGGAGAAATACATGACCCTAAGAGTATTTTTACTCACTGAGTGTTTCAGAATGTTAATTTGGAAGCAGATTTCTCCCAGGTTTTTAATTAATTCATTAATATGAGGTTTCCAACTGAGATTTTCATCAATAAATATTCCTAAAAATTTTGATTTATTTGAATATATTACATTTGTTCCTTCTAGCTGTATAGTGGGAAAATTTAATGTTTTGTTGTTTATGTGATGAAATTCTATAGCTAAACACTTCTCCTTAATTGTACATAGACTATTTTTTTGAACTAAGAAGATGTGTGTAATGTGGCTCCATTAATATTTATTTTTAAAGCGTCATAAATTTTCCCTGATGTTAATATGCTGGTATCATCTGCAAATAATAAGTATTTAATACTGTTATATTGATTATCAACAAGATCATTTATATATAAAAGAAACAATAATGGGCTTAAAACTGAACCTTGTGGAACTCCGCAATCAACTGTACGCCCTACTGATAAAAAGGATTTCACCTCATTTGTGCAACATTATAATAATCTATTTCTACTACTTGTTTTCTGTTTTTTAGGTAGGAAGTGAACCAGTTTTGAGCTACACCCCTTATTCCATAGTCATTTAGTTTACGAAGTAGAATTGTGTGATTGATGAGGTCGAATGCCTTTGATAGATCAAGGGAAATACCTACACAATGTTCTAAATCATCTAATATTTTATAGATATCATCACAAAATTGAATCAATGCTGAAGTGGTGGATTTGCCCTTTTGAAAACCGCGTTGAGATAGTGAAATAATATTAAATTTTGAGATAAAGTTTGTAATTTTGTTGTATATAATTTTTTCTAGTACTGTAGAGAATGCAGATAAGAGAGATATCGGCCTGTAGTTTTTTGTTTTGGTTTTAAGTCCCTTTTTAAATAATGTTTTACTTCTGCAGTCTTAAAACTTATTAAACAGTCCTATTACTTGACAGAGCATTGAGGCGTTTGACCTTTAGTAACCAGCGCTGCCATCGTCTCTCTGGCCCTATGTGGTTGATTAGAACAGTGAAATATTAGTAAGTTGGCGTGTAGTAAGTTACGAAACACAAACACTTGGAAGGTGCATTTGTCTGACATGAAAGATTATTCAATTATTATACGGAACGCAGATGCATAATCATAAGAAATAACCTTAATGATTATAAATGCATTAAATATGTATCCATGTAATTATTTATTGTAATATTTTTCAAAGAGTGAAAATGAGACTAAACAGCCCTCTCTTCTGCACTTTTCATAACGGAAACAGGAAAAAAGAAAATCAACTACACTTTTGTTATTAAATGACTACCGCAACTATAGGAAGTGCACAGTAATATAACTAATTTTCTAGTATGATGAATCTATACAACCGGAATCATTTCTGAAAAGGTGATTTATGAACTGGCAAAGGCATGTCAACCGTCACTGAAAGATGTCCCACTGTCATTGTGGCTATTATCGTATACAAATCAACATCGAACTTTTTGGTTTCAGTAATGCATCTCTTTTGCCAATAATTATCAATTCTTTTAGTGTTTTGGTTTAAAACACTGGCATTAATGGAAAGCTTTGCATATGAAATTTTAGGAAATATATGGTCTAATTTTCTGAAGCATGATCAATCTGTACAAATACAAATAGGCGATTGCCGTAACATAAACAACATTTTAAAAATAGGATACTTCACAATGTTAAGGTATACAAAATTATGTGTACCTAATTTTAGATATTATTATGAAATACAATCTCTTGTTACTTCAGTAATGATGAATCTGAATGAAAATACTGTCACGAACCCGTTATCTACGATAGCGCGGATTGTGTACACAAAGGGCCGGCAAATAAAGATAGCGGAGATAAAAGACTTATCGACACATATAAGTGAGGTAAATGGAAATTTCTAGCGACTTCTTGATAGATTGAGATTATTCGGTTTCTGGTTTGTTTTAAAACAGTCTAGAAATTATCAATGGAGGTATATATAAGAGATTGTGACACGCCAGAAGAGTGGCAAACAGAGTGGAGTAGTAAACAGCTGGAAGGACAGACGTAAGAGGAGAGTCGTGAACAAATGTAACGAGAGCTGATGTAAACAGGTGTAACCAGAATGCTGTTGTGGTCATCGACCTTGGTAGATTGTGATTGTGTATGTGATGTAATACTGCTACTGTGAGTGTATTTCTACGCAAATAAAGAACATTTAGAATTACGGCAAATTGGACTTTTAATTCTACGAACCCACAAAGTCACAATATAAATAAAATTAACGACGATTTTAATGCCCTCTTCTTTCTCCTTGTCACAATATTCAATCACGTTAAATGGGTTGTTTCAAAACGACACCGAACGATCATAGCTATTACCGTTAACTAGTCCGAATTTTGGTGTCGCAGCTTCAAAGTTCTGTTAGGTATAATAGTATACAGCATTAAATATTACATGATCTTGTTATCAGGCCGCGCAGGAACCACTGCTGTGCGAGACTCAAAAGTTGTTATTGGGACGCACTGGCCACGAAAACAAAAACATTACTCCTTGCTCTTTATCAGTGACCCTAGCCTACTTTTCAGGTAGTGGAACAAATGGCAGTTACTTGTGCAAAAGTCGGACAGTTGCAAGGTTGCTCTTCAGTGTAAAACTACACATTCCGTCCTAAGAGAGAGGATTTTGCGCGTACTTAGATAGCAAGTCCAAGCAATATGGAAAGCTATACGAACACCGAAATGACGGATATAGCTTTGATGGATGGAAGAGCTGAAGGGAGCTCAACGAACGCACAATTAATTTAGTTTAATTAAAATATGAATTGTAAAATACTTACATCAATGATAACATTTATTTGTTATGATTTTATTTGTACAATACTTTCAACCACTTACTTAAATATCAACAGCTTCCTTTTCGATTACAAATGCTTTATTTAGTATTATGAAACACGTGAAATAAAATACTCGTCTTATTGTATAAGTTATATAGTTTTGGTTAATTTATATACAATTGTTTGATGATTATTAAAAGTTTTTAATTTTTTTGATTTCATTAAAATATGAATTGTAACAATAGTTACATCAATGATTAATTGTTTAACTTCAGAGCATTTTGTTATGATCTTAATTGTACAACACTTTCAATCACTTACTATAAATATCAACAGCTTCCTTTTCAGTTATTATCAAACACGTGAAATAAAATGCTCGTCTCACTGTATAAGCCATTTAGTTTTGATTAAATTATTTACAATTCCTTGATGTTGTTTTCTGTTCTCTTTATCATTTAATGCTTCCATCCTCAACTTCACTAACATTAATTTCCCTCTAAAAGGTATAAGTTGCATATGTTTACCAGCTTATTTGCCATCATGGACAGCTATAACGGAATTTCGGAACACGTTAAACACTCATAAGCAATAACTTCTTTATTGTTGTTTCATAAGCCAAAGAAATTCTTAATAGTAGCAAGCTACTGCGGAGTATGCCGGTATGTTTACAAACAGCTACAGCACGCGGCACGGCGTGTGACCTACACCTGCGAACTCCCGACAGCGTGAGACCCGCATCGTTCTGTCACTGCCTAATACACACTCATTTGGGAACATTTTTATGTGGCTTTATTGGTGGTAAAAACTATCTATATGTGCCACATAGAAGCTGAGCAGCTACTTGTACATGTTGCTGTCCAGAAGACAAGATTGCCTCTAAACAGTGTACATACACTGGGCTCGCCGGCTATGTGAGATAGGCTCAGATAAACATCTCTGTACAGTGACTGTCAGAATTTTTCGGACAGGTATAGCTGTTTTATATTTAACATCCAAAGAAATCAATTTTATTACATTTTGCTCACTACAGATTGTACAGTTACACTTACAGGTAACAAAAGTAAAGTTTTATTTCATTTCATGATGCACAAAGTATTAAGCTTATGAAATGAACTATAATGATACAAAATTTCCTATTCAAAAGTATTCGGACAAAAAATATAAGTACAAAACAAACAGAAAGAATGGAGGTCATGTAGGAATATTAATACTTGGTGATTGTTCCCTTGCTCCGTAGCACTTCAGTCAGCCTTCTCGGTATGCTCTTCACTTTGCTAGTAGAAGAACGGGAAAATTTGTTCCATTCCTCTTAAAGTTACTTCCTCACATCAGCTTTAGAATGTATGGGAAGTTTTCATACGTTCTTTTCGAGTATGTCCCTTAGATTCTCAATCGGATTAATGTCGGGACTCTGTGGGGGAGGATCCATAACTTTAAGACAATTGTACAACAACCATAGCCGTACATTATGTGCCGTCGTTTTGGGTGATTGTCCTGATAAAATGTAAAACAGTCTCCTATCCCCATATCTTCTGCACTTTTCTTCAGCTTATCTTATAAAATCTGAAGATACTGGCGGTGATCCATAAAAACTATCTCACCTGCTCTTTCAGCCGACAGATATAACATATCCCCCCTCTATGTTTTGCTGTCGCCTGCATATTTCTTTCTTCAGATTCTTTATTGGGTTGTCTCCAAACTATAAGTCGCATATCTGAGCCCGACATGTTGAATTTTGACTCGTCGCAGAAAATTGCTGTTTTCCACCAGTCCATATCTTTGCTGAGGTACTCCTTGGCGAATATTTTCCGTTTGATCCTATTACTTTTGTTGACATAGGGCTTATCTCTTGTAGTTCGTCCATGATAATGTTCTCTTTATAACACCTTCCGGATTATGCTGACGCTGATCCTCTTTCCAAACACACTCGCAGTCTCAGCAGCAATAGCAGTTGCAGCAAGACCTGGATTATTTTTCACTTTTCTTATTACTGTTCTCTCTTCTCTCCTATTAAGGACCTTCGGGCGACCTTCTGTGGCAAATTGTCAATCCTGTCTTAATATTTATATCGGCAGATAATGTCGTTGACGGCACTTTTCTTCATGAGCAACAAATCTGCTATTTGTCGATTTGTTTCCCCTTTTCATGATTTAATATTACTGTTTTTACCTAATGTATTGTTGCGCCCTGAATGTTTGGGTCTGCTTTGTACGAGAGTAAGGCACTGATTGGGACCTCCACACACAGCACATACCAAGTGGAAAGCATGTCTTGAGATGCCAACCATCTCTTGTCCGAAAAATATTGACGAGCAATTTTCTTATCTCAAACAATTAACAGCTATTGTGCATTTTTAAAATAATTTACAAATCGCAACTACATTACTACGGTACCTATTATGTATACAGAATTAAGAGTTTGGCAATTTTGAATTTTTTTTTACTCACTTTTCCTTTAGAAACAAACATGTTACATGTACAGACCACCTTACCCGAAATATTATGACAGTCACTGTAGTTGGAACATTCCGCGATACGCCTTCTCGCTTTGCCATGTAGTACATACAGTGTATGCGTTTCTGAGCTGAAAGTGTGCCGATAGTAGTTTATAAATTCCATTAAAAATATTTTGGTGATATTGTACATGTTTTTTTTATCGATTTTTCGTTATTCTCTGGATAACTCGGGTTTTCGTTAACTCGAATCGGACCTGGTCCCAGTTGAGGTTCTACTGTATATCTACATATTTGGAAGTGCGTAGCGAGGAACGTTTTAACATGGCAATAGAACAATAAATAAAATAAGCAACTGCTTTGTTATCTTATTTGTGCAGCACACTTTCTTAGGAAACAGAGCCTAGCGTTCAGAGAGCACGACGAAACTAGTTCTTAAATGAATGGTGTGCTGAAGTCACATGTTTAGAATGCTACATTTGTTTGTGGTACGTCTCTTCTATTGAAAATAACTTGATGTTTTAAAATGCTGAAGTTATTTCTGCAAAATTTAGGAAAGAGGAGTTAGAAGATGTATTGGATGCTCTCACTATAGATGACAGCACTGATGTTGCAACCAGCTCTGCGATATGCGAGGAGCGGGGTTTAACTTTTAAGTGCTACTTCTGATAATGGTCTTCTTAAAAAACTCCTTTGAAATAAATTGTTTTATGAGTCGTTCCAAACTAATTATAATTGTGCAGCCGTGATGGTTCACAGGCAAAACTTTGCAGCCATTACAAATCTGTGGTCTTTGTTCACTATGTACAGAAGCCTATCCTCGTTTTATCTCAATTAATGTTGTACTTTTTTTGTTTTGCTAGATTTGCTAAGTTCTGAACCTTTTCTCAAAATATTCAAAACAACAAATGCACTGGATCTGACTGTCAAAAACAGCTGTCATTTGTCTCGCCAACATAATGGAATTAACTGATGGAAATTAATTATTTCTTTACACTAGCCATATATAGGCTAAGGTTTTTGATAGAGTCAACTTGAAAAATTCAATGCCATGGCGGGGATCTGAACCACGTGTCTCATGGTTTCTGTTCAGTCGCTCTAACCCATTCAGCTACCACGTGCAACTTGCCGTCATAACATTAAATTCTCCATTTGACTCATATATCTCCCCGGTAGACCACTAGGGGCTCTCGCATCCGAGATACATCGTTTGTGGCAACTTACTATCATAAGTACTTTAGTCCCAGGCTTCATCATTTAACTCTTATTATTTTAGTTAATTGATGGAAATTAATCATTTCTTCACACTAGCCGTATATAGGCTAAGGTTTTTGATAGATAGAGTCAACATGAAAAATTCAATGCCATGTCAGGGATTTGAACCACGGATCTCCTGATTTCCGTCCAGTCGCTCTTATCTATTGAGCTACTATAGCCAACGTGCCGTCCTGACATTAAACTTTCTAATTGTCTCATATATATTTCCCTGTTAACTACTAGGGGCTCTTTCTATCTATCACTAGACATTTCTGGAATATTCTGTGACAAACAAAAATCGACTGTTCTCTGTCAATCAAGATATCACTAGAATGTTCCATTTACCTCAGTTTATCTGTATTGGCATGCCTTTTATTTCCGCGCTATATTTATCTGCTTAGGCAAGCTGTTTACCTCCGTGATGCACTATCCGTCCGTTATCTCTCTGCGCCGAACCTTTGGGCGTGTCGCCGTGACTATATATAGGAGTCAATTGGAAAGTTTAATGTCATGACGGCACGTTGGCCATGGTAGCTCAATGGGTTAGAGCGACTGGACGGAATCCAGGGGATCCGTGGTTCAAATCCCAGTCATGGCATTGAATGTTTCATGTTGACTCTATCAAAAACACAATGGAATTTTGGCAGTCACGAAGCTCAACCTTATTTGAGACAGTTGTGGAAAATAAAGGTTCTGAATGGAATGGAATCTTCGTGCCAGAACTCTTTTAAGCAAAATGAACAATTATGATTTAACTTTTTTCTCATGCTGTTTTCTGCCATAATATTTAATTTGTTACAGAAATAAACTCAGACATTTTTATAAAAAGCAAGTTATAACATTTGAGAGACACAGTGAAGGCTCAAGAGATAATTTTGAGAATTTCTGAAACGACATAGATGAATTTGCTGCAGCAAGTTATCATCACATAAAAGATCAGAGAATGTTGTACTTAGAGAAGACATAAGGATGATTTACAAACGTCCTCTTTAATTAAATAGATGTTATTAAGTTAGAGGCCAGAGATTTCCTGAAAACTCCACATTGAAGTTCATGGATTTGCCGGACTTTTCTTAGTTTTTCCACTTTTACAAATTAATTCCCAGAAGGAATTTTCTAATCATTCCAGTAAAATTAGGAAGCATACTTTGATTTCCTGCATTTTGAAAGTAGGCTTTCTGTTGTTCAAAAGAACAAGAACAATGAAAAGCAACAGTGTGATATAAATTTGCTGTTTTAATAGTTTGATTTATAGATTAATAAAAATACCCCTGTTTAAATACGAATTTAATAAAGAATATAAACATATTATTAATACTGATTTAATTAATGATTTTAATAAAGACTTTATACAAAAGAAGATTGTAAAAATTAAATATCAAAAAACTGTTAATGATATTTCTACTGTTAAAAAAAATAAAAGATGATTATAATTTTAAAAAATTTACTTACCATCCTTGGGTTAATAAACATTTTCAAATTTTTTTGAGATATGTTGGTATAACTTTAGTTCCTCAAAGTAAATATAGTATTAAAATTTTATTACAATTTTCTAAATAAGATAAAATTCCTAATAATAGAATATCTGGTATTTATCAATTTAACTGCTTCGATTGTAATCAGGTTTATATTGGAAAGACGAAACGTAATTTGGAAACCAGAAAGAAATAACATTTTCGTAACATTAAATATAATCAAATTGATAAATCGGCCGTAGCATATCATTTTTGGTCATTTAACCATGAAATAAATCCCAAGTTAAATTATTAAAACAATTAATTGGTCCCATAGATTTAATAGTGCGGGAAAAATATTTATTTTAGAAAATAAACATGGCGTAACGAATTTTGACATACCGGCGGTTGATTCTGTTTTTAGGTTTGTTTCGTCTTCAGATGTTGGTAATGCTGAAAAAACATAAGAAAAACATAGTAACCGAGATTTCCTTAACAATGGAGTTTGTTTATGATGAACTGAAGACGAATACGATGTGCCTTCGAAATCGATCTTAGAAAGAAGAAAGATGTATTAATATAAACTTATTAAGATAAGTGAAGATTCATTAACAAATATGTTTATTTGTGTAATATTCAGCTTCTTCCTTTTTGGACTTCATATCAGCCAAGTCATCATGAAAAACAAAATTGCTTTCCATCAGCATTTTCATGTGGCAGCACAAGTAACAATTTAGCCAAGTTTGAAATATTTGAGCTTTAAAACTTAGAATAACTAAACTCGTTTGTAGAATTTTAATTGAAACATTTGCTTGTTCATTTTGCAAATAGTCATGAACCTAAAATAAGACCTGAAGCTCTCCTGGCGACGAATATGTTCAAGTTCTTCTCGGGAAGCAAGCCAGGTGAAAAGACGATTAGAAATCGAAGTTTCGGGAGTGTGCGTCTCTCCCAACATCAGAATATTTATTTGATGTTATAACCACAAATGAATCACTGGATATAACACAAACATAAACACAATAAGCTATCAAAATTCACATTACTGAACAAAAGACCGTTTTCAGTAAATTAAATGCCAGGTGAGGAGATGGCGTGAGTATAGAACATTAATAGGATCAAAGAAACCTAACTACTTAACTTGATTATCAAACTGTATTGGTATGTGCTCCTTAAGACGAAGGATTTTCATTTTAAGGCCGGTTTCAAAGAGGAGCTGAACTCAAATGCAGCATCACGATTAAGCGTACTCCTCTCGGAGGAAATTGCCAAAGCCTCCTTAACTCTCCGCTCCCAGTAAATGTTGCACTTTGCCAAGATGGTCGTATCCCGAAAGTTCAAGTTCTTCTCGGGAAGCAAGCCGGTGATTCAGTGATTCATTTGTGGTTATAGCATTTAATAAATATCCTGACGATGGGAGAGATGCACACTCCCGAAACTTCGATTTCTAATCGTCTTTTCACCTGGCTTGCTTCCCTAGAAGAACTTGAGCCATAAACATACTTTTTTATCAATTGAAAGTGACAAAAGTCGCAATAAAATCCGGAATATTCTTCTGCGACCCACTTAGGAAGGGCAAATGTCAGCCTAGATTTTATTTCATTTCATTTAAGTGTGGTACGAATGAGCTGGCGAGAGAGTCAGATGTCAGAGTCGGCAAGTAGATGAAGCGCTACAGAGTTAAACTCTGCGAGCAATAAGCGTTGAGAAGTTTCCAGCAGCATAAGTTAGTGTGTACAACAGAGGCATAAAGAAACATTAGCACTGACGAATTTTCTCTCTATATTTGTAAAACTGATTGTAAGTTAGGATTGGGTTAACAATTCTATTGGCAAAGAAAGGGAACATGACACATTCGTTACATTGACTTGGCGTATACCAGCCGTTTCTGATACGCATTGCTCGTATGATTCTGGTCTTGTTAAGATCAAAATTGACGATTGGAAATGCATTTCTTTAGCACTTTAAAGAATACCCCCAGTAATAGCGTTGTTTACGATTGAGATGATCGCAAAGGAATGCTACTCCCAATGTTCGGCAAGAACAATCGCTTAAAGCAAAAATTTAGCCTTTTTTATGCTGACAAATCTTATGGAAAGCGACCTATGCACAAAATAGTAACAGCCATGGAGAATTATACAACTTTTTTTTTTTTTTTTTTTTTTTTTGAAGAGACGTGCAGGGTCCCTACAATTAACTTAGAGACTTCCCCTGATAGGCCAGGATAACGGACATACTTCCTTACTGTGGAACAGCAACGAATCCAGCAGCCGAGCCCCAAATGTCCCTGACTGGAGGTCCCGAAATTGTCCTAGCCACAGATTAGTCCCAGCAGAGGAACGGAGACTGGCAACCGACCTACTGGAGGAGGAAGTAGATTACCTCAGAGTATATCATTCTGCCATGCACCGCCGAGACACCCGCCGACACTTCTACCCTGAAAGAGACCACCAGATGAGAAATGATGTTATATGATAATGGAGATGGAATGGAGGAACAGGAAATTCGGGGGATGTAATTAACCTACCCAGCATTCGCCTAACGACCCGAACCCACCCCACCCCCCCGAAAAACCACATGGGTCAGGTAGGTCGGCCACGGAATAGAACCCAGACCTTCCGAATGTGGGCCATAGACGAAACCGCCCGAGCCATGCAGCTCGGTTTACCTAGCCAAGAGATTAGAAGACGAAGAGCGAGGAGAAGAAGAAGAAGAAGAAGAAGAAGAAGAAGAAGAAGAAGAAGAAAGTAAGTAAGTAAGAATGAATGAATGAATGAATGAATGAATGAATGAATGAATGAATGAAGTTGTACACATATTTATTTTATTTGTCAGCAGAATGATTAGTCCAATAAATTCTAACTTAACAATCATTTTGGAGCCCAATACTCACTTTTACACTGCTCTGGCTGGTAGAGACACTCAGAGCTGCACTGTTGCTTCACAACTCCGACAGGCCTCGCCATGGTCAACTGGTGAGACTCTCGACTCTCACCAAGGCGGCCCGGTTTCGATTCCAGGCTACCACAAAGTGAGATTTGTGGTGGATAATACGGCGCTGGGGTGGGTTTTCTCCGTGATCCCTGGTTTCCCCTGCACTCTCACTCCACCAGAGCTCCATCTTCATTTCATGTATCATCAGTGTCAACGCCTGCGGTGCCGCATGTAGTAAAAGCAGGCGTTAAACACTACACATACACATTCACAACTCCGAGGCTCAATTGGGCAACTGATAACTAGCAATTGCCCAAGGCTGGCTTTTGTATCGTCTTTTATAGTCTGTGGGTCATTGAAGAAATGTTCTGGAAACGGAAATATCTCCAACTGAGGGAATGGAACGTGGAAATCTGACCTTCTAGATCCTCCAAAATCGAACAGTCTGGAACATCCAGCACCTTACAACAATGGGGCATGAACTTCCTTTTCGCGATATCGCCGTTATGTTCCAATTTTTGCTCCTTTCACGCAAACAACAAAAACAGCGGAATGCGGTTATTCATAGCTAATTTCTATATATTTTTCCAAAAGTTTTTTCTTTTTTTCAGGGAGTCTCAAAACGTTTATTTACAGTGAAATCTCTGTATTGAAATTTTGATTGGAATACAACACTTCCTCTATCCATGTAGATACGTAGTTTAGAAAGTAATGAAAATTCCTACAGTTCCAGGAAATGTAACAAACTGTCAAAGAATTATGACCATTAACGAACTTTGGTTGAAGCAAAAGCAGCTAGTTAAGTCAGCATAGCTAAACAAAGACAGCTTAAGGCGTTCCTGGAAGTCAGGTACAGCTGTTTTAGATGTTGCTAGGTAAGTACAGAACATTTTGAAACTAGAAATTAAAATGAAGTGAGTAAGTGAGAATAAAAGTTCTCCTTCAGATGCGAATTAGAAACTTTAAGATGTGACAACATCGATAAGGAGTCAGCCCGCCTCGGTAGCGTAGATGGTAGCGCGTCTGCCTCACGTTCAAGAGGTCCCGAGTTCGAATCTCGGTCAGGGTAAGTTACCTGGAGAAGGTTTTTCCGGGGATTTCCCTTATCCTTAAAGACGAATGTCAGGTAGCTCTAAGCTCCAAGGACCCCGGACTCATTTGAGCATCATTTCACCAATTTCATTCATCGTTCGATATGACAACGTTGGAGGACGTAAATTATACAGAAAAGATAAGGGTCGATGCTTACTAGGCAGAAGCTTACACGACGTGTAACTGTAAAATGTTCACCCTTCTGTTCGTGTTTTACTTTGATTATCATTGGCAGTCGTAGCACTTATAAGATAACGTTTTGGTTTTGCCTTTTTACTTTCCTTTATGATTTTTTGAAGTCATTTTTTTATCTCTAGCGGAAGTATTCGCCTTTATTTTTTTACCTATGTCCCTATATGTTTTTTATTATTGCAAAACCAAAGGTTATTTTTCTTTTAGTTCAAAGTGCATTGTTTATTTTGTTCTTTGTGCAGTCATCTGAAATCCATAGTACTTGCTTCAGGCAAATGTATACAATATACATTCCAAGTACCTATATCTTGTTGTCTACCTACAGACGTGTGCAAATTACCAGACTCAATGGTGAAATTTTTAACATATACCATTTATTTTCTATTTATTTAACAGAAATAATATTACAAAATATTTTTTCAACTCTTAGTATTTTGTATGCATTCCTTTAGCATTTATTACCATTTTGATGCGTTTAGGCATGCTCTCTACAAGGGTGGAACACTTTCCCTTTATTTCTTCAACTCTGTGCCAAATGCTTATCAGACCCTCAATAAGCTGAACTTTTGTTGTTATTTTCAATTTTTTCAGTCTCTGTTTAACAATACCCCACAGATTCTCTATTGGATTTAAATCAGGGCTATTCCTCGGCCATGGTAGTACTTTTACATTGTTTCCTTTGAGGAACTGGCTTACAGATTTTGCTCAATGGCACGTAGCACTGTCATACATGAACACAAAATCACCATTTAGAAACCATTCTTTACTTTGCGGAAATAGTCTTGTTTCTAATACACTTTTATACTGTTTCTGCTCCATAGATCCCACAACTATGTATAATCTTCCAGGTCCATGGTCAGACATACAGCTCCAGACCATTTTTGATGCTGGGTGCTTTACTCTTTGATCGACACACTGAGGGGAAAGTGCTTCTTTATCTGTCCTTCTCACATA
Organism: Mantis religiosa; assembly: GCA_030765055.1. Classification (NCBI taxonomy): domain Eukaryota; kingdom Metazoa; phylum Arthropoda; class Insecta; order Mantodea; family Mantidae; genus Mantis; species Mantis religiosa. The sequence goes on along the minus strand of JAUKNK010000241.1, from coordinate 346,212 downwards.
TTGGCTGCTCTCTTCACATACTTCAAACATGGATTCATCTGAGAAAATTACCTGAAACAATAATAACCTCTATTAATATTACACAGTTTTAAAATTGCTCAAAGATATTATAACAAAACCAGCAATGAGAGAAACAAAGTTTAAGCTGTGTATTTCATTTTCATAAAATTTACATGTACACATTTTAATTTTATGCTATATACAATCTTCATACTATTTACCTTTCTCCAAAATTCCTCTGGATGTTTCTGCATCTCTTTGGCCCATTCTAAACGATTTTTTTTTTTTTTTTTTTTTTTTTTTTTGCCATTGCAGGTGTCAGTTTAGCCTTTTTACGAGGCCTGCGTGCTGGTAAACCTGCTTCACATAATCTTCTGCGAACTACTGAGGCTGATATTTCTGTACCGTACTGCTTTAGTTGATTACTGAGGCCAATGCTGGTTGCTCCTCTATTTTGTTTTGCCACCTGCACAGGTTTTCTTTGCATCGTCGGTGATAGTTTTCTTTTCCTCCCGCATTTTCCATCCGTTTGTTAGGTCAACGTCTCACCGAATGTTAAAGCTTGATTAATGCGACTAACACATTTTTGTGAAATACACAATTTATTAGCTATTTCACGTTGTGAATAAAGAGTTTCCTTCAAAAGACTGTCAGTTACAGCTACTTTCCTTGGGGATAAGTCAGCAGTTTTACCCATTACCTCACTTTTGAATCAATGTGAATGCTAAGGATAAGATACACGATGTTACCTGGCTTGAGATCAATAATACTGAGGATATATTAGCCATAAAACACAATAAAGACAAATATTAACAATCTTCAGTTACTACATTCAGCAAATGAAAGCAATATCACCAAACAGTTGGATAAAGAGACATGAAGAAAATGGCTGCTCTTAATTCAGAGCTACCGCCATATTACTATAAGTAAAACAAAAATCCCCCAGCTATTATTAAGAGAGAAATTTCATTGAATATGCTTCATATTATAGCAAGGAAAAGAATTACGACAAATTGAAATAGGTTACGGCGTAAATAACCATTATTTTGAATGTTAAACTGAAGCAAAGTAAAAAAAAAAAAAACAAAAAAAAAAAAAAAAAAAAACATGAATGAGTCTAATAATTTATACACGTCTGTAGTTATAGACGTACCTTTATAGCTTTAGGTTGTAAATCTAAGCTTACTTTTTCATTAGTCTTCAAAAAATAAATACGAGATGTTTTAAAAGTATTTCGGCATTGTTTTTCTGCATTCTTTAAAACGCGTCGTATCACCCTACGCCCTGCGTCATATTGTACTCACCTTGCAGTAATATGACGCAAAGTGGTACCCTCGGAAAATGACATTTTTTGGATAAACTATTAGTTTTACATGCATAATTCTCAGATGTGACCTAAAAAACAATATTTCAAGCATCTTTAGTGAGTTTTGGAGTAACTATTTGAAAAACGTTTCGATGCTATGACCTTTCTCTCTTAGGTGCGTCATGTTACCCTACTCTCCCCTACAAGAATTCTACCAGATCGTCACCAAAGGTGAGAGTAATTAATCTATCACCTCGTGCATTTTGCATCAATTATCTCGTTGCATTGTTCATATTTGATTTCGTATTTTATGTTGTAAACTCGTACAAATCTCAGACATGAATTCTGCTCATTTCATATTGATATGAATATTCATGAAATATTGGGCATGTCTCTAAATTCGTTTCCATTACATTGTGCATTTCAGTTTTAGTCTCACGATACATGGTGAGAATGTTGCAACAAGTGATGCAGTAAGTACACGTGCCAACGAATCTCTTCTCTTATGTTTTTGTAACAGTAAAATATTCTCTAGCCAGAAATAGAAAGCAGGACATGTGCAGCATACAAATAATGATAAGAGTTATCACTTGGCACGCCTGCTTCAATTAGAATATTATTGAATGTTTGGTACTCTCCGCTCTAACAAAGTCGTTTATAGTCACGTATCCATTGGTTGATGGTACATAAAGGTGTACCAACAATATACCTGCTAAAGCTCCAGGTTTAGAGGTATCGCCAGGACAGTACTACTACGACCACTACTACTGCTGCCACCATTCTTATAGGTGGGGTTCAGAACACAAATCGCCTAATTCCATTTAGCCCGCCTCGGTAGAATATCTACTTCACGTTCAAGAGGTCTCAAGTTCGAATCTCGGTCAGTGTGACTTACTTGGATAACATTTTTCCGAGGTTTTCCCTTATCCTAAATGACGAATGTCGAACGTCTCAGTTGACGCAGTTTAGGCGCAATAAATCCGAGTTTTGGCGCCGATTAATTACTGTAGATGAAACCTGGATACAGCATTATACGCCCGAAACAAAAATACAGTCCAAACAGTGGACTGCAAAGGAGGAACCGGCTCCAAAACAAGTAAAAACTGTTTTCTGGGCTGGGAAAGTAATGGCAACTGTTTTTTGGGATACTCATGGAGTTATTTTAATCTATTATCTTCAAAAAGAAAAACCCATTACAGGGGCATACTACGCATTATCACCTGATAGCCGAAGCGGAAAAACGGCCACATTTGCAGAAAAAGAAAATCCCGTTTCACACCTCAGCAGTTGCAATGGCGAAAATCCACGAATTACGGTTTGAACTGCTTGACTCACTAGATATAACTCCAAGCGACTTCTTTTTGTTCCCTCATCTGAAAACTTTGCTTGGAGGACAGATAATTTCGTCAAATGAAGAGGCAAATGACCTTCGTGAACAATTATTTTGCAGAGAAAAACGCCGAGTACTATTTGGACGGGTTACAGAGGTGGAAGTATCGCTGGGAGAAGTGTGTAGGGTTACAAGGAGACTATATTGAAAAAATAAAAACTGAAAAAATGTCTTGTATCTTTATTAGGTCGGAAACTTTTCAGACCACCTATGTAATCTATGTGAAACACGTATATAAATATATGTAAAACATATCTTGATACAGCAGTTCGTTGACACTAACTGTTCCCGTGTGTCCATATATAAATATAATATTATATAGTTCTTGGTGTGATGATAATCGAATGTGAGGTAAAAACTACATCTTGGCTAGTCCATAGTTTTACTTCGGAAGATGGAATACTTTCTAACGTTTGCAGTCACCTCTTAACGTGTAACTAAACAGCAAGGAGTTCTATAAGAAAATTAATGTAATCAAGAAGTGTAAAACAGAGTCGCTGAGAAAGGAAGTGAAACAAGCAGACATAAGCTTGGAATGAACAACAGAGCAGGATGACTGGATCACAAAGGAAGTGGTCAATTAAGGAATGTTCACACTTAAAAGGGCGAACTACCCCTATTTATTAGTTAGTACGTCAATTGTTTTTATGTCTCAGTCACCTTCGGGTTGTATTGTGAGAGAATGCTTTGTATCACTAAACATATTGTCACGCTGCTTTATATCCAGAAGAAAATGGGAAATGTAAAGCAATATTTAATTTATAGGGCTCCGAAGTTGAGACCCAAAAATCATAGAAAAATGACCAATAAAATGCCCTTAAATCTCGGGTAAAATGACACTAATATTTTAAAAATGACCGTTAAGTTTTTGTAATTTTAAGGTGGAGTATTTAAAAATATGTCTAATATTTACCAATTATTATAATTGGAAATATTATGTAATATATCCCATACATATTGATATACTAGGAAAAATGTATGAATTTAGAAGTACTTGTTATTCAACATTGCAATAAAGAACCACTGCCATTTTTATTTTCTCGGTTTTGAAGTATCGTCGGCTATCTTGATTAACTTTGATTCTTGTTTAGCTATACTTTGGAAGGCCGCACCGTGGCTAAGTGGTTAGTCCACTCGGCTCTCACAAACGCGGCCCGGGTTCGATCCCAGGCGACCACAAAGTGAGATTTGTGGTGGACAACAAGGCACTGGGGCGGGTTTACTCCGGAATCTCTGGTTTCCCCCGCCATATTCCACCGGTGCTCCATCTTCATCTGATGTATCATCAGTGTCACCACCTGCGGTGCCACATGTAGTAAAAGCGGGCGTTAAACACTATACTATATGTGCTTTGGAAAAGTCTTCTCGGCTTCAACTGACGTCATGGACGCATACTTGAAATGACCAAGGTCTCCTGGTCTTCAAAACAACTTAAGTCAAAATGTTCACCTTGCAGAAATTTCTCAACTTTACACAATGACCGATATATAATATTCTTTTCTAATACATTTTTCACTTTCTCACAAACTTCTTGACAAATTTTTCCCTCACTGTTTTACAAATGTTCCTCCACAACTTTAATCTTTTTGATAACCGCATGTATGCGCTCAAGTCTTTTTCTATTGTTTCTGCAAAATTGAAAGAGTTGGCACTAAGAAATGCCAAACTTTCCTTAATTTGAGAATCATTCAGTAAGTCTTGAGCAACATCTATTGATGCAGCATTTTCAGACTCTATGCATGCTACGCGAACCACTTTAATGTAAAATTATTTAATTGAGGTTCTCGATTTCACCATATATTTCGCTGCATTTGTTACGAAAAGTAAAACATTTCCAAGTTACATGTCTTGTGGCCACAATAGAAACTGTTTTGATCAAATAGCTTGTATATACATTGATGGTTAACCTCCTCCTCAATTACTTCTGTCCTAAGAAGGAACATTTTCGGAGGAGTGTCAGCTTTTAATGTACAATACATGTGAATAACGTAAAAAAGTGCCTTTAAAAGAAAAAACTATCTGAAGAAAATGCAGCAAACGGTACAATGCTTCCTAAAGAAAAATGACTAATAGACATTGAAACCCCCAAAATGCAAAAGGATGCAAAATAAAAGTAGTCAGTATTGATTCACTTTAAGAGAAATGAATTTATATTGCATTCTGCACTGTCTGTAATACAGAAAAAAGATGACATTTCATTAATTTCCGAGCCCTAGTTATAATAAAAATGTAAAACAAATTTTTGAGGGAAAAAGAAATACAATTCTCAAATTAAAAAAAGTAGTTTGTGTTCTCTACTTGCCATATAACTATTACAAATTATTCCTTCCTATCTGCTTCATGTAAATTGAGACAATCTTTTGCAGAATCAGTTTGAAGATACAAGCGGTTACACAAACATAGAACTAAAAGGCAACTGTTGCAATAAACTGACATTGCGAGAAACAACTGAACAACACTTGAAAAAGCCTTACGTGTGTATTCACATGAGTTTCTCTGATCATTCTTGTAGAGAGTATGCTTAAAAACTCTCAACTTGGTTAATCGAGATAGACGTTTCCAGAAATGACTTTATTACATATTTGCTTGTATGAATGAAGAAATATCCATTTCTTAGCACAAAAGTTACATAATTGCGTTATGTATGTAAAATTCTTTTTATAAATATAACATTTAAATGTTACTCAGTTCCAAATATCTTTACAATTTCAAATTTCCTTAATTTCAAGAGTTACATTACCGCTATTTCCCCATTATATCTTTCCCAGGTTATCTTATATAATAGGATTATATCGTATTACTTTTGTTCAAAAAGTTAATATTTTCTTTATATCTCAATCAAAATTCTCCCCATTATTCTTTCCCTTAGTACCTACCTTCCATAGGCCCGCCTCGGTAGCGTGGTGGTAGCATATCTGCCTCACGTTCAAGAGGTCCCGAGTTCGAATCTCGGTTAGGGCGAATTAACTGGAAAGTTAACCGGATGAGGTTTTTCCAGGGGTTTCCCTTGTCCTGACAGACGAATGTCGGGTAACTGTAAGCTCCATGGACCCCGAACTCATTTGAGCATCAGATCACCAAGTTCACTCATCGTCCAATATGACTTAACTTTGGAGGACGCAAATTAAAAAAAAAAGAAGAAGAAAAAAAAAAGATACCTTCCGTTGACATTTTTGCCTCACTTTGACCAGTTTTTTGAAAACATATTCCTCTGATACTGAGTTTAAAATTATCGAACATTATCAATGTTGGATAAAATGTGATAGAGAGATTTGTTGATATATGCGTAGTCACCATCCATATTTACACATTTTTCCCGGCGTTTCTTGACCTTCCGAATACCTTGATTATAGATGCAGAATTCCCTTTAAACCACTCTTCCACTTATTTAATGACGTCATTTGTGTTGCCAAAATGGCGACCACGCAACATATTGTTCATTTCCGGGAACAAGTAAAAGTCACTTGTTGCGAGATCGGGTTAATAAGGTGGATGCTGTAATCTCTCAAAGCCACATTTCCTTGTTTTGTCAACTTCAACATGAGATGAATGAGCTGGTGCAATGTCAGCTAGAAGACGAACATCTTTGGAGTGCATATCGCGTCGTTTCTTAATCAGAGCTGCTCGTGACTTGTCCAGAAGATTGCAGTAGCATCTGCCAGTGGTGGTTTGACACTTGGTAAGATAATCTGTAAGGATAACTGCACGACTGTACCAGAAAACTGAAAGCTTGACCTTCCCAGCTGACTTTTGCACCTTTGCCTTTTTGGTAGGGGGGATCGGCATGTTTCCAGCTCATCGCTGGATCATACTAATAGATGCAGGATTTACCCATGGTTACCAGACGATCAAAAAATCATCTTCATCCTCTTCCAACAGCATCAATATCTGTCTTGAAAAGTCACGCCATGTTTGCTTTTGGAAAGGGGTTAGCAAACGTGGAACCCACCGTGCAGTCACCTTAGACATGTGCAGTTCGTTGCACGCACTACCATAACTAAGATGTGTCTCATTCATGATCATTTGGATGGTTGCTCGTCTGTCTTCCAGTATTAAACACTCCACTTTCTTCACTGTGACAACATCGTCTGTCATTGACGGTCTACCAGCTCTTGGCTCATCTGTCAGGGACATGTGACCAGTTTGAAAATTCCTTTTCCACCTCACAATAGTGTCATACGATGAATAATCATTTCCATAAACACCGTCATTTCATCATGGACTTCCCGGGCAGTTTTATCCTTCAATTGCAGGAACTTGATCACACTACGAGCCTCAATTTTCTCCATCTGACACCTCAGTCACTTCTGGCATTCACTGTAAAAAAAAAAAAAAAAAAAAAAAAAAAAAAACTCAAATCACTGAAACTACCAACATTATGTCCTGAGAGATCAATGATGACATTGAAAAATTTTCATCACTCTAGCATAAAAACTACCGGGTGATAATTACAATTTTACGACAGCCCCTCGCAAACCCCTCTCATTCTAGAATGCAATGTCACATGCTATCTTCTTTATCACACATTGGACTTTGTCCCTTGTTATATCCATTACTTATCCCATTTAAATATATCATCCCTGTTCTAAACCATACAAATGCTTTTCATCCTGCTTTATCACAAGTTTCAATATATTTTTTTCCTTCCAAAATCCATTTTCAGTAATACGTGTAGTTTCAAATATCTGTTTCTAAGACTAGTCCATAGCTTCTGCTTTTCTATTCCTCTATTCTGTTTCTTGTGTTTTTCTACTACCATCCAGTTTCCTTTCTTTCTCTGTCAAAACACATTGCTCACTAACTAATCATCTCTAGGATAGTTGAATCTTTTATGTCAGAAGATCTTTACCTCCAGGTATGAGGATAAACAACACCAGTTATGTTGACTGATAAATTTAATGAAGACCAATAACGATCTATTTGAAAAGAGTTGCCACACTTTTAGGTTGAAGAATTAAACTGTTTGTGAATCTCATGCTTGGAAATGGTAACTAAGGTAGCTACAAAATAGGAATAAGCATAAAGCGGAGCTAGGCGTGGCTGTTCTATCGCTACTAGAAAGTGCGGTGCATGCAATGTTGTACAGTTAAGCACGCATACTGGCCCGCTTTGCCGAACCATAGGGCTAATGTCTTTGCACGCTCTACAGATACTAATTACAGAATTATTTTGTCTTTCCCATGTTACAGAGCTGTTTTTCTCTCTTAATATTACCAAACCCCATGTTTGTAGCACATCTGGTTTCGGAGATATGGAAAGATAAGACGCCTAACTAGAAAGAAAAGAATCATTAACTGTCAGTGAAGAAAGGCACACAGATGCTATGTTGCAGTTGCATTTTTACCCTGCCTTCAGTAAAGTGGTGATCTTTTAAGAGTGCGCACGTGCTTTACAAAATTAGTAAATATACCACTTAGCAATCCTACTACTGGTGCGCCTAGTTGTAACTGCAAAACAACCCATAAGAGTTTACATAAGAAGGCTAGAAATATTCCTGTTAATGTGTGTTCCTTTTTCAGACAGTTGTCAAAGACATTTTCGAAAGTACAAATTTCGCTCAGAGTCGAGGATTAATGTTACAAGCTTGTCATGTGAGTGCTCATTCTGTGACGAACATTGTTAAAGAAGGCAAACAGTTTACCAAATTAGGAAAAGTTTCCATATTTAGATCTCCAGGGAAACATCGAGCAAATAAAAAACGTGCTACCAACTTAGACAATTTTCAAAAGTGTGTTTTACGTAGAACAATTTATGATTTGTATGACAAGGGTGAACATCCAACTGCCAAAAGACTGACCAATTTAATGAGGGGGGAAAATACAATATACGGATTCTGTATCTTCTATGCATATTCTGACAACTCTTGGTTTCAAATATAAGAGAACCAATGATGGTCACAAATTTCTGCTTGAAAGAAGCGATGTTACAGCAAGACTAAAAATTCTGCACACAATGCATGACATTAGTATACGTGATTCATGGTGCAAAAATGCTTCATAAATACTCATTTGTATCTTCCGTATTTGTTTAGTATTTTAACGAAAAAAAAATTGGTTTAAAGTCCATTACAGACAGTATACAAATATGGTATCTTTAGAGTAGAAACTAAATTCACAAATCGTTGAAATGTCAATATTTTGTTTCACTGTAGCAAATACCTTGTTTCGTGGAACGCAAATAATTTGAATCATTTTGTGTTGTGTGCATATGAGCGATGACTATGTAAGCAAACTGTTCTCCAGTTCAAGGTTTTAAGATTAAGATTATGCGATAATCATTGTATATGTTCTCGCACACATGCTGAAATATTAAGCGAACTTCTCTGTCAGCATTGTATCACTGTACATCTCAGCATCTGTATAATACTTATTATAGTGGTCCCCAAACTAAAATGTGATTGACAGTAACCACATCGAGTAACGGTCTAAATAAATGGGAGGAGATGAGTACGTCATAACGGTTGTCATGGTAACGATTAAAAGGGCCAATTACAGTCGGGCCGTTCTATCTCCGGCTCTGACAGTTCTCGAGGGGGGAAGTGCGCTGTTGCCAGTTCTTTAGCGGGAATTTCAAGCAGAGGAACATGTGTATTTTAAATATTTCACGCATTTGCAGATCATAACTTCGTAAATGAACGTGGATAATGTGTATATACATGATCCCAGAATAGTTGCATATGGAGACAATGTACCATACCATTTACTGGAAAAGAAATAACAAAAAGCTACGTTTACTGAAATTGGCTATTAAACAACTTACATTCAGTCCAGTGGGAAGACGCCGCAATCCTCGTAAATATCCATATCTTCATCATCTTCACTCATCGCGGCTTCATCACTGGAGTCGCTGCTGACGTCATCTTCACTGAATGAAATTATCAGCTCCTCCACACGTGTTTCCACTATGCCGTCGTCTTCCAAGTATGATCCACGGCACTTTTCCAGTTATCCTGGGTCACTTGTTTAACACCATTTTGCACTAATAGCTGAACATCAGAAATACGGAATGTTGTGTTATGTTCTGCAACATAACCTTTCACTTGTGCCCAAATCAGTTCGATGGCATTGAAATGACAGTGATAGGGAGGGAGCCTGATTACAATGTGACCGTGAGCAGCAGCAATACTGTCTATTTCATGAGTGCAGAAACGTGGCTTGTAAAGTTTTACAATTTGCAGGAGTTCTGCTTTCGTCATTTCTGCGGACGCTCCGGGTATGTTTTTGTTCTCCAACCACTGCAAAATGACGCTTTTCATGTCGCACATTGTCGGTGCTTTGTTTAATTGAACTGAATGGTATGGCGCATTGTCCATAACAACAATTGAATTTGCACTGATCTTTGGCAGAAGAGATTCTTGGAACCAGTTCTTGAATGTATCTCCATTCATTTCTTCGTGATAATCACGCGTGCTCTTTGATCTGAATAAGAGCATTGCTCCTGGAATAAAACCACGTACACCACCAGCATGGAGCAAAATCAATCTGCTTCCTTTTCCAACTGGCACTTTCATTGTGCCTGCAATAGTGTCATCTGTCCATGCCTTTGTCTTAGTGTGTCCTGCATTTACCCACGTTTCATCAAGCCATACCACCTTTTCGGGATTGCTTTTTAGAATTTCCCGCAAGAATGTGCCTCTCCATGCAACTATGTCACTACTTTCCATTACAGCTTTCCTCCCAGAAAAAGTTTTAAACTGAAAACCTAGTTCTTTCAGTACTTTACTTAGGCTGGTTTTTCCGCCATCGAATAAGCCAGCTTCCTTTAAAGAACACAGCTACTTCGCACGAGTGGGAAATTCCTTTCTCATATAATATTGATATACATGTCGCCTTATAGCATCCTTTTGAAAAGCATCAAGTGAAGATTTAAGGCTGACTCGTTGCCTTTGCTTTCCCGGTGTACGCAGAACTGCAGACGGCGAACTTAAATCGGCTGGGCACTTTTCCTTGGTCACATTCTTCACGGTGGTTTTTCCCACCTTCAAGGCATCACAAACTCTGTCCAGCACCTTGGTAACAGGTAGTAGAGGTCCACCATTGTCCCGCTCCTTCTCGAAGTACTCACGTAGCCTGAATATAAATTCACGGCTTTGGCTCTTATAAGAGCCGATTCTTTTCTTGAATTCTGACGAACCAGTAGCCATATTACTATAATAGCAATAATAATAAGACTTACAGACGCTAGAAATCGGAATTCACGCACACACAAAAACTTAAACAAACCACCAGCGCGGATTCCAAAAGCAACTAAAAGACACGTGGTCCACACAAAATTGCAGCGGCAACACGGTGCTGGATTTGCAAGCCACGCCCAGCAGCGACAACGCTGATTGTCGCTAGCAGACAGTTTTAGCTTCCTGACCACGACACCGGATGTACAGACTCCCAGTATCACCAACAGAAGCAGTTGGTGTGCGTGAAAGTTGTGAACGAAATATTTGAATAGAGTGATGTTGTAAAGAATATCTTGCATGATAATGAAATTACAAGTTGGATTTCAATGTTTTGAAGCTAATAGATTCCTATACTCTCATTATAAAGATAATTCTGACGATATGTTTTCAATTACTCATTATTATATGTTGGTACTAGTAACCTTCCCCCTCCACCTCCTGCAGCCACTAAATGTCAGAGCCGGAGATACAGCGGCCGGACAGTAGAGTCGAGACGATTCCATGACAACGTTAGATGCTAAACCTTGGTTGTCGATATTCTAACTCGTGCTTAGCATGAACTGCGGCTGAGCGAATTACGCAAACGCTGCAGTAAATACAATACCTAGGTTTTTATTTGTCTTCTGATAACGCTGCATAAACAAAATGCTCTCACAGTTAGAGATCCTGTACTGGCAAGTTACTTTGCATTTTATTTGTGGCAATTTGCTTTGGCTTACGTGTGCCTAAGTCCGTGTATCTGACCGCGAGTTGTGATCATTTGCAATTGTGTTTAATGAATGTTTAATTATGTCTAAATATAGTGACAAGTGAAAACCTGAACGTGCTCGGGAACCAAATAAAACTGTACTTGGTAAAGGTATTCCAATTAAAGAACATACACGGGAAATAATATGCTCTGTGAGAGAATACTTCGATGAGGAGAAATTGAAAGGGGAGTCTAGTATTCCATTCTCTAAGTGCTTGATAGGACTTCACGTGTGTAGGTATCAGTAAGGGCATTAAGGTTAAGATTGGAAAAGAAAAGCATTTTAAAGAAGAAAGTTAGACATTGGGGTATAAATTAGAAACTCCCGGGACAAATTATATAAGCGGCATTTTCCCACTTCAATAACCATCAAAATGTCACAGGTATGTCTCTTATGTTACGATGATCTTTACATTGACGTGTTCTTGCATGTTCTAGCGTTTGCAGTAGATCCACGACTGCACTATTGTCTTTATGTACAACATTATAAATAATTAATAATAATAACAATAATAAAATACCCATTGCAGTCACAACTGAATCACCTTCGCACGCGTAATGCTATCGCGCTCTCCACGTGGCAGCAATAAGCGGCAACGTCGCCTTTCTCTCCGGACGAAATGTCAATCACTTTCTAGATTGCAGACCAGTATAGGTTGATTCCGTGAGACAAAGAAATATCTTCCATCTCTGTTGCTCACTAGCCGTGGAACTGGCAACGCCAAGACATTACGATAACCCTATTGGCTCAACCCATGTTCATTTTTATTTTGTAGCTACTCTATTGAATGTATCTGCTTACTTCTGATTTATCGAGACCTTACGGTTTAAAAATAACTGCTTCATTGTAATAATTCGAAGATGTGTATTATTTTTAGCCGCAGAAATATTGACTGGAAGTTACTGCTACATAGCGCTGTCTTTAACTATTAGGGTATGCCGATAATAATTGATCAAAGGAATGTCTTCTTTGAGGCTGTAAAGCATGAAATAAAAGACGCAAAGCGTTAAGTACCGCCTGTAAGGCTATAAAGCTGCTAATGCTTAACTGAAACAACTTCATGAATTTCATATGCCATTTTACTTTTCAGACTTGTATCCCATGTGCCTAACATTCTCCAAGTACGGACGTCTGGTTTCCGGGAGATTTTTTTTTTTTTTTTTGTTAAGACACATTTTAAAACGAAAAGTAAAGAAACCTAAAAATCCATTTACACTTTTAGCAATTTGAAATTGAAAGGCTGAGTGCCACAGTGGTTTAACCCTCTACAATGTCTAGTTTGAGTTGACTCTGCCATCTGTTTTTATTAACCTTGAACTACCTATTACAATCGATATATGTTGAAAGAAATCTACTTTTTGCACATTAATTTTTTTTACCGTCATAATTTTTCGCACTGAAATTCAATCTTATTATATTCTGTTAGCTTAATGTAAAACAAACACGCCGTAGTGATTTCATTGTTGTTGCTCCTGGTTTCCGCCTGTGAGAACCAGGCAAGTTCAGAAATGTTCAGTATCGCCTACCGCTGTAATGGAGGTAACATGCGAGAAACAAAATGCGGCTTTGAAATTCTGCTTTCGTCTCAAAAAATCTTCAGTTGAGGCCTATACAATGTTACAGGAGGCCTGTGCAGAGTCTGTTCTTCCCTACAGCACAGTTCGAAGGCGGTTTAAAATGTTTTAAGAGGGGAGACAATCAATTTCAAAGTAAGATGGATCCCGTTACTGCTCTTACGGAAGAAAACCTCAACATTGCTGCTGCTATTGTAAGAGAGGATCGACGAATTTCCTTAAGATCACTTTCCGAAATACTGAACACTTCATTGGGTGCCACCACACGTTGGTGTCAGACACATTACACATGAGACGTGTGTGTGCGCGCGATGGCTTCCAAGAGTGTTGATTGAACCAAAGGGCATTAGCATGCAGGTCTGCATGCAGTTAAAGTTGATGTTAGAGGAAGATCCGGAGTTTCTTTCAAACGTAATCACTGCTGATGAAACTTGGCTACATCATTTTGATCCTGAGAGCAAACAGCAAAGCTCAGTGTGGAAATCTCCTTCATCACCAACCCCCCCAAAAAGCAAAAGTGGTTGATTCTGCTGGGAAAGCTATGGTCATCTCATTCTATGATATTCATGGAATGGTTTATCAGCATGTTGTACCTGCACACGCATCAGTAACTGGGCAATACTACAGGGATCTCCTGAAAACATTGCAAGTCCATATCAGGCGCAAAAGACCACATTTCCGTGAAGTAGGCTGGATGCTGCACCACGATAATGCGCGGCCGCATATTGCCAATGTTGTTGCTGAATATCTTGCAAAAATCAACATGAAGTGCATCCCTCACCCTCCCTATAGTCCAGGTTTAACCCCATGTGACTTTTTTCTATTCCCTAATTTGAAGAAATACCTTCGTGGGAGGCATTATCCATCATCAGAGGCAGTAGTGAAGGCTGCGGAGGCTATCTTGAAGGATCTCTCAGAAATGGTTTCCAGCATGTCTTTGAGGACTGGCAGAAATGCTGGGACAAGTGCATCACATTCAGGGGAGACTATTTTGAGAAGGACCATCAAAATTATGAGGAAGAGTAAAGGTATGTTGTCAAAAAAAAAAAAAAAAGTGATGATTCTTTATTGAACAGCCCTCGTATAACTGTTGAGTCTATTTTCCTGTTATGTTTACTTGTTAATTTATCACGTTTTACACCAATTTCTCTCCATTTCATAACATTTTCATGTGTTTTATATAACTTGATGTCTTTTGAGGTTTTTAGTATCTTTTTAGAGTGATTTTGTTATGTTTTTTGTTACATTGGATGCTTTTGTAAATACATGATATATACTCATATATAATATAGTCATCTAGAATATAGCTTGCAGCGTTTTCAGAAACATGCACAGCTAAGCATATCTAACTCCAGCATTATGTTTCTTTAGAGCTCTTTTGTATTGTCATTGGATCTTGTGTTTATCTTTCCTTCCTATTTTATCATGCGTTTGACACTAACAGTAGAACTGCTGCTGAAGTAGTTACATTTAAAAGTTCATTAGCGACGATTTCGCGAGAAGGATGTATTTGAAGATGTCTTTCTCCAAGATTTTATTTGGGGTTTGTATAATGTTAATACACCATAGGGCTGTAAAGTGTCATTCCTCTTTTATTTAGGTTTGAGACCAGCCGAAGGCGTGGTTTCGAACCCGGCGTAGTTGTAGGTTTTAAGTGTGCTTAAAAGCTCAGCCCCATGTCAATATATATTTACTGGCACGCAAAAGAACTGTGAGAACGAAATTCCGGTATACTGGCGTTTTCAATATTATTCTGCAATTGAATGTAATAAAAACAAAAGCGTCGAGCGGAAAAAGATGCAGTGATGATTAACATATAAAAGTCTATAAAATATTGCTTTTGCAATACTTGATTTGTGAGTTAGTTATAATTAACGCATGTTTGGTTGTGAGGCTAAATTTACAATTCATTTATCAATTTAGGCGCTCAGAATAAGAAGAGCATATCCCAACCGACATTGAAGTTTGAGGTAGAAGTATTAACGTGTACAGCTGCCATCTACCTTAAAATTTGTCTGTAATGAAAACGAACACATTCTCAGTATAAAAATGGCATATCGCAGCTCTTACTTTACTTTATGATCGCTACATGTTCATTGCGTTGTAGTTAACGGCTGTCTGCAGAGATTATTCTTGAACCTTCCCGCCCGAAAAAAGGGGGGGGGGAGAGCGAAAAAGCCAATGGATGTAATAAACAGAAGAACGTTGGGCAGAAATAATTGTAAATTGTTCATCAATTGAACGGGGAAGACTTTGTTAACATGCAGAATATAATTTCAAACTTTGTAATTAGAAAAAGAGAGTTGATTGTGTTTCTTTGCTTTTACGTAAGGTTACGTATTTTATTGTGGATCATGATAATCGTGAGATTGTTAAATTTGGTTTATATTATTCTAACTCTGAAGTGATTCAAAAGGTTTATTTTAGGAAAAGAGGTAAAAAGTCCACAAGTTTCATGGCTTACGTCAGCGGAAGTACAATGAACAAAGAAAGCTAAATACAATGAGCTGATGAAATTACAGAAATGAATCTATAAATAAATCTATCATGAATTTTATAAGTATTCGTCATGTTTTGGGGGGGGGGGTGTAATTTACGTCCTTCAACGTTAAGTCATATAGCACGATGAATGGAATGGATGAAATGACGCTCAAATGAGCCTAGGGTCCATAGAGGTTAGAGTTACCCGACATTAGCCTTGAAGGATAAGGGAAAACCCCGGAAAAGACCTTATCCAGGTAACTCACCCTGACCGAGATTCGAACTCGGGACCTCTTGAACGCGAGGCAGACACGCTACCATTTACGCTGCCGAGGTGGGCATGATGGTGTTGATGACGAAAAATGTAAATATTTGGAAATAGTGCTGGATTTGGTATTTAAAAATGTTAAATGAAGGAAAAATCTATTTTACACCATTTTGTTCTGTTTTGTATACTTTTTGTTCTAATAAGCAACACAAAGTTAGGAAAACTATTTATTACAATGGTTCAACAATTTGCACTTAGACCTGAAGTCCCTTAATTTAAATACCCAGAAAATATTAGGTCATAATGCTACTTTCCATGTTTTTTTTTGGGGGGGGGGGGAGCAGAGAATTGCATTTATCTCAAAATGAACTTTGGTTAGGATATTCCATTATTATCCTAAGTGCCTTAATTTTCCTGTCATCAAAGATTGAAACAGTTATTTTGGATCAAATCTCATAGGAGTTATCAATAGTTTGTTTTTGTTATTTTGAATTTATTGAGAAAATAATTCGTTGGAAATTATTGAAAAATTGTAGTTGAAAGGGAATGAGACTAAAAAGAACAGTTGAAGGTAAAATAGTGATTGAAGAGGTAGAAGCAAAGGAAAATTAATATTATTAATATGTTTAACGATGATAATATTAGTTTACATTTTTTAAGAAATATTGTTTGAATGTTAAATTATTTGGAAAATTATTTAAAGAAAAGATGATAAAGATTACCAAATATGGTGAGGAAAATTGTGCAATTAAAATATAACTAGAACCAATGAGAAATTATTGAATCGCCATAGCAACGGCAAATTCAATAATTTCAGATTAGCCAGAATTAGCCTCATTCTGAGCATAGAGATCGTCGAGTAAATCCGCATGTACATGGACGCTGTAGAGGATGGAAGCATAATAATCTGTGTACAATCTTCAAGAAAAAAATATTGTTATTGTAAACTAAGTATAGCAACGCTTCTAAAATCATGTATTAATTTAGTATTACAACGTATATATATTATATATATACGAGTATATATATATTCACATCAGAAGGAATTAAAATTTGAATATTTGAAAACAAGTTTAACAATTGCTTCAATTTATTTAGTTAATTACTTTCATTCTACCCAATCCGAGGTAAGAGATGTTTTATGCGACGACTGAAGCAGCTGAGGGTAAATACGACGTCGGTTCCAGCCCCAATTAAATGCCAGGTCAGACATTTTATTTACCGAAAACAATCTTTTGTTCAGTAATGCGAATTTTGATAGTGTTTTGTTTTTGTTTATATTTGTGTTATATCCAGTGATTCATTTGTGGTTATAACAATAAATATCCTGATGATGGGAGAGATGTACACTCCCGAAACGTCGATTTCCGATCGTCTTTTCACTTGGCTTGCTTCCTGAGAAGGACTTGAGCATATTCGTCACCAGGAAGTTTCAGGTCTTATTTCGAAAGATTCAATTCGCCTGCGTAAATAACCTAACAACCAAGAAATGCATTACTTCAATTAATTCACTAACAAAAGAGTGGATAAGAAGGCTTTCCCCATATAATTTATATATAGCTTTTCATTTGTTCACATTTCATTATTTTTACTTAATGCCCAGTAAAATATGGAAAAGCAATAATGATGTATTATTATTATTATTATTATTACTATTATTATTATTATTATTATTATTATTATTATTATTATTATTATTATTATTATTATTATTATTATTATTATTATTATTATTATTATTATTATTATTATTATTATTATTATTATTATTATTATTATTATTATTATTATTATTATTATTATTATTATTATTATTATTATTATTATTATTATTATTATTATTATTATTATTATTATTATTATTATTATTATTATTATTATTATTATTATTATTATTATTATTATTATTATTATTATTATTATTATTATTATTATTATTATTATTATTATTATTATTATTATTATTATTATTATTATTATTATTATTATTATTATTATTATTATTATTATTATTATTATTATTATTATTATTATTATTATTATTATTATTATTATTATTATTATTATTATTATTATTATTTACGGTTTTTTCAAGTACTCTAAAATAATTGGTTGACCACGCACTGTAAGTTACTTATCAGATCTGGAATGCTTGGGAATACGAGGCCCATAAGCCCTCAGGGATATGCACTCTCGACGTCATATCACTTATCGTTCTTAGTACGCAATATACTGTTTAGTTGCATTAGCTGTTTCCGAATTATTTCAGGCTAAGGTCCACTTAATTGTTTACTCATGAATAGCACAGAATGCTCTATGTACTAGCCCGTTGTTTTTCCTCTAATGGATTTATAGTAAAAAGCGACCCTGTATCTGGATCTATAATTTTAGCAGGAGTTTTACTTAAGTTAGGAGGTTATGGATTACTACGAGTTGTTAAATATTTAGTAGAAATTGGAATAGTAGTTAACATATCTTATAAACAGTTTAATGCTGTTTTCGTATCTGGGATGAAACCAATGCTTTACAATATACTTTGAATTAATTTGAAACTTTGTGTTAGTGTGATCTTTAAGTGATAGTAATGTAGCGAAAGTTTTGTCATACGTCAATGATTGTAGGTTTTAAAATCAAGGAAACGTGAAGGTTATTGCTAAGTGTTAGCTGGTAAATCTAATTCCGCGAGACAATTGATACGCGGTGTTATAAACCACTGGGAAGGGGCAATACTGAAGAGCCCCCTTGCGGTGGCTTACGCAGACGCTTGTCCTTCCTGACAAGTGACCTCTGGCGGCCACCAGGAGAAACTGCTCATACAGGCCCATGCCGGCAGAAGTTGCTGACAGAGGAGTGGTCGGTAGCAGTGGTAGTGTGAAAATTCCAGCAATCGATGGCACTTGCCGGTGGTTGAAGTGCGAGTATGATAACTGTGTCAACGTGTGCAGTGAAATTAGAAGATGCGACAGTAGACTCCCACGGCTATAACTTTTTACCGCTTTCTCTTTGCGATGACGCTCCAGTGACCGAAACATGCCGGGAAGCGTGAGCAGTGTGAGCGAATTGTCCTCCACCATAGATTCGGAAGCTAGAAAAGCCACAATGGAAGCTGGTGATGGGTTTTCTTTGGCCAACGGGAAAAGAGAAAGAGACTCTTCATCGGAATCTCCCTCGCATGTCGCCCACGAGATGGACCCGTGTCTACCCCGGAACGAGGTAGATAGCGTACCCTCGGGCTCGAAACTGAAGAAAAAATACCTTCATGCCTCCAATAGCAGTTTGAAACAACGCAAAAGACAACAGCAGGCCGCTGGAGAGGAACTTGGAGGCACCAGGAAGACCTTGGCGGAACTGGAGGATGCCATTAGAAGCAAGACGGGGTTGTCGCGGCGAGGCGTCATCGTGGCAGCTCTGGTATTGTTTTTGCTGCTAGTGTTCCTCTTCGTGATAGTGGTTTTGGCGGCCACATGGCCTCAAACTCCCCACAGTCATCTGTTTCCTATCTGTACGCGAGCAGCCTGTCTTCATGCCTCAGCACAGGTACGTGTGTATGTCAATCAAAATTATGTCAAGATGCGTTGCATGTCTTTCTCCACACATTATTTAACAAATTGTTCTATTAACAATTGAGATATAAACAACTGCAGAAAAGGTTTTATTACATATTAGGAGGATATGTGAATACAGCTTAAGCGATAGTTAAATGTTTTAAGAACTTAGCCCTTATTTTAGCATGTCTATGAGGGGGGGGGGAGATGAGTATTTTGTACTTTGAGAATTTTCTATGTAAAGCGTAGTTGAAAGTTGGATCTTCTTTTTTATTAACTTCGAGTAGCATCTTTGAAGAATACTTAAGGAATATAAAATATGTGTAGAATACAATATTTACTCATAACTGTAGTAGTGGTAGAGAAATTAAAAAGTAATATATTCGAAGTTTCACATTCAGGAATACACTGACTTTGTACTACGTAGTTGAGAATTGTGAATGTGACAGATTCACTCAATCAAAAGAAACAAACGGTCTAATAACCTCAGATTATGACATTTTATATTATTAGTAATTAGGTATCAGATTTTCTGACACTGCCAACCTCAAATTACATTAAAAGTGCACATTTAGTCAAATCAGTCTGAGTTCATCCATAGAACCTTAAATATGATAATATTCCTTAAATTCTCTACTAAAGTTGCCTTCATATCTTGCTGATATACTGACACCTGTTAATTGTATTGGTGTTAAAGGTGCCAACTGAAATCGCGTTGTAACGCGATGTTATGGCCTCTAATTTCACCTTAGCATTTTGTTTACCTTAGTGATTTTGCTTTTTCAAATTGTGATGAAAAGAAAAGGGCTGCAAGATAAAATGCAAACGAAATGAAAGTATATAACCACATGAAAATGATTATTTCAAAGGCAAAATTTTCCGGGATAGGTAATTATGAGTATTTATTATTCATATTGCTAAATCTTCCTTATTATCACAGTAAGAAATCGGCTTAGTGTGTTTAGTTTTAAAACATGGAATTGCATATGCGTTTACTATATAAAAAAAGACAGTAAAACAGTATGATACAGTATGTTACAATTGAAGTTGAGTCAACTTAAACTATATAAACGTGTTTCTCTTAAACATTTGATACCCCGTTTCACTATTGATGGTTATTTACACTTGAAGTATATTGCTGATGCTGCAGATATTTGCGGATGCCTTTGACAGAGTGAGAAAAACATTTCCTGTGCAGATCAGTTTTACTCTTTTCCCTCCAAATTCGCACTAAGCTAATAAACATTTATTTGAAGTTTGTAACTGTACTTGAGTGATTTGTTTATGTATCATTTTTACTTTCTGTATTGTGTAGTTAAGAGTACGTAGGGGCAATGTTGCACTGCACCCAAAAATTCGATCTCAACATTTGTCGGAAATAAACATTTTAAGAATACCTGAACCCCAAAACAGCATTTGTAGATAAAGGTGGGTGGTATGCATGGTGCATGCGTATCAATACATCTATAAACAGCATAACATAAAAACGAAAAAAATACTAAACTTGATATATATGTGGGCACCTAAAAAACATCTTCCAATTTCCGATAAATTCCCTGTTACTACTTTGCAATAATGTTCCCAAACAGCAATCATTATTTGTTCTTTTTTATGACTTGGTCGTCAACGAGAATAAAATTTCAAAGCTATCGCATAGCAACTAGCTCTTAAAATATTAATAGTCGCTTAAAGTTACTGTATTGTCATATTTCCCATGCATTTGCGTACAGTTTCTGCAAATATTTATCTCGATTAACATGAAGCAGACAGAGCATTATTAAGTAGTTTGTAGGAATAGTTGTGCAAGTGTGAGTAGAGATAATCATGTAAATGCACAAACAAACATTTTAAATTTAAATTATCTGCATTAATGAAATGTTACCTTTTAATGTTGTTTGAAATACCTACATTACCTCAATGAAGGTTTGTCATAAATGTGTTTTTATGAATTCTCTAGAATTACGGGCAAATTTAATGATTAATTTATCACGTAGCATAAACGCTAGCACAAACTTTAAGCAACAAGTTTTTATATTCTGGAGGTTACAGTCACGTTTGTTATGCATTCAACGCTTTTATTTATAGATAACTGTATTATATTGCCATATTCTTTTCTCCTCAACTTGGCCAATTTCAAAAACATAGTGTTCTAGTTTATAGAGACAACTTCTCTTCATGTTTTTGAGCGTATATCATTCCACCTTTTCAATTTCCTTCGTGTTTTTTAGTTAACACAAAATTTGATTCTCTGTAGCCCACGTTTTCATAAATAGAAAAAAGCTATTTTATGATTTTTATCTAAAATAGCTACCCGCCTCTGTAGCGTAGGCGGTAATGCATCTGCTCACGATTAAGAAGTCACCAGTTCGAGTTCCTGGGAGGGTGAGTTACCTGGTTAAGGATTTTACAGGGGTTTCCCCTTAGCGTGAAAGATGAATGTCTAGTTGAATTGAATTATTTATTGTGCATATTCCAAAATTTTACAATTTTCAAGTTTAGGCTACATTTATTTGCCTTTACCTTGTTGCTACCTTGTCTTATGACACCCTGGTCTTCTGCTCTGCCAGGTAGCTCTTAACCTCCATGTCTCCTTGTTACTTACTGAACCCATTTCTTCCCCCACCCTCCCCCATCTTTTCTTATATTCTTTACATTTCTGGCCCATTTCTTTTACTTTCTGTAAGCACTCCCAATACTTCTTACTTTCTTTTCCTCCTTTCTCGTTAACATTTTTATAGCTACTATCTTCTTCTCTACTTTCTCCCATTTTCCCTCCCAAACCTTTTTTCTCCATATTGCACAACCTCCTCGCACTGTTACATAGTTTGCTATCCTTTCTTTTCCCCCACCCATTTCACAAATTCCCTTTTCCCTAACTCTTATCTCTCTTAGAAATATTGTTCCTGTTCTCATCCAAGCCAACCCTTCTCTCTCTCTCTCTCTCTCTCTCTCTCTCTCTCTCTCTCTCTCTCTCTCTCTCTCTCTCTCTCTCTCTCTCTCTCTCTCCCTCTCTCTCTCTCTCTCTCTCGCTCTCTCTCTCTCTCGCTCTCTCTCTCTCTCTTGCCTATTGCAGTAATCTACGTATGCTTCTTGACCCCAATTTCTTTTTATTTGACTGTAAAATTGTAATGATTTCCTGTTTTTTAGACTTCTCCATATTTCCTGCCTTTCTATATCTTCTATTCTGCATTTTACCAATTTACTCACATCGTTTGTATTCCTTTCCCCTAATCTCCATATATCTCCCATTCCTATTTTTTCCATAATTCCTCCCTCCTATCTCTGCCCACCAACTATTTGAGCTCTCTAATCCTTTTGCTGTCTCATGCATAATTTCATAATTTCCCCCTTCTTCTTTGGCCAAACACCTATACCATTATTATTCCATTTCTTCTTGTCTTTCCTAATTCTACTAAAGCTACTTCCCTACTAGGTGCTGATCTTCGTAAGGATGAATGTCTAGTAATAATAAGTTCTGTGGACCTTGGGCTCATTTGAGCATCCTTTCATTCATCGTCCGACATGACGTTGGAGGACGTAAACAAATCTAAAATAGCTGTAGGAGTTGCACCCATAAGGCTGGTTTATTTCCCATGGAAATACGCTTGTGTGTGTGTGTGTGTATGTGTGTGAGAGAGAGAGAGAGAGAGAGAGAGAGAGAGAGAGAGAGAGAGAGAGAGAGAGAGAGAGCAGCATAAACTCAGAAAAGAAACTGTGGATGAATATAATTATCATTATCATTATCCTTATCACTTTTATACCTATGTTGAGCAGAAAACATTTTATGTGATGATTATAACAGATGTGCACTTTGAAGATCCCGTGAACCCCCAAAATGTGTTTTTGAAAACCCAAATTCCAGATTCTGGACGTCTAGATTTTCCGGGACGGTTGTTTACTATTTGTCGAACCTCCTGTGACCCCGTGAAGATGGGAGCCAAGTTCGGATCCGACCTTGAAGAGACAACCTGAAGGAACTCTATATCCACCACGGGGTCTACAACCTTGATACCGTGGATCACATTTCTGAAACGTTTTGTCTCCACTCAAAAAGTGGCCTGGTTTCAGCAGGCCGTGAACACATTTTCAGCTCTGGTTGTGAGGAACTTAACATTTTGCACAGCATCATCCGGCTAGTTATACTTAAAACAGCCCTTTCCTTCTTTCTCTTTTATCGGTTTCTCTACTCAAAGTAAGGGAAGTATGTATTCCTCCCAAAAATTTGA